>OU015762.1:50728989-50776489 GCA_907173295.1 Fagus sylvatica | reverse complement strand
GGTGATGGTTTGCCTAACCACAATGGCAAGGTTGAGATGTGCACTCTTTTCACAGTTTGATGCTGAGTTTCATACTCTACCTTCTCAACTCTCATTTATGGCCCGAAAGAAATTAGATTGAATACAAGATTCTTGCTTTTATATCTCTACTTAGATGATGAATAAATTTTTATGTTTTTCTTAGGTGGTGCTTATAATTTGCTTTATATGGTTTAATTAGATTGTTTAGTGTCCCATGAACATCTTTTGGTCCTCTGCTGGTAGATAGGGATGTGTTGTGGACTTAAACTATGCAAAATTGTTTTAGTTGTACATGAATTTATATCAAGAATTTTTTTTTTTTTAATTTTATATTTAAAGCTTATATTTAGCATATCACAAATTTGCGACTAGTTGAACATTATTACAGTGAAATTAAAACTATGTTTGTCTATTAGGAAGTCACTAGGAAGGAATTTCCTCAATTCACACAAATAGCACACATTCGATAGGACTTCCTACAAACTCATTGCAACCGCGTCAATTTTTAATTAAGCCACGTACCGTAAATGAAGTAATCTTCGAGCCCGTTTGGCCCCGCGATTTGAGAACAAAAACGCGCGGTTTCGGGTTAAAACGCAAAAAGCCATCTGTTTGGCGTTGCGTTTTTTAAAACGCAATATTTTAAAAACGCTGAATTTAAGTGTTTTCGGAACGGAGGTGATGGGCAACTATTTCAAAACCGCAGTTTTTTAATGCAAATCTGCCTTTCATATTACCAGTTTTTTAGGTGTACAATTCCTAAAATACCCGGAAAAAATTGCATAATGCCCAAAATACGAAGTGAAAAACCTGTTCACTTGCTGCTGTCGTTTTTTTTGGTGATGAAAATCCCTGCTGCTATCCTGCCATTGTTTACCTCTTTCCTTTCTTGCCATTGTTGGAAATATTTTAAGAATCCACAAACTTACTCAAAGAAAACTAACATAAATCTGAAAATAATCAACTCAAAAAATAGACGGAACAAAAACTTAAATTAGTTTAGGAACAATCTCACCTTGTAATATAATGCCTTGCCTTTTAAGGGAATGAAGAATGAAGAAATTTCCTTTTGGTTTCACACACAGAGAAAACCGGAGAGAGAGAGCAAAATAAAATGAAGAGGAAGAAGAAGTCTGTAGTACAAAACAAATGAGTTGAGTTAGGCGTGTGTTTTAAGCTAGTGGCTGACAACACTTTCATAAGGCTCAAACGTTCTGTCCAATGTTGACAAAGTCAACAACTATTTTCCTCCTTTTTTTGTTAGAATAATTAAAGGTAGTGCATTGCACCGGATCTCAGTACACCACGTGACTCTATCTTCCTCCAGAATTGAACTGTTAGGATGTCAGATGATGGGCGCATCTATATGCCCCATGGGTGTGGTAAGAATGAAATGAAAGTAGGGAAGACACTGATATGACATAACAAATAGCAAAAAAGTTCTCCACGGCCCCACATATGAGGTGGTAGAAAAATGGGCAAAAAAGGTAATATCATTTGTGTTGGTGACACACCAAATCAACAGATGACAGTGAAGAAAGATAAAAGTGAAAGAAAGATGAGTGAATGGGCATGCTTCATATTTAAAATTGAGTAGATCAAGAGATGACATATGTTATATTAACTAGATAATAATTAATAATAATAATAAATAATAAATTGGAGAGATTTTTCTTCTCTTTTTTATTATTATTATTATTATTTGTTAAGGTTTATGTTATATTAACTAGATAATAATTAATAATAATAATAAATAATAAATTGGAGAGATTTTTCTTCTCTTTTTTATTATTATTATTATTATTTGTTAAGGTTTATAGAAGACTGTCCTTTTTAGTAATTTCAACCTAAAATATTACATTTATATCTATGTTACTTAAATATTAAATTGATAGAAACAGCACTTTTTTATGAGTTTTGCCAAACGTGTAATTGTGATTTTTAAAATCGTGTTTTCAAAATACTCATTTTAAAAACGCACTTTTTAAAAAACGCACCTTTTCAAACAGCTAACCCAAACCCACCCGACGCCTCACTGAAATTAAAACACACCACGTCTTTTACAATATTCTGTACCAGTGTTTTGTTTTTTCTATTCGAATTTCACTGTCGATAAATTATCGAAAAATCTATTGGTTGCAGACTCACAATTCTCATGTATTGATAAACCGAACTTGTACATTGGTGAATAAAATATAATTCCCTGAAATTTAATGATACCGAAACCCTGTGGCTTGCTCAAAATCTCTATGATTTAAATTATTTAATTGCTCGCTCTAATGGCAGATCTTCACTAATACAAGTGGCGCTGCCTCATGCGACGGAGCAGTTGATCCAAAAAATCTATAGAGAGTAATCAAACGTTGAGACTCTCAAGATGCTTCGCAAAATATCGACAAATTTTAATGTTGGATCTAAAACTTTTGAAAGAAAATAAGATTGGCCTATACGATCCTACTAATGCCAAACAATCCCTCCAATCCTACAAGGGATTCTAAATTCCTTGTTATCCTAATTGCTTTGGAAAAGTAGGGATAGTTAGATCATGATTTTTTTTTTTTTTGATATCAAGGCGATAGTGTATGAGGCCTATATATATTCTTTTAACTATATCTGTTTATTCAGAATACTCAATACAAATATTATTCTTTGTCTCTCTGTACTTCTCAAAGTTAACAAACCTTATTTTCCAAATCATCTTTTTATCATTCTTATCATCGTTGCCCTCGCTGGCTTTGTATGGTGGCTCATATTCTTACATCCATAGCCATAATAGATAACACACTCTTTCCTATTGAAATTAATAAAAGAGGCATTTGAATGATTAAATAAAATAATCCATATATCCCATAGGTTTATAATGATTAATGATTCCTCTAGGGCCGGTTTTGGGGTAAGCCTAGCAAGCCCGGGGCTTGGGCAACCCCCCTTCCTAGGGCAACCAAAAAAAAAAAAAATTTAATAGTATATATAGAAAAAAAATTTAGTATACATGAAAGAAAAAAAAATTAGTGTACATAATTTTTTTTCTAACTAGTATACATAATAAAATAAAATAAAAAATAAAAAATAAATAAAAATTGAGAGGGCAACACAACAACCAACAGATCAAAGGCAATAGACCAACAAATCAAAGCAATGGATCAAAGAACAGACTAACAAGTCAAAGAATAAAACCTAACAAAAAATTACAAATAAATCCCTAATTTCACACAAACAAAACACAAGCTTTTTCTCAAAAAATCAAAACACAAGCTACTACTTACTACCAAATAAAAAAAGAGAAAAAATCCCTAATCCCTAATCCTACATTCCCAATCCAAAAATCACCTTGCACAACAGCACAAACTACACACACAAGCTCAATCCTCTGCTGGATCCGTTATCGGAGAAGGGAAAACGACAAAACCACGACCCATGGGTCCACGCCTCCATGCCTCCACGGATCCACGGCTATGGAGCCACCGTGACACCATCCACCAATACGCACCGCACAGGCGCACTGTGCACGCAGTGACGTAGGGAGCATGGCGAAGGTCGGAGCACAGAGCACCAGCGCAACTGCCAACTGTTTTTTTTTTTCTCTCTCTCTCTGTCTCTCCTTTGGTGAATTGATGATATTATTGAATTTTGTTGTGCTGCTTTTGATGATATTATTGAATGTTGCTATGCTTTAGTGCTTTTTTATTTATTTATTTATTTATTTTTTGCTAAGTTAGTGCTCTTGCCTTTTGACCAAATATTTTGAATTTTTGTGAGTTTGTACATAGTATTGTACTTACTACCAAGTGACTTGAGTAAATAGCCAAATGGGTATTTACAATCAATCAATCATATTTCAGAGTGTAGTGTAGTGTTTCTGTGTTTCCATAAAAAAAAAAAGTTAGTGTTTCTGTGCTTTTGTAATTTTGTAGAGTAGTGTAGTGCTTCTTAGCTTTTGTAATTGTGTTACTGTCTGTGTTGTGTTGTGTTGTGTTTGTTGTACTGTGCATGTGCTGTGGGTTTGTGTGCATTGAACGAATAGTGATTATAGTGTAATGTTATGCTTTGTTTTATTTTTAATTTGTTCAATGGTAGTGTAATAGTGTTAATGTGTTATTATTTATTAACACAATTGAATTTTTTAATTAAAAAACTACTAGGCATATAATAATGTTAAATAGGTATTAGTTTTGGATTTTTAGGGTTGTAATATAATTTTTTATTATTTGAACGAGATTATATGGATTGTAATATAGATTATTTAAATGAATTGGTTATGATCTCAATCGATAACTTAATCGAAAAATTTGCTTCAAAAAATGCAAGGAAAAGTAATTTTCTTCGAGTCGGATCATGCTAATTATAAAGCACCATAATCGAGGTTATATTATTTTTAATGTAATTTAAGCGAAGCTAAAAAGCACAATGTAACCTTGATTTTGCATAAAAAAAAAAAATTGGACTTTATGTTTTTTTTTAATATTTAATAATAAGTAGGCAACTAAAATTGGGACGGGCTTGGGCAATCCAAATCTCGGAATCGGCCCTGGATTCCTCACACTCGATCTCATGCATGTCCCTTATTAAAAAAAAAAAATTACCAGTTATGGCATTATAAAAATTCTTTTGCTACTACGTAATGGCATTATATAGAGTCACAGACATATTTACATAAAAGAACATAATAGGTTTGCAAGAGACTCTGGTTTGCAAGCCCGTGGAATCTTAGAATGGAGAATGTGCATGTACAATCAATTTCGGAGTTGGTTGAGTCTCTAATCCAGCCGGGGAAGAATTTTGGTCTTGCTGAGGAGGATAGCTTCATGTTTATAGCTAAACCAAATTTGGAAATTGAGAAATAATCTAAATTTTCCAGGAGGTACAGCCAGATTTGCAACATGTGTTATTTCAAAGTAACAATGAGCTATCCACTCACTGGAGGAGAGATTCCAATGATCCCAAGCCACACTATCTTGCCCATCCTTTCCAAAGGGAAGAAGCCTCTGGAGAATTTTGTTAAGATCAACTGTGAATCTTTGATACCAGCAATGAGAAGGATTGTGTATTGGCCACGGCAGTAGTCAGAGATGAAATTTGGAGTTTTGGTTGGCTGCTGCTTTAAGTAGATACTTACTCACTGAACATGTAATTGCCGCTCTAATGGTTGCAAAGTCTTTTGGAGCCTTGAGAGTTCAAATCGAAGGTGATTGCTTGGAGTGTATGGAGGCTCTTCGTAACAAGCCTGATGGTTTAAATTGGAAAATTGCATATACAATTGATGAGTTCTGGGGTTTGACAAACGATATTGCTGTTTGCCTGTTTGACTTTTTTTGTTGGATTCCCAATATGCAAACAGAGTCATTCTACAATACCCCCATGTCCTAAGCAAGTGGGTTCTGAATTACTATTTTGTTGGATGGTTGCCTTTGCCTAGCATCATTGTTTTTGTGCTCCTCTGCTTCCAAGGTGTTTTTTTTTTTTAAGCTGTTATCCCTGTTTTGGTTATGTATCTTTTTTTTTTTTTTTCAAAACTTTATCAAGAAAAAATAAGCGCAGAATCTCTCAACCAAGCTCAAACACAGAGGGAGGGAGATAATTCTTATTACAACAAAATGCACGGTTTTGGATAGCAGCAACCTTGGCTATTTCATGTGCCACAAAGTTTGCTTCTCTTCTAATCCAACAAAAACAAAAGCTAAAAAAAGTAGAAAGCGTAATAGAGTTTGGTTTTGTATCCTTTGTTCTATTTCAATGAAACGTTCATTCACATTATCTAAAAGGAAAAAGAAATAACATAATAGGTTTGTTGCAGTTATTCATTAAAAAAAAAAAAAGTTTCATGGTAGTTCTTTAAAAGTAAAAAAAAAAAAAAAAAAAATTGAGAAAAAAAATTATGGGAGGAACACAATTCTTTTTTACAACTTTTACCATAACATGTTGAAGTGAGAAGTTGTGATTAGTAGACAATCACTTTTACAGGACTCCATCATTGACACCTTTATTATTTGCCAGACGTAACTTGCTACTTCAACACATTGGCGAAGCCAGGAAATATTTCCAAGAGGCGCACACTTGAATATAACAAAATTAAAAAAGAAAAAAACCCTCAAATTCTAAGCAAACATCAAATGGATTTACATGTCATATTGGCTTACTAGCTAGTGAGATATCAGACTAAACAATACTAAATGTTTTAAAGAAGTAATATTTATTTCTTTAGATTCACATCTTTGAGCCTTTCTAGGGGATTAACATCTAAAATTTCAGTATTAGGAATGGAGGATTAAGCATTAACCTCTCAATATTGCACATTTTTTCTCTTAAAATATGCATAAATTGTGAATGGTTTTTCATAAATTACTCACATTTTGAAAATTGAATATAGTGTACACAGTATAATTGATAGTATATATATATATATATATATTATAATATATAATAATATATAATATATATATATATATATATATATATATATATATATATATAATTATATTGTCGGGAATTACTAATAATAGATTAGTTTGTTGATTTTAACTTAATATACAATACTTACTAATATTATACAAAAAAATTAGCAAAAAAAAAAAAAAAAAAAAAAAAACAAACAAACAAAACATATACACAGTAACACATTTAAGTTAAAAGACTCAAGTTAAAGAAAAAGCAATAAAACATTGAAAATTCAATTAAAAAGAATCATATATATATAATATAATATATAGAGTGATATTTCCACACTCAAGTGTGATATTTCCACACTAAAATAAATTGAAAAGACCAAAAACCCTTAAGTATGTAAGTGATCAATGATTGAATATTTGTTGAGTATAAGGGCAATTTGGTCTTTAATGACACACTTTTTTATATTAGTATAGAAATAACAATTTGAAGTGTGGAAACATCATTTTCCTATATATATTGAAAGAGAGAGAGTACCACTAGTGGCTAGCCGATACGGATCCGATCAGATTGTGAGGAGTTGAGGTGGGGGTGGACTTTAGAGGAAAGTGAGGCAAGGTGAGTTGAGGCGAAGCAAGTTCGCCAGTGCGAGACTATGAGTGTCTCCTCATGTGATGTTGCCGCTTAAGGAATAACTCTCTTTCTTTCTATATACGACTGCTCAATATAAATTAGGGTTTTTTAAGATTAAAAAAAAATATATATATATATATATATATATATTATATATATATATATATATATATAGAACAACAAAAATGATTGATTTATAAGGTTTTTTTTTTTTTTAATGTTAAAAAATATGAGCCAGTAAACCGTAGTAATTTGTTATTGCGGGATAATTTTTGTTGTGGTTTTTGTGGTTATTTGAGTTAATTTTGGTTGTTGTCATATTTGAGCTAATTTTGGTTGCTATTTGGGTTAACTTGTTGGTGAGGGACGTCCAAATAATTTTGAGGAGGGACACAAACAAGTAGTATTTTTTTCACAAAATCTCAGATCCGGTTACTAAATTTAGTAGTTTTTTTTTTTTTTTTTTTTTTTTTTTTTTTAATTTATTCTGCTTTTATTAACCTATTAGGGTGAATTATTATAGTTATAGCTGGAATGACAAATCACATGCATTGATGGGAAACACGGAAGAAAAAAAAAAAAACGTACAATATTGAATATTAATACGGTGAAATTGAAATAATCCTATAAGATTTGTTTGTCTATTAGAAGTAAGAAACTAAATAAAACTCAAATCACCTATGAAGTCACCTGGAAATTTCTCAATTCACACAAATAGCACACATTCAATAGGACTCCTTGCAAAATCACCCCCTTCAAAAGCTGGCAAGGTAACCGCGTCACTTTTTAATTAAGCCCCTCCTCACGCTCAGTCTCACGCGGTCCTGTGCCGCAAATATAGTTAATCCTCTCCTTACTGAATTTAAAACACTACGCGGATTCCAAATCCTTGCACAACTCTTTAAACTTCAAAGCCCACCCTATATATAAACCCACAGTATCCTCACTCTTTCAACATCATAATTCTCTCCCCCTTTACTTTCTTTGCTTTCTTTAGAATACTTCTTTCTTTCGTAGCGAAACAGAGAAAGAAAAAAACTTTCTTTGCGATTTAGTCATGGGAAGAAAAGATGGTTGTGGGTGTTGTAGCTGTCTTTGTGGCTGCCTTTTCAGTTGTCTCTTGAGCCTTATTTTCCAAATCCTCTTCACCATTCTCATCATCGTTGGTCTCGCTGCCTTTGTATTTTGGCTACTCTTTCGTCCCAACGAGGTCAAGTTTCATGTCACAGATGCCTCTCTAACCCAATTCAATTTCGGCACCAACAACACCCTCCACTATAACTTGGCACTCAACATCAGCGTCAGGAACCCCAACAAGAGAATCGGCTTCTACTACGATAGCTTCGAGGCCAACGCTTACTACCAAGGCCAGCGCTTTAATACCCAGAGTTTGACGCCGTTTTATCAGGGACACAAAAACACGACCGTTCTAAACCCCGTTTTTCAAGGACAGCAATTGGTTTTGTTGGGATCCAGCGAGGTTTCTAACTTCGATTCAGATAAAACTGATGGGGTTTTCGGTATCAACGTGAAGCTGAATCTTCGGATCAGGGCTAAGTTGGGTTGGATTAAAGTTGGTCACTTTAAGCCCAAAATCAAGTGTGGCTTAAACGTTCCTCTCAAGTCTAATGGCACATCATCCTCGGCGTTTGAGGCTACCAAGTGCGACTTCGATCTCTGATCAAATATTGTAGTAGATCTTCTTTGATTTTGATTTTCACATATTATTGTTTTTATTTTTATGGAACATATTATTGTTATTCTTTAATTTTTTATGGAACATGTCATCCTGGTTTAGGAGGACTTTTTTAATGTTTATGTTTTTGTCCTTTTATGTGCTTTTGTTTTCGTAAATATTTAAAATATTGAGTTATTGCTTAATGGTTCTTTTTAATTCTTTCTGGGCTCTGATGATTATGGATTGAAATTATGTGGATGGTTGTTTTTGGATGTTGCTCTTTTTGTTTTTATAATTATTTTGGTTTTGACGAAGCACACAGAAAAGGATTTAAGGCAATCAGAATGATACACGTGTAGCAGTAGTTGTTATTGTATGCGTGGAATTAAAGTGAGAGGATATGACCGTTGCGGTGGACCCGTCTTATTCGTGCTCTGCACATCAGCACATGGCGTTGGCAACATTCGTGTCCAGTGCACCTCAACGTTAAACTTGAGGAAATTGAGGAAATATAATCGGGAATTAAGATTTGTGTGTTTCTTTTTTCTTTTTTTTGGATAAACGATTTGTGTGTATCTGATTCCTGAATTGATGGGATTCCAACTTTATTTCACTTTATTCTCAGACTCGAAAACTTTTTGGAAACAGTAATAGCATGAAGAGTCTCTAAGCAATTAGAAAGGAATTAAAAATATAATTTTGAATGCGTCGCATAGAGAATGGAACAAATGAAACTGATACCACTTGGCATTAATTATTAAATTCACCTAATTCGTTTTTCTTTCTCCGAATAGTTCTTTCGATTCTTTCTCTTGAATTCGTCGCAAAGAGAATGAAACAAATGCAGATGACACCAATTAAGGCATTAATTATACAATTCGCCTAATTCGTTTCTAATGGACTTAGCTTGCTTGCTTGTGTAACAACTTAAAGAGAATGAAACAAATGTAAATGACACCAATTAAGGCATTAATTAATTATACAATTCACCTAATTTTTTTCTAATGGACTTAGCTTGCTTGTATCATATTGTCTTGCTACTTGATTTCACAATTGTCTAGCGGATATGAGTGATTATTCCGTAGTTTTAAAGTATAATAAATATGTATTTTTTTCTCTTATATGAATGTTGGGTCCTACTAATTAAATTCATAGTGGGACACACCACTCTTTGAAATGAGAAAATACATATTTATTTGTACTCTAAGATTATTGAATAGTTCACCCAATTAATTACACAATTCTTTATTTTATCTTTCTCCAAATTAGTTCTTTTGGTTCTTTCTTTTGCTTTATGAATAGGTCTTTAGAAATTAGAATTGGTTTGGGCCATTAAAAATAAAAAATGTTGAATACAGCCTTTTGGTTTTGGCCTTTCTGCTTAACGTCATTGCGCGTTTGGCATCTTGTATTTTTTGCTATCTTATTTGCTAGCTATCAAGAAATATGGGATGCCAAAATAAGCTCAGTTGAAAATTGCCAATTGGACACACATGTAACAAGCGCCGTAAGCAACTCATAAGAATAAGATATATTCAAAAGTTCATAGTTCTGTTAAGTCGATCGGGCGAAGGATTCTTTGATAGCATTAAACATGACAAAAGAAATGGTTACCAGTCAATGCTCTACCAATCACCGTCATTGGGCAATGGAACTTGTTATTGCTGAAGCCAAAACTCTTTTACAACATTTTTCTAATGTAGTGATAGTCCATGTATTTAGAGAATTTAATTTTGTGACCCCCAAAGTGGCTTAATAGAATAAGGAGCTCTTTTATGTAGTAAAGATGGAATGATTTACATCTCCTCTATTCTTTCTTAGTGTTTTTTTAGCCAAAAAAGAGATGGAGTTGATTTCCATGACCTTGTTATCCCCCCCTTGTTTTTTTTTTTTCCTAAAGACCTTATTATCCCCTTGTTTCAGGTTAATGAAATACTTACATGGGTCAAAATGGCTCTGCTCTAAACGCGTTCATTTTTCTTGGATCTACACTTGACCCTCCATGGTCTATGTTCACCCACCATTACTCATTACGGTGTTTTTTTTTCCTCAACTTTTTCCCAATTTCTTTCATTCATACTTAATTTTTTTCTTTATGAAAGAAAATAAAGGACTCACAGGTGTGGTCATTGCCTCGATCCACTTAAACCCAGCATAGTATGGCGTGAGACACATTTGGATAATAATGAGATTTGCGATTACTCAAATCTACAACTCAGGTTATGTGATGGGACACGAGGCTTCCAACCACCTTCCCATAAGACACTCATATTTAATATTACATCATTTAATTAAGAATTTTGGATTAATATTTTGTAAGTCTTATTATTGGATTACATGTTCTACTTACTATCCAATTATCAAAAATAAATAAATAAAAAACATGCACGAAAAATTTCATGTCAATGGATATTGAACTTGTAACAAATGAGAACGAGAGCTGGCTTTAAAAATTGCATAAAGAAGAGTGAAAAAAAGAAAAAGAAAAAGGAAGTTCTTTTCTAGGCTAGGTTTATGTTGACACTAGTCTTTTTATAGGTAGGGAAAAAATCTATCCATACCCACTTATTTAATTCAAATTATGATGGATTAATACTTTTTTGAATGAAAAGGTTTCTTTAGTTTTATTCTTTTTTTATTTTATTATTATTATTATTTTTTATTGAAACGATAGGTGATGTTTTATTGTTTTATTGATTTGAATCAAACTGTACAAATGATGTAATAAAAACAAGATAGTCTGTCAACCACACCTGATTTGAAGTTGAGGACAACGCCTCTTTAGCCAAGGCTTGTGCAACCTTGTTACACGAACTTTTAATGAAAGAAAAGCTAAGAAACTGGAATCGAATTCCCCAATCACAAATTTCATCCACTAAAACTCCCATTGGTGCAAGACACGGGAATCCACCCTTTATCAAACCCAAGAATTCTTGGCAGCCCACCTCCACCTCCACACTTTGAATCCCCACATCTCTGGCAAATTGAAGTGCAACAAGAAGAGCATGAGCTTGAACTTGCAAAAAATCTAGTTTTATTGAATGGGGTTAATACTTGATACTTGATATATTCAAGTATTATTTTGCAAGGCTAAATATTACTGATAAAAATTAAAAAGGATTGGCTGGTAAAAGAATTACAGATTTCATCCTGGGGCTTTAGACAACTTGCTTAATGAAATAGCAGGCGTTTTTATACAGAACCAATGTATTGTGATTATTTCATCCAAAAAAAAATCCTAGGTATTATCATATGTGAGGTAATTATCATCATTTATGATATTTGTATAATTAAAATGATATTTTATCTATTAAATATACCATACCCACAAAGATATTGCAGAATAAGCCCAATTTTTATTTTTATTTTCTCTTCTAACTATTGAACTTGAACCTTTCATGTTGGGATTAGAAAAGTGAGCAAATGACCACCCAGCCTACTCAGCCAACAGAAGTGGAAAAATCCAAGGCTTCTCTGGGTGGGCCATATTTTATTATTTATTGAGAATAGTGGGCCTTTTAACATAGCTGTTACATCTTCTATTTTTACTTACAAGTGGAAGCGGGGGAGGGTAATCGATCCACTTTCTCCTCTTGAGAAAATCAAATAGTACCGTTCAACCATATGACTCTTAGCAATGAAACAACCTTCTTCTCCTTCTGATGGTAGACAAGTTTAAATTAATACGCCATAATTATCCGGCATTCTCACTTTACTCTAAAACTGACATATCAATCATTTGTTAATTACGTGATCATCTTCCAAAAATGATAGCGCGTTAGAATCCTAATAAAACATAACATAAGAAAACATGTATAAAAGCTATTATATATTGTGGTCTCAGTCATCCTTGATATTTTTTTTGTCTAACTGTAGCAACTAGGAAGGTGGAAACCATGCCTCAAGTCAACGATTTTGGAAGTAATCAATCGGTTCACATCAACATACACACACATAGGATAGAGCTACCGCCAAAGCAAGCGCGTTAACATAAAACCTACCTCAGGCACACACGTACCGCGGCTAACCAGTCAAGCACTTAACAAGTCCCTTTCACATCTTCAACTCCATTATCCTACCCCTATATATAAATTCCTACTCCTCCTCTTTCTAGATCAATAACATTTGTACCCAATTCTTGCCTTCCTTTATTTATTCCTGTGATTGAGCTATTGAATAGATAAAAGAAAGCGCGGAAGCAAAAGGTTTAACGTGGTGATCAAACCATGGCAGATAAACAACCCCACTTGAACGGTGCCTACTATGGCCCTTCAATCCCACCACCACCCCGCAAATCCTACCACCGCCACAGCCACGGCCGTAGCAGCGGCTGTGGCTGCTTCGGCTGCCTTTTTGGCTGCCTCTGTGAATGCATTTTCAGTTTAATTTTCAAACTGGTCTTCACTGTCCTCATCCTCGTTGGCATCGCCGCCGTCATCTTCTGGTTCCTTGTTCGCCCCAACAACCTCAAATTCTACGTCACTGATGCCTCTTTGACACAATTCAATTTCACCACCAACAACAATCTCCAATACAATTTGGACCTCAACATCACCGTCAGAAACCCCAACAAGAGGATTGGCATATATTACGATACCATCCAAGCCAGTACTTATTATGAAGGCCAGAGATTTGATACGGTGAGTTTGACACCATTTTATCAAGGACACAAGAATACGAGTTTGTTGAGCCAGGTATTCGATGGACAAAAATTGGTTTTGCTGGGGACTAGTGAGGTTTCAAACTTCAATTCGGAGAAGAGTAATGGGGTTTACAGTATTGATGTGAAACTCAATCTTAAAATTAGAGTCAAGGTGGGTTGGATCAAGATTGGACACTTCAAGCCCAAGATCGATTGTGGTTTGAAGGTTCCATTGAGTGGATCATCATCAGGAGGTAGCTTTGAGACTACCAAGTGTGGTTTGGATCTCTGATCATCACAGCAGGGCTTCTATTGTTCTACATCTATGATTGGGTCTTTGATTTATTTATTTTTCTATGCTTTTTTGCCATATACTTTTGTTATTTTTATTTTGGGGACATTTGTAGATGATTGTCCCCTTCTATTTTATTTTTTCTATGACATTATTTTATGTTTTTGTCATTGAGTATTATACTTTTATATGTCACATTCATCAGTAAATAAATAAAATATTGAATTCGGTGGTTTTTTCTACTTTATGTTTTGGTGTTTGGTAGACTGCTCATTTCAAAAGTCCTTTTCTTTGATCTGATTTTTTCTTAAATATATATAATTGGAAAACAAAAATGCACTTGTAAATGTTTGACTAATTAAACTATTCCAAACGTACAAGAATGTTCGTTTTTTTTTTTCTTTAGGAATTAGCGTGATTTCAAAGTAGCAGGTGAACAGAATAGATGAAAAATGTTGAACTAATAAATAAGCCATCAACGTGTCAGAAAACTATTGCTTGTAAATTTGGCCAATGAAAAAGTCTTGTGAAAGAGATGCGGCGGCACTTTTAAGAACGGAATCATAGTGCCATGTGGCTCACGCAGCCCATTTGTTCAATTTTTTTATTTTGGGGAGTCTGAACTCTGAAGCAGCTCGCTCTATGTACGTAAGATTAGGGGTGGGTTCGGGTCGGGCGAGTCGGGTTTTGGACAAATCCGTTGTCCGTCCGTAGAAAATAATCTCACGGATAATCCGTCCGTTAACCGTCCGTTGAAATGATCGGGCGGGCGGGTCGGTTGAGCGGGTTTGGTGGGCGGGTGGTCGGGTTTATAGGCTTGCAAATAGGCTTTTTTGGATTTTTTTTGGGCCTGCAAGTTAATTTTAAACATTCAGCCCATATCATAATTTTGGACTTTTTGGGGCTTTTTTGGGCCATTTTAAAGCCAAATCAACCATTATATGTTATTGGGCCTATTAATTTAATTTTTTTAGCCATTTTTTTACTATTAAGCCTCCTTATTTGCTAACTTTTAAAACCATTCTTATATATAAAAAACCAAACATAAATGCAAATATGCAATAATTCCTAAGCACATACAAATACAAATACAAAAAATCAATTTCATATAAACCTAAATTGCCAACCAACTAGGCAACTACCAAGCATGCTAAATAAATAATCATACATTCTAATTTCTATAAATTCATATTAACCTAAATTACCAACTAAGCAACTACCAAGCATGTTATATGGGTTTTTATATGGGTAAGGGCTGGGTACATGGGTTTATATATATATATATATATATATATTATTTAATTAAATATTGTCGGGCGGGCGGGTATCCGTCCGAATAAAATTCCAAAAACCGTTATCCGTCCGTTATCCGGATATTTAAAATATCCGTATCCGTATCCGTCCGTATATATGTGAGCGGGCGGGCGGACGGGTGAGCGGGTCGGCCGGATTGGTCGGGCGGGTCGGGTTTGGCGGTTTTTTGCCCACCCCTACGTAAGACTGTCAAATTGATAGGCCTGAACTGGATTAAACCTGCCCAAAACATGTAAATATTGATGATGTCTTTTGGATGTGAATGCAATATGGATGCCCTTTGGAGTACAGCAACGAACGTTTCTAATATGGGCTCCTTGACAAGGAGCATGCAGCCATTTAAATTAGCCTATTAGAATTAAGTCTAGATTCCTGATGATAAATTTTGATTAATCTACCATTTCCAAATGGATTCAACAAGGAGGGGTTCAGTTCTTGGCTCAATGGTTAGCACCTTTGGTGCTAACCACGTGGGCAGGGGTTTGAATCCCACCAACCGCTTTCTGGGGAGGTGACTTAATAGAAGGAAACCCTCGTAACTCATCACACCTGCAATTCCGGAAGTTGTGGATTCGGGTAGTGGTACGTCCCATTATTGCCCAGATGTGCCCCACG
This sequence comes from Fagus sylvatica, assembly GCA_907173295.1. Taxonomy (NCBI): domain Eukaryota; kingdom Viridiplantae; phylum Streptophyta; class Magnoliopsida; order Fagales; family Fagaceae; genus Fagus; species Fagus sylvatica. The sequence continues at coordinate 50,760,910 of OU015762.1, read as the reverse complement.
CCATGTCAAAATCGGGTTTAAGTGGGTCGGGACAATGAACGCACCTGCGAATCCCTTTTTTCTTTATAAAAAAAAAAAAAAAAATGGATTCAACAAGGACACTTTTCTCAACAGTTTTAAATTACCCTATTAGAATTAAGTCTATGTACACTTTTCTAAACAATTTTAAGTGTACATAGACTTAGTGTTGTTTATAACTAGTTTATGATTGACACGCAATCTTATGATTTTCAAGTATAAATGTAGAATGTATACTTACTAATAATTACAAATTTTGGGCCGTAAGCATCTACAAATCTTATGAGTTTTAAATTATAGGACATGGTTTTGGTTAGAGAAAGATATTTTCATTTTTTATTTTGACTAAGGAAGAAGAGTTCAAGGGGTCCAAAAGTATATAAATTCAAGTGCGTGATACATATGTAGATACATTTTGTCCCATAAGTCAAATCCTAGTTCCTCTATTATCCTTTCCCTTCTAGCTCCTCCCTCCCCTTGTCAATGTTGTCATCATGGGTTTAAGACCGCGTCCCCCATTAAAATTAGTTAATAAAGAAAAAAAGAAAGGCTATTAAAAGGGGATAGTGACCCCAACCATGATCTTTTTTGCTAAGTGGAAAGGTTCTTAAACCTCAAACACAAGGCATCACAGAAGGTGTTGATATCATAGGTTAATACCTCAAACCCCGCTCTACAACAATCCTAGTCAGGAAGGCAGTTTTACTAACCTCTTAAAAAGTTAGGACCAATAAACGCATTTACCACTCCTCCACCTACTGTGGTCATGAGAAATTTGTTGTTAGTTGCACGAATAATTAGCAACAAATATATATATGTTAAAATAATTAGCAAACAAAAAAGGGTTGGTGAGAGCCGGTGCACTACATATGATACTTATCTTAACTCTAGAACAATCTCACACTTTCGATTTTTGTCCATTGATGTCACATACACATCCTTTTTTTTTTTTGACAATATAATATTCATGGTTTTGATGGAATTAATTCTGAACAACCCATGTAAAATTACAAATACTTAATGGATATAAATTCTTTTATATATAGCTCGGGATATTTAATTAAAAAGGGCACTTTCTCTCGAACCTCCCTAAGCAATGTGTCTATTTTTAAAAATATATATATATATTATTCCACAATGCTACAACATTCAATTTAATTTAATTTTTTTTTTTTTTCATGAAAAACTTACCTTTGGAACAGTTAGAAATGAAAGTTAAAGTGAAAAGGAAAAAAGAAAAGAAAAAGAATGCCAAACATTGTCTTTTTAAAAAATAAAGACATAATTAAAAAAAAAATTAGTATAATAATTGATAATGCCTAAAAATCAGTGGGCTCACGCACGAGTCAATCCAGATGGACGATGCTCTCTCCGACGAGTGATTACCTGCAAGACAGAGAAACAATTAAAAGAGGGGGGCACCGGCGGTGGTCCGGTGGGGGGAGCCTCCGATGCTTAAGTTAGCAAAGAGTGTGACAGAGAAACACGGATTCAGAGAGTCTAGAAGTGAGAAAAAGAGTGAATACCTTTGTCTGAGAATTCTCTGGATTTATATAGGGAGGCTCTGGTCTTCTAGCCGTTGGTGGTCATTAAATGGGTTTAATATCCGGATTTGTAACTGTCGGGTCCTGATTTGTAACCGTGTTGGTCCTTGATTCTAGCTCATAAATTACGCTTTTGACTTTTCCAGAGGGGTAAAAGAGCTGGCACGCTTGACATGCGGGTTTGAAGCTGTATACAGCTGGGTGTCTTAATACGGTCGTCCAGGTGCCTTAATACTGTCGTCCATGACGGGTTGGTCGTCGTTGAGGATTAATTTGGGTCCGTATCAGATGCCCCCTACTTCGTATCGTCGTTATGAAATGACGATGTACGAGGTACTGAAGTGGTCGCGGGGGTTTTTTAGTAACTTCGCGTATTTTTGGGAAACGGAGACTTCATTCAATGAGGGGTCGTCTTTCTGGGAGTGGGTGACACGTGTCGTCACGTAGCTGGCTGTCGTGATCGTTGCGTCGCTTCGTCAGATCTTGTATTAATGTCAAGGTGTCGTTTCAGGCGACAGGTGACACGTGTCGCCGCATGTTTGGTCGGCGTGATCGAGGCGCCGTTCCGTCAGACCTTGCATTAATGTCAAGGTGTCGCTTCGGGCTGCAGATGACACGTGTCGTCGCGTGATTTGACGGCGCGCTCGAATCGTTGTTTCGTCAGTTTTTTGGCGGTTTTTTGAATGCGAAGGGTTTTTTGGGTTAGGGTTTTTATACCGATTTCGAGTTTTATTTTCATGTTCGAAAGAGAGTTTATTCGAAAGAGAGTTCTTTGGGGCGAGCGACTGAGGTTTCTTCTCCGTTTTTCCGGTGAGTTTTCCTTTCACTCTTTAGCTTTTTCCGATTAGTGTTTTGTGTTTCCACCCGAGTACATTCTGGCTTCGTTTAGCCCGTCGTTTAAGTTATTCTTCGTAGGCGTCTCTAGGTTTGCCGAGGGTAGCTTAGGTCCACCGCCGTTAGAGGGCTACGTTTCCTCCGACAGTGTGCTCCACCGATTAGCGGCGGAGCTATACTCTATAGTTTATCCGGCTCTCTCGACTTGGGAAGCGGTTAGGAGTAGGATGGCGGCGAATGAGACGGAGTGGTCTCTTCCGCTGTCAGAGGAGTTGCCGGAGGGGCTCTCCGATGAATCTGCCGGAAGGGTGGCAGGGGACCCCTCGTCTGACGCGGTCCCTAGTACTTCGGGTTCCCGTCAACAGCCTAGGGTGGACAGGTCTTGGAAGGCCATGTCTTTCTTTAGCAAAATAAGACGGGACGAGGATATAGATAAGATAAGGCGTCGTTATCAAATACCTGATGACGTCGTCCTCAGAATCCCTGACTCCGACGAGCGAGCGTGTTGCCCTAAATATGAGGGTGACGTAGCTTTTTACGAAGCCGATCTTCGGGCCGGTCTTCGTTTTCCCGTCCAGCCCTTTGTTAGGGAACTTCTAGATTTCCTTTCCTTGGCGCCGGGGCAAATAAACCCAAACGGTTGGCGGACGATCATCTCTTGCATGGTCATGTGGCGGGTTAGTAGTAACGGGGAGGAGGACCTAACAGTGGACGAATTCCTCTTCTGTTACGAGCCCGTCCAGATTGCATTGTCCCGGGGCTTTTGGACGTTCAAAAACCGCGATGCGAACTCTAGGGTCGTTCAAGGATTACCCTCGTCCGACAGAATCTGGAAGGACGGGTATTTCTTCGTATGCGGCGACAACTGGGAAAGGCTGCCGCAAGAAGACCCTAGGGACTTCGTAGGAGTCCGTAGGTCCTGGGGGACACCTTCGCGGTCTGGTGTGTGTCTTCGGTTTGCTCTTTTTTTTTTTTTTTTTTTTTTTTTATTATATCGTCAGTGCGTGACCTGTTTTTCTTGTTTCTTGCAGCTTTGAATCGTCCGTTGCTGAATTCCGTCTGGCAAGAGAGGATTTGGAAGATATTAGATATCGAAGACCGTCGGTACAATATCTTCATCGAGCCGGACCTCCTCGCTACTTTCTCACTTGGACCCGTCCCCAGCTCCTCCGTCAGAGCGTTAGTGAAGGCCAATAAGAAACGTAGGTCGTTGAGTTTTGCGTATTTTTTTTTTTATGTATATATTTTTCTTTAACTTGGGTATGTTTCTTGCTTGCAGGCGTGAACACCATGAAGCTTAACAAGAATCGACTCAAACAACTTGCCCAATCAGGGGAGGTGGCAATTGCCCCCGTCAGTCTGAAGCGGAAGAAGCCGGACGAGGGATCTTCCAAGCGGGCCGAGGAGGCGCCTCCTCGTCCTTCTGTCCCGGTCGTTACTCCTGTCCTCCCGACTGCCGTCCCTTCAGGCCAAGAGGCCCCGTCCGTCATCCTGGTGGACTCTGATTTCACTCCTCCATCTGCGGCCTCCACGATCAATCAGAGTCCTCTCGTGGCAATGGACAGAGCAAAAGGTGCCATCACTTCCCAGGACACGGATGAGTATGCCGTGGCCCATACTGAAGACCTTTCGCTGCTTATGGTTCACTCTTTGATGCGGGTATGGTCTTCTGTCCTTTTATTGCTTTGCATATTTTACTTTGTTCTTTTACTTGTGGCTTCTGACCCGGTCGTGTATGTAGGGTCTGACGGAGGCCATGGTGATGGCCCGGAGGTGTGCTTCAGTTGAGGAGGACCTGGCTATGCTGAGAGCAAAATCTATTGCGGACGAGGCGGAGATGAAGAACGCCAAAAAAGCCGTCATGGAGTTGACGAGGGATAGGAAGGAAGCCCTGAATGATGCGGAGAAGCTGAAGAAGGAACTCAAGGCCAGAGATGACGATGTTAAGGCGGCGGTTGATGCTAAGGATAAAGCTGTCGCCGATCTCAAGCATCTCGTTGGCCAGATTGAGGGAGCTAAGGAAGCGGCGGTGTCTGAGTTCAGAGCGTCGGAAACTTTTGAAGACATCAATACTCGCTACTTCTTGTCTGGCTTCGAAGCCTTCAGAAAGCAAGCCGTCCAAGCGCTTCCCAGGTTTAGATTTCTCCGCTCTTCAACCTTATGATGACGAAGACTCCGTGGCTGGCGTTTCTCAGGACCAGGCGGGTGACGAGGATGTGTCGTCGAAATGAAGATGTTTTTTTTTTTTTATATAAAAATTTCAAACAATGTGGGGCCCGTGTTTAGGGCGTTTTAACATTTCTGAACAGCATGTTTGTGCATGTTTCGTCGTTTTAAGACGGTGCACGGAATTGTTTTTGGTATGAATTTTCCATCTTATTAGATGCTTGAATGTTCTGTTTTTAGTTTTGTCTTTTAAATGGTGTTAGTTTGATGTTAATCACTTGCCTAATGTTAAGGGATGGCGTTTGGACGACACGGTTTTAACTCTAGGTTTTTGTCTAAGTTAAAAGGATTGTGTTTTAACTCTGGATTTTTGTCTAAGTTAAAAGGGATTGTGTTTTGATAGGTGTTGGACGATACCTTTATTTTGGCTTGTAGAAGATCGTGTTTGCATTTTTAACTTTTGTTTGGGTTAACAGATCGCGTTTTGATGATATAGTCTAACTTTGGGTGTTCGTTAAAAGATCGTGTTGGACGATACAGTTTAACATTGGTTAAGTTAGAAGATCGTGTTTGGACGATATAGTCTAACTTTGGGTGTTCGTTAAAAGATCGTGTTGGACGATACAGTTTAACATTGGTTAAGTTAGAAGATCGTGTTTGGACGATATAGTCTAACTTTGGGTGTTCGTTAAAAGATCGTGTTGGACGATGCAGTTTAACTAGGTTTAAGTTAAAAGATCGTGTTGGACGATGCAGTTTAACTGTTGGGTTGCTTTGTAGGATATGTAGGTATGAGCTGAGACACGTGATTTTACCGTGGTTCGGCAATAGTGCCTACGTCCACCCTTATTCCTTTATTCGAAGTATTATATTTTTACAAAGTTGGTCCTTCTTTAGGGATAGTATTTCCTGAGGTGCTCGGCATTCCATGGGTGAGGTAACCGTCGTCCGTTCATGTCTTCCAAGTGATATGTCCCTGGTCGTCGTATCTCTATGACTTTATAAGGTCCTTCCCAGTTTGGTCCTAGCTTCCCTTCAGAGGGATTTTTGGTGGCCAGCGTAACCTTCCGTAAGACGAGGTCACCGACTGACAATTGCCTGGGCTTGACTCTTGAGTTGTAGTGTCGTGCCATTTTTTCCTGATATCTTTTCATTCTGGTTTCTGCTGTTTCCCTAACTTCATCGATCAGGTCAAGGTTGAGGCGGAGTTGCTCTTCATTTTCCTGTTCGTCATATGCTGAAGTACGAAATGTCGTCAGTCCTATTTCGACGGGTACCACTGCTTCACTTCCGAATGTCATTCGAAATGGTGTTTCGCCTGTTGGTATCCTGACTGTCGTTCTGTATGCCCAAAGTATGCTCGGAAGTTCTTCTGGCCATAGTCCTTTCGCCCCCTCAAGTCGGGTTTTGATGAGTTTGAGTAGTGAACGATTCGTGACCTCGACTTGTCCGTTGGCTTGTGGATGGCCAGGAGATGAATAATGGTTGTGGATGCCTAGTTCCTGGGAGAACTGTCTGAACCTGGGATTGTCGAATTGCTTCCCGTTGTCAGATACGAGCACTCGTGGAATCCCAAACCTGCAGATCACTGCCTTCCATACGAAGTTCTGGATGTTTCTTTCTGTGATGGTCGCCAGTGGCTCTGCTTCTACCCACTTGGTGAAATAATCGATCGCAACTACCAGAAATTTCAGTTGCCGTCTTCCAATTGGGAGTGGCCCCATGATGTCTAACCCCCACTGCGCGAAGGGCCAGGGGGCCGTCATTGGTACCAGCACAGCCGGAGGTGAATGTAGGTGATTGGCGAACCGTTGGCATTTGTCGCAGCGCTGGACGAACTGATAGGCATCAGCTTTCATGGACGGCCAATAGTAACCTGCTCTGACGATCTTTCTTTGTAAAGCTCGTGCGCCTGAGTGGTCGCCGCAAACACCTTCGTGTATTTCCCTCATGACGTAGTTAGCCTCGTCTGGTGCCAGGCATCTAAGGTAAGGGAGGGAGAAGCCTCTCTTGTATAATGTTCCCTGCAACATGAGAAAACGTGAGGCGCGTACCTTTAATCGTCTGGCTTCGTGTCGGTTGTCTGGTAGCGTTCCTCTCTGTAAGTAGGAGATTATTGGCGTCATCCAAGAAATTTCAGTGTGGATGGGGTTCACCTTAGTCGTTTGTAGGCTTGATTGTTGGACGGTCTTGATTTTGTCGTCGACCGTTGATGACGAGGCAGATTTGGCCAGTTGGTCTGCCTCTGTATTTTGTTCTCGTGGTACTCGACAGAGCCTTACTTCGCGGAATTGGCTTATTTGATGTCGGACCAGTTGCAGGTATTGCTGCATACGCCCTTCTTTTGCCTCATAGTCCCCGTTTACCTGTCCTACGACGAGCTGCGAATCACTATGTACGTCCAGCTCTGTGGCTCCCAGTATTTTGGCTGTGTTGAGCCCCAACAGAAGAGCTTCATATTCAGCTTCGTTGTTGGTGGTTGGGTACTGCAGTCGTATTGCTTGTTTGATGATGTCACCTTCTGGGGATCTCAAGACTATGCCCACTCCGCCTGAGTCTTTTGTCGACGACCCATCTATGTTCATCGTCCACTTCGATGTCTGTTCGACGTCTTCCGTTGGCTCGTCATCTTTCGAGGTGAACTCTGCTATGAAATCTGCCAGGGCTTGAGCCTTGATCGCTGTTCGTGGTCGGTAGTCGATGTCGAACTCGCTGAGCTCAATTGACCACTGGATAAGCCGTCCAGCTGCATCCGGTTTGTTCATTGCTTTCCGTAAGGGGTGGTTGGTGAGCAACACAATCGTGTGAGCTTGGAAGTATGGGACGGAGTTTCCTTGCAGCTGTCACTAGGGCAAATGCTAACTTTTCCATAGGAGGATATCTTTCCTCGGCTCCTCTCAGCGCTCTGCTCGTGTAATAGACGGGCAACTGTCGTCTTTGCTTCTTCCCGGATTAGTGCGGAGCTGACGGCAGTTGGTGAAACAGCCAGGTACAGGTAGAGCTCCTCGCCTTGCTTGGACGGGCTAAGCAAGGGTGGTTCCGTCAGGTACTTCTTGAGCTCTTCAAATGCTTGTTGGCATTCGTCGGTCCATTCAAACGCCTTCTTTAAGTGTTTTGAAGAAGGGTAGGCACTTGTCTGTGGATCGAGACATGAACCGATTCAGTGCGGCTATCCTTCCCGTCAGTCTTTGTACTTCTTTGGTGTTCTTTGGTGGCTGCATTTCTAATATTGCTTTGATCTTGTCTGGGTTTGCTTCTATGCCTCTCTGCGAAACCATAAAGCCAAGAAATTTTCCTGAATAAACACCAAATGCACACTTACTTGGGTTCAGCTTCATCTGGTACTTGCGGAGCGTTTGGAAAGTCTCTCTGAGGTCGTCCAGGTGACCGTCTTCCTCCTTGGACTTTACTAACATGTCGTCGACGTAAACTTCGACGTTCCGGCCAATCTGGTCGTGGAACATTCTGTTCATCAGTCGTTGGTAGGTGGCTCCGGCGTTCTTCAGTCCGAAAGGCATTACTTTGTAGCAGAAAAGCCCCCTGCTGGTGATGAAAGAGGTCTTCTCTTGGTCGTCCTCGTCCATAACTATTTGATTGTAAGCCTGAAAAAGCATCCATAAACGTTAGTAATTTATGACCAGCTGTCGAGTCGACTAGCTGGTCTATCCTTGGGAGGGGGAAGCTATCTTTAGGACATGCTTTGTTTAGATCGGTGAAGTCGACGCACATTCGCCACTTCCCAGTACTTTTCTTTACCATGACTACGTTGGCGAGCCAGTCGGGGTAGTATACTTCCCTGATGAAGTTCGCTGCCAGGAGTTTGTCTACTTCTTCCATGATGGCATTGTTCCGTTCCGGCGCGAAGACTCTTCGTTTCTGTTTTATTGGACGGAGAGAGGGGTCAACATTCAATTTATGTGAAATGATGGAAGGGTTGATACCTGGCATGTCTTCGTGGCTCCATGCGAAGACATCCTTGTTATCTTTCAAGAATTGGACGAGTGATTCTTTCATTTTCTGGGGGGAGGTCAGCTCCAACTTTGGTCGTCCTTTCTGGTCGTCCATCTTCTAGCTCGATGGTGTCCAGCTCCCCCGAAGGCTTCACTAGAGTCTTCTGCTCTTCAATGCTCATTGTCTGATTCTGTCCCCCTGACCCGAGGGAGGCAAGGTAGCATTCTCTGGCTGCTATTTGATCTCCTCTGACTTCCCCTATCCCGTGCTCAGTGGGGAATTTGAGAAGGAGGTGGTATGTGGAGGTCACGGCTCGGAGACGGTTGAGGGTTGGTCGTCCGATTATTGCGTTATATGCTGAGGGACAGTTGACGACGAGGAAATCGACCGTCTTAGAGACCGTCTTTGGGTGAGTACCAACCGTGATTGGTAAAGTCACAATACCGACCGGGCAAACCTTGTCACCTGTGAATCCCACGAGTGGTGCATCCATGGGGCGCAATTTGTCCTTGTCAAGCCGCATTTGTTGGTAAGCGGGGAGGTAGAGTATATCAGCCGAACTCCCATTGTCCACCATTACTCGCCTTGTGGTGAAACCTGCAATGTTAATTGTTATCACTAGGGCATCGTCATGGGGCTGATGGGTGCCTCTGGCGTCCTCTTCGCTGAAAGAGATGATCTGGTCGTCGAGGCGGATGTTCTTTGGTGGGCGCTGGACGACCATGATGTTGTGTACTTGCCTCGCATATGCTTTCCTTGAGGCTCTTGAGGTCCCTCCTGATGCTGGTCCTCCAACGATGGTTCTGATTTCTCCTACGGGTCCTGGCCTGTTGCGTTCGGCCTGTTCCCTCTGTGCTGGAGGCTTTGCTGGACGGGTATTCGTTGGACGACTGACATACTTCTGTAGTTTGCCCTGCCGGATGAGTGTCTCTATTTGTTCCTTCAAGGCTACGCACTCTTCTGTGAGATGTCCATGATCTCTGTGGAACCTGCAATACAAGTTTTTAGGTCGGCTGTTAGGATCTGAACGTATCTTACCTGGCCACCGAAGTGATGGGTCCGTCTTGTATCTGCAAGAGTAGTTTGTCGATAGGTGTGTTCAGAGGTGTGAAACTGCTGAATTTCACGGGGGGTGCGGTCGTCCGTTTTACGTTCCGGGGTTTCGGTGAATTTCGGAACTTTTTGCTTGGAAGGTTCAGGTTTGCGATCCTCAACTTCCTTCCGCCTTTTCGGTGGTGGGTCGTCCATAGCCTCTAGGGCGTCCTCTGCGTTCATGTGTTTCGTAGCTTCGTACATAAGTTCTGACATTGTTTCTGGGGGGTCCTTGCAGAGTTCATAGAGGAAATCCCCTTTTCGCAGACCCGCCATGAAGGCTGTTACTGTGACATCTTCTTTTGGACGATCTATCTTCATCGCTTCTTCGTTGAAGCGGTGTACAAATGTCCTCAGTGATTCTCCTTCCATTTGCTTGACGCTGAGCAAGTGAGTTGGCGGTCGTCCCCTTCGTTGGCTGCCGATAAAGTGATCGATGAATGCACGGCTGAGCTGGACGAATGAACCGATCGACTCTGATTCGAGCTTGTTGAACCATACCCTTGCAGATCCCCTCAGTCCCAGGGGGAATGCTCGGCACATTACTTCTTCAGGGACGGCTTGCAGCTGCATGATTGTTTTAAAGGCCTCTAGGTAGTCAAATGGGTCCTTGGTTCCATCGAAGTTTTCTAGCAATGGTACCTTAAATCTGGACGGGAGCGGGAAGTCAGCGATGCTTGGGATAAACGGAGAATCAGCCCGGTGTACGAGGTTGTCGAGGTTGCGAGCAGCTTTCGCTCTCAGGCTGTTCTTCATGTCTCCCATTTGCTTCCTCATTTCTCGCAATTCTTTCTCCAAACGTGCCGTTTTGTCATCCGGATCTCTTGTGGATCGGTCTGGATGATCAGGTTGTCTGGAGGAGTTTCCTCGTCGATCTTCTCGTTCAGGCTGCTTGGACGACCTGTCTGGTCGTTCCGGCTGTTTGGACGACCTCGTTGTTTTAGCGGTCTTATGTTGGCTAGGTGGAGCGGAACTTCCTGCGCTTTCCGCTCTGTGCCTGCTGCGGGGCGGAGTTCTCTCAACTTCGCCTCCCCTACGACGGGTGACTTGATGGCTGTCAGCTTCCTGGTCATTCGACCTGTTTCCACCCCGCGGAGGAGGTTGGTTGTTCGTCATGGGGGGTTGGGGGCCCCTTCCTGATGGCCTGCCACAACTCTTGATTCTGACGAGATGTTTCTCGAGCGAGGTCCTGAATGCTGGTGGCGATGACCTGCATTTGCCTCTCAATTGGAGTCATGGCGGGGTCAGCACTGGTTCCGTCATTGGGAGCTCCTTCCATGATCGCTATCGACCTGTGTGCGGCCCTTTTTGCTCTAAGAACGACAATGGCTTATTAAGTCGTTCCCACAGACGGCGCCAACTGATAATGCCTAAAAATCAGTGGGCTCACGCACGAGTCAATCCGAATGGACGATGCTCTCTCCGACGAGTGAATACCTGCAAAACAGAGAAACAATTAAAAGAGGGGGGCACCGGCGGTGGTCCGGTGGGGGGAGCCTCCGATGCTTAAGTTAGCAAAGAAGTGTGACAGAGAAACACGGATTCAGAGAGTCTAGAAGTGAGAAAAAGAGTGAATACCTTTGTCTGAGAATTCTCTGGATTTATATAGGGAGGCTCTGGTCTTCTAGCCGTTGGTGGTCATTAAATGGTTTTAATATCCGGATTTGTAACTGTCGGGTCCTGATTTGTAACCGTGTTGGTCCTTGATTCTAGCTTTTAAATTACGCTTTTGACTTTTCCAGAGGGGTAAAAGAGCTGGCACGCTTGACATGCGGGTTTGAAGCTGTATACAGCTGGGTGTCTTAATACGGTCGTCCAGGTGCCTTAATACTGTCGTCCATGACGGGTTGGTCGTCGTTGAGGATTAATTTGGGTCCGTATCAATAATTTAATATAGCCGACCTGTTTAAATTTCTTAAATTTAGGTTAATCTTTTAAGTTCATCAATTAATGAATGTATGCTGGAAATATATACTTATAAATACCGAAAAATAAATTTTAGTTAACATTTACAGTATATCTTGTATGTCAATTAAAATTATGTTTTATTAATTATTTATTGCAACTATTAGCTATCATTTTTCAAATTAAATTTTATTTTCAACCTTTGATTTTAATTTAAGCCCCCTTGAACTAATATCTTGGCCTCTCCATTGTTTATGGTCAATGGAGTGCTCAATAATAAATTAGTACTAGTATTTTGGAAGATTGAAACTTGAAAGACAAAAGGTTCTAAGTTCTAGTCTTCTAATGTGTATCCTGGACTAAAACAAAAGAAGAATAGTAGCAGTTGAATGCTTCGTATATCTTCTCAGCATTGAAATGATGTCCAGTAACACACGCAAGTCAAGGTTGAAATTATCCAATACACATTACACTCTTTCCCTTCGTATCTATTGTACTTAAACTCTTCCATTATCGTATTCATCTTCTAGACCATTCCTAAGAAGAACCAAACTCAATTTTTGTGAATTATGGCAGAGAAACAACCCCACTTGAACGGTGGCAGAGACTGTGAGTGCTGTGGCTGCTGTAGCTGCCTTTTTAGCTTCCTTTTGAAATTCATAGTCTCCGTGGTTGTCATCGTTGGCCTTGCTATCCTCGTCTTTTGGCTCATCTTCCGACCCAACAAAGTTAATTTCTACGTCAATGAAACCTCGCTGACCCAGTTCAATTTCACCAGCAACAACAATCTCCATTACAATCTTCTCCTCAACATCACTGTCAGAAACCCAACAAGAAGATCGGAATCTACTAGGATAGCATCGAGGCCAGGACCTACTACGGGGACTAGAGGTTCGGTATGGACCCCTTAAAGGAAAATTATAGAATATTCTGAGAGTATATTAAATGCGTACTCCCTCCTTTTACATAAGTGGTGGGTCCCACCATGTATTTAATTAACGGGATCCACCACTTATGTGAGAGGAAGGAATACGTATCTATACTATAACATAAAACCGAAGTTTTTTGACTTTTTGTTGACCTCATCATGTTGCGCCACATAAGCTTTTGAAATCTCACAATTTTACATCTCATTATTTTAATATATATTTTCTAATTGAATTTCAATTTTATTCTATTATTAAACCTTCCATTAGAATTTTGACACATCATATTTTCTTTAATATAAGAATATATTATTCCATATATAAAACATAATCATAATTAATATCTAATACTAAAATATATTCCATATATAAACACAATATAAATATCTTTTAATAATAATCATAATTATCAATTTTCATCAAGATTTTTAGAGTTCATTTTTTTTTCTTATGTATTTCATTTAATTTTGTTGCTGGCAATGGAGAAAGATGGATGGATTTATTATAATGAAACCATGTGAGCTTGAAATGAGTTATAAAAATTATTTAGGTTTGATTATATAATTATGTGTCCATGTATTTATTTGTCCTTCTTTTTATTTTAAGTATCCTTTATTTTATTTTTGGATGGAGACATGATCCTATATAGTAAATATAAATATGAATCATGTTTTATAAAAATTGGACTATATTCAACTTATGCCAAAAGAAAAATTACATTATATTAAATTTTAATTATCCTATAGTAAATACTTTCTTAGTTATTTTTTTAAACCAAAAAGTAGGATCTATTCTATTAGGCTTCCCCAAATACCGCCACGTCAGATTTGCTACACCCACACACTTCCACATTCCCCTTCCCTCTATTTAATTCTCTCTCACACTTTTATTCAAAAATAAATTCTCTCTCTCATGGCTGTTCCTCTACCTTACCTTTTCATCTACCTCTCACCTCTTGAACTCCTTGACCTTTTCATCTCCTCAATTAATTACTTCACATTTTCATCTATCTCTCTCTCTCTCTCTCTCTCTCTCTCTCTCTCTCTCTCTCTCTCTCACCTCTTGAACTCCCTGACCTCTTCATCTCCTCAATAAATTACCTCACCTTTTCATCTACCTCTCTCTCACTCTCACCTCTTGAACTTCCTGACCTCTTCATTTCCCCAATTAATTGCACCCCCAATTTCCTATTTAAATCCTATGTTGAGATTTTTTTTTAGTCTTCCATGTGGTCCCTATAGTTCTATTGTTGTTTGAGTTTCAAAGGTGTGTTCTTTCCCCTTTGGTTTCTGATTGGCTTTGCCAGATTTCATGCTTTTATTTATTTATTTATTTGGTTTTTCTGCTCAGCTCAATATTTTTATTTTTTGGCTTTTGGTGTTCTTTGTTCCGTTGGTTTTATAATTTTGTAGTTCCTAAGCTTTTCTCCAGCAATGTTCTAATTGTTGTCTTGACTTTATTCGTTTTTCTGTTTATATTGATGTTGTACAACATTAGATTAATTAGATTAGATATATTTCCCGTGCATCGCACGGGTTTGCGACTAATTCTCATTCATAGTGATGTAACGTTAGTTAAAGTTAAAACATTTGAAGCCAACCTTGTAGTTGCACCTCAAGATCCATCCACCTTCTGAGAAATATCTTGCATCCACTTTCTCCTGGTGTCAGCCTGAACAAAGTCTACATTTGTGCATCACAACTTGTCGCAATCCAATTATTGCATTCAAACAAAAGGGGTGGGAACCGAATGTGTGCATGACAACTAGCCCGAGACTAGAATCTAAGGAATAAAATTTCCACAATCCAAGTTGTGGTTCTAGATGCATAACCATAAAAGATATTCCACCTCTTACCTATCATGAATTAGTCTAATCTGGACCACAGCCATCTCATTATCAAAGCCATAGGACAAAGTCAACAACGACACCAAAAAAATTCATAGTTATCCATCCATTGTCTTGTGTTGTTTAAAAGTGAAGTTTTGTCTTATCCTTTTATGTATAAATAAAATATCCTTAAACAATATTATAAAAAGGTCTATAGTAAAAAATGGTCATTTTTTTTTTATAGCCCAAAAAAAAAAAAAAAAAAAAAAAAAAAGCCCTAAGGTGTAGGGCTGGCCCTGCTAACAACTTCTTAATCTATACTATAACATAAAACCGAAGCTTTTTGACCTTTGGTTGACCTCATCATGTTGCGCCACATAAGCTTTTGAAATCTCACAATTTTACACCTCATTATTTTAATATATATTTTCTAATTGAATTTCAATTTTATTCTATTATTAAACCTTCCATTAGAATTTTGACACATCATATTTTCTTTAATATAAGAATATATTATTTCCATATATAAAACACAATCATAATTAATATCTAATACTAAAATATATTCCATATATAAACACAATATAAATATCTTTTAATAATAATCATAATTATCAATTTTCATCAAGATTTTTAGAGTTCATTTTTTTTTTCTTATGTATTTCATTTAATTTTGTTGCTGGCAATGGAGAAAGATGGATGGATTTGTTATAATGAAACCATGTGAGCTTGAAATGAGTTATGAAAATTATTTAGGTTTGATCATATAATCATGTGTCCATGTATTTATTTGTCCTTCTTTTTATTTTAAGTATCCTTTATTTTATTTTTGGATGGAAACATGATCCATATGGTAAATATAAACATGAATCATGTTTTATAAAAATTGGACTATATTCAACTTATGCCAAAAGAAAAATTACATTATATTAAATTTTAATTATCCTATAGTAAATACTTTCTTAGTTATTTTTTTAAACCAAAAAGTAGGATCTATTCTAAATCCGATTCGTAAAGTCTCTTTATCGATCTTGCCTACAACATTTTGAACTACAAAAAAAAAAAAAAAAAAAAAAAAAAAAAAAAAATATTCAACGAAAAAGGTAAAAGGAATCAAAATTAATTTAGATTTTATTTTCAATAATTTTCTTGTGTATCGCACAGGTTTGCGACTAGTTTAATATATTCTCGGAGTATTCTATAATTACCTAGTTGGCACCTTTTATCAAGGCATAAGACTACGAGTGATTGAACCCGTGTTTCAAGGGCAGAATTGGTTTTGCTTGGGACTGATGAGCTTTCTGAGTTTAATACGGAGAAGAGTGCTGGGGTTTATAGTATTGATGTGAAGCTTTATCTCCGAATCAGGTTAAAGGTGGGAAAGTTGAAGACTTGGAAGTTGAAGCCCAAGATTGAGTGACTTGAAAGTTCCATTGGGTTCTAATGGAAATTCAGCTGGTTCTGTATTATTATGTCTTTATATTCAGATTATTGGATTTTATTCTGATATCTTATTGGTTACTTTCCTTGTGTTTGTGTTTGTAAATAAATAAAATAGTAAGGGCATGTTTGGTACACTGTAATAGGTCATATAATGTTGTCATCATAGTTGTTTAAGACTGCGTCCCCCACTAAAATTAGTTAATAAAGGAAAAAAAAGAAGAAAAAAAAAGAGGGTTTTTAAAAGGGGATAGTGACCCCTACCATGGTACCATGATCTTTTTTGCTAAGTGGAAGGGTGGGACTTAAACCTCAAACGCAAGGCATCACAGAAGGTGTTGATATCATTAGGTTAATACCTGAAACCCCGCCCTACAACAATCCTAGTTAGGAAGGCAGTTTTACTAACCTCTTAAAAAGTTAGGACCATTAATCGCATTTACCACTCCTCCACCTACTGTGGTCATGAGAAATTTGTTGTTAGTTGCACGAATAATTAGCAACAAATATATATGTTAAAATTTTTAGCAAAACAAAATGGTTGGTGACAGCCGGTGCACATTGCACTACATATGATACTTATCTTAACTCTCGAACAATCTCACACTTTCGATTTTTGTCCATTGATGTTCTTTTTTTTTTTATAATATAATAATAATAATTATTTTTGTCCATTGATGTCACATACACATCCTTTTTTTTTTTTGACAATATAATATTCATGGTTTTGATGGAATTAATTCTGAACAACCCATGTAAAATTACAAATACTTAATGGATATAAATTCTTTTATATATAGCTCGGGATATTTAATTAAAAAGGGCACTTTCTCTCGAACCTCCCTAAGCAATGTGTCTATTTTTAAAAATATATATATATATTATTATGCTACAACATTCATTTTATGTTTTTTTTTTTTTTTTTTTAATGATAAACTTACCTTGGAACAGTTAGAAATGAAAGTTAAAGTGAAAAGGAAAAAAGAAAAGAAAAAGAATGCCAAACATTGTCTTTTTAAAAAATTAAAGACATAATTAAAAAAAAAAATCCAGCATAATAATCTTTTAATACTTCTAAATTAATTTTTTTTCTTGCTGTTAAGAGATCAAATGACCTGTTTAAATTTCTTAAATGTAGGTTAATCTTTTAAGTTCATCAATTAATGAATATATACTGAAATATATACTTATAAATACTTGAGAGAAAAAAATAAATTGAAATGGGAACGAAAAATAAATTTTATTTAGCATTTACAGTATATCTTGTATGTCAATTAAAATTCTGTTTTATTAATTATTTATTACAACTATTAGCTATCATTTTTCAAATTAAATTTTATTTTCAACCTTTGATTTTAATTTAAGCCCTCTTGAAATAATAACTTGGCCTCTCCATTGTTTATGATCAATGGAGTGCTCAATAATAAATTAGTACTAATATTTTGGAAGATTGAAAGGAAAAAAGGTTCTAACTTCTAGTCTTCTAATGTGTATCCTGGACTAAAACAAAAGAAGAATTGTAGCAGTTGAATGCGCGTATATCTTCTCAGCATTGAAATGATGTCGAGTAACACACGCAACTCCAGGTTGAAATTATCCAATAACCTATGGGGTAAGGGCACCGTGAAGGATGCATTAATTACACTGAAAAACACTATTTTTATGGAGAGTAGGAAAGAAAAAACAAGTTAGTGCATAGTGGGTCAGGAAAGTACTAAGAAAATATATAAATATTAATTTCTTCCAATTATTAAAAGTTATCTTCCTTAATATGTTTTGGGGTTTTGTTAACGGTGTGTTTAGAGTAATAATTAAAGAGTATTAAATGCTTTCTTAATCGGGTTTTTAAGGACACTTATTAATTGGATCCTATTAATTAAGTATCACTTATTAGGAGTATTGTTGTGATATTCTACATATAAAAATAAGCCCCCTAATAAAATAATGGTAAAGTACAAAAACCATCTAGATTTGAGCTAATGACATGTATTACTATGATTTTGTAAGAATATTGCATTAATTCCTTAACCACAAACAACATATAAACACCATTTGTGCACTATTTTTTCATTTTGTAAGAATATTGCATTAATTCCTTAACCACAAACAAAACTTAAACACTGTTTGTGCACTATTTTTTCCAAAAACTAATTTGTGATCTTAGTAATTAAATCAAAACTTGTAGGGGGATTTTTATTTTTATAAGTGATATTTTGAACAACAATGTTATAAATACAATAAATTCACAAATTATTGAGGTGGAAAATTAGTACAACATTATTTTTCACTATGACCACCACTGATATTATCTTTATTGTAACACCAATCACAAACAAATACATCAACAATTGTAAAAATTATTGTAAAATTTGTATATCTTTAGAACTATTGTATTTCAAATTAGTTAAAACTAGTCTTGTGCAAGTTTTGATTTATTGAAGAGAAAAAAGAGAAAACAAGAAGATAGACAAATAGTATTCTTTTCTATTTAGGTGTGTCTTTACAATGAATGTAGTTCTTTTTATATAAGAGAAATGAGTATAATTGAAGAAGACAAACTAAAAGAAGATAAAATAAGGAAAAGTAGTAAAAGAAAAGATAAAAAATAATAAGACTATGCTAAGTTATTCTAATAATAGTAAAGTACAATTACCCCAAATCTTATGGAAAATAAATTGAAACTTCTTGTAGGGTGCATTAAAACGTGTTCTTATTTTTTTTCTTCGCGAATAAGTTCAAAACAAGGAACCAAGATAAGTTCACACAAAACATAGATCTCTTTGAGGACTTTTCCAAAGCAAAACGCGTTTAAACCGACGTAAGCCTCATGCAGTCGTGCCGAAACGTAAGCTGATAGAAAACCTCATACCGCGGCTTACCAAATACCACGAACGATCCTTCTCCATTCTCCATTCTTAACCACAATACTATTATATATACAACACACATTACACTCTTTCCCTTCATATCTATTGTAGTTAAACTCTTCCATTATCGATCTTATTCATCTTCTATACCATTCCTAAGAAAAACCATATTCAATTTTTGTGAATTATGGCAGAGAAACAACCCCAATTGAACGGTGCCTACTACGGCCCTTCAGTCCCACCAAAATCAAGCCAATCCTACCACCGCCACGGCCGTGGCAGAGGTTGTGGCTGCTGTGGCTGCCTTTTATGCTTCCTTTTGAAATTCATAATCTCCCTGGTTGTCATTGTTGGCCTTGCTATTCTCATCTTTTGGCTGATCTTCCGACCCAACAAAGTGAACTTCTATGTCAATGAAGCCTCGCTGACCCAGTTCAATTTCACCGAAAACAACAATCTCCAATACAATCTTGCCCTCAACATCACTGTCAGAAACCCCAACAAGAAGATCGGAATCTACTACGACAAAATCGAGGCCAGGGCCTACTATGAGGACCAGAGGTTCGATACGGAGCTGTTGACACCCTTTTATCAAGGGCATAAGACTACGAGTGAATTGAACCCCGTGTTTCAAGGGCAGAATTTGGTTTTGCTTGGGACTGATGAGCTTTCTGAGTTTAATACGGAGAAGAGTGCTGGGGTTTATAATATTGATGTGAAGCTTTATCTCCGAATCAGGTTCAAGGTGGGAAAGTTGAAGACTTGGAAGTTGAAGCCCAAGATTGAGTGTGACTTGAAAGTTCCATTGGGTTCTAATGGAAATTCAGCTGGTTTTGAGAGAACCAAGTGCGACATCGATTTTTGATTTGGCGACCTTTGACATGTCTGATTCTGTATTTTATTATTGTTAGTTACTTTGTCATTTCTTCATTTTTTTTGTTTTTCTTTATACGTTATGGTCTTGGATTTACGAGAGATTGAGTTGGTGATTATGTCTTTATATATTCAGATTATTGGATTTTATTCTGATATCTTATTTGTTACTTTTCTTGTGTTTGTAAATAAATAAAACACTCATATAGTTGTCATTAATTCTTGAGCTTTTGATGTGATTAGACTTTTTTTTTTTTTGAGAAAGATGTGATTAGACTTTTGGTATCCTTTTCCTTCAATGATTTCTATCTATTTGGCCTCTTCAACCGAGTGTACTTCTCCATGATGGAGAGAAAATAAGTTTTTATTTCTTTTATTTAAAACAAGTGTCCCATTAAAAATATGCTTTTAACAAAAAAACAATTTACCCCTTTTAACAAAAAAACAAACGGTTCTCATATATTTATCCCTTTTTTGTTCACTTATGAGTTATGATTTTGATTTATAGACATATTATAGATGGAACCATGTGTATATATGCCTTTATTTTTCAATTCTTTGTCAACATTTGATTGTGACTTAAAAAAAAAAAATTCAAAATTCATTATGGAGCCTTTGTGTTTGGAAGTTTGGAGGGAGATGAAAGTATAAAGGAATGAGAGGAGAACGAAGGGCTTTGGATGTTCTAAAAATTAAGTGGGGGAGAGTGAAATTGATATCAATCCTTTGTTTGGATGTTTTAGGGAGAGGAGAGGGGAGTGACATGATCATATAAATTGATCATTATGGTCATAATTTACTAAGTTTAAAGAAATAAGTACAAATTGACATCATAAGTAAACTTGACCCACCCCCCCCCCCTCCAAATCTCCAATTTGGGGAATTAAAAATGAAAGGTTTGGTGGAGATGTATCTTATCATTTTTAATCTCCTCAAATCTTTCTCCCCTCCCATTTAAAAAAACTTTCAATGGAGATGTATCTTATCACTTTTAATCTCCTCAAATCCTTCCCCCTCTCACTTAAAAAAACTTTCAAATAAGGCTCATTAAACTACTCCCCTCTCATTCTCCTCCATCCAAACACAAAAGGAATAGCTAAATAGAAGGATTTAACATTATAGATAATAGAGATTGAAAGAATAAGAAAGATTTAGAAGAAAAAATATTACAACAAAATAATTAATGG
Organism: Fagus sylvatica; assembly: GCA_907173295.1. NCBI lineage: Eukaryota > Viridiplantae > Streptophyta > Magnoliopsida > Fagales > Fagaceae > Fagus > Fagus sylvatica. The sequence goes on along the minus strand of OU015762.1, from coordinate 50,740,279 downwards.
TGATTTTGTTTGTTACTATTTTGAACATGGGAGATTTTAAAAAACAAACAATAAAATTGTTAAGAACTTCATATTGATAATTGACTGATTTTATTCTATAAATGATCATCAGAATTATCAAGCATAATTTTTATGGGAGGTACTAAATTCGTTTTTTGAAATTTTTTGTACATGTCAATAGCAAAACTAGACAAGTTTATATATATATTAATTAAAATATAAGAAGATGATAAGTTCTCTTCAATATTTTATATTATATATATATTGGGGGGTATTTGAGTTTATCTTGATTAATTAATATATTAATATCATAACTTAATCCTCAACCAAAAATTCCTTCTACTTTTTGAAAAGAAGACTTTTATTTATAGTTTTATTACCAAGTCCAAAAGGCAAAACAAAGACTCAGACAACTCTGCTAATTAAGCATCCCCAAGAATTATATTTACAAATTGAGAGGGGTCAAGCCCTTCAACAAATTAAAAAGCCTGGAGAGTAGCAAATAGCGACCACCAAGCCTAAACATGAGTGGTCTTGTTACTTGTTAGCCTCCCTAAACCCCCAATTGAGGAGTGGCCAATCCCTTCAAGCAAATTTTCCTAGCTCCGCAGGTTTCCTTAGACAAATCATGGATAACAAGTACCTCAGAGCCACAGTGAAGGCATGCGTCGGTGGGTATTAACTGGATCGTAGCTCAGTGCATTTACTTGACTTAGTCTATTCTTGGATGTCGAGTGACTAGGCTTGGGTCATTTGTTGGGCCTTACTGTGAGCCCAACTAAAGGTTTCATTCTCTCCTAGGCCTATCCATCACACCTTGTTATCCTTGTTGGGCCTAACTATGACTTTTCATACTTGCCAACCCCTTATTCCCATTTTGACATTTTGTTTTTATGTTAATTCACGTAATATTCATATAAATGCAACCCTACATCGGCAAATATATAATTGGTGAGAGCCATCCTGCATTCAATCTAAAGATTTGTCTCAAACACAAACTCCATTTTATCCATTGATATGTCATATGCTAATGTTACATTCGGTTGTCATTCTTTTGATAACACAACATCAAATTTTCAAATTAAACTATGTGTGCCAAGGCCAGGGGTCTAGTAACTCATTTAACATATTGCTTTTTTTCTTTTCTTTTTTTAAGAGACGAGACCAATTAATCATGGATGCCTCGTCCTTACCACATCCTAGTCTTTAGGTGGGGTAAACACGCGTGGGACAACTTGGGATACGATGAGGCATAATGGAGGCATTTTATCATTTTTATTGTGGTAGTTCCAGTGCTCATGAGAGTAAGAGATATGAAAGAGAAAGGGGAAGGTGATGGTGAAATTACTAAGAGAAAGGGAAAGGAGAGGTGTTGAGGAAGGTAATTGGATATGTATTAAAAGAATTATACACATGCAAACTCTTAGGGCGGGACAACACAGAATCAGTCCCACCTCATCCTTTCTTTGAGACAGAAAAATCCGAGTGGCTCAAGTAGGGGCATTTTGGTTATTTGGACAATTTGGAAAATTACAGAAATAAAATGTTTTGGAGTTGTTAGAGCATTCTCATCAGGCTGAATATTTGGGAGAAAACAGCAGAAAATGGGGAGGAGGCAGCAAAAGTGGGAAACATCAGCCTCCCTATACCATTGAAAATGGGCAATTGATGAACAGTGACTCCCTCATATGAGGGAGCCACTGTTCATCAATTGAGGGAATAAAAAAGATATTTTTTTAGTGTAGTAGTGTTTTTTTGTAGTGTAGTATTTCGGGAGTTGTGAAAAAATAAAATAAAATAATAAAGATATATTAAAAAATGGAATAGTAAAGTTAAAATAGGGAGTCTGGTGTAGTAGTGCTTTAGCTATTTGAGCAAAAGTGGGTTTTTTAGAACCAAATTGGCAAAAAAAATAGGGAGTCTGATAAGAATGCTCTTAGTAATTGTTATGTTCTGTCTCTCTCTCTCAAAATGAGTGGATATCAAGTCTCAATTTATAAAAAAGTAATTTAAACATTTATGTCCATTTATCATTTTAAGAAAAAATATACCAATCTCTATGCCATGGTATAATCCCCAATTTTTTTTAAAGAATAATAGTATTTTTCGAAAGGTTCATGATAAATATAAGAAATACAATGAAAGTCCTATTTTTCCCTTGAGTTACCACCCTCTTTTAATGGACTAATTCACCCTTCGTTAAGTGATAATGTCACTAATTTTCCCTTGGCTAGTTGGCTTATCGATGAAGTCCTTGTATTTTTCACTTTAGCTATCCAATTCACTCGATTTACCAAAAAGTAGATATGTTTAATTGGGTAACTCAAGGGAAAAATATATCTTATATTTGTTATGTTTGATGTCGCTCAATAATAAGCGGTACCTTATAGTACGTGTAAGGGGTTGTCGATCCTCAAGAAGTTGTGTTTTTAAAAGACAATGTAAATCAATATTTAAAAGGGTAAAATACATTTGGTTTATGGAAATTTTGTAAGAGATATATGAGTAAAAGGCACTAGGGTTTCGGGATATTTCTCTATACCGATATGATTCCCTTATAATTCTTGTTAAAAACCTTGTTCTAATAACAGTATAAAGTTGATTATTTTCCTTTTAAAAAGCTTTTGACATGGTTGAATTAAGAGAATTCAGAGACACTATATAACTAAGGAAAATAAAGTAGCTACAGTAATATTTAGAAAAACTTTTCAATTTATAAAACACGAGACCTAATTAAAACCATGCAATATTCCCTCTTAATCATAAGAAAAACATGATTGAACTTATAGAAAGTACGGAATAAAACATACATCAATTAGGAATCAATGAATTAATAATCAACTGTAATTTATCATTAAAAATCAAAGGGACTACAAAGTACTCATACCGTTATACAGAAAGCATAGCCCCTAGCCCTAGCAAGGGGCTTAGGCGTCAATGGGAGTGAAAACCTAAGCTTGGGGAGAGAGAGAGGGTAAGTCTAAGTCTAAGCTGTCTAATCTAAACCCTAATCTTCTTCTCTAATTCGGACTTCAGAGCCTAAACAAATTGGGTTCAATGGGCCTTGAGTTCGGAACGCTTTAAAACACAAATGGGCCTTCTTTAAAACTAAATTTGCGCGAATCCAGTCGCCTGGATTCTCGAAGTCTGGAGTTTCTGCCTGATTTGGATTAATTAATCCAGTCGGCTGGATCCAATCCAGTGGCCTAAATTCTCGAGGTCTGGGGTTTCTGCCTGATTCTAAACAATTAATCCAATCATCTGGATCCAATCCAGTCAACTGGATCCTTCTTGATTTTGAATTCTGGAGTTCCCGCCTAAAGGTACAATCACTTGGAGCCTCATCTAGTTGCTTGGATGTCCCAATCCAGTCGCCTGAATTGTGCTTTATCACTCATTTCTTCTCTTCTGCTCTTTCCAGCTTGTGCTATCTACTCCAATCTAATCCAGCTTATACCTACAATCAAGCATAGCCCAAATTAACATCTAATGGATTAAATTAATACACTTAAATGCAAAAATCATGTAATTCAATGAATTGAACAACTAATATCTATTTAAGCGTAACTAGACATGTAATGCAATACAATCCCAGTAGAATCTCTCTAAAGTGCATGTAAATAAATCATATTTCATGACTTATCAATGTTTATCACAAATCTTGGAAAGGGGATTATTACTTCTGCAAAACTTTGAGGATTATTGTCATTTATTTGCTTATATCTCAAAGAAAATTGATGTAAATTACTAGAATAGTATACTAAAGAGGTTTAACTGTATAGTTTGGAATTCTTAACTTTGGCTTATAGCTATTTTTTTTATAACTTTAGGGAGAAGAAAAAGATTTTTAACAAAATATGTGACAAATTTGCTAAGAGAATAAAATCAATAAGAAATGGTGTAAAACCCACTTTTACAATGTCCAATAAAATCTAGTCACATCATCACTCCCCACACATGAAAATACTCTTACTCACATACAAACATTCCTCCTAAAAACTAGATTTAAAAAAAAAAAAAAAAAAAAAAAAAAAAAAAAAAAAAAGAGACGCATTAAAGAGAATAGATCTAGAGAGAGCCCAACAACCTAACCCGATTTCAAAGATATGTTCCAAGGCAGAGTGGCGCATTGGTCTGCTAGGGAACTGACCACTAAACGTCGCACACAAATGCCCACTCCATCGATCTCTTCGAAATCAGGTCAAGTCACCCATCTTTCTATGCTTTCTCGCTTTGAATTGCCATAAATTTAAAGTAGTAAGAGGGATTTTTGTACACTAGTAAAAGTATTCTAATGTGTGAAAATTGATGTATCTAGGTGTCAATGCAGATGTACATTAATACTACAATTGTGGTTTCATACCAGATTCTTATTAATTTATTAGAAGTTTATAACGGTCCCAATTTCAAACTACAAAGCCAACAAATTGGATTAATTGATGTTGAACCAATCCATAAAAAAGAGAATGTGGGGTCATATTTTGATATCTTCCAAAACTGGTTGAATAAAATACGCGCATATCTCTCTTGCCAGTTGCCATCCTTTATGCACTAACTAAACAATACAGACAAAGTCAAACTGCCAAAGAAGACCTTTGTCCAAATATGAAAGTTCAGACTCTGATTCTTAATAGCCTAACAGGACTTTTCAATGTTTTCATAAAGATAACTCCTACCATCCTTAACGCACTTCAGATTATAATACCGTAATTCACACAAAACCTAATTCGGCATAGGACTTTTCCAAACCAAACGCGATTGCCGCTCTAACTATGGCTTATAACCAAATTGGAAAATTCAAATTACCACCAAGTTTCCACTCCCCACGGCTATATATATATACACAATACAACCCTTCCAATTCCATCACCTTCTACAGAAAAAAAACCAAAACTTTCTCTTACTTTCTTGAGCTTAATTATTTTTGTGAACTATGGCAGAGAAAAAACCCCGCAGCGTGGTTGGCTGCCTTGTCAGCTTCCTTGTGAAATTCTTAATTGCCTTGGTTGTCATCGTTGGCGTTGCTATCTTTCTCACTTGGCTCATCCTTCGTCCCACCACCTTCAAGGTTCACGTCAATGACGCCTCGCTCACCAAATTCAATTTCACCACCACCAACACTCTCCAATACAAACTTTCGCTCAACATGGCTCTCAGAAACCCCAACAAGAAGATCGCGATCTACTTCGATAAAATCCAGGCCGGGGCGTACTACGATGGCCAGCGATTCGATACGGAGAGTTTGACGAAGTGGGGGTTTAAATCAGAGCGCAAGAGTACAACTATTTTGAAGCCAGTGTTTGAAGGGCAGCATTTGGTGGTGCTTGGGGCTGATCAGCTTTCGGAGTTCTATAAGGAGAAGAGTGCTGGGGTTTATGGTATTGAAATGAAGTTCAATCTTAGGATAAGGTTCAGGATTGGAGATTTAATCACTGGGGGGTTCAAGCCCAAGGTTAAGTGCGACTTAGAAGTTCCCTTTAGTTCTAATGGAAAATCAGCTGGTCGTTTTGAGACTACCAAGTGCGACGTCAATTTTTTCTAATTGCTCGACCTTCCTTATGTTTGATTCGGTATTGTATTAGTATTAAGTGATGAATATTCATAGAATGTGGATATTTACGAACGTTAATATCCATAATTTTGTGAATATTTTTTTATATTAGGTGGTGTGTTTAGTGTAGGTGTGCAACAATTAATACCATTAGTATTATTAGTATTTTTTATTTTTTTTTCCCTTGATTTCTTCATTCTTTTTTTTCTCGTTATACTTTAAGGAGTGGAATGAATAAATTATAGAGAAATGTTGAAATGGAATGGAAATGAATGAAATAAAATAGAATGGAAAGGAAACGAAATTAATAAAACTAAACTATTTTATTTGGATGTTTTAAAATGAATGAATGATACATAAAATGTAAATGAGTGATTTTATAATAATTAACATTGTTGTTATAACCTTCGATCCAAGAAATTTGTAAAGTATAAAGGCGCATTATGGACATTTCGGTCAAAATTTCATTTCATTCCCTCCAAATCTTCCCAATTTTAAAAGGAATGAAAAATTAAGATTATGAAAGAATAGATAATAATGAGTGTTCCTCTTAACCATTTCATTCTCTTCTACTTAAATTTATAAACAAGAAAATATTAAACTCCACGAGAATAAAAATGATATTATTAAAATTTTTATTTCATTCTATTCATTTCCACCAATTTCTCTCTTTCCAAACTGTCCTTAAGAACTCGGGTTTACAAGATAGTTGGTGATTATATGTCTTTAAATTCATATACATCCGTGGGTATTATTATGATATCTTATTTGGACTCTCGTTGTGTTTGGAACTAAAAAAATCACAGATATAGTGGCCATTCTTGAGCTTTTAGTGATGGTTTTTCTTTTTTTGGGATTACCATTGATGCTTAAGCCTTGATGTATGTGATTAAACTTTTGGACCTTTGTTGTCCTTTTCCTTATATGATTCTTAATTGATTTCTATCTATGAGGAAAGTATAATGAACATCAAGAGAGGGAGATGTGCAATCAACACATTGTTGAAGAGAGGGTTTTTGGGTATATGAGATATCATGCCACGGGGAAGATAAGAAAAGAAAAGAGATAAGAAGTCAAGGGACTCTTTTTTTTTTTTTTTTTTGGTAACTAAAAGTCAAGGGAGAGAGAGTCCATGACATGTGTTACCAAAAAAAAAAAACATTAAATAATTATGACATGTGTTAATTAGATTTCTATAAACACGGTATATGAGATATCATGCGATGTAGAAGATAAGAAAAGAAAAGAGATAAGAAGTTAAGGGACTCTTTTTTTTTTTTTTGGTAACTAAAAGTCAAGGGACTCCATCGACATGTGTTAATTAAATAATTAGTCTATGACATGTGTTACGTAAATTTTATAAACACACATTTTAGACCTTATCATTATAATATATATTTTATATTAGTTTTTGTTATATATTTATTTAACCTAATTAAAACTTGTTATTTTAATACAAATAAAGCAACCTAACATTAAACAAACTATAATTTAATTGCACCACATTAGGCCCGAATGATGTTAGTCCCTTATATTTTCAGATTTTCTCTATTTTTTCTCTCTTTTCTTTTTTTCTTTTCTTCTTAATTTTTTTTTTTTTTAAAGTATACATTTATAACAGATATACACCAAAACCTTAGGTACAAATATAAAATACCATCTCCAAATGCAGAGTTGTTTTCTCTCTTTCTATGTGTCGTCTTGATAAGTTCTTTCGCGATAAAAAATAAAAAATAAAAATAAAAAAGGGGTAAAGATGACAATTAAAAAAAAAAAAAAATGGATAGAAATCTAACTAACTACTTGATAGTTTAGTAATATTCCGTCATTCGTCTGGACTTCGAATTCGTTGGAAACCAATAATATATGTAGCTTTGGACTTTTATCCCAAAAAATAATTTAATAATTAAAAAATAAATAAACACACTCCATGTATATGTTTGTCAACATTCAAGTGCGAGAAGTTTCCAGGAAACACCTAACCCAAATTGTAGGACATTATTCCACAGGGAACACCCTCTCACGTGGCTCTGCCGAAATTCTTTCAACATTAGAATACGTACTCTTCGAAACTTACCAAGTCCTCTCACAATTCTTTATTCTCGCTTGACTTCATTATTGAATTGTTACTGCTTATATATATATATTCTCAAATTACAGATATTTATGGAGTTTGATGTACACAATTTGTTGATATATGTTACTAATCAATATTTTGTAAATTTGTACACTGTGATGTGAATTTGGTTTGTAGGATTCTTGATTCACCTCATGTGACAACTCATAAAATTATTCACCATATTATAAATCACATGCATGACTTGTTTAAATAATATACGTAAATAATCTTATTAGTCGTCACATATTGGATTGAAAGAAAGTTCTTCCAAACCTTTTTAAAATTAAACTTTGTTCATTTATCTAAATAAGTCATGTGACATATGAGTAAAAGTACACATAAATAGTCATTAGAATCACCATATAATAAGTTGGATAAAGGTTCCACCAAACCATTTTAGAGTAAACTTTATCACACCAATAATTATCCTTTCCTATAAACACACACATATACCCTCCCATCTCTTCTACGTCATTCATACTCTCCAATTCTCTTTGAGATACTCTCTCAGTGTCCATCTCTTTCTTTGTTACCATGGCAGAGAAACAATCCCACTTGAACGGAGCCTACTATGGCCCTTCAATCCCACCACCCACCCGATCCTACCACCGCCCTGGCCGCAACAGTGATTGCGGTTGCTGTGGCTGCCTTATCAGTTTCTTTCTACAACTCATCGGCACAATCGTTGTTATTGTAGGCCTTGCCGTCCTCATCTTCTGGCTCGTCTTTCGCCCCAACAGGATTAACTTCTATGTCACCGACGCCTCGCTCACCCAGTTCAACTTCATCAACAACACCACCACCCTCAACTACGATCTCGCCCTCAACATCACTATCAGAAACCCCAACAAAAAGATTGGCATATACTACGATAGCATCGAAGCCAATGCATTCTTTGACGGCCAGAGGTTTGGTACGGTGTTCTTGACACCGTTTTATCAAGGCCACAAGAATACCACGATTCTCAGCCCCGTGTTCAAAGGGCAACAATTGGTTTTGCTTGGAGCTAGTGAGCTTTCGGATTTTAATTCAGAGAAAAGTGTTGGGGTTTATGATATTAACGTTAAACTCTATCTGGGGATTAGGTTCAAGTTGAGTAAGGTAAAGACTTGGCGGATTAAGCCTAAGATCAAGTGCGACTTGAAGGTTCCCTTGAGTTCCAATGGAAATTCTGTGGCTGCGTTTGAAACTACAAAGTGCCATATCCGTTTCTGATTATTTGAGCCTATGATTTTATTTTGCTCGGATGGTATTATAACTATTTTGTTTTTCTATCATATATAGATTATGAATTTATGATCTAGGTTCTTTTCCTAGTGGGTGATGAGGTACATATATATGATTATATGTATATTGTTTCGTTTTATTTTTATTTATTTTTATTTTTTTTTTTTTTTTTTTTTTTTTTTTGTTCTTCGTTTTTTTATAAATAAATAAAGAATGAAACTAGTGGCTTTTACCCTACTTTCTCGATGATGATTGTGATATGAGGTTTTAGTGGACTTTTTGTGTATATTCAATTTTTTTTTTTTTTACAAAGATTATTGATGATTGTGATTATACTACAACCTAAAATCTAGTGGGTTCCAGTTAGCTCAACTGGTAAAGTCTTGTATGATGATAAAAAGCAATCATGAACGGAACCACCGAGCGCGTAGATCAGCTGGTTGGGGGCTGTTCTAGCTTAACCAAAGGTCTCGAGTTCGAGCCTTGGGAATGCAGCTGCGTTAAATACTCGGTTGGGAGAGCTTTGCCGCCCTTGTGGTCCTACCCGGCTCGAATCCGGATTTAGTCGGAGCCCTTTGTGGTTCCGGATACCGGATGGTTTACACCAAAAAAAAACACGACGGACGCCATAGGTTTAAATTTCTAATCATAAGTATCAAAAAAAAAAAAAAAAAAAAAAAAAAAAAAAAAAAAAAAAAAAAAACCTAAAATCTAGAGAATTAGATGGCGTTGAATTTGCCAATGGAGTAGATATCTATGACTAGTGAAATGGTTATCCCCATAAACAATAAATATATGTAACAGTTCAACATAGCTATCACATTTTTTATTAAAACAATTTTAATATTATGAATAAAGTCTTACCAGTTAACATCCAATTCAATATCATGGAGTAGGTATTAGGCAATATGTCACATTAAAATATTGAATAACGTAACCCTTTGTTTTTTGCAAGGCGGTGTTGAAATACGAATAAGTGAACAACATATTACATAGTCAATCTGCATCATGATTAAAAAAAATAGGAGAAAAAAATAGTTGGATCACCATAGCATGAAGCCAAGAAGAACTGCCATACAATATCCATCTCTCAAGGCCCATGGTATATTAACCCCTATGTCGAGCCCACTCCTACATACCTGGGTATGTGTTTGACAGATGTATAGCCCTAGTTCTCCCAGGTAAACCAAGTAGCCTAAACCTTTACCCTTTTCGACATGGGCCTAATGAGATGAGTTTCTTTTTTTTCTTTTTTTTCTTTTTTTTGTTGGATAAGAAAGTTTCATTGAAAGAAAAGAAAAAAGAAAACCACATACAAAGGCCAGATTACAGTATTTGAAGATGTGAGATATGTATGGAATTGCACATATAAGAATGATTGATACTAAAATTAAATAAATCAAAGAAAAAAAAAAAAAAACTTCCTCTATCTCAAAATAGATGATGTCCTTTCATTTTTGTATTTGTCTAAAACATATGAAAATTTCTAAACCCAGGAATTTATCCTTCTTCAATTTTTTTTATATCATCCTTTTTTTTTCTTTTTTTTTTCAAAAAACAAATAAAATTCTTACTGAAAGCTTCTTTAAAATAAAGTAAACAAATATTTCCATTAATAAAATGTCATTTTAAATCACATTTTATATATTACTTACACCTTGCCTATACCTAAGATTCTATAGCTCAAAATTACCTTACTGAATTTTTGCATACATTTTTTATTAAACTTTGGTATTCGAAATTTTGTTTCGACTAATTTTATGGATACGTGCAATCTCTTTATTCCATATGCATCGGGTAATTACCAGACCCTTGAGGTGGCCCCAAAAGAGTCCATTGTTATGGGATGTCAAATTCGTAACTAACACTTCATGATGTGCATATTACAATTCATTCTACCTGTTGGCTAACCCATTGGAGTTGAATGTTTTGAATACTACATGCACAATACTCTAAAAAAACCAAACGTATGAATAATGAACTATGCCTGTGCCTTTTTTTATTATTATTCATTTCTATGGATTCAAATCATGAAATATCTATTTTACTGTTAAAATTTTGTTTTTTGTTTTTTTTTCATCTAATGGTTTATATAATGTTGTGTTATTTATTAAATGACTTTATATTACTTACAGTTTTAGATGGTTCATTGGTGCCTCTCTCGTTAATTTTGTATGAACATAATTTTTATTTTTATTATTATTATTTTTTTTTTTTTTTTTGAGGTGATAATTTGTGAGTGGTGGATAATCACTTTCACATGTACGACGTGCGGTATCTTCTCATGTCTCTCTCTCTTGAGATTGCTTAGTCTCTTTCTGCACTTTTTTATGATTTTTTTATGATGAAATGGTGTGTTTCACCCCTTGCCCAAACTACAAAGTAAATGAGCC
>OU015762.1:50711215-50728889 GCA_907173295.1 Fagus sylvatica | reverse complement strand
CCAGATCAACGATGGGTTGCAGAGATTGAAGAAATTGCTTTCTTTCTTTTTTTTATACTGCAAAAAGAAGGAATTCAAGCAAGACCCAGTTGCCAAAACCGCCTCCATTAGCTTCGTGCTTTCAACCCACGCCCACGCTGAGATCAACCCACACCTAGATCGACACTGAGACAAAAACCCAAGCCCACCTCAAGCAAAATCACCCCGTGTTGGAAGGCCGAGATCAACCCACACTTGGATCGCAAACCCAAGCCCATGCCGAGATCAACCCACACCCAGATCGGCACCGAGACAAAAACCCAAGCCCACCCCGAGCAAACCCAAGCCTAGATCGGTGTCGAGACCAAAACCCAAACCCACGCTGAGCAAACCCAAATTCAGATCGGTGCCGAGACCAAAACCCAAGCCCACCGTCAACCCAAACGTCACCAGAAATCAACAGAGGAGAGGAGAGAGCTATGGAGAACAGAGAAGGTGACGAAAGCTATGGAGAACAGAGGGAGAGAACGGAGAACAGAAGGAGAGCACAGTGAAGAGAGCGGAGAAAAATGTGAGGAGAGAGAAAAAAATCGGGGAAATGAAAGAAAAGGAAGAAAAAAAGGCTTAAATAGCCGGTCAAAATAAAATAAAATAAAATAATCGACTGAAGAATGAACAGGAACTCTTCAGAAATGAATTTTTACTGTAGCAGTATAGGGGAATGAAGAGCGGGATGAAGAGCCTGCTGGAGCCGGTTTTTTCATTTTGGCTCTGTATTTGTGGAGATACAGAGCAGTGCTGAAGCTGCTCTAAGATTGTCTTGCTATTTTCCAAGAGTATGTAAATATAGATAGCTAAATGAATTTTTATTTTTATTTTTTGTCTTGTCGTCCTAAACTTATCATTTAGTTTTAGTTATCTTTGTCTTCCTTCAAATACAAATAAGAGAACAAATAAAAAAAAAACACTCAAAAATAAAAATACACAAATTTTTAAATTTACACCGTCTAAGTTAAATAAAAGATAATTTTTTAAGTTTATATAGTCCAATATTTACTAATCTTATCATCACCACAAAAAAGAATAGGATAAAAAATTAGAAGCCGTGGACAAGTATCAAACTACTTAGATGCACCCAAAGGACTGAAAATAATTGTTTATGGATAATTGAAAAACAAAATCTTGCTTGAAAAATTTGTTGACAACAAAGTGCAGAACACATTACTGTTAGTAGATTGCAGTGCACTGATTGGCGTCAAATAGTAGATCAAAGCCAAGATGGAAACGATTGGGATTATAAAGGTATAGAAAAACTAATACCTCTAATTAATTAATTTTAAAAAGTAAAATAACTTAGCTTTTGGATGTATTCAATATTTGATTTCTTTGTAGATATTATATGATGTATATTATATGTTTTAATAATATAGCTAAGGTTTCATTTTGAGGGAATAAAAGAAAAGAACCACGTTGAAAATAAACAGAGCAGCCCGACCCGGTTTAAAACCGGGTCAGGTACGTTTCCGGGTTCAGAAATCCCTTAGCCGGATATTATATATATGAAAATTAGTTTGCTGGGTTTATTTGAATTTTATATTTAATAATATACTTGTTTTGAGTTGTAATTGTTCTCATCCAATCCAATATTGACTTAAGAATATTTTTTTCAATCTTTTTAAAATTGTTAGTTCCAATCCTAAGTTCCTGGTTCCTTCCCCCAAATATTTCACAAGGCAATTAATATAGCATTCCAAACATGCTACCATTTCTGTTAAATCAGCCTCTCTAGGACACCTCCAAACAATACCATTTTTATTAGTTACAAGATAGGATATTCTTTATCAAGGCTGATCCTATAAGATTGAAATACAAGTTAATCCTATCAACAGCATCAGGTTGTTGTACAGGCTATAGTTTGAAATATAAACTAATCCTTTACAACCGTAGGATATTCCTCTTTATGTACTTGTAGGATGCCTATCATCGGCAAAGTATACAAATTCAAGGACATGGAATTGGGAATTGTTGTCATCGGCAAAGTAGAATTTGGTTTTGTGTTTGAGGTTACTGCCATGCTGGTTATGCCAAATAAGGTGCCATTTTGAATCTTTTTTCTTTGCCCTCAAAGATGAATTCCTACTTTCTTAATGTTGATTGAGGATTTTGCATATTATCTGTAAGCTCGTGTTGAAGTTCTCTCCATATCCTGTGGTGAATATGAGATTAAACATGCAGGCCAGGTGAATTTATATGGGTTAGACTATCTGGGAGTCTTGTGTTTAATTTACTCCAATATCCTAAATACTCAGATTATGAATATATGAAAAATATATAAGAATTGGATTTTATATGGATGATGAATTACTTGATTAAAAATCATTCATCATTTGGCATATAAATGTTAAAAGTTTTCTTACAAAATGTAAATAAAGTATGACATAAATGCACTAGATTTCATGATTAGAAAGCATGCAGTTTGTATTTTTTCAAACATGAATTTTGAGTTTAAAATTGTGAAGACGTGACATTTTTCAAAATTAGTAACACGATTACAATGTCGTGTGCAATTCGAAGTGCATTTTTGAAATATTTTGTGAGAAAATATCTTATAAGACATCTATAATACTTATTATGTGTTATAATATTTAGGGAATCAATTTCAATTATATAATATATCATTAGAAAGAGGGTTGATAACAAATGGTAATTAAGGTTGTAATTAAAAGGTGATGACAATTAATTTTTTGAAAGAAGTAAAAAATGAAAGAAAAAAAAAAGTATTATGAGATGACTTAATGAAAAGATGATAAATTGAATAAAGTAATTGGAATGAATTTCTATTAACTCACAATTTTAAGAGCACTTTTTAGAATAAAAAAGAAAATATACGATACATTTTTTCTTTGCAAAATTAATTATTCATTTTTTTTTTTTTTAATTGGGGCCTTAGGCTAAGGCCTATGTTGCCAAGGCCTTGAACCACCCCTGCACGACACTTTTTATTTGAAAATTTTTGAAACTATCATTAAAGTTGCAAATAATTCTCAAATAGAAATTGGCAACGTAACAAAATTGATCATTTTGTTTGTCAGGTGAATAACCCGTTATGCATTGAAATGGATGCAGCTTTTCCTAATCTTAGAAGGTTTGTTCTTCGTGTTGAAGGTGAGAAAATGATTTGTATTCCGAGCATTGTTATTTCATGTTCTTACATGTATTCTCTCTTCTCCAGGAAGAAGAATTGCAGAGGGATGTCCTTGCATACATGGTTTTAAAAACCGGACCGGGGAGAGAACCGGAAAGGGGAGTGGTTCCCGTACTAGTGGTCTGACCCCGGTGGTCGAACCGGTGACGTCATAAATAATTAATTAATAATTTTAAAATTATATAAATAATTAAATAAATACAAAAAAAATTATATAAATAACACTCGGCATTTAACAAATTCTCTAATTTTATAGAGAGCATACCGAGACTGGCAGGCAAGAATCCAGGGAGACAGAGTGAAGCCACCACGACAGCCTCTACGAAATGTGACTGTAAAAAAACCCAAATCAAACATTTCAACCCAAATCAGAAGATAATGGCAGATTAAATCATTAAAATAATTAAAATCAAATACCGTGAGAGTGAGAGTGAGAGTGAGAGACGCCGGAGGTGAGACCGTGAGAGTGAGAGACCGAGACAGAGAAGGAGAGATCGAGACAGTGAGTGAGATGGAGAGAGCGTGATCGGGAGGGAGAGAGCGGCGTGAGTGAGAGTCAAAGTGGAACCGGCGTGAGGTAGACATTGGCGTGAGGCAGAGGGGGCAACGGCGTGAGGCAGAGAGGGCAACGGCGTGAGGCAGAGGGGGCGGCGTGAGGCAGAGAGGCAAAAACTGAAAAAATGAAAAAAAGAGAAGCCTAAGCGAGGGTTAGGAAAATTTGGAACCGGGCCAAAACGGTAGTGTTTTGGGAATTAGTGAACCGGGCCAAAACCGGTTCAACTGTGCCGGTTCGCGGTTTTCACGGTCGAACCGGCGATTTCCGGTTTTTGGCCATTTTTTTCAGATTTCCGGTTTTTTCAGAGAACCGGACCGGGTTAGGCACCGGTCCCCGGTTCAACCGGTCGGACCGGCCGGTCCGGTCCGGTTTTTAAAACCATGCTTGCATATTGCCATTCAACAGGAACAGGGTTATGCAGCCACTTAGCAAGAATCACATGAAGCCAAAGGATGTCCTTTTTTAAGGGTAGCCACCACACAATACACAATTTTCTTGCCACAACAATTTCTAAAAGAATATAAATATAAGTGCTTAATTACACAAAATTTTGCATGTTTGTTATATTTTCTGGGTGGGTTTTTGATGTGCCTGATTGCTGTGGACAAAGTGGCTTCTTTAGTGTAATTAGATGAAAGAGAACTGGCAGAAATTATTTTGTAGATTTTGAACATCATTCTTAGTCTAATATTTGTTGCTTACTCGTTTTCCACCTGCGTTCCCTTTCATAATGATGTATTTTAACTTTTTAAGTGACAAGAATATCATCAACCTTAAGGTATGTGGCGTATTTTTATTTATTATTATTATTAACACTTCGCTAATTATAGTGAAATTTTCCATGTGCGACCAATAAAGCAAAGAGACAAAACTAAATTCAACTTCATATAACAAAATATAAAACTTGGTAAACATAGAAATATAAAAATTTGGGAAAAAATTTGTAATATGGATCATTTTTTTCATATTTGGTGGATTCCTTACACCTATAAAATCCACATGTTTTGAAGACTACCCTCCATAAATCAGTCTCATAAATTTGTTTTTTCTTCATTAAAACAGTTACTGAATGGGACAAACAATTGTAAGTGGCCTTGGTTTTGAAAGGTTAAATAAAAACTTAATCACTTTGCCAAAGTTTTACATTACGTAAGGAACAAATAGGGGTTGGAACATTAAATTCTTAGGGGATGGTGTGTTTGGGGGAAAACTATCTTGTATTTTCGCTGTATACATTGTGGGTCTCATTTACTTGTGAGGGAGATGTTGTATACAACGGTAATACAAGATACCAACTCGTGTTTGGGGTGGGTTCTAACTTCCAGATGGGCTTTGGGGTAATGATCAATAACATGAAGTAAATAGAAGAAAGTTAGGCGAAGTAGGTATAGCCATAGCCATGGGTAAATCCCTCAACCTGCTTTATTCGCGTATGGGCTTGGGCTTGGGCTTGGGCTGGGCTTGGGCCGGGAACATGTGGAAAGGAAGTAAATTGGGTCAATGGGTAATACTAATACATATCCGTTGTAATTTAGGATTCCTCTTCCATCCAAATTATTATAAAAACATCTTTTATACTTATTCAGCCATTTAAATATAACATAAAAAAACAAAGAACAAGAAAAAGAATGAGATTTTTTTCAGCACAAAATTTGCTTAAGCCGCTACCGTACTTGACCAGCAAGGCAGCAACCGGCCTCCACTAGACGACCGGCACTGCCGCACCAACTTGTTCCCTTCCAGCGGTACTGTCTCTCTCTCTAATTACTGAATACGGATTAGTCTGATTTGGTGAATTTGCTTTTCAACTTCAAGTCTTTTTAACTTTAAACCGTTGACAGTGTCTCTGTTACAAAACCACAAAAGAAGCTTAAGAGCTAGCGGAGTGGAGCATTGGCTAGGTTTGATCATAAGCTAGCAAAACATGGATCTGGATTGGATATCTGAGTTGCCGGAACCCATCTTGGATCACATCTTGTTTTTTATGCCTACAAAAGATGCTGTACGTACTATTGTTTTGTCCAAGAGATGGCACTCACTTCCCCGATATAATTTTCGTTTTAATGAAGAAGTATTTGAAAAAAGAGTGTCATCCGCCAAAAGAGAGGATTTTATGAATTGGGTTGGCAAAACTTTGTGCCAGAAAGTCATTATTGAAATGTTCAGCTTGACTATGACCCTCTCTAATGATGAAGATAGTTATGCTTCTCATGTTGACCAGTGGATAGAATCGGCCACAAGAAACCACAACATCAAAGTTCTAGCCCTTGATTTTACGATTAAAGGTGAAAGTAAACGTATCAAGAAGTATAGTTTGCCTGACGCCACTAATGTTGCTGAATCGTTAACTTCCTTAATCCTAAGGAATTGTGAGTTGAGAAGGCCCTTGTTTTGTTATTTTCTCAAATACCTGTCGCTGACAAGTGTTACCGTTTGTAATTACCAGATCGATCAGGATCTCACCTCAAACTTCCCTTTGCTTCAGAGTTTTTCTATTGTGGATTGTTTGGGGTTTAACAATCTTCAAGTTATTAATCATCCTAGGCTTAAAGAGGCAACGACAAAAGGAGTTCGTAAGGTACACATTGAAGCAGTACCAAACCTTGAAAAACTTGAATATGAATATAAAGGTTTTGGGCCATCATTCTTGGAGGTTATTGATTGTAATAATTTGAAGGAGCTATGTTTATTAGAATGCGACATGACTGTGCGAGCGATTCAACGACTTATTTCTAAGTTTCCATTCCTTGAGACCTTGAAATTGCAGTTAAGTTTTCGTTTCAAGAGGCTTAAAATTTCTAGTATTCAACTTAAACACTTATGTTTGTTGTCTACACTTCATAAGACTCGAATTCCTAGAATTGAACTTAAACGCTTAACTTTGTTTTCTACAAGTTATCAGACTGTGGAGAAGTTAGAGATTGACTGTCCTAACCTTTGTTCATACAAGTATAAGGGCTTGGTTATCCCGTACTCTCATTTCTCAATCAATACTTCATGCCTACATTATGTTACAATCACTCTAATGCCTCCCGAAATTGAAAACACTCAATGGTTCCTCCAATTGAGAAAACATCTTGCAAACTTCAAGCAAATCGATTGTTTGGAAATATGGTTGTTTACAAACCCTCCAGATCAGGTAACTCCATTCAACAATTAAAGGTTGTTTATTATTTCTCCTTTTTAATGTTCATATAGTATACATACAACTATAATTAATTATAATTTCATGTTTTTCCTCTTTGTTGTTGTCTAATAATATAAAGGAAGCATTTAGTATGGTGAAATTAAGAGATGAAAGCAATATTCCTCCGCCAGCGAAGTTGAAGGAATTGAAAGTGCGATATGTTGAACCATCTCCAGATTATACAGCTCTCGTAGATGGCTTGCTATGGAGTTCTTATCCAGAAACTGTATCTATACTTTCAAATCATCAGCGAGAGAAGGAATTTGCCAAGGTAAATCATTGGAGCCTTTTAGGGCGCACTTATTATATGCTTAATTTTGGTCAATGTAATTGGATTTTATGATCATGCTTCTGATTATTGAAATTTTATATGATTTACAGCACTTATACAAAAGGTTAGATCGAAAAGAAAGTCTACACTGTTGCAGTGGATCTCATATGAAATGTTGGCGGCATTACCTAAAAGCTTTCAAGTATGAGAGCTCAGGCCGAAAAATTGATGAACAATCTCTTCACCACAGTACTTTATCTGAGTCATCGCTAGCTCTTGAAATTGGCAATAATGCCAAATTTATATTAAGATGGGAATTTGCGGGATAGCTATACATTTTGATCCCACATATTATTTTTGGCTCAAGGTGACATTTTATTTTTTTGATGCTTAAGGAAAGTATATTACTTTTTTTTTTTTTTTTTTTCCATGAATTAATTGTGGAATTAATTGAACTAGTCCTAAAAGAGTTGTGGAATTATGTTTTTCGTTCCTTTGGGATCCAATAGGTGTTACCAAGTAGGGTGGTGGAGCTTTGGTTTGGTTGGCATAATTGGTTTGGTAAGTATTCATCTAGTGTTTGGAATTTGGCCCTTCTATGTTTAATGTGGATAGTATGACAAGAGCGTATTCGACGTGCTTTTGAGGATATGGAGAGTTCTGAGAGCCAATTTCTTGAGTCTTTTGCTAGCTTGCTGCTTGATTGGTCTCGTGTTTGGGGGTTCACTTCTAATACCCTTGTTGCTTCTTTTATAGAGTCTTTATGTTTATCTCTATTGTTCCTTCTTGGTAATTGTTTGAAACTCTCGGTTCATGCTTTATGCATATAGAGATGTTTTCGTTTCATTACCATTCAATAAAGTTCAAATTTTATAGAGTTTGGTATTTTCTACATATATAGGTCCATGTATTTGGGAATGGTTCAGTATTATATGCAAGTTCATGATTTCTAATTATTGATTGAAAAAAAAAATCCACTATCATTACATATGCTTATTTCCTATTTCAATATGCTTATTTCCTATTTCAATTTACTTACTTTTAAATTTACTTTGTATTTTCACCTCATACATGCATCCTGAGTTCAAGAAAAGAATATGATTTATATTGTTGGATTTTGTGTGCTAGGAGTGTTGGTCATTGTAGGGTATTACAAACACGTTGATGATCTTATTTTCTGGATGTTTCCTCAGTTGTATCTTGGAAAAGAATATCTTCAAAGACCTTGGTCTATCATGATTAAATCTTTTGTTTTTGGGTTTCAATTTAAAAACGAAATAATAAAGAATGTATCCATATTGGAAGCAAGTATTGTCTTAAATGTAGGGTTCAATCTTGTTTGAGATAATTTTAATTTTATGTATCAATATGGTGACGTGTGTTCCATGCCTTTTAATATATAATTCGATAGTTAAGGGAGAGGGATTTGAACTCCGGTTCTCCTGATAAAGGAGATCAGTCAATGTCAGTTAAGCTACAAGTCTTTTAACGCACCCAATAGGTTATTATAAGTTTATTATCAAAGTATTTGTCTAGTGTATTCAATTTTGGCACAAATGTGAGATGTAAACTTGCAAACAATCAATTAAAGAGAGAAAAAAAAACAATGCATAAAAACAATCTCATAAAAAACAATGCATTTTGAAAGGATGTGGGGTTTTTAAAAGCAAAAGAAATGTATGGGCTATATTTGATCCTACATGTTCATATATATTTAGAGGTTATATTATTTAATAAATTTTTATAGTTAAGATTTTAAATGACGTGCTAGTTTGTGCTAGTCTATAAGTTGTTAGATTTGTAATATTTAATCTCAACCATGTAATAGACCAAATGGAGACGATCATTTTTCTCAATTTTTTCCATGTGAGCAAAATTTTAGTTCCTGGTTAATTGAAGGCACCCAAAAAACAAGGTAATATTCTTTAAACAAATGTACTCTTTTCTCATGTTTTACAGCCAAACAATATTTTCAAGTTAGTTTCAATTTGATGCTAAGAATTTTGTAGCTCAAAGGTACCAACCACACAATTCTCCTAATGAGAAAAACCTGGGTTTGAATCTCTTCCTTCTACTTGTTATAAGAAAATACCAAGACAATCAATAAACAAACAAGATCAAGGGAGGAAGCTAGTTAGAAACAAGACAAAGGAATAGAAATGAGTTCCTGCTCTTTTACCACATCTTATAGGAGTTTTTAACTAGGAGCTTGAAACCTTAAAAGTCATCAGCATAATAATTAAAAAAAAGACACAAACGCGTTTACTCCAAACGTTCTCTCTCTTCTCCTATCTCTCCACTTAAATTCTTGATTGTATGAGTCTTTCTTATTACAACTTCCGATGAGAAATCCACTCTTTCCATGGCTTTTCTTGATTCCCATATCTTCACTTTTTCTCAGCTTCTGTATCTTTGTGGTGTCTGGCCAATGTTTTGGCAATCATCGATTCTATTGAGGTAAACAAGACTCCCAACTAGTTGTTTGTAGAGGGTAGTATCAGGAAGTGGTTCTCCATCATGAGTATTCAGGCAATTGTTGTATTCGATGGGTGTGTCGACTATCTTGTTGTTAGTGATTCCAGCTCGAGAGATAAGCTCAGTTATTTTCTTGGTCTTGAAGTCTTTTCATCCTCTGATGGTTACTATCTCACTCAAGCCAAGTACACATCTGATCTTATTTCTCGAGTTGGAATCACGGACAACAAGATAGTCGACACACCCATCGAATACAACAATCGCCTGAATACTCATGATGGAGAATCACTTCCTGATGCTACCCTTTACAGATAGCTAGTTGAGAGTCTTGTTTACCTCACTATCACTCGACCGGACATCTCCTATGCTGTTCACATTATTAGCCAGTTCATGGCTGCACCGCGGCCTCTTCATTATGCTGTTGTACTTCGGATTCTTTGGTATTTGAAAGGCACCTTATTTCATGGACTTCACTTCTCATCTTAGTCGTCGCTCACTCTCTAGTCTTATTCTGATGCTGACTGGGCAGGGGACCCTACCAACCGTCGTTCCACTACAGGGTATTGTTTTCTTCTTGGTGACTCCTTCATCTCTTGGTGCAACAAGAAATAATTTGTTGTTTCTCGTTCTAGTACTGAGGCAGAATATCGAGCACTTGTTGACACCACTGCTGAGCTCCTTTGATTACATTGGCTTCTCCAGGACCTAGGCATTGATTGTTCTACTGCAGTTCCGATCCATTGTGACAATGGAAGTGACATCCAAATTACCCACAATGACGTCTTCCATGAGCGTACTAAGCATATTGAGATCAACTGTCACTTTGTTCGACATCACTTACTACAGGGTACTTTGCAACTCCGTTCAGTGTCTTCTCAGGACCAGTTAGCTGACATATTCACCAAACCTATGCTTCCAGACCATTTCCATGATCTTATTTCCAAACTCAAGTTGGTGTCTCTTCACCCAACATGAGTTTGAGAGGAAATGTTAAAATAAAAGCCCAATGGGTCTTAGGCCCAATACATTGTCTTGTAGAGCACTCTTATTATTTGTGCATTACTCACACCTCTGCCTATATAAAAGCTCTCTCTTGTACTATATTATTCACATAATACAATACATAGACTTTCAGTCTTTAACAGATCAACTTGAAGAACAACCTGAAATCCAACAGTACTTCCTCGTCAACAAAGCTGGTGCGCTGGAATGAAATTGGTACCTGCAGCTATGGACTTGTTATTGGTGGCAACCTGACCAATGAATCAATCTATGGTGGACATGACCATCCCTGAGTCTGCCTTATAACAAGTTTAGCTCTTCCCGGATTCCATCTCGGTTTGACATGCTGATGAATTTGAGTTATTTGGATTTGTCAAATGCTGCAGCCTTTGCGGGACAGATTCCCATTGAGATTTCACGCCTCACAAGGTTGGTTACACTCAATTTATCCAAGAATCTGACCCAAATTAACCTTTCTCATAATCATTTAACAAGTCAGATTATTTCAACTCATTGTGAAAAGCTTTCCTTTCCATCAGTTCAAAAATTAAGATTTTCTGGTCAACTAAATGAGCAACTAGACATATTTGATTTGAGTGGCAACCCAAAACTCTTACCTTTTTCAAACAACTTTAATGTCTCCTTGAAGCTCAATGTGATTCGGCAATTGAGGAATCTTTTAAATCATAATCTTTCGTTGTTGATTGAATATAACGGAACTAATTCCTTGTTATCCTCCTTTTCCCAAATTAACAGATTAGAAGTGGCTTCTACTAAGTCGAAAACATTTCCAGATTTCTTGAGAAACCAATTCAAATTAAGCATTTTAGACCTTTCAGACATCCAGACTCATGGAGAGAGAATCAATTGGATTTGGAAACTTAATAATCTTCTTTATCTAGAAATCTCTTATTACTACCTTGTGACTCTGGAAGGGCCTTTACTCAATATTTGTAGTTTGAGTGTCATAGTCATAGACGTCGGCTCCAACTAACTCCAGGCCCAACTCGCACCTCTCTCACCATCTGCCACATATCTGTGCTTCTTAGACCCAACTAATTACTACTACTTAGTTTCTTTATACAATACGGAGCGTCGTGGCATCCCTCAACTCACTAAACTCAGTGGCAATAGATTTCAACTCATTGAAGAAACTCATTCGACCTCTGGGATTGTGATTGACTGGAACTACATAATTGCAGAATTGGGATTTATTTTTGGGTTGGGGATTATCTATTGGCCCCTTATTTTTTCGAAGAAGTGGAGAATATGGTATTTCAAGCACGTTGATGATCTTCTTTTCTGGATGTTCCCTCAGCTGTATCTTGGAAAAGAATATCGTCAAAGAAGAGCACACAGGAATAAGGAGCGGAGGCACTAGTGATAATAATTAAGGACCAATGCAGCTCGGTCTCATACTCTCATATGATTAAATCCATTATTAGATTACATTGTCTTATTATATACTCTCCATATTGCAAAATCTCAAATTTATCAAAGATCAATAATTGATTAATTAATTATCTCGTTTATATATGGGTTGGGTTCAATTTTGCACCTATAACGTCCAAGATGATTAGTGTCTACCATCATGCCAAAACACACCAATTAATGTGTTTATTTTTTGTATAGATGAGTTCATTTTATATTTAAAACTTGTGTTACGTGATTAAAAAAAAAAAAAGTGACATTGCAGCAACAATTTTAGCTATACAGTCATACCTGAAACTTTATATCACGTGAAGAACAATTAACAAATAAGATCAATTTAATTTATACAGACAATTGTACACAACATGGATTATGTGAAAAACATAAAAATGATCATCTCCATTCAATTTCATGGTTCAAATTAAATATTACATATCTAACAGTATATAAATTATTACATCATTAAAAATTTTAAATGACATAGTAGTGTAAACTGTTAGATTCAAAAAATAAAATCTAACTGTAAAATGAACTCTCTCTATTCCACTTGAAAAATATAGAGGTTCCTAATCCATGAAAAAGAAGCGACAATTACAAATATTTTCAGATGTACATTTATTAGATGTAGGCACAGATGTACATTTATTAGAGTACTGTATCGGATATGCTATGATTATTTAGAAAGCAAGGCTCCTTATTACTATAATTGCACATTTTGTTATGTATAACGTGTTATGTATGGAACATGATCCTTAGGGATGCAGATACAATGAGGGGGGAAACTCTCAATCCAACATAATCCATATTCTAGCGTCTTCGCAGGGGTGGATTTTCAAGCATCTCTTTGCACATTGTTCGCGAGTCTTGCATGGAAACTTCAAAATGAATTTAAATAGACCTCGAGGAAACTTCAGCTGTCCTATCATAAAAAGAGATCATGTAAAAAAAAAAAAAAAAAAATAGAATGACTGTAAAAGTAGAAAATCAGAGTGACCTACTTGTGATATTAATATCCTGGAAAGACTACCATAAGATTGACTCCACACAAGTGTATATATAGGCCCCGTATTGAGTGGGGTACCTAAGAGATTTGATATTAATTTGTTAGTCAAGACAGATTCTATTTTATATATAAAATTGAAATCTAAAAGAGTTTTTAATGTCACTTATAATCTATATTTTTACTGTTACTATTGATTGCAAAAGTATATAAAATTAATATGCACGTATGTATATTATTTCTATGATATAATGAAAATTGATCTCCACATAAACGCATTTGCAAAAGCATAAACAAACTATCAAACTATATATATTTTTTTAATAGGAAAATGTGACCTTCCCTCTTGCTATAATTATTATTGAAGGTGACATAAACAACGTACGTAACTTGAATTTGTGTGATGCATGAGGAAATATTTGAATTGTAAAGTACTTTACTGGCACTGGCATCAGCAAGGAAGGTAAACATAATAAAAATAACAAACAAAAAAGCATATTTAGGATTCTTAGCCATATTTTTCTCACTTATGATAACTAGGATTCACATTTGGAGCCATTTATAGCACAATTGACTTCACTTTAATATTTTTTCTTCTTTATTTTTTAAGACTTTGTATTCATTTTACTTCAACTCCCATATATAGTTTGTTAATTTATATAACTTTTGTGAAACATAAATGATCCAAGAGAAACTAGCCTATACTAACTTGAAAAGTTATTGTCGTCGTCACTTATACAACTATTAACTTTTTTTTTTTCTTGGTAGGAAATCAAGACGTTATTGAGCCAGTTCGCAAGGCAAAAGTGCGTTTTTCTTTAAAATCGCAAAATACTGTGTGTTTGGCATTGTGTTTTTAAAAGAATTACATTTTTATAAACGCAAAAAATCACGTTTTAAATTCACACCACATAGATAGCTTTTTCATTAATGCACTACCCAAATTAAGTTTTTGCACCATGATATCTTTAGGTCCTCAATATCTAAAATGCCCTCAAATATTCTGACTTATTATTGTTGTCTACTCCCTCGTGAAACTGCTACTCATTCACCACTCCTCGTCATTTTCTACCATGATCTTCCTTCGAATCAAAAGAAAAAAATATTCTAACCATCTATTGAACTTAATATTCTAACCATCTATTGAACTTAAAAGAAAATAAATAAATAAATAAATAAAATAAAATAAAGAAAGAAGAAACAAACCGATTGTATCAAATCTGCTCTTCATAGATTTGCAGCACAAAGAGAGATGCCGGGATGGCATTCTATACACAAAAATGGCTTTGAAATGGACCACCACTTGCAACTGAACTTACTCACTTTGTTGCGTAAAGATGCAGATGACATTCTAGAAACAGCAAATGACAAATGGCTAGATGGTTCCTAAGTTAGCAATCTGGAGGTCAATTGAATGACTAAAATATCCTTGGAAATTTGGTAAAATGGCAAGTGTGTGGTGTGTGGTTGTGGTGTGACATTGGGACTTGCAAGGGGTATTGTCAGTTTTGTATTTTTTTTTCTCTCATTTTAACGGTACAACCAATTTTGAAACTTTCCTTCAATTATGTCGTTTTTGGATTTTTTTTTTAATTTTTTTTAATCATTTTTAGTATATTATTATTATTATCATTTTTATATTTAGCAACAAAATATTGTTATTATTGTTACAATTTGTAAGCATTTGAAAAATTGCACTATAACTTAACAGTATAGTTAAGTCTTTTTTGGTAATTTGCACCCGAAACAACAGTTTTAGATTAAAATTAACCAAATGCTCAATTGACAGAAACCTCACTTTTTCATTAGTTTTGTCAAACGCTTAATTGTGATTTTCAAAATCGTGCTTTCAAAATTCACATTTTAAAAACGCACTTTTAAAAAACGCATTTTTTCAAACAGTTAACCCAAACCTACCCTTAGTCGACACAAAAGGCAAAATTAATCAGACTTATCATGTCTATTTAAGGTTAGTTTTTAACTTTCTTTTGTAGGAATATATATTATATTATTTTCTCTTGTTATTTCCTCAGTGTCTTGAAAGCCAAGTTTGGTATATATGATACAAACTATTTTGTTGCACATAATACATTAACAAATTGTGAGAATCACGATCTTGAAAAAATAATTTTGAAAGGTCTAAACATAAATCTCAAAGTGGGAACTAGACTAACGATGTAGGCCTCTTAATCTAAGGGACTTAAAATGAAGTCAAAACTTAATCGTTCTATTCTACAAAGGCGGAAATTAGGATAAACGTTTTAAAAGTGCATCTTTATTAATAAAGAGAAATAATTACATTAAACTCTCAAAGAAAGTAAAAAGACACATGGCTTTGGTCCTAAATACAATCTAAAAAGGTAAAATTACATCAAAGAGTATCTAGTAACATTCTAAAAAAGAGCATAAAAACCTAAAATACTTGTCATCCCTGCATAGGCCATACTATGGTTAACTACAAGATAGATAAAAGCATTTGGTATTAAAAATCTAGAATGGCAGTATCGCAATCCAGCAAATATTTTGTTCTATAGTGCCTCATGCATGGTTTGTCACACTATTTTGTTTGAAGCATCCGCCATGTTGCCATTACAACTTACTAGCATGATCACTCGACGTATTACCATGACAATATGCATCGGACCATTGAGCTGATTAATTCTCTCATCTCGTTATGCTTTGTGGCCTTGTGGGGCTAAAGCCTCACTGCAAAAAGCATATTTGAAATGATTATGACATTAACATGTTGCCATCACTAGCATGATCACACAAACGAATTACCATATGACAACATGCATCGGACCATTGAGCTGACTCTCTCCTCTCGTTATGCATAGTGGGGCTAAAGCCTTATTGCAAAAAGCATTTTTGTAATGATATCTCGTACCATATGACATTTATGCAGCCACATAGCAAGACAATCTTCGAGCAAATTGTATTTCGCTTCTCTTACCGCATTATGAGCAAACATTTCATTAATATTACCAAAATTGAAATTATCATAAGCTACATTAGGTATATATTAAAACGAAATATTAGAGGTTAAAATAATTTAGAATAAATCATATAATTTCTTTTAAAATTTTTGAGAGTTTTGGTAAAAGAATTTTAATTGGAGTAGTATTATAACTTCTTGAAACTTTATTAATATAAAGCTTCACACAACAAGTAAAACACAATTTATGTTTTTAAAATTTCATAAAACTTTTGGTAATATAATTTTAATTGGAGTAGTAGTATTTTAAAGTTATTAAATTTCAAGAATAGGGTTTTACTTACATGTACAAAAAGTAAAACACATGTAAGCAAAAAAAAAACAAAAAGTTAATCCAAACACATTTATAGAAAAGTTTTTTTTTCAAACGCCAATTTTTATTTATTTATTTTGTAAGGTGGGTTATTGGATTATATCAAATTTTTGCGAGGGAGCCAAGTCAAATTTTTGAATATATGCACAGTTTATAAAAGGTTTTAAAACATACATATGTTATGAACAATTTTTCAAACTTTTGAGGGCCGGCATGACTTTGCCAATTTGCCCTTGACCACAATGAACACGGTAAATTGAACAAAAAAAAAAAATACTTGAGGATTAAATTCAAGATAAACCCTATGAAAAGGGAAAATAATACTTGAAGGATTAAATTAAAAATGGACACAATGATCCATTAGACCACATTGAACACGGTATACTGAATTGTCCTAATTAATTTACTAATTGAATTAAATAAAATAATTTTTTAAATTAGATTAGACTAAATATATCTTAAGAATTTAAACAACTTTCCAAAGAATTTTTACGATTTTTATAAGGTTAATAGAAAATAATAAAGCATAAGAAAGCATGAAAAAAAAAATATTGTGTTTAGTAATCCTTCAACTATAAATCATTTTAACCTAAAATAAGATCACTTTCAAAATGAATTCTTAAATGGCACATTCACATGTAAAAGCACAATTCTTAAATCACAAATAAATTTAAAAAATTGTGTGATCATATATATAGAGATCTATAGCAACACCTAGTTGGAGAAAGTATTATCTAAAAAAAATTTTTTTGTGCCTCTAGCCTTTTATATTTCTGTTTTTCTTGTTCTTTCCATTACTCATATCCATAGAATATGTTTATACATATATAATGTTTATACGTTTAAAATAAAACACATTTATACATATATAACGCTTTTTGTTGCAAAATTTCACATGTTTTATTACTATATTTATTGTTGACAAGTTTTCCGTATGGTTGATTTCGCACAAATTCTCCTGGATTAAGTTTATCTTTTTCATGGTTTTGCGGTTGGCTTTTATTAATTTTTCCATTTTAGGTAATGGTAACGAAGGATATGTGTTTAATAATGCTTTTTTTGGTTTTCAAAATTGGAGCTAGACATACTAAGGGCTAGCGAGATAAAGAAAGTAGCTGGCCCTAGGGGTAAAACCTTTCCGCAAATCGGAGTCGCGGATCTGATTTAAATCTTCTTAAATTTGTAGGGAACGATAATATCCTCCATTGAATTAGGAGAAGTTCATTGACGTTTTTAATTTTTCAGGGGAATGAATTCTAT
>OU015762.1:50698715-50706215 GCA_907173295.1 Fagus sylvatica | reverse complement strand
CAATTAGCAAAAATAAATTTAAGAACACAATTCAATTGCAATAAGATATGATAGAAAATCAAACACAAGCATATATAAGCAATTAAATATGTAAGAGATAGAGAGAGAGAAAATCAAACACGATGATTGTTATCGAGGTTCGGCTTCCCGTGCCTACGTCCCCGCCTCAAGAACACTTCTCGAGGATTCCCAAATTCCACTAATTTGACAATCTTCTTTCGGGTGAAGATCAAAACCGTTACAAATCTTCTTTACACGGTGAAGAGTAACCACCGAGTGAAAAATCCTTTTCACTCCTTAGGATTTATACCAAGACCCACAAATCTTCCTTACAAGGTGAAGAGTAACCACCCAGTGAAAAATCCTTTTCACTACTTAGGATTTATACCAAAACCCTAACAAAAACACTCAATGGTTTCAACAAAGTATTTGTTGTACAAGATAAGGCTCTCTCAAAGAGTAATTGTACACAATATGCTCACTCTAATAGTATATCAAGGATTTGATCAATATGGCTCAAAAAGTGTTTAGAGAAATTTTCAATCAAGGATTTTGAATGATATGAAAATATAAGCTTGAGAAGGATGGATTGATGTATAAGATGTTATCTTTTCTATCTTTGATTTCTCTTGTATGCTTGATGTTTAGAAATGAAGAAAGGGTAGTATTTATAGCCATCATGTTGTCTTGCATTCTTCTTGATTTTCAATCAATCAATTTGTTTTCTTTGAAAACTTTTCTTCTTAAGATTTTTCAACCATAATTGATATGGTTGTCTTGCATGTGAATTTCAATCAATTAAGTTTGTCTTTGAAGACTTTAAGAGATTTTTCAATTGATATTGTTGTCTTATATTTGAATTTCAACCAATCAAGTTGTCTTTGAAGACTTTAAGAGATTTTTCAATTGATATGGTTGTCTTATATTTGAATTTCAACCAATCAAGTTTGTCTTTGAAAACTTTAAGAGATTTTTCAATTGATATGGTTGTCTTATATTTGAATTTCAACCAATCAAGTTTGTCTTTGAAGAACTTTAAGAGATTTTTCAATTGATATGGTTGTCTTATATTTGAATTTCAACCAATCAAGTTTGTCTTTGAAAACTTTAAGAGATTTTTCAATTGATATGGTTGTCTTATATTTGAATTTCAACCAATCAAGTTGTCTTTGAAAACTTTAAGAGATTTTTCAATTGATATGGTTGTCTTATATTTGAATTTCAACCAATCAAGTTTGTCTTTGAAAACTTTAAGAGATTTTTCAATTGAAGTTGGTTTTAAAGTTGAGCCTTAAAGATCAAATCTTAATAAACTTTACAAAACCTAACTCTTACTTCTCATATGTCTCGGATCATTGTCTTTGAGCTTGATTTCTTTGTCTTGAGTCTTGATGACTTTGATCTTCAATGAATTTGCAACTTGTCAACTTTGCATTTGCTTGATATTTGAATTGGCCATCTTGGTCCAATTAAATCAATAGTCAAAATTAAGCTTTAAAACATAAATCATTAGTTCATATGAAAATATCATTAATGAACAACTTAAAATCATGGTTATCATCAAAACTACATGAATGTCCTTGGATTAATTAGCCAATTAATAATTATTGAAACCTTGAGGCTAACAATCTCCCCCTTTTTGATGATGACACATATGATATGATATTTTTATACGATTTATGATTTTGAAGCTTTTCTTGAAAAGCTCCCCCTAAAATAATGCATATCTTTATATTAGAGATTTTTAAATCTCCCCCTATCTTTATGCATAGATCAATTTTTCATTTAAGCATTATCAAGCAATCAATATATATGCGCATTTTTGTTAATTATTGCAAGATGCTAATTATTGCAAGATATGATAATTCACCAATAGATACAAAAAAATGTCATGTCTTTCTCCCCCTTGGCATCATCAAAAATAAATATTATATTCAATATCCAAACATCATTCAACATTTTAAACAACCAAAAAAAAAAAATTTATTTCTCCTTTGATTTAGTTCAAACATAGAACAACTAACTAATATAACATATTTCTCCTATTTGGTACAAAGAAATAAAACAAATACATTCATATTTGTAAGATTCTTCATCCTAGTGGTTTGGTTGGATTGGGGGTTCGGTTGAATATTGCTCCGTATGCCTAAGATGCTGGTGTATGTTGTATGAGATGGGATGACTTCATCACCTGGTGTATGAGAGAGGTACTTCAACCGAGAAGCATGATCAATAATAATCTTGCTTCGTGGAAACTTGATCAATAATAATTTTGCTTCTATCTGAGAAGATCAAGTATTTGATTTTATGAATCTCTAAATGATGCTGCATCCTCTTAGAGTGTTATCTAAAGAATGAGAGAAAATATTATCGGAGAGGTGTGAGTATGTAGTGGAGAGGTGAAGCGAATTTATAGGACAGACGCGCTGTTTGAAAGAATGGTTCAGATTTTGCTACGTGTCATAAGTGTGAATGAATGGTTCAGATTTTGCTATGTGTCAGAATGAATGGTTCTTTTGCTATCCAATTACGCACGCCATAGACACCGATAAATCAGGAAGTTTGAAAAAAAATTTCTGCTTTTTCAGAAAACAAGATCTTGTCGACGCATCGAGTTCTGAGTCAGTGATATTTCCGTATACGTTAAATCTCGAGATTTGAACGTTGAATTTTGAAGAAAAATCTCGGGAGTCGGGTGATAGGTACAGGCTGTTGTTCAAAAATCTGAGGTTTATTTAACACACACTAATTTTCGATGAACTTCATCATTTTCAAACTCTTAGCTTAATCTCTTATTAGATTTTCTAGAATGGCTTCCTCTTCTTCTCAAAACAAACCAGAAACAATTAATCTAAATGATACACCTAGTGTGATGCCAGAAGTCTGGCGTCCTTACTTCCTTTCAATTAATGGCCCTGTGTCAGTAACTGATTCAGTGATATTGAATGGTGAGACTGCCACCGCAGTAGCTGCCGGTCTTTGTACTCCGGAGGATGCAAAGATTTTAGCTGGGAGGACTGACCCACAAATAATAAATGAATCATTGGCACTCACGATTCAGTGTACTGCCACTGTTTCTAACATGGGACGTCGTCTTCATGTTAGGAATATGGAAGTGAAAGCGCTGCGTTCTCAAGTCACCATTTTACAAAGGTTGCTGAAGGAGAGTAAGAAGAAAGTAGGGGAGGTCAAGGAGGAGAACAAAAGGCTGAAGGCGCTCGTGGATTCTTATGCCGATGATTTGGTAATCCGGTCCACAGAGCAGAGCAAGACCACTAATAAGCTGCAGAAGCAGTACGAGAAGCTACTAGCTGAGGTGAAGGAATTGACTTCTCGCTCTATCCCCAAATAAATGTAGTGGGAAGTGTAGTGGTTTTTCCTTTTGTGGTGACTTCTCCTTTATGGCTTTCTTTTTAATAAACTCAAGTTTGTTTAAATGATGAGTTTTATTTCTTATTTTATGCATGAACATATACGCAAATATACATAGAACTGGGCATATAATTTAATGTTCAAACAATATAACTAGGAAGATATAAAATGAACAATTTTATGAACATGATATGCATAAAATCATTTTATATTCAATTCTTAAGGTATATATAGATTTAACATAGTTGATATCAAAGAGAAGGATAATAAATTTAAGCTTATTTGATATCAACGTATCTAGCCATACCTATTTCACGTCGAATTGTGCAAAATCGTTCTTCAATGAGAGGTTTCGTGAGAATATCCGCCCATTGACTATCGGTGCTTACAAATTCAAGTTCAATGTCCCCTTTTTGCACATGATCTCTTATAAAATGGTATCTAATTTCAATGTGCTTTGTGCGAGAGTGTTGGATAGGATTTTTACTTAAACTTATGGCACTTGTGTTATCACACCTTATGGGAATATGATCAAAAAGAATTTTAAAATCCTCTAGTTGTTGTTTTATGTAGAGAGATTGAGCACAACAACTACCGGCCGCTACATATTCGGCTTCCGCCGTTGATAAGGCCACAGAATTTTGCTTTTTACTAAACCATGATACTAGTGAGTGTCCTAGAAAGTGACAAGTACCACTAGTGCTTTTGCGATCAATTTTGCAACCAGCAAAATCCGCATCCGTGTAGCTTATTAAGTCAAATGAATTTGACTTAGGGTACCATAATCCTAAATCAATGGTTCCAAGCAAATATCGAAATATTCGTTTGACTGCAATTAAGTGTGATTCTTTAGGACAGGATTGAAATCGAGCGCAAAGACATACACTAAACATTATATCGGGTCTACTTGCGGTTAAATAAAGTAAACTACCAATCATACCTCGATATAGCTTAACGTCCACCGGTTTACCTTTCTCATCTTTGTCAAGCTTTGTTGAAGGACTCATGGGAGTTCCATATGCTTTAGCATTTGTCAATCCAAATCTTTTTAGTAAGTCTATGACATATTTGGATTGATTTAAGAATATCCCATCTTCGGTTTGCTTTATTTGAAGTCCGAGAAAGAATTTTAGCTCACCCATCATACTCATTTCGAATTCATCCTGCATAGTCTTAGAGAATTCTTTGCACAAGTTTTCATTAGTAGAACCAAATATAATATCATCAACATAGATTTGCACAATAAGCATGTCTTTTCCATCAAACATTAGAAATAATGTTGTGTCAAGTTTTCCACGTGTAAAACCCTTTTCAATAAGGAAACCACTTAGTCGTTCATACCAAGCTCTTGGAGCTTGTTTTAAACCATATAAAGCTTTTGATAATTTAAAAACGTGGTTTGGAAATTCATGATTTTCAAATCCAGGAGGTTGTTCTACATAAACTTCTTCGGCAATAAAACCATTTAAAAAGGCACTTTTGACATCCATTTGAAATAATTTAAAATTTTTAAAACATGCAAAAGCAAGTAACATGCGTATAGCTTCTAATCTAGCAACTGGAGCATAAGTCTCTCCATAATCAATACCTTCCTCTTGATTATAACCTTGAGCGACTAACCTTGCTTTGTTCCTTACTATTATACCTTCTTCATCCTTTTTGTTTCGGAATACCCATTTTGTACCAATGACGGAGTGGTCCTTGGGTCTAGGTGCAAGAGTCCATACCTTGTTTCTTTCAAATTGGTTTAGCTCTTCTTGCATTGCCAAGATCCATGATTCATCTTCAATAGCTTCATTTATGTTCTTTGGTTCAATTTGTGAGAGAAACGCCATGTTGTTGCAGATGTCCTTGAGCTTTGATCTTGTGCTTACTCCATGTTCAATTTCACCAATGATCAATTCTTTAGGATGACTATGGACTACGTTCCAACTTTTTGGTAATTCTTCATTGTTGGTTGGAGGAAGCGCTTTTTCTTCATCTTTTGGTTCATCTACTTGATCTTTGACTTTTTCACTTAAATCAACTTGGTTAGATGAACTAGCTTTATTTTCAAGAGAAATTGGCTCATCATCACAATTATTTTTTTTTATATGGAATGGATTAGTTTCATCAAAAACAACATGCATAGATTCATCAACAACCATAGTTCGTTTATTGAACACTCTATATGCTTTACTATTTGTAGAATAACCAAGGAATATACCTTCATCGGATTTAGCATCGAATTTACCAAGATTATCTCTATCATTCAATACAAAGCACTTACATCCAAAAACTTTGAAATATCCAATGTTAGGTTTTCGATTATTCCATAGTTCATAAGGAGTTTTATTTAAAGTGTTTCTAATGATGGTTCTATTTATAACATAGCAAGCGGTGTTAACAGCTTCAGCCCAAAAGTATTGAGGTAAATTATGTTCATTAAGCATAGTTCTAGACATTTCTTGAAGTGATCTATTTTTACGTTCTACTACTCCATTTTGTTGAGGAGTACGAGGTGCCGAGAAATTGTGTCCAAAACCATTTTGATCACAATATAGTTCAATATCTTGATTATCAAATTCTCTACCTCTATCACTTCTAACATTGTTAATTGTATAACCTTTTTCATTTTGAATTCTTCTACAATGTTTAACAAATGCTTTATGAGCTTCATTTTTGTGAGCAAGAAATAATACCCATGTATAGCGAGAGTAATCATCAACAATTACAAATGCATACAATTTACCACTTAAGCTAGCGGTTCTAATAGGACCAAATAAATCCATATGCAAGAGTTCTAGAGGTCTTGAAGTAGAAATGACTTTCTTTTTCTTAAATGATGATTTAGTTTGTTTACCTAGTTGACATGCATCACATATCTTATCTTTAACAAATTTAGTAACCGGCAAACCTTTTACTAAATCAAGTTTAGACAATTTTGAGAGTAATTCCATATTGGCATGTCCTAATCTTCTATGCCACAACCAACTATTTTCATTTATGGCAGCAAAGCAAATTGATTCTTTTGAAGTCATATTGTCAAGATTAATAGTGTAGACATTTTCATTTCTAAATGCCACAAATAGAACTTGATTATCAATTTCATTTACTATAATGCACATGATTGATTTGAATATTACATTATAGCCTTTATCACACAATTGGCTAATACTTAGCAAGTTATGTTTCAATCCATCAACCAAGAGAACATCTTCAATAACAAGAGAATGTGTTTTACCAATATTACCTATACCGATGATCTTTCCTTTTGAGTTATCACCGAATTTGACATTTCCTCCATCTTTTAGAGTAAGAGAAGTGAACTTGTTTTTGTCACCTGTCATATGCCTTGAACATCCACTGTCAAGAAACCACTTATCCTTGGTAGATTTGGATATCAAGCATACCTACAAAACAACTTCAAATAACCTTCTTTGGTACCCAAATTTTCTTGGGTCCACTAGGGTTAGCTTTTGGAGGAGTAGTTCCTTTGACTACCCAAATCATATTTTTCATGGGACATGTATGAATATTATGCCCTAATTTTCCACAATGTTTACATATGGGAGATTTCAAGAAGTTTTCATTAATGAAAAATTTTTGATAGTGTTTTTCTTTTATTTTCGGGTTATATCCAATACCCGCTTTGTCAAAAACACATCTTTGACTACCTAACAAATTATCTAAATTTTTCTTTCCATTTGTAAAGTTAGTCAAAATTTTGTTTAAGTTTTCAACTTTGAGTTTTAATTCTTTATTTTCATTTACTAAGAGATTTGAATCATAAGCTATTTGTGATGATGTTTCCACATCTTTTGCTTTCATTTTCTCAATGAAACTTTGTGATTCAATTTTCAACTTAATTATTTCTTTTTCTAAAGATAGATTTTTATCATTTAAAGAAATAATTTGTTTTTCTAAAATTTCATTTTTGCTTTTGAAATCATCTAATTCGTTTGAAAGAGATGTGACTTTCTTTTTAAAAACTTTATTTTTCAAAACATTCTTCTCAAATTCTTCAACCAATTCTTCAAAAGCATTTTGTAATTCATCATAGCTATAAGATTCATCTTCTAAAGAATTAAGTTTAGAAGTTACCTCATCTTCATATGCCATTAAGCAAAAAGCTTTGGTAGAATCTTC
>OU015762.1:50671215-50693715 GCA_907173295.1 Fagus sylvatica | reverse complement strand
TAATCTGAAGTGATTCGCCAATGGTGTGCTCACAGGCTTAGCATCCAACATGCTAAATTTTTTAAGCACCTTCCTGATGTAGTTTTTCTGAGACAACCATAGCTTTCTTGCCTTTCTGTCTCTGCGAATCTCCATACCCAGAATTTTTTTAGCAACACCCAAGTCTTTCATTTCAAACTATTTGTGTAGCAAAGATTTTAACCTGTTAACCTCACACATGCTCTTAGCAGCAATTAACATATCGTCCACATACAGTAGTAGAAAAATATAAGAACCGTCTTCAAGTATACGAACATATACGCAGCAATCATATTCACAACGGGTATAACCAATCTGGATCATGTACGAATCAAATCTTTTGTACCACTGTCAAGGAGACTGCTTGAGCCCATAAAGTGACTTCTTCAATCTGCAGACAAGATTCTCTGTACCAGGTTGCTTGAACCCCTCTGGTTGTACCATGAAAATCTCTTCCTCCAAATTCCCATGAAGGAAAGCCGTCTTCACATCTAGTTGTTCCAATTCCAGATCCTGATCTGCTACCAAAGCCAATACCGCTCTAATAGATGTATGCCTAACTACAGGTGAAAATACCTCATCGTAGTCAATCCCATGTCTCTGTGAATATCCCTTTGCTACCAATCGTGCCTTGAATCTTTCCCCTTCTTTTTCTGATACTGCTTCCTTCTTCTTGAACACCCACTTGCAACCTATAGGTTTCTTTCCTTTTGGAAGTTCCGTTAACTCCCAAGTTTTGTTCTTGCTCAAAGACTCATTCTCCTCCACCATAGCTTCCATCCACTTATCCTTTTCAGAGCTTTCAATTGCTTCCTGAAATGTAGAAGGATCCTCGCTACTGGTAAGTAAAGCATAAGAGACAAGATCCTCGAAACCATACCTGACCGGTGGTCTTTTGTTGCGTTTAGGCCTATCTGATCTGGTATTATCCTGTTCTTGATCATTACTGTGAGGTTCCTCATCTGACTGAGACTCCAATTCATCAAGCTCCACCTGCACCGTTGATCTACCAATGTTATTACTGTTTTCCGCTGCTTGAGACTTCTCTTCCTTGAATGCTTTTGTCATTGACTTCTCATCAAACACTACATCCCTGCTGATCACCACCTTCTGTGCAACTGGATCCCAAAGCTTGTACCCTTTTACCCCTTTCTTAAAACCAAGAAAGATGCACTTCTTTGATTTTGGATCGAGTTTTGACCTATCTTCACCTGAGATATGAACATATGCGGGACACCCGAATATTCTCATGAAAGAGTAATCAACTTCTTATCATGTCCATACTTCTTCAGCGACTTTCCCATCAAGTGCAACTCTAGGTGATCGATTGATGATATAACAAGCCATATTTACTGCTTCCGCCCAAAAAATTTTAGGAAGCTCAGCATTCAACCTTAAACATCTAGCTGTCTCTGTGATAGTCCTGTTAAGTCTTTCAGCCACCCCATTTTGTTGAGGAGTTTTCCGTACTGTGAAGTGTCTCTTGATACCATGCTTTTCGCAGAATTTCAAGAAATCACCATCCTTGTACTCAGTGCCATTATCAGTCCTAAGGCACTTTATCTTCCTTCTAGTCTGATTTTCCACTTCTGCTTTCCAAATCTTAAATTTAGCAAAAGCCTCGGACTTGTTCTTCAAGAAATAAACCCAAGCTTTTCTGGAATAATCATCAATGAAGCTCATAAAATATTGAGCTCCTCCTTTCGAAAGAGTTCTCACTGGTCCCCAAATATCTGAATGCACGTAGTCCAATATACCCTTTGTCTTGTGTATGGCAGTTTTAAATCGCACCCTACACTGTTTGCCCATAATACAGTATTTGCAGAAATCTAATTTGCATGACTTAATCCCAGTCAACAGATTTCTTTTGTGCAATTCCCTCATACCACGCTCACTCATATGCCCTAGCCGCATATGTCACAAGAGTGTATCATCATCCTCAGACTCAGCTACTGCAGCAACTCCACCTAGAATGGTATTGCCTAGCAATTTATAAACATTGCTACTTATTTTCTGACCTGTCATCACAACCATAGCACCCTTTGAAACTTTCATTATCCCATTCTCAGACTTATAACTATAGCCTTTTGAGTCTAGGGTTCCTAATGAAATCAAATTCTTTCTTATCTCTGGGATATGTCTAACCTCTTCTAATGTTCTCACCACACCATCGGACATCTTAATTTTAATTGTTCCCATTCCAATAATTGTGCATGTAGCATCATTACCCATTCGAACAGAACCACAATTAATTGACCTATAAGTGTCGAACCAGTTCCTGTGGGGAGTCACGTGAAAAGAACATGCGGAATCCAGAAGCCAAGAATTGTTCAAACCGTCAGTGCTTGATGAAACAGAAAGCATGTCGCCATCAGATTCCGAGTCTGCTACTACGTTGACAGATGTAGAGGACTCTTCCTTCCCCTTATTCCATTCTGGACAGTCTCGCTTCATATGCCCCTTCTTTTGGCATTTAAAGCACTTTACTGTCTTACTCTTGGATTTAGATCTTCCCCTAGCAGATTTGTCATCCTTGTCTTTCTTCCTTCCACGATCTTGATAACCCTTTACTACTAGCCCTTCACCAGAACTCTCAGCTGAATCCTTATGTTTCCGTTGGTAATGATCCAACAGGGCTCCTGAAACTTCTTCTAATTCCAAAGTTTCTTTTCCGTAAAGTAGGGTCGTCACCAGGTGTTCGTAGGAAGCCGGGAGGGAGGTTAGGAGCATCATCGCCTTATCTTCATCCTCGAATTTTATATCAATTCGTAACATATCACTAATGATTTGTTTGAAGGTATTGATGTGCTGCCTCAGGTCCGCACCCTTTGTCATCTTAAGCCCATACAACTTTTGCTTTAGATGCAGTTTGTTCGTGAGGGATTTGGACATATATATTTTCTCTAGATTCAACCAA
The DNA here is from genome assembly GCA_907173295.1 of Fagus sylvatica. Taxonomy (NCBI): domain Eukaryota; kingdom Viridiplantae; phylum Streptophyta; class Magnoliopsida; order Fagales; family Fagaceae; genus Fagus; species Fagus sylvatica. Next base: position 50,690,780 of record OU015762.1, on the reverse strand, counting down.
ATCCCTATAGTTGAGTTCTCCTCCATGATATCGTACATGACTTCGTCTGCCAGTAATAGCCGAATTGTACTCACCGCCTTCATGTCTAGTTCTTCCCATTCATCGTCTGTCATCTTCTCTGGTTTCTTTGTCTTCCCGTACAAAGCCTTCACCAAACCTTGCTGCACTAACAGATCCTTCACCCTTCTTTGCCATAGCCCAAAGTTACTAGTCCCGTTGAACTTAACTAGGCCTACCATCGCAATAGAAGCATTAATTGCCATTGTTTCGACCAATAGCTCTGATACCAATTGTTGTGAAAATTAACTGTTTGCGCAAGATTAAAGAAGAGAGAAAGAGATCAAACACACAAATAAAGAACACAAGAATTTACGTGGTTCGGCAATATGCCTACATCCACCGGCGGCGACAGGGAGAAAGTTTCACTAAGAAAATAGGGAGATTACAATAGTGGCACCTGGACTCTCTCAAAGAACCCAAACCCCAATTACACCCTAACCTCTCTCTCACCAAGAATAAACCTAGAGAAAAAACCCTTCTCTAATTATTTTATATTATGGCCACCCTAATAAGACCTAAAGCCTTATATATATAGCAAGGGGTTTTGCTGAATCCTACCAAAACAAAGACTTGGCATAAAGTTGGTTACTTTATTGACCAATTAAGGTCACTGACTCAACATCATTCAATCCAGCTTATTGTGTTCTTGTTCTTAGTTTCATTTTAGATCAAAGTTCCCAACAAGGATATATATTTAATAATGCATTTTTTTGGTTTTCAAAATTGGATCGAACTAGTTGGTCTGATTTAAATCTTCTTTCTTCCGCCATAAAAGTTGAGATTCTTCATCGAAGCAGCATAAGTTGATGGACGTCTTCATTATTCCAGGAGAATGAAGAATTCACTAAAGCACCCATGTCAATTTTTAATAGTTTTGCGGTTGGCTTTTATTAATTTTTCCATTTCAGGTAATGATACCTAAGGATTTTATGTTTAATAATGTATTTTTTTGGTTTTCAAAATTGGACCAAGACTGGCTGGTTTAATTTAAAATTTATTCTAAGCTATTTGTTATTCGATGTCTAATTAGACAACAATTTTCTTCGAACATAGTAGATAGTACAATTTGGGAAAAAGTGTTAATTGTACGGAAAATACTTCAGGAAGTTAGACATAGCAGTTAGTTTGATTCAGAGAAATTATCGTTTTGGCTCAAAGAACCCCATTATCCTTGCCGACTTTTTCCAAAAAAAAAATTCTCTCGATAATCCTTGTCATATAATATGGCTATCGTTGTGTATGGGAACGATTCCCTCTATTGTGTCAACATATAGAGATATACCCCCAATACCAAGGGCTAGAAAGCAATATGGAGGGCCAACATCCTACCATACACTACCTGACTACCAGGTTCCAATCGTCACGCTACTACATTGATGGGGCCTAATGCTCATGTATGCTGAATTTGTAATCCTTGGTGTACTTATAATCATTCATGTAATTTAATCCACTTCTTAAAGTATTTTAATTTGCGTAAGGGTTTATGGGCAGATCCATAGGATTTATAGGTTTATGGCTTAATAATCACATAAGTGTATGGGTAAACTTTACGCTTAAAATTTGATCAAAATATTTTTATAGTATTTAAACCTTAACTTATGCAACACAATATTTAAATGACATATAAACATGCAAAACTTTGTATTTGGTCAGTTTTAGTTGAATGAATGAAGGTATTTCTAACATTTAAAATTACATATAGGATGACGAAAAGTAGGCAAATGAATAATGGTTGAGAAATATATATGCCGCATTGCTTAGTTAAGGTAAAAGTGATTCTTAAATACAATTTCTAAGTCTTTAGACTCTAGAAACATGGACATGGTGATGGTTTGCCTAACTACAATGGCAAGGTTGAGATGTGCACTCTCTTCACAGTTTGATGCTGAGTTTCATACTCTACCTTCTCAACTCTCATTTATGGCCCGAAAGAAATTAGACTGAATACAAGATTCTTGCTTTATATCTCTACTTAGATGATGAATAAATTTGTACGTTTTTCTTAGGTGGTGCTTATAATTTGCTTTATATGGTTTTTTTTTTTTAGCTGAATTTGCTTTATATGGTTTAATTAGATTGTTTAGTGTCCCATGAACATCTTTTGGTCCTCTGCTGGTAGATAGGGATGTGTTTTGGACTTAAACTATGCAAAATTGTTTTAGTTGTACATGAATTTATATCAAGAAATTTTTTAATTTATTTAAAGCTTATATTTAGCATAACACGAATTTGCGACTAGTTGAACATTATTACAGTGAATTAAAACTATGTTTCATGGTACTTCTTTAAAAGTAAAAAAATTGAAAAAAAAAAAAAAATTATGGGAGGAACACAATTCTTTTTTACAACTTTTTCCACAACATGTTGAAGTGAGAAGTTGTGATTAGTAGATAATCACTTTTATAGGACTCCATCATTGATACATTTATTATTTGCCAGTTGTAACTTGCTACTTCAACACATTGGCGAAGCCGGGAAATATTTCCAAGAGGCGCGCACTTGAATATAACAAAACTAAAAAAAAAAATTCCTCAAATTCTAAGCAAACATCAAATGAATTTACATGTCATATTGGCTTATTAGCTAGTGAGATAACAAACTAAATAATACTAAACGTTTTAAAGAAGCAATATTTATTTCTTTAGATTCACATCTTTGATCCTTTCTAGGGGATTAACATCTAAAATTTCAGTATTAGGAATGGAGGATTAAGCATTAACCTCCCAATATTGCACATTTCTTCTCTTAAAATATGCATTGATTGTGAATGGTTTTTCCATAAATTACTCACATTTTGAAAATTGAATATAGTGTACACAGTATAATTGATAGTATATTTTGTTTTTTTTGTCGGGAATTACTAATAATAGATTAGTAGTTGATTTTAACTTAGGGCAGAACTTACATACAGTGCATTAGCTAAAGTTCATTCGGTATCCTTGCTAAAAACTCAACACGTGGACATTTAATTAAAGATATAAATGGAGTTAAGTTTTGCCGTTAGAAACAAAAAGAGAACTTATTAAAAAAGAAAAAAAAAAGTCTCATCTCAGCATCTCTCTCTCTTCTCAACATCTCTACCGAATACCATAACCACCACAACCTCCTCCGCCGGTTCTCTGCCGCAAATCCACCATAACCACCAAACCTCCCAAAAAACCACCATCAACATCACTCCACAAAACCCCATTCACTTATCCCAAGCCTCATCAAAAACCATTTCAAACCCACCAAAAACCATTTCAAACCCATTAACCAAAAGATCAAACCTTGGGTTTCAGATCCGATCCGACCCGAACCCGAACTTCCAGTCCGTTAAATGAAATAAGGAAAAGCAGGGGAGTGACTCCGGCCAAGAAGATCAATGCAATCGGAGAGAGACGAGTGGAGGGTCTGGACCCAGAAACGACCATGCCGGGGAGCTCGTGGTGGTCCGAGGATTTTATCGTTGATTCCGATCTTGATCTTCTTAATTGGTGCTGTAAAATATAGAAACGAAAAACACACTCAAAAGGGAATTCAAATACGAAAATGAATCAAAAGAAACAAAAAGAAAACAAAGATTAGCCATGATATTCGGTAGAGAAGTTGAGAAGAGAGAGAGAGATGCTGAGATGAGACTTTTTTTTTCTTTTTTAATAAGGTCTTTTTTTGTTTATAACGGCAAAACTTAACTCTATTTATATTTTTAATTAAATGTCCACGTGTTGAGTTTTTAGCAAGGATACCGGATGAACTTTAGCCAAGGCACTGTATATAAGTTCTGCCCTTTAACTTAATGACACACTTTTCTACATTAGTGTGGAAATAACAATTTGAAGCGTGAAAACATCATTTTCCTATATATATTAAAAGACAGAGAGTATCACTAGTGGCTAGCCGATACGGATCCGATCAGATTGTGAGGAGCTGAGGTGAGGGTGGACTTTAGAGGAAAGTGAGGCAAGGTGAGTTGAGGTGAAGCGAGTTCGCCAGTGCGAGACTACAAGTGTCTCCTCATGTGATGTTGCCGCTTAAGGAATAACTCTCTTTCTTTCTATATACTACTGCTCAATATAAATTAGGGTTTTTTAAGATTAAAAAAAAATATAGAAGCAACAAATCAACAGATTTGATTATAAGGTTTTTTTTTTTTTTAATAGTTAAAAATATGAGCCAGTAAACCGTAGTAATTTGTTATTGCGGGATAATTTTTGTTGTGGTTTTTGTGGTTATTTGAGTTAATTTTGGTTGTTGTCATATTTGAGCTAATTTTGGTTGTTATTTGGGTTAACTTGTTGGTGAGGGACGTCCAAATAATTTTGAGGAGGGACACAAACAAGTAGTATTTTTTTCACAAAATCTCAGATCCGGTTACTAAATTTAGAGTAGTTTTTTTTTTTTTTTTTTTTAATTTATTCTGCTTTTATTAACCTATTAGGGTGAATTATTATAGTTATAGCTGGAATGACAAATCACATGCATTGATGGGAAACACGGAAGAAAAAAAAAAAACGTACAATATTGAATATTAATACGGTGAAATTGAAATAATCCTATAAGATTTGTTTGTCTATTAGAAGTAAGAAACTAAATAAAACTCAAATCACCTATGAAGTCACCTGGAAATTTCTCAATTCACACAAATAGCACACATTCAATAGGACTCCTTGCAAAATCACCCCCTTCAAAAGCTGGCAAGGTAACCGCGTCACTTTTTAATTAAGCCCCTCCTCACGCTCAGTCTCACGCGGTCCTGTGCCGCAAATATAGTTAATCCTCTCCTTACTGAATTTAAAACACTACGCGGATTCCAAATCCTTGCACAACTCTTTAAACTTCAAAGCCCACCCTATATATAAACCCACAGTATCCTCACTCTTTCAACATCATAATTCTCTCCCCCTTTACTTTCTTTGCTTTCTTTAGAATACTTCTTTCTTTCGTAGCGAAACAGAGAAAGAAAAAAACTTTCTTTGCGATTTAGTCATGGGAAGAAAAGATGGTTGTGGGTGTTGTAGCTGTCTTTGTGGCTGCCTTTTCAGTTGTCTCTTGAGCCTTATTTTCCAAATCCTCTTCACCATTCTCATCATCGTTGGTCTCGCTGCCTTTGTATTTTGGCTACTCTTTCGTCCCAACGAGGTCAAGTTTCATGTCACAGATGCCTCTCTAACCCAATTCAATTTCGGCACCAACAACACCCTCCACTATAACTTGGCACTCAACATCAGCGTCAGGAACCCCAACAAGAGAATCGGCTTCTACTACGATAGCTTCGAGGCCAACGCTTACTACCAAGGCCAGCGCTTTAATACCCAGAGTTTGACGCCGTTTTATCAGGGACACAAAAACACGACCGTTCTAAACCCCGTTTTTCAAGGACAGCAATTGGTTTTGTTGGGATCCAGCGAGGTTTCTAACTTCGATTCAGATAAAACTGATGGGGTTTTCGGTATCAACGTGAAGCTGAATCTTCGGATCAGGGCTAAGTTGGGTTGGATTAAAGTTGGTCACTTTAAGCCCAAAATCAAGTGTGGCTTAAACGTTCCTCTCAAGTCTAATGGCACATCATCCTCGGCGTTTGAGGCTACCAAGTGCGACTTCGATCTCTGATCAAATATTGTAGTAGATCTTCTTTGATTTTGATTTTCACATATTATTGTTTTTATTTTTATGGAACATATTATTGTTATTCTTTAATTTTTTATGGAACATGTCATCCTGGTTTAGGAGGACTTTTTTAATGTTTATGTTTTTGTCCTTTTATGTGCTTTTGTTTTCGTAAATATTTAAAATATTGAGTTATTGCTTAATGGTTCTTTTTAATTCTTTCTGGGCTCTGATGATTATGGATTGAAATTATGTGGATGGTTGTTTTTGGATGTTGCTCTTTTTGTTTTTATAATTATTTTGGTTTTGACGAAGCACACAGAAAAGGATTTAAGGCAATCAGAATGATACACGTGTAGCAGTAGTTGTTATTGTATGCGTGGAATTAAAGTGAGAGGATATGACCGTTGCGGTGGACCCGTCTTATTCGTGCTCTGCACATCAGCACATGGCGTTGGCAACATTCGTGTCCAGTGCACCTCAACGTTAAACTTGAGGAAATTGAGGAAATATAATCGGGAATTAAGATTTGTGTGTTTCTTTTTTCTTTTTTTTGGATAAACGATTTGTGTGTATCTGATTCCTGAATTGATGGGATTCCAACTTTATTTCACTTTATTCTCAGACTCGAAAACTTTTTGGAAACAGTAATAGCATGAAGAGTCTCTAAGCAATTAGAAAGGAATTAAAAATATAATTTTGAATGCGTCGCATAGAGAATGGAACAAATGAAACTGATACCACTTGGCATTAATTATTAAATTCACCTAATTCGTTTTTCTTTCTCCGAATAGTTCTTTCGATTCTTTCTCTTGAATTCGTCGCAAAGAGAATGAAACAAATGCAGATGACACCAATTAAGGCATTAATTATACAATTCACCTAATTCGTTTCTAATGGACTTAGCTTGCTTGCTTGTGTAACAACTTAAAGAGAATGAAACAAATGTAAATGACACCAATTAAGGCATTAATTATACAATTCACCTAATTCGTTTCTAATGGACTTAGCTTGCTTGTATCATATTGTCTTGCTACCTTGATTTCACAATTGCCTAGCGGAAATGAGTGATTATTTCGTAGTCTCAAAGTATAATAAATGTGTATTCCATCTTCTTACATGAATATTGAATCTCATTAATTAAATTCATAATAAGACACTACTTTTTGAAATGAGAAAATACGTATTTATTTGTACGTTGAGTATATTGAATAATTCGCCCAATTAATTACACAATTCTTTATTTTATCTTTCTCCTAATTAGTTCTTTTGATTAACCCTAAGGGGTAGCTCAACTGGTCCGGTCTTGGGTATGCTCCTCAATGGTCACTAGTTCGAGTCCCTTCAGGACCACTTACCCAAGGTAAAGCCTTGCGTTTATCGTAGTACACGTGCTAGTAGGGTGTTGCGTGTCCTCCTGGGATTAGTCGAGATGCGCATATCTACGGAACGCTGGCCCGGACACCCAAGGTTATCAAAAAAAAAAAAAAAAAAAAAATTAGTTCTTTTGATTCTTTCTTTTGCTTTATGAATAGGTCTTTAGAATTAGTTTGGGCCATTAAAAATAAAAAATGTTGAATACAGCCTTTTGGTTTTGGCCTTTCTGCTTAACGTCATTGCGCGTTTGGCATCTTGTATTTTTTGCTATCTTATTTGCTAGCTATCAAGAAATATGGGATGCCAAAATAAGCTCAGTTGAAAATTGCCAATTGGACACACATGTAACAAGCGCCGTAAGGAAGCAACTCATAAGAATAAGATATATTCAAAAGTTCATAGTTCTGTTAAGTCGATCGGGCGAAGGATTCTTTGACAGCATTAAACATGACAAAAGAAATGGTTACCAGTCAATGCTCTACCAATCACCTTCATTGGGCAATGGAACTTGTTATTGCTGAACCCAAAACTCTTTTACAACATTTTTCTAATGTAGTGATAGTCCATGTATTTAGAGAATTTAATTTTGTGACCCCCAAAGTGGCTTAATAGAATAAGGAGCTCTTTTATGTAGTAAAGATGGAATGATTTACATCTCCTCTATTCTTTCTTAGTGTTTTTTTAGCCAAAAAAGAGATGGAGTTGATTTCCATGACCTTGTTATCCCCCCCTTGTTTTTTTTTTTTCCTAAAGACCTTATTATCCCCTTGTTTCAGGTTAATGAAATACTTACATGGGTCAAAATGGCTCTGCTCTAAACGCGTTCATTTTTCTTGGATCTACACTTGACCCTCCATGGTCTATGTTCACCCACCATTACTCATTACGGTGTTTTTTTTTCCTCAACTTTTTCCCAATTTCTTTCATTCATACTTAATTTTTTTCTTTATGAAAGAAAATAAAGGACTCACAGGTGTGGTCATTGCCTCGATCCACTTAAACCCAGCATAGTATGGCGTGAGACACATTTGGATAATAATGAGATTTGCGATTACTCAAATCTACAACTCAGGTTATGTGATGGGACACGAGGCTTCCAACCACCTTCCCATAAGACACTCATATTTAATATTACATCATTTAATTAAGAATTTTGGATTAATATTTTGTAAGTCTTATTATTGGATTACATGTTCTACTTACTATCCAATTATCAAAAATAAATAAATAAAAAACATGCACGAAAAATTTCATGTCAATGGATATTGAACTTGTAACAAATGAGAACGAGAGCTGGCTTTAAAAATTGCATAAAGAAGAGTGAAAAAAAGAAAAAGAAAAAGGAAGTTCTTTTCTAGGCTAGGTTTATGTTGACACTAGTCTTTTTATAGGTAGGGAAAAAATCTATCCATACCCACTTATTTAATTCAAATTATGATGGATTAATACTTTTTTGAATGAAAAGGTTTCTTTAGTTTTATTCTTTATTATTATTATTTTTTTATTGAAACGATAGGTGATGTTTTATTGTTTTATTGATTTGAATCAAACTGTACAAATGATGTAATAAAAACAAGATAGTCTGTCAACCACACCTGATTTGAAGTTGAGGACAACGCCTCTTTAGCCAAGGCTTGTGCAACCTTGTTACACGAACTTTTAATGAAAGAAAAGCTAAGAAACTGGAATCGAATTCCCCAATCACAAATTTCATCCACTAAAACTCCCATTGGTGCAAGACACGGGAATCCACCCTTTATCAAACCCAAGAATTCTTGGCAGCCCACCTCCACCTCCACACTTTGAATCCCCACATCTCTGGCAAATTGAAGTGCAACAAGAAGAGCATGAGCTTGAACTTGCAAAAAATCTAGTTTTATTGAATGGGGTTAATACTTGATACTTGATATATTCAAGTATTATTTTGCAAGGCTAAATATTACTGATAAAAATTAAAAAGGATTGGCTGGTAAAAGAATTACAGATTTCATCCTGGGTCTTTAGACAACTTGCTTAATGAAATAGCGGGCGTTTTTATACAGAACCAATGTATTGTGATTATTTCATCCCAAAAAAAATCCTAGATATTATCATATGTGAGGTAATTATCATCATATGTGATATCTGTACAATTAAAATAATATTTTAACTATTAAATATACCGTACCCACAAAGATATTGCAGAATAACCCCAATTTTTATTTTTATTTTCTCTTCTAGCGCTTGAACTTGAACCTTTCATGTTGGGATTAGAAAAGTGAGCAAATGACCACCCAGCCTACTCAGCCAACAAAAGTGAAAAAATCCAAGGCGTCTCTGGGTGGGCCATATTTTATTATTTATTGAGAATAGTGGGCCTTTTAACATAGCTGTTACATCTTCTATTTTTACTTACAAGTGGAAGCGGGGGAGGGTAATCGATCCACTTTCTCCTCTTGAGAAAATCAAATAGTACCGTTCAACCATATGACTCTTAGCAATGAAACAACCTTCTTCTCATGGTAGACAAGTTTAAATTAATACGCCATAATTATCCGGCATTCTCACTTTACTCTAAAACTGACATATCAATCATTTGTTAATTACGTGATCATCTTCCAAAAAATTATAGCGCGTTAGAATCCTAATAAAACATAACATAAGAAAACATGTATAAAAGCTATTATATATTGTGGTCTCAGTCATCCTTGATATTTTTTTTGTCTAACTGTAGCAACTAGGAAGGTGGAAACCATGCCTCAAGTCAACGATTTTGGAAGTAATCAATCGGTTCACAACATACACACACATAGGATAGAGCTACCGCCAAAGCAAGCGCGTTAACATAAAACCTACCTCAGGCACACACGTACCGCGGCTAACCAGTCAAGCACTTAACAAGTCCCTTTCACATCTTCAACTCCATTATCCTACCCCTATATATAAATTCCTACTCCTCCTCTTTCTAGATCAATAACATTTGTACCCAATTCTTGCCTTCCTTTATTTATTCCTGTGATTGAGCTATTGAATAGATAAAAGAAAGAGCGGAAGCAAAAGGTTTAACGTGGTGATCAAACCATGGCAGATAAACAACCCCACTTGAACGGTGCCTACTACGGCCCTTCAATCCCACCACCACCCCGCAAATCCTACCACCGCCACAGCCACGGCCGTAGCAGCGGCTGTGGCTGCTTCGGCTGCCTTTTTGGCTGCCTTTGTGAATGCATTTTCAGCTTAATTTTCAAACTGGTCTTCACTGTCCTCATCCTCGTAGGCATCGCCGCCGTCATCTTCTGGTTCCTTGTTCGCCCCAACAACCTCAAATTCTACGTCACTGATGCCTCTTTGACACAGTTCAATTTCACCACCAACAACAATCTCCAATACAATTTGGACCTCAACATCACCGTCAGAAACCCCAACAAGAGGATTGGCATATATTACGATACCATCCAAGCCAGTACTTATTATGAAGGCCAGAGATTTGATACGGTGAGTTTGACACCATTTTATCAAGGACACAAGAATACGAGTTTGTTGAGCCAGGTATTTGATGGACAACAATTGGTTTTGCTGGGGACTAGTGAGGTTTCAAGCTTTAATTCGGAGAAGAGTAATGGGATTTACAGTATTGATGTGAAACTCAAACTTAAAATTAGAGTCAAGGTGGGTTGGATCAAGATTGGACACTTCAAGCCCAAGATCGATTGTGGTTTGAAGGTTCCTTTGAGTGGAGGATCATCAGGAGATAGCTTTGAGACTACCAAGTGTGGTTTGGATCTCTGATCATCACAGCAGGGCTTCTATTGTTCTACATCTATGATTGGGTCTTTGATTTATTTATTTTTCTATGCTTTTTTGCCATATACTTTTGTTATTTTTATTTTGGGGACATTTGTAGATGATTGTCCCCTTCTATTTTATTTTTTCTGTGACATTATTCTATGTTTTTGTCATTGAGTATTATACTTTTATATGTCACATTCATTAGTAAATAAATAAAATATTGCATTCGGTGGTTTTTTCTACTTTATGTTTGGTGTTTGGTAGACTGCTCATTTCAAAAGTCCTTTTCTTTGATCTGATTTTTTCTTAAATATATATAATTGGAAAACAAAAATGCACTTGTAAATGTTTGACTAATTAAACCATTCCAACTTATCAAAAAAAAAAATTAAACTATTCCAAACGTACAAGAATGTTCGTTTTTTTTTTTCTTTAGGAATTAGCGTGATTTCAAAGTAGCAGGTGAACAGAATAGATGAAAAATGTTGAACTAATAAATAAGCCATCAACGTGTCAGAAAACTATTGCTTGTAAATTTGGCCAATGAAAAAGTTTTGTGAAAGAGATGCGGCGGCACTTTAAAGAACGGAATCATAGTGCCATGTGGCTCACGCAGCCCATTTGTTCAATTTTTTATTTTGGGGAGTCTGAACTCTGAAGCAGCCCACTCTATGTACGTAAGACTGTCAAATTGATAGGCCTGAACTGGATTAAACCTGCCCAAAACATGCAAATATTGATGATGTCTTTTGGAGTACAGCAACGAACGTTTCTAATATGGGGGCTCTTTGACAAGGAGCATGCAGCCATTTAAATTAGCCTATTAAAATTAAGTCTAGATACCTGATGATAAATTTTGATTAATCTACCATTTCCAAATGGATTCAACAATGACACTTCTCTCAACAGTTTTAAATTACCCTATTAGAATTAAGTTTATGTACACTTTTCTAAACAGTTTTAAGTGTACATAGACTTAGTGTTGTTTTTAACTAGTTTATGATTGACACGCAATCTTATGATTTTCAAGTATAAATGTAGAATGTATACTACTAATAATTACAAATTTTGGGCCTAAAGCATCTACAAATCTTATGAGTTTTAAATTATAGGATATGGTTTTGGTTAGAGAAAGATATTTTCATTTTTAATTTTGACTAAGGAAGAAGAGTTGAAGGGTCCAAAAGTATATAAATTCAATTGCGTGCAAACATATTTATATACATTTTGTCCCATAAGTCAAATCCTAGTTCCTCTATTATCCTTTCCCTTCTAGCTCCTCCCTCCCCTTGTCAATGTTGTCATCATGGGTTTAAGACCGCGTCCCCCATTAAAATTAGTTAATAAAGAAAAAAAGAAAGGCTATTAAAAGGGGATAGTGACCCCAACCATGATCTTTTTTGCTAAGTGGAAAGGTTCTTAAACCTCAAACACAAGGCATCACAGAAGGTGTTGATATCATTAGGTTAATACCTGAAACCCCGCCCTACAACAATCCTAGTTAGGAAGGCAGTTTTACTAACCTCTTAAAAAGTTAGGACCATTAATCGCATTTACCACTCCTCCACCTACTGTGGTCATGAGAAATTTGTTGTTAGTTGCAGGAATAATTAGCAACAAATATATATGTTAAAATTTTTAGCAAAACAAAATGGTTGGTGACAGCCGGTGCACATTGCACTACATATGATACTTATCTTAACTCTCGAACAATCTCACACTTTCGATTTTTGTCCATTGATGTCACATACACATCCTTTTTTTTTTTTGACAATATAATATTCATGGTTTTGATGGAATTCTGAACAACCCATGTAAAATTACAAATACTTAATGGATATAAATTCTTTTATATATAGCTCGGGATATTTAATTAAAAAGGGCACTTTCTCTCGAACCTCCCTAAGCAATGTGTCTATTTTTAAAAATATATATATATATTATTCCACAATGCTACAACATTCAATTTAATGTTTTTTTTTTTTTTTAAATGAAAAACTTACCTTTGGAACAGTTAGAAATGAAAGTTAAAGTGAAAAGGAAAAAAGAAAAGAAAAAGAATGCCAAACATTGTCTTTTTAAAAAATAAAGACATAATTAAAAAAAAAATCCAGCATAATAATCTTTTAATACTTCTAAATTAATTTTTTTTCTTGCTGTTAAGAGATCAAATGACCTGTTTAAATTTCTTAAATGTAGGTTAATCTTTTAAGTTCATCAATTAATGAATATATACTGAAATATATACTTATAAATACTTGAGAGAAAAAAATAAATTGAAATGGGAACGAAAAATAAATTTTATTTAGCATTTACAGTATATCTTGTATGTCAATTAAAATTCTGTTTTATTAATTATTTATTACAACTATTAGCTATCATTTTTCAAATTAAATTTTATTTTCAACCTTTGATTTTAATTTAAGCCCTCTTGAAATAATAACTTGGCCTCTCCATTGTTTATGATCAATGGAGTGCTCAATAATAAATTAGTACTAATATTTTGGAAGATTGAAAGGAAAAAAGGTTCTAACTTCTAGTCTTCTAATGTGTATCCTGGACTAAAACAAAAGAAGAATTGTAGCAGTTGAATGCGCGTATATCTTCTCAGCATTGAAATGATGTCGAGTAACACACGCAACTCCAGGTTGAAATTATCCAATAACCTATGGGGTAAGGGCACCGTGAAGGATGCATTAATTACACTGAAAAACACTATTTTTATGGAGAGTAGGAAAGAAAAAACAAGTTAGTGCATAGTGGGTCAGGAAAGTACTAAGAAAATATATAAATATTAATTTCTTCCAATTATTAAAAGTTATCTTCCTAATATGTTTTGGGGTTTTGTTAACGGTGTGTTTAGAGTAATAATTAAAGAGTATTAAATGCTTTCTTAATCGGGTTTTTAAGGACACTTATTAATTGGATCCTATTAATTAAGTATCACTTATTAGGAGTATTGTTGTGATATTCTACATATAAAAATAAGCCCCCTAATAAAATAATGGTAAAGTACAAAAACCATCTAGATTTGAGCTAATGACATGTATTACTATGATTTTGTAAGAATATTGCATTAATTCCTTAACCACAAACAACATATAAACACCATTTGTGCACTATTTTTTCATTTTGTAAGAATATTGCATTAATTCCTTAACCACAAACAAAATTAAACACTGTTTGTGCACTATTTTTTCCAAAAACTAATTTGTGATCTTAGTAATTAAATCAAAACTTGTAGGGGGATTTTTATTTTTATAAGTGATATTTTGAACAACAATGTTATAAATACAATAAATTCACAAATTATTGAGGTGGAAAATTAGTACAACATTATTTTTCACTATGACCACCACTGATATTATCTTTATTGTAACACCAATCACAAACAAATACATCAACAATTGTAAAAATTATTGTAAAATTTGTATATCTTTAGAACTATTGTATTTCAAATTAGTTAAAACTAGTCTTGTGCAAGTTTTGATTTATTGAAGAGAAAAAAGAGAAAACAAGAAAATAGACAAATAGTATTCTTTTCTATTTAGGTGTGTCTTTACAATGAATGTAGTTCTTTTTATATAAGAGAAATGAGTATAATTGAAGAAGACAAACTAAAAGAAGATAAAATAAGGAAAAGTAGTCAAAAGAAAAGATAAAAAATAATAAGTCTATGCTAAGTTATTCTAATAATAGTAAAGTACAATTACCCCAAATCTTATGGAAAATAAATTGAAACTTCTTGTAGGGTGCATTAAAACGTGTTCTTATTTTTTTTCCTTCGCGAATAAGTTCAAAACAAGGAACCAAGATAAGTTCACACAAAACATAGATATCTTTGAGGACTTTTCCAAAGCAAAACGCGTTTAAACCGACGTAAGCCTCATGCAGTCGTGCCGAAACGTAAGCTGATAGAAAACCTCATACCGCGGCTTACCAAATACCACGAACGATCCTTCTCCATTCTCCATTCTTTATATATACAACACACATTACACTCTTTCCCTTCATATCTATTGTAGTTAAACTCTTCCATTATTGATCTTATTCATCTTCTATACCATTCCTAAGAAAAACCATATTCAATTTTTGTGAATTATGGCAGAGAAACAACCCCAATTGAACGGTGCCTACTACGGCCCTTCAGTCCCACCAAAATCAAGCCAATCCTACCACCGCCACGGCCGTGGCAGAGGTTGTGGCTGCTGTGGCTGCCTTTTATGCTTCCTTTTGAAATTCATAATCTCCCTGGTTGTCATTGTTGGCCTTGCTATTCTCATCTTTTGGCTGATCTTCCGACCCAACAAAGTGAACTTCTATGTCAATGAAGCCTCGCTGACCCAGTTCAATTTCACCGAAAACAACAATCTCCAATACAATCTTGCCCTCAACATCACTGTCAGAAACCCCAACAAGAAGATCGGAATCTACTACGACAAAATCGAGGCCAGGGCCTACTATGAGGACCAGAGGTTCGATACGGAGCTGTTGACACCCTTTTATCAAGGGCATAAGACTACGAGTGAATTGAACCCCGTGTTTCAAGGGCAGAATTTGGTTTTGCTTGGGACTGATGAGCTTTCTGAGTTTAATACGGAGAAGAGTGCTGGGGTTTATAATATTGATGTGAAGCTTTATCTCCGAATCAGGTTCAAGGTGGGAAAGTTGAAGACTTGGAAGTTGAAGCCCAAGATTGAGTGTGACTTGAAAGTTCCATTGGGTTCTAATGGAAATTCAGCTGGTTTTGAGAGAACCAAGTGCGACATCGATTTTTGATTTGGCGACCTTTGACATGTCTGATTCTGTATTTTATTATTGTTAGTTACTTTGTCATTTCTTCATTTTTTTTGTTTTTCTTTATTCGTTATGGTCTTGGATTTACGACAGATTGAGTTGGTGATTATGTCTTTATATATTCAGATTATTGTATTTTATTCTGATATCTTATTTGTTACTTTCCTTGTGTTTATAAATAAATAAAACACTATTATAGTTGTCATTAATTCTTGAGCTTTTGATGTGATTAGACTTTTGGTATCCTTTTCCTTCAATGATTTCTATCTATTTGGCCTCTTCAACCGAGTGTACTTCTCCATGATGGAGAGAAAATAAGTTTTTATTTCTTTTATTTAAAACAAGTGTCCCATTAAAAATATGCTTTTAACAAAAAAACAATTTACCCCTTTTAACAAAAAAACAAACGGTTCTCAAATATTTATCTCTTTTTTGTTCACTTATGAGTTATGATTTTGATTTATAGACATATTATAGATGGAACCATGTGTATATATGCCTTTATTTTTCAATTCTTTGTCAACATTTAATTGTGACTTTAAAAAAAAATTCAAAATTCATTATGGAGCCTTTGTGTTTGGAAGTTTGGAAGGAAATGAGAGTATAAGGGAATGAGAGGAGAGCAAAGGGCTTTGAATGTTCTAAAAACTAGACTATAACCCGCGCAATGCGTGGCTCTTTTTCATTGTTTTTCTATAAATATATTCCTAACAAAGCAACTTAACCAAGAAGAGGGAAATAATAACAATAATGAAAAGGAAAAAAAATAAGAAAGAAAAGAAAAGCGTATAATAGAAAATGTAAATAAATTTTTTTTTTTTGCGCTTAAAAATAGAAATGATTCTTCTTATATTTCATCAAATGTATTAAACTAAGGCTATAAAGATAACTACCAATAACTTTTTAGCCTAGTTGCATCAATTCCTTTCAATGGGGGTTTATATCTCGGGGTTACATTCACTTAGAAAAAGAAAAAAAAAAAACTCACTTCACATCTTTTATGAATTTTAATCACTTTGGTGAACCTTAATTGTTACATACAGGGATTCCAAATATTCAGAGGTTCCTTATTTCAATTTGTCACATATTTATCCCATCTATACATTTTTTGACTTTTTTTGTTTCTCTTTTTTTTTTTTTTTGGGTAATTTCTTGCTTATTAATAATCACAGATCTAGAAACAATATTTGTGACCTTAGAAGTCTATCCTATAACAAATTGGTCGATGAAGATAAAAATGACAATGTCATCTTAAGTCTAATACGTATCTTAGGAAAATTTAACACAGAGAACAAAAATGTTAAGATGTTATTCCTCTGCCCCTAAAACAAATTTACAATTGCCTTTTTTGGTTATCTCTAAATGATAGTTCATTGATGTCCTAAATCTAAGATAATTTGAATGTTGCCTCATCAATTCCAATATGAGTGATGAAATATAATTTATGCTTAACACTTCCCCCCAAAATATATATTAAACATATACTTACCACGCAATTTAGCATATCCAATTGTATAAAAATAAAAAGATCAAGTCAAACTAAATTTTATATGCAATTAGATAGTATCAGAAATTGTAAAAAAAAAAAAGGCATTTTTGGTTGCATAAAATAAAGGATTACAACTTAACCAAGCAAAAATATTTTGAATGTAAAATATACATACGTCGTAAAATTATATTCTAAACGATTTGTGGATCTCGGGAATTGAACTCACACCCTCACAGAAGGGTGAGACTTTTTGGGGAGAAAAATGACCACTGGGCCAAATGTCCAAGTTGTAATTTAAATGCATATTTGAAACAACATATTATAACTATTGTGTTTAAGGATTAAAATAAATGGGTTAAAAAAAATATATAAGGTCATTTGACATTTTTGGCAATTTCAAAGTCATGGAATATGAATGATTTGGAAAACTGATTTGCAAATGAGAAATTCAAAATTAATATATATATATATATATATATATATATATATATATATATATTATAGAAATTTGAAGGGACATTTTTTATGTTTCAAATAATTAATTGCCATATATATTATATAGATAGATATTGACACATATTAACTCGTGACAATTAAGGAGCAATAATATACACTATTAAAGCTTCATTATTTATAAGTTATTTTATTTTATTTTATTTTTTCCCTTGGTGAAACCACATAATTTTTGAAGTATGAATATAGGAAATTAGTGGAATTAATAGTTCACATTTAATATTGCACATTTAAGGGCATTACTTTTTTTTTTTTTCATTTATTATAGATAAATGGCAAATACGTGGCAACATTTATCCAACTAAGCTCCCACGTGTCATGCAGAAGACGTTGCCATACATGCCAAATGGCAGATAGATGGCAACGTCTTCTACTTTAATATATATATAGATTAAGTAGGGGAGAGTGAAATTGATATCAATCTTTTGTTTGGATGTTATAGGAGAATGAGAGGGGAATGACATGATCATATAAATTGATCATTATGGTCATCATTTACTAAGTTTAAAGAAGGCTAAAATACACTGCTGGTCCCTAAAGTTTACACATTGAGCGTTTTTGGTCCTTGAAGTTTGAAATGAGCGCTATTAGTCCCTAAAATTTCAAAAATGAGTATTATTGATCCTTCCATCCAAGTCTGTTAGTTTAATTGCCTACTTGGTTAACGGAATGATGACGTCACATTTTATTAATGATGTGACGCAATATTTTTTATTTAAAAATTACACATAATCAAAATAGCATGAGCTAACTCGGATAAATTCATAACCCATAAAACTGACCCACCTCAGTAGAGCCCGCCTAAACCCATAAATCTTTAAATCGGTTTTCTATATTCCCCAACCCAAAAATCTCCAAACCAGAGATTGAAACTCTCAATGTTTCTTATCTTGTACTTGACACGTAATTAAGTCCTTTGTTGATAAGGTCTAATTAAGCAGTCCTATGCAGCATCATCTTTGAAGCTTCACGTCTATTGGACCATTAATCAAAATCTCCAGAATATATATCTCTCTATCTCTCTCTCTAAACTTCAACATCATTTGAATTTTCATTTGAAAGGAACAAAGACTTCATTTAATTAAATGCAAACTACAACAAGAAAGCCATAGAGATATTTTATTCACCTGTAGTGAATGTTAGAAAGATGGAAGATGGTGATGGTGATGGAGATGGCGATGGCGATGGCGGCGGTCTAATTAAGCAGTCTTATGCAGCATCATCTTTGAAGCTTTACATCTATTGGACCATTAATCAAAATCTCCAAAATATCTCCCTCTCTCTCTCTAAACTTCAACATCATTTGAATTTTCATTTGAAAAAAACAAAGGCTTCGTTTAATTAAATGCAAACTACAACAGGAAAGCTATAGAGATATTTTATTTGCCTGTAGTGAATGTTAGAAAAATAGAAGATGGTGATGGTGATGGCGATGGCGATGGCGACAGTGGTGGAGATGGCTTAGGCGTTATTAGTGGCAGCACTCATGGCTGTTCGTGAGTTTCAATCTTTCATTTGAAGATTTTCTAGGTTTAGGGAAAATAATAGTAAACTGATTTGGGAATTTATGGATTCGAGTGGGACTGTAGGCATGTAGGTTATGAATTAATCCAGGTTAGCTTATGGGTATTTTGATTATGTGTAATTTTTATTTAAAAAATATTATGCCACATCATTAAAAAAATGTTACATCATTCTTCTGTTAACCACATAGATAATTAAACTAACGGACTTGGTTGGAAGGATCAATAACGCTCATTTTTGAAACTTCAGGGACTAATAGTCCTTATTTCAAACTTCAGGGACCAAAAGCGCTCAATGTGTAAACTTTAAGGACCAACAGTGTATTTTAGCCTTTAAAGAAATAAGTACAAATTGATATCGTAAGGGCAAACTTGACAATTTAAGTTTTTTTAAAATAATAGATAATAGATAATTAAAATAAGAATAGCTAAATAATTAATGGTGATTT
>OU015762.1:50609562-50671115 GCA_907173295.1 Fagus sylvatica | reverse complement strand
AGTATCAGAAATTGTAAAAAAAAAAAAGGCATTTTTGGTTGCATAAAATAAAGGATTACAACTTAACCAAGCAAAAATATTTTGAATGTAAAATATACATACGTCGTAAAATTATATTCTAAACAATTTGTGGATCTCGGGAATTGAACTCACACCCTCACAGAAGGGTGAGACTTTTTGGGGAGAAAAATGACCACTGGGCCAAATGTCCAAGTTGTAATTTAAATGCATATTTGAAACAACATATTATAACTATTGTGTTTAAGGATTAAAATAAATGGGTTAAAAAAAATATATAAGGTCATTTGACATTTTTGGCAATTTCAAAGTCATGGAATATGAATGATTTGGAAAACTGATTTGCAAATGAGAAATTCAAAATTAATATATATATATATATATATATATATATATATATATATATATATATATATATGAAGAAGAAATTTGAAGGGACATTTTTTATGTTTCAAATAATTAATTGCCATATATATTATATAGATAGATATTGACACATATTAACTCGTGACAATTAAGGAGCAATAATATACACTATTAAAGCTTCATTATTTATAAGTTATTTTATTTTATTTTATTTTTTCCCTTGGTGAAACCACATAATTTTTGAAGTATGAATATAGGAAATTAGTGGAATTAATAGTTCACATTTAATATTGCACATTTAAGGGCATTACTTTTTTTTTTTTTCATTTATTATAGATAAATGGCAAATACGTGGCACATTTATCCAACTAAGCTACCACGTGTCATGCAGAAGACGTTGCCATACATGCCAAATGGCAGATAGATGGCAACGTCTTCTACTTTAATATATATATAGATTAAGTAGGGGAGAGTGAAATTGATATCAATCTTTTGTTTGGATGTTATAGGAGAATGAGAGGGGAATGACATGATCATATAAATTGATCATTATGGTCATCATTTACTAAGTTTAAAGAAGGCTAAAATACACTGCTGGTCCCTAAAGTTTACACATTGAGCGTTTTTGGTCCTTGAAGTTTGAAATGAGCGCTATTAGTCCCTAAAATTTCAAAAATGAGTATTATTGATCCTTCCATCCAAGTCTGTTAGTTTAATTGCCTACTTGGTTAACGGAATGATGACGTCACATTTTATTAATGATGTGACGCAATATTTTTTATTTAAAAATTACACATAATCAAAATAGCATGAGCTAACTCGGATAAATTCATAACCCATAAAACTGACCCACCTCAGTAGAGCCCGCCTAAACCCATAAATCTTTAAATCGGTTTTCTATATTCCCCAACCCAAAAATCTCCAAACCAGAGATTGAAACTCTCAATGTTTCTTATCTTGTACTTGACACGTAATTAAGTCCTTTGTTGATAAGGTCTAATTAAGCAGTCCTATGCAGCATCATCTTTGAAGCTTCACGTCTATTGGACCATTAATCAAAATCTCCAGAATATATATCTCTCTATCTCTCTCTCTAAACTTCAACATCATTTGAATTTTCATTTGAAAGGAACAAAGACTTCATTTAATTAAATGCAAACTACAACAAGAAAGCCATAGAGATATTTTATTCACCTGTAGTGAATGTTAGAAAGATGGAAGATGGTGATGGTGATGGAGATGGCGATGGCGATGGCGGCGGTCTAATTAAGCAGTCTTATGCAGCATCATCTTTGAAGCTTCACATCTATTGGACCATTAATCAAAATCTCCAAAATATCTCCCTCTCTCTCTCTAAACTTCAACATCATTTGAATTTTCATTTGAAAGAAACAAAGGCTTCGTTTAATTAAATGCAAACTACAACAGGAAAGCTATAGAGATATTTTATTTGCCTGTAGTGAATGTTAGAAAAATAGAAGATGGTGATGGTGATGGCGATGGCGATGGCGGCAGTGGTGGAGATGGCTTAGGCGTTATTAGTGGCAGCACTCATGGCTGTTCGTGAGTTTCAATCTTTCATTTGGAGATTTTCTAGGTTTGGGGAAAATAATAGTAAACTGATTTGGGAATTTATGGATTCGAGTGGGACTGTAGGCATGTAGGTTATGAATTAATCCAGGTTAGCTTATGGGTATTTTGATTATGTGTAATTTTTATTTAAAAAATATTATGCCACATCATTAAAAAAATGTTACATCATTCTTCTGTTAACCACATAGATAATTAAACTAACGGACTTGGTTGGAAGGATCAATAACGCTCATTTTTGAAACTTCAGGGACTAATAGTCCTTATTTCAAACTTCAGGGACCAAAAGCACTCAATGTGTAAACTTTAAGGACCAACAGTGTATTTTAGCCTTTAAAGAAATAAGTACAAATTGATATCGTAAGGGCAAACTTGACAATTTAATTTTTTTAAAATAATAGATAATAGATAATTAAAATAAGAATAGCTAAATAGAATGGGATTTAACATTATAGATAATAGAGATTGAAAGAATAAGAAAGATTTAGAAGAAAAAATATTACAACAAAATAATTAATGGTGATTTTGTTTGTTACTATTTTGAACATGGGAGATTTTAAAAAACAAACAATAAAATTGTTAAGAACTTCATATTGATAATTGACTGATTTTATTCTATAAATGATCATCAGAATTATCAAGCATAATTTTTATGGGAGGTACTAAATTCGTTTTTTGAAATTTTTTGTACATGTCAATAGCAAAACTAGACAAGTTTTATATATATATTAATTAAAATATAAGAAGATGATAAGTTCTCTTCAATATTTTATATTTATATATAGAATTGGGGGGGGTATTTGAGTTTATCTTGATTAATTAATATATTAATATCATAACTTAATCCTCAACCAAAAATTCCTTCTACTTTTTGAAAAGAAGACTTTTATTTATAGTTTTATTACCAAGTCCAAAAGGCAAAACAAAGACTCAGACAACTCTGCTAATTAAGCATCCCCAAGAATTATATTTACAAATTGAGAGGGGTCAAGCCCTTCAACAAAAAAGCCTGGAGAGTAGCAAATAGCGACCACCAAGCCTAAACATGAGTGGTCTTGTTACTTGTTAGCCTCCCTAAACCCCCAATTGAGGAGTGGCCAATCCCTTCAAGCAAATTTTCCTAGCTCCGCAGGTTCCTTAGACAAATCATGGATAACAAGTACCTCAGAGCCACAGTGAAGGCATGCGTCGGTGGGTATTAACTGGATCGTAGCTCAGTGCATTTACTTGACTTAGTCTATTCTTGGATGTCGAGTGACTAGGCTTGGGTCATTTGTTGGGCCTTACTGTGAGCCCAACTAAAGGTTTCATTCTCTCCTAGGCCTATCCATCACACCTTGTTATCCTTGTTGGGCCTAACTATGACTTTTCATACTTGCCAACCCCTTATTCCCATTTTGACATTTTGTTTTTATGTTAATTCACGTAATATTCATATAAATGCAACCCTACATCGGCAAATATATAATTGGTGAGAGCCATCCTGCATTCAATCTAAAGATTTGTCTCAAACACAAACTCCATTTTATCCATTGATATGTCATATGCTAATGTTACATTCGGTTGTCATTCTTTTGATAACACAACATCAAATTTTCAAATTAAACTATGTGTGCCAAGGCCAGGGGTCTAGTAACTCATTTAACATATTGCTTTTTTTCTTTTCTTTTTTTAAGAGACGAGACCAATTAATCATGGATGCCTCGTCCTTACCACATCCTAGTCTTTAGGTGGGGTAAACACGCGTGGGACAACTTGGGATACGATGAGGCATAATGGAGGCATTTTATCATTTTTATTGTGGTAGTTCCAGTGCTCATGAGAGTAAGAGATATGAAAGAGAAAGGGGAAGGTGATGGTGAAATTACTAAGAGAAAGGGAAAGGAGAGGTGTTGAGGAAGGTAATTGGATATGTATTAAAAGAATTATACACATGCAAACTCTTAGGGCGGGACAACACAGAATCAGTCCCACCCACTTTCTGAGACAGAAAAATCCGAGTGGCTCAAGTAGGGGCATTTTGGTTATTTGGACAATTTGGAAAATTACAGAAATAAAATGTTTTGGAGTTGTTAGAGCATTCTCAAGGCTGAATATTTGGGAGAAAACAGCAGAAAATGGGGAGGAGGCAGCAAAAGTGGGAAACATCAGCCTCCCTATACCATTGAAAATGGGCAATTGATGAACAGAAAATGAGGGCCACTGTTCATCTATTTTAGTGTAGTAGTGTTTTTTTGTAGTGTAGATTTCGGGAGTTGTGAAAAAATAAAATAAAATAATAAAGATATATTAAAAAATGGAATAGTAAAGTTAAAATAGGGAGTCTGGTGTAGTAGTGCTTTAGCTATTTAAGCAAAAGTGGGTTTTTTAGAACCAAATTGGCAAAAAAAATAGGGAGTCTGATAAGAATGCTCTTAGTAATTGTTATGTTCTGTCTCTCTCTCTCAAAATGAGTGGATATCAAGTCTCAATTTATAAAAAAGTAATTTAAACATTTATGTCCATTTATCATTTTAAGAAAAAATATACCAATCTCTATGCCATGGTATAATCCCCAATTTTTTTTAAAGAATAATAGTATTTTTCGAAAGGTTCATGATAAATATAAGAAATACAATGAAAGTCCTATTTTTCCCTTGAGTTACCACCCTCTTTTAATGGACTAATTCACCCTTCGTTAAGTGATAATGTCACTAATTTTCCCTTGGCTAGTTGGCTTATCGATGAAGTCCTTGTATTTTTCACTTTAGCTATCCAATTCACTCGATTTACCAAAAAGTAGATATGTTTAATTGGGTAACTCAAGGGAAAAATATATCTTATATTTGTTATGTTTGATGTCGCTCAATAATAAGCGGTACCTTATAGTACGTGTAAGGGGTTGTCGATCCTCAAGAAGTTGTGTTTTTAAAAGACAATGTAAATCAATATTTAAAAGGGTAAAATACATTTGGTTTATGGAAATTTTGTAAGAGATATATGAGTAAAAGGCACTAGGGTTTCGGGATATTTCTCTATACCGATATGATTCCCTTATAATTCTTGTTAAAAACCTTGTTCTAATAACAGTATAAAGTTGATTATTTTCCTTTTAAAAAGCTTTTGACATGGTTGAATTAAGAGAATTCAGAGACACTATATAACTAAGGAAAATAAAGTAGCTACAGTAATATTTAGAAAAACTTTTCAATTTATAAAACACGAGACCTAATTAAAACCATGCAATATTCCCTCTTAATCATAAGAAAAACATGATTGAACTTATAGAAAGTACGGAATAAAACATACATCAATTAGGAATCAATGAATTAATAATCAACTGTAATTTATCATTAAAAATCAAAGGGACTACAAAGTACTCATACCGTTATACAGAAAGCATAGCCCCTAGCCCTAGCAAGGGGCTTAGGCGTCAATGGGAGTGAAAACCTAAGCTTGGGGAGAGAGAGAGGGTAAGTCTAAGTCTAAGCTGTCTAATCTAAACCCTAATCTTCTTCTCTAATTCGGACTTCAGAGCCTAAACAAATTGGGTTCAATGGGCCTTGAGTTCGGAACGCTTTAAAACACAAATGGGCCTTCTTTAAAACTAAATTTGCGCGAATCCAGTCGCCTGGATTCTCGAAGTCTGGAGTTTCTGCCTGATTTGGATTAATTAATCCAGTCGGCTGGATCCAATCCAGTGGCCTAAATTCTCGAGGTCTGGGGTTTCTGCCTGATTCTAAACAATTAATCCAATCATCTGGATCCAATCCAGTCAACTGGATCCTTCTTGATTTTGAATTCTGGAGTTCCCGCCTAAAGGTACAATCACTTGGAGCCTCATCTAGTTGCTTGGATGTCCCAATCCAGTCGCCTGAATTGTGCTTTATCACTCATTTCTTCTCTTCTGCTCTTTCCAGCTTGTGCTATCTACTCCAATCTAATCCAGCTTATACCTACAATCAAGCATAGCCCAAATTAACATCTAATGGATTAAATTAATACACTTAAATGCAAAAATCATGTAATTCAATGAATTGAACAACTAATATCTATTTAAGCGTAACTAGACATGTAATGCAATACAATCCCAGTAGAATCTCTCTAAAGTGCATGTAAATAAATCATATTTCATGACTTATCAATGTTTATCACAAATCTTGGAAAGGGGATTATTACTTCTGCAAAACTTTGAGGATTATTGTCATTTATTTGCTTATATCTCAAAGAAAATTGATGTAAATTACTAGAATAGTATACTAAAGAGGTTTAACTGTATAGTTTGGAATTCTTAACTTTGGCTTATAGCTATTTTTTTTATAACTTTAGGGAGAAGAAAAAGATTTTTAACAAAATATGTGACAAATTTGCTAAGAGAATAAAATCAATAAGAAATGGTGTAAAACCCACTTTTACAATGTCCAATAAAATCTAGTCACATCATCACTCCCCACACATGAAAATACTCTTACTCACATACAAACATTCCTCCTAAAAACTAGATTTAAAAAAAAAAAAAAAAAAAAAAAAAAAAAAAAAAAAATCATTAAAGAGAATAGATCTAGAGAGAGCCCAACAACCTAACCCGATTTCAAAGATATGTTCCAAGGCAGAGTGGCGCATTGGTCTGCTAGGGAACTGACCACTAAACGTCGCACACAAATGCCCACTCCATCGATCTCTTCGAAATCAGGTCAAGTCACCCATCTTTCTATGCTTTCTCGCTTTGAATTGCCATAAATTTAAAGTAGTAAGAGGGATTTTTGTACACTAGTAAAAGTATTCTAATGTGTGAAAATTGATGTATCTAGGTGTCAATGCAGATGTACATTAATACTACAATTGTGGTTTCATACCAGATTCTTATTAATTTATTAGAAGTTTATAACGGTCCCAATTTCAAACTACAAAGCCAACAAATTGGATTAATTGATGTTGAACCAATCCATAAAAAAGAGAATGTGGGGTCATATTTTGATATCTTCCAAAACTGGTTGAATAAAATACGCGCATATCTCTCTTGCCAGTTGCCATCCTTTATGCACTAACTAAACAATACAGACAAAGTCAAACTGCCAAAGAAGACCTTTGTCCAAATATGAAAGTTCAGACTCTGATTCTTAATAGCCTAACAGGACTTTTCAATGTTTTCATAAAGATAACTCCTACCATCCTTAACGCACTTCAGATTATAATACCGTAATTCACACAAAACCTAATTCGGCATAGGACTTTTCCAAACCAAACGCGATTGCCGCTCTAACTATGGCTTATAACCAAATTGGAAAATTCAAATTACCACCAAGTTTCCACTCCCCACGGCTATATATATATACACAATACAACCCTTCCAATTCCATCACCTTCTACAGAAAAAAAACCAAAACTTTCTCTTACTTTCTTGAGCTTAATTATTTTTGTGAACTATGGCAGAGAAAAAACCCCGCAGCGTGGTTGGCTGCCTTGTCAGCTTCCTTGTGAAATTCTTAATTGCCTTGGTTGTCATCGTTGGCGTTGCTATCTTTCTCACTTGGCTCATCCTTCGTCCCACCACCTTCAAGGTTCACGTCAATGACGCCTCGCTCACCAAATTCAATTTCACCACCACCAACACTCTCCAATACAAACTTTCGCTCAACATGGCTATCAGAAACCCCAACAAGAAGATCGCTATCTACTTCGATGAAATCCATGCCAGGGCGTACTACGATGGCCAGCGATTCGATACGGAGAGTTTGACGAAGTGGGGTTTTAAATCAGAGCGCAAGAGTACAACTATTTTGAAGCCAGTGTTTGAAGGGCAGAATTTGGTGGTGCTTGGGGCTGATCAGCTTTCAGAGTTCTATAAGGAGAAGAGTGCTGGGGTTTATGGTATTGAAATGAAGTTCAATCTTAGGATAAGGTTCAGGATTGGAGATTTAATCACTGGGGGGTTCAAGCCCAAGGTTAAGTGCGACTTAGAAGTTCCCTTTAGTTCTAATGGAAAATCAGCTGGTCGTTTTGAGACTACCAAGTGCGACGTCAATTTTTTTTAATTGCTCGACCTTCCTTATGTTTGATTTGGTATTGTATTAGTTTTAAGTGAGATGAATATTTATAAAATTTGGATATTTGTGAATGTTAATATCCATAATTTTGTGAATATATTTTTATATTAGGTGGTGTGTTTAGTGTAGGTGTGCAACAATTAATACCATTAGTATTATTAGTATTTTTTTTTCCCTTGATTTCTTCATTCTTTTTTTTCTCGTTATACTTTAAGGAGTGGAATGAATAAATTATAGAGAAATGTTGAAATGGAATGGAAATGAATGAAATAAAATAGAATGGAAAGGAAACGAATATAATAAAACTAAACTATTTTATTTGGATGTTTTAAAATGAATGAATGATACATAAAATGTAAATGAGTGATTTTATAATAATTAACATTGTTGTTATAACCTTCGATCCAAGAAATTTGTAAAGTATAAAGGCGCATTATGGACATTTCGGTCAAAATTTCATTTCATTCCCTCCAAATCTTCCCAATTTTAAAAGGAATGAAAAATTAAGATTATGAAAGAATAGATAATAATGAGTGTTCCTCTTAACCATTTCATTCTCTTCTACTTAAATTTATAAACAAGAAAATATTAAACTCCACGAGAATAAAAATGATATTATTAAAATTTTTATTTCATTCTATTCATTTCCACCAATTTCTCTCTTTCCAAACTGTCCTTAAGAACTCGGGTTTACAAGATAGTTGGTGATTATATGTCTTTAAATTCATATACATCCGTGGGTATTATTATGATATCTTATTTGGACTCTCGTTGTGTTTGGAACTAAAAAAATCACAGATATAGTGGCCATTCTTGAGCTTTTAGTGATGGTTTTTCTTTTTTTGGGATTACCATTGATGCTTAAGCCTTGATGTATGTGATTAAACTTTTGGACCTTTGTTGTCCTTTTCCTTATATGATTCTTAATTGATTTCTATCTATGAGGAAAGTATAATGAACATCAAGAGAGGGAGATGTGCAATCAACACATTGTTGAAGAGAGGGTTTTTGGGTATATGAGATATCATGCCACGGGGAAGATAAGAAAAGAAAAGAGATAAGAAGTCAAGGGACTCTTTTTTTTTTTTTTTTGGTAACTAAAAGTCAAGGGAGAGAGAGTCCATGACATGTGTTACCAAAAAAAAAAAACATTAAATAATTATGACATGTGTTAATTAGATTTCTATAAACACGGTATATGAGATATCATGCGATGTAGAAGATAAGAAAAGAAAAGAGATAAGAAGTTAAGGGACTCTTTTTTTTTTTTTTGGTAACTAAAAGTCAAGGGACTCCATCGACATGTGTTAATTAAATAATTAGTCTATGACATGTGTTACGTAAATTTTATAAACACACATTTTAGACCTTATCATTATAATATATATTTTATATTAGTTTTTGTTATATATTTATTTAACCTAATTAAAACTTGTTATTTTAATACAAATAAAGCAACCTAACATTAAACAAACTATAATTTAATTGCACCACATTAGGCCCGAATGATGTTAGTCCCTTATATTTTCAGATTTTCTCTATTTTTCTCTCTTATTTTTTTCTTTCTTTTCTTCATCTTAATTTTTTTTTTTTAAAGTATACATTTATAACAGATATACACCAAAACCTTAGGTACAAATATAAAATACCATCTCCAAATGCAGAGTTGTTTTCTCTCTTTCTATGTGTCGTCTTGATAAGTTCTTTCGCGATAAAAAATAAAAAATAAAAATAAAAAAGGGGTAAAGATGACAATTAAAAAAAAAAAAAATGGATAGAAATCTAACTAACTACTTGATAGTTTAGTAATATTCCGTCATTCGTCTGGACTTCGAATTCGTTGGAAACCAATAATATATGTAGCTTTGGACTTTTATCCCAAAAAATAATTTAATAATTAAAAAATAAATAAACACACTCCATGTATATGTTTGTCAACATTCAAGTGCGAGAAGTTTCCAGGAAACACCTAACCCAAATTGTAGGACATTATTCCACAGGGAACACCCTCTCACGTGGCTCTGCCGAAATTCTTTCAACATTAGAATACGTACTCTTCGAAACTTACCAAGTCCTCTCACAATTCTTTATTCTCGCTTGACTTCATTATTGAATTGTTACTGCTTATATATATATATTCTCAAATTACAGATATTTATGGAGTTTGATGTACACAATTTGTTGATATATGTTACTAATCAATATTTTGTAAATTTGTACACTGTGATGTGAATTTGGTTTGTAGGATTCTTGATTCACCTCATGTGACAATTTATAAAATCATTCACCATATTAAAAATCACATGCATGACTTGTTTAAATAATATACGTAAATAATCTTATTGAGTCGTCATATATTAGATTGAAAGAAAATTCTTCCAAACCTTTTTAGAATTAAACTCTGTTCATTTATCTAAATAAATCATATGACATATGAGTAAAAGTACATATAAATAGTGATTAGAATCACCATATAATAAGTTGGATAAAGGTTCCACCAAACCAGTTTAGAGTAAACTTTATCACACCAATAATTATCCTTTCCTATAAACACACACATATACCCTCCCATCTCTTCTCCGTCATTCATACTCTCCAATTCTCTTTGAGATACTCTCTCAGTGTCCATCTCTTTCTTTGTTACCATGGCAGAGAAACAATCCCACTTGAACGGAGCCTACTATGGCCCTTCAATCCCACCACCCACCCGATCCTACCACCGCCCTGGCCGCAACAGTGATTGCGGTTGCTGTGGCTGCCTTATCAGTTTCTTTCTACAACTCATCGGCACAATCGTTGTTATTGTAGGCCTTGCCGTCCTCATCTTCTGGCTCGTCTTTCGCCCCAACAGGATTAACTTCTATGTCACCGACGCCTCGCTCACCCAGTTCAACTTCATCAACAACACCACCACCCTCAACTACGATCTCGCCCTCAACATCACTATCAGAAACCCCAACAAAAAGATTGGCATATACTACGATAGCATCGAAGCCAATGCATTCTTTGACGGCCAGAGGTTTGGTACGGTGTTCTTGACACCGTTTTATCAAGGCCACAAGAATACCACGATTCTCAGCCCCGTGTTCAAAGGGCAACAATTGGTTTTGCTTGGAGCTAGTGAGCTTTCGGATTTTAATTCAGAGAAAAGTGTTGGGGTTTATGATATTAACGTTAAACTCTATCTGGGGATTAGGTTCAAGTTGAGTAAGGTAAAGACTTGGCGGATTAAGCCTAAGATCAAGTGCGACTTGAAGGTTCCCTTGAGTTCCAATGGAAATTCTGTGGCTGCGTTTGAAACTACAAAGTGCCATATCCGTTTCTGATTATTTGAGCCTATGATTTTATTTTGCTCGGATGGTATTATAACTATTTTGTTTTTCTATCATATATAGATTATGAATTTATGATCTAGGTTCTTTTCCTAGTGGGTGATGAGGTACATATATATGATTATATGTATATTGTTTCGTTTTATTTATTTATTTATTTTTTTTTGTTCTTCGTTTTTTTATAAATAAATAAAGAATGAAACTAGTGGCTTTTACCCTACTTTCTCGATGATGATTGTGATATGAGGTTTTAGTGGACTTTTTGTGTATATTCAATTTTTTTTTTTTTTACAAAGATTATTACTGATGATTGTGATTATACTACAACCTAAAATCTAGTGGGTTCCAGTTAGCTCAACTGGTAAAGTCTTGGTATGATGATAAGAGCAACCATCATGAACGGACGCACCACCGAGCGCGTAGATCAGCTGGTTGGGGGCTGTTCTAGCTTAACCAAAGGTCTCGAGTTCGAGCCTTGGGAATGCAGCTGCGTTAAATACTCGGTTGGGAGAGCTTTGCCGCCCTTGTGGTCCTACCCGGCTCGAATCCGGATTTAGTCGGAGCCCTTTGTGGTTCCGGATACCGGATGGTTTACACCAAAAAAAATAAACGGACGCCATAGGTTTAAATTCTATCATAAGTATCAAAAAAAAAAAAAAAAAAAAAAAAAAAAAAAAAAAAAAAAAAAAAAAACCTAAAATCTAGAGAATTAGATGGCGTTGAATTTGCCAATGGAGTAGATATCTATGACTAGTGAAATGGTTATCCCCATAAACAATAAATATATGTAACAGTTCAACATAGCTATCACATTTTTTATTAAAACAATTTTAATATTATGAATAAAGTCTTACCAGTTAACATCCAATTCAATATCATGGAGTAGGTATTAGGCAATATGTCACATTAAAATATTGAATAACGTAACCCTTTGTTTTTTGCAAGGCGGTGTTGAAATACGAATAAGTGAACAACATATTACATAGTCAATCTGCATCATGATTAAAAAAAATAGGAGAAAAAAATAGTTGGATCACCATAGCATGAAGCCAAGAAGAACTGCCATACAATATCCATCTCTCAAGGCCCATGGTATATTAACCCCTATGTCGAGCCCACTCCTACATACCTGGGTATGTGTTTGACAGATGTATAGCCCTAGTTCTCCCAGGTAAACCAAGTAGCCTAAACCTTTACCCTTTTCGACATGGGCCTAATGAGATGAGTTTCTTTTTTTTCTTTTTTTTGTTGGATAAGAAAGTTTCATTGAAAGAAAAGAAAAAAGAAAACCACATACAAAGGCCAGATTACAGTATTTGAAGATGTGAGATATGTATGGAATTGCACATATAAGAATGATTGATACTAAAATTAAATAAATCAAAGAAAAAAAAAAAAAAACTTCCTCTATCTCAAAATAGATGATGTCCTTTCATTTTTGTATTTGTCTAAAACATATGAAAATTTCTAAACCCAGGAATTTATCCTTCTTCAATTTTTTTTATATCATCCTTTTTTTTTCTTTTTTTTTTCAAAAAACAAATAAAATTCTTACTGAAAGCTTCTTTAAAATAAAGTAAACAAATATTTCCATTAATAAAATGTCATTTTAAATCACATTTTATATATTACTTACACCTTGCCTATACCTAAGATTCTATAGCTCAAAATTACCTTACTGAATTTTTGCATACATTTTTTATTAAACTTTGGTATTCGAAATTTTGTTTCGACTAATTTTATGGATACGTGCAATCTCTTTATTCCATATGCATCGGGTAATTACCAGACCCTTGAGGTGGCCCCAAAAGAGTCCATTGTTATGGGATGTCAAATTCGTAACTAACACTTCATGATGTGCATATTACAATTCATTCTACCTGTTGGCTAACCCATTGGAGTTGAATGTTTTGAATACTACATGCACAATACTCTAAAAAAACCAAACGTATGAATAATGAACTATGCCTGTGCCTTTTTTTATTATTATTCATTTCTATGGATTCAAATCATGAAATATCTATTTTACTGTTAAAATTTTGTTTTTTGTTTTTTTTTCATCTAATGGTTTATATAATGTTGTGTTATTTATTAAATGACTTTATATTACTTACAGTTTTAGATGGTTCATTGGTGCCTCTCTCGTTAATTTTGTATGAACATAATTTATTTTATTATTATTATTATTTTTTTTTTTTTTTGTTGAGGTGATAATTTGTGAGTGGTGGATAATCACTTTCACATGTACGACGTGCGGTATCTTCTCATGTCTCTCTCTCTTGAGATTGCTTAGTCTCTTTCTGCACTTTTTTATGATTTTTTTATGATGAAATGGTGTGTTTCACCCCTTGCCCAAACTACAAAGTAAATGAGCCGGGAGTTTAATTTATTATTTTTTAAAATTTAAAGGTTTAATTTATTATTTATTTATTATACTCTTAAAGGGTATGATTTAAAATGAAATTTATCTTTTTCTTTTTTAAGAAATATAAAAATTTTTACATTACATTGTTCAATAGAATCTATCTATCTATATATAAATTAAAGTAGAAGGCGTTGCCATTTATCTGTCACGTGGCATCTAAGGCAACGTCTTCTGCTTGCCATGTGTCAGTTTATAAAAAGAAAAATTTACATCATTAATAAATTAAATACCCACTACCCCATAATAAAAATAACACTATTAATAAATTAAATACCTACCAATCTTGTATATTCCGTTCTGTTCCGGCCGGAACGGACGGAAAATCTCGTACCGGCATGCAAACCGATACGAGGCACCCCCATGTTCCACCTCAGCGAAAATTTTGGCCTGCTTCGGTCTGTTTCGGCCGGTATATGTAATCCGGCCAGAATACTTTTTTGGGTTTTTTTTTTTTTCTCTGCTCTCCTTCTTCTCCGCCCCTTCTTCTTCTTCTTCTTCTTCTTACAGTGCATCCAGAAAATGGAGTTTTGTCATGGGACTTTGGACATGGAGTTTAAAGAAAAAAGAAATTTTCGTGGGTGAAGATGGAGAAGAAGGAAAGAAGAAAGAGTTTAAAGAAAAAAGAAATTTCGGTGTGTGAAGATGGAGAAGAAGGAAAGAAGAAAGAGTTTAAAGAGAAAAGATATTTCCGTGGTGAAGATGGAGAAGAAGAAAAGAAGAAAGAGAAGGAAGTGATTGGTTGGTAAAAATAGGGGTGAGTTGTCATTTTTCTAGTGATGGAAGAGATTTAATTAGGATAAGGGTGTGAAGTGGACTTTTAGTTTACTACACTATGGGCAATTTGGTCAATTCAATTTTTTTTTAAAACTCCTGCTGATGTGATTTCTTTTCTTTAAGTTTCATATTTCTATTATTTATTATTCAAGATACAAGTGCAAGTTTATTATTATTATTAATATTAAGATTGATATATGCTTATAATTTGAAAGATTCTTAACTAATAAATTATAAATTTTGATGAATAAATATATAGAGGAGTAAATCATATATATATATATATATATATATTTGCGGTAAACCCGAAACGGAATGCCGGTATTGACCGGTACCGAAATATCCCATTCCAATGACCAAACCGAAACGGGTGCCGAAACGAAATATACAACTTTGATACCTACTACCCCATAATAAAAACTACATCATTAATAAATTAAATACTCACTATCCAATTATATGCTCCAATTAAAGCCAAATATGTTAAACACAATATATGTTATTTCAAATATGCATTTAAATTACAACTTGGGCATTTGTCCCAGTGGCCATTCATCTCTTCAAAAAGTCTACCCCTCTATGAGGGCGATGGTGTGGGTTCAAAAGAAAGTAAAAAAAAAAGAAAAAAGTAAAGATGAGATAAATATGTGACAAATTGTATTATTTATTTATACATCAAAGTGTTGTAAGTTAAACAAAAATGAGAAATCTCTCAACATTTAGAATCCCTATATGAAACAATTGAGGTTCACCAAAGTGATTGAAATTCATAAACGATGTGAAGTGAGTTTTTTTTTTTTTTGCTAAGTCAATACAACCCCGGGATATAAACCCCCATTGACTTTATGTTCAATATCCCCATTTGATGAAATATAATAAAAATCAATATAATATATTTGATGAGATATAATAAAAATGATTATTTCTACTTTTAAGCGCAAAGAAAAATTATTTACATTTTCTATTTTACAATTTTTTTTTTCTAATTTTTTTTTTTCCTTTTCATTATTGTTATTATTTCTTTCTTCTTCTTAGTTTAGTTGCTTTGTTAGAAACATATTTATAGAAAACAATGAAAAACAGCCGCACATTGCGCAGGTTATAGTTTAGTTTAATTAAAAAAAGAGGATAAAGCATCAAAAATCATGGTACTTAAGGGATACAAATTTTTTATTTACTTTTTATGTTTTACTTTATACTCTATCAATCACAATTCACCATGTTTTTTTTTTTTTTTTCCTTATAAAATAACTAAGATTTAAAATGAAAAAAATAAAATCAAACACAATATAACATGTGATATATTACAGTTGATAAAACATACTGTAGAATCAAAAAATGAAATAAAAGATATTTATTTGTAATTAAAGTTTACCCCTTTTTTGGGTGCACGCAAATCGACCAAGGAATTCAATGCTCCTTTACTATATAGATCGACGATTGACTTAAGAGTATGAATGTAAGCCCAAGTCATTAAACTCTCATAAATTCTTTTATTTTCTCTGTGTAATAGCAAAACTTTTAATGATAACTTGCAGGAGTCAGAAACTCAGAATCGCTTACTGCAGATTTACTTTACGCTTTTGCTTGCTTTAAATTGGATTTACCTAACTTTACAGCCATGCTTGCAAGATACAAATCTAAATCTTTCACCTGGAATGAAGCAGCAGATTAGAAATGACACCAATATAAAAGCAATGTCAGGCCCAGAAGTACTCAGCTCAGCTCAAATATTGACGCATCAGGTGTGTCCTTCATCTAGCGGACCCATTGCTTTGACGTGACGAAATCAAAACTAATAATATACATCATCTAAATCACAATACGTGAATCCATAAATGAAACAAATACAGATGTACAACTGTACAAGCTACATTCTCTAAACGATTTCAATTTGTTTTCATAAATACTTTCTACAATATAATTTTGTATATAAAATCTATCGTAAAGGTAAATGGGAAGAAAAGTGGACTTTATGGCGAGTGGTTGTCAAGAAATATCCCTAGAGAGAGATCAAAAGAACATACATTAGTTTTTCCCCTTTTTTTTGGCTAGAAATTGACCATTTTTTCAAACAAAAAGAATCCGTATATATGAGATATATTTTATTTTAAGTTGTTATAAAAGTATAGTATTTTATTATAAAATCAAAATTATGAAGCCTTAAGCAATTGCCTAAATGGCTTATAAATAGGGCTCAAGGGACAAGAATTCATTAAACTAAACCAATCAAAGGCAGAGCCACAGCCGAGGGGGCCAATTGCCCTGGCTAATAGTTTATCTTACAACTTCAACGCCCTACATATTTATATGTCAAAGGGAGGAGTGAAATCACAGTGATGTGTTACTATTGTGCTATGCTATTGTTTAGTTGTATCCAATGTCATCAGGGTCAGTCTCGAGATTTGGGTTGTCCAAGCCCGTTCTGATTTTGGTTGCCCACTTATTAATAAAAAAAAAAATAAAAGTAAAAAAAATTATAAATATATATATTATATATTATATTATTGAAAATCAAATCAAAAAAAATGTATTTTAATATTATTATATGTCTAATAATTTTTTAACTAAAAAATACATTAGTGTTAATAAAAAAAAAATAAAATATCTCACGGTCCTACAAACCACAACAAAATTAATACTAATAATAAGTTAAAGTTATAAAAATTATTAAATAAACACAAGAACACGGCAACACAAAACAATTAATTACTTAGCTGCCTTCAAAGACAAAAGTACAAGGTCAATGTGCGGAATTTTTTTTAAAACAAATCACACAGCGCATGGTCCATTCATACAATCATACAAACACATCACAGTATCACACATATCTCACAATTGTAATTGTAAAAACTAAAAACCCAATCAGCTGTTATTTTAATGAAAAATAATTTGATTAGTGAAGAAATCGTGTATATATACCATTAAAATAATTTAGATCAGAGTCCATACAAGTGCAAGCACAACTAATATATCAATTATTAAATTAACTTATCAAAAAAAAATTTATTAACCCATTATACAAGTGCTAGCACACGTACGTGATGGTGGAGGGCTCTAGGAAAAGAAAAGCTGAGGAAATCAGTGAAAAAACTGAGTCCATTTTTTTTGTCTTTAATACAAGTACTGGGGCTGGTTGGCGGACAAAACAATGTCAAGGTTTTATCTTGTTTTACTTTATTTGTAATCTAGAATGTAGTAGATAGGCTGAGAAAGAGGGAGAGAAAGAAAATAAGAAGAAGAAGCAGAAGAAACTTGTTGTGTGACGCAGACTGAAGAACAAACGGAACAGAAATGGGCAGGAAGAGAGCAACCAAGGAGAAAAATAAATTTTTTTAATGTATTATTATTATTATTTTTTTGTAGTTGCCTTGTGGGAGGGGAATTGCCCAAGTCCAAGGACTTGCTGGGCTTACCCCAGAACCGGCCCAGCACGTCATATATGATGGGGTTTAACTTTTAAGTGAGTTAGGAGTTAGGACCGTGAATCACACCAATGAACCTTTCTTTTTACGTAAAATAGATAAATAAAGTAGCTATATAAACATATGCATCATATAAGTTTAGGCTAATATTACACTGATGTCACTAAAGTCATTTTTTTTTTGGGTGGTTATAGACTTATAGTTGTTGTACAAGTACCAGAGTCCACTGTGTGATCACTGGTAATCCGTGATATTACATCACAACCCATCTACGTTGAGGAGTGAGGCTTGTTCCTTCTATTACAATGATTGGTCCACGAAGCTACCTCTGAGTCTGACCATTCAATAGAAATGCACAAAAAGTACCATTCGGCCGAAAAAGTCCGTCAACAATAGTTATTTAGAGTCTTATTTTCTACATATTGAGTGATTTGTTTACCTATTTATGTTATAATAATCCAATCCTAGTCATTACTAACGGGGCTTATCCAATTCATGAGCAAGAGACTAATCCACATACAAATTTTAATGCGGTGAACGATGCAAGAAAGGACAAAAAACGAAAGGAATCCTTGGAATACTTCAAAAAGTATTTTAGCAAAGAATAGTTTTGAACGAGTAAGATTTAAACTTGTTTTTTCAAATTTTCATTTTAATCATTTAAACAAACTTTTTTTTGTTTGTTTTTTTAACTTTCTTAATATATTTGTTTAGACAACCAAAATAAAAAGTTTTTGCACGTGATTTGGATTCAAACAAAAACATCTTAATTATTTAAAGTCAACCATTAATGTTACGTCATGAAACGGTTGACCTCGTGAATTCATTTTTTATCTATTTTATTTTTAAATTTTTTTATTTGGTCCATCAAATTATATTCAATAAGTTTAAAGATAATTCAATTAGGCTCAAGATTTTCTCCACTAATCAAGAACCTATAATGC
Source organism: Fagus sylvatica (assembly GCA_907173295.1). Lineage (NCBI taxonomy): Eukaryota > Viridiplantae > Streptophyta > Magnoliopsida > Fagales > Fagaceae > Fagus > Fagus sylvatica. The sequence goes on along the minus strand of OU015762.1, from coordinate 50,652,215 downwards.
AATTGCACTATTAAGTCTCACTAATTTGATTCATCCAAAAAATTGAGACATGCTTTGGACATCACAAAAGTGAGACATGTTTGGGCCTTCAACTCTCATGCCCATCTCAAAATGCTCTAATCCGAAAAGCTACCTAATTTTGCATTTTATTATTTGAAGATTCTTGCTAACAACTATGGATAGATGGAGAACTCATTTCATTAATTTGTTTAGTGATCTTCATTGTTTAGGTCTTATTTTTAGGCTGTTTTTGACTTTGCCTCATTCTTTTGAGCTTTTTTGTGTTCATTATTATATTTATACAGGCGTTTTAGAACTCATAATAAAATTCTGCGGGTTTTACTGGAAAAATAAAAAGAAAAAAGAAATTCATCAAAAAAAAAAAAAAATCTAACTATGAACTAGAAAAACATATCCGCCTCCTCAATGAAGTAAAAATTTAACCCCAACGGCTAGCAAATTTACTCAAACTTTTGCTTTCCAACGGTACTTTGTACGAGCAACAGTAGAAATAAATGCCTAAACTGAAAAGTTCCCCACTCCCCCCTAGTAGAAGGGCAAACCGACAACGAACACCGAAATGCGTTAAAAATCTTCGAATTCAAGAGTGTTATTTGTCAATTATTTCCTTTCATTCTTAAATAAAGAGAATTTTTATTAAAATGTCTCCAATAATTCAAGAATTTCTTTAACATACTTTAAAGTTTAAAGCTTATATGCTCTAACTTATTTGTTGAAATTAAAGATGAGACAATCATATGTTGCTAAGTACATACAGTAATCATTTAGGACGGAATAATTTCTCATGGTCTAGGTACATTACAAATTTTAGGCTAAAATTCAAGAACAATTCTTTACACTCTTCCATAAATGTGACTTATGTTATTCCATAGATTATTCCCACATTAAATTTATTTCTTCATCTATTTTATTGTCAATAAAGCACAATCATATGATTTATTGGTTTCTGAATTGAGAGGATCTTATTCCTACACAGACAAGGATCTTCTCCATGATTGAAATTTTATCTCATAAATCCAACAGTGTACATACTACCATGTTATTTAAAATTTTAAATGATGTTTCATTTTGTACACCAATAGATTTATAAAATTTAATCTACACTTTTAAATGGAGACTTTTCATTTCATAGGATCTTTGTCCCTATGTAGTTACAACTTACAACTTCTTAAACTAAATAATTTACTTTAATTGAAAAACTTTAAAATACAATACCAATTTAATTGGAATTTTTTTCCAAATCTTACTAGATAAATCTGAGAGGTATCAATTTTTAAGTACAAAGCAAGAAACAATTAAAAAAAAAATTATATATTATAGTAGTGAATAGTGATGTAAAACTAATTAGTATATACTTCCATTCATTATCATGCTAGTTAATTTCTAAGAAATTTATTATCATGCTTGTGTCGATTCAACAGTAACAGAAGCCAAGCACAGAGGCTTCTGTTAATAATTCTAAAAAAGCATAACTTTTTATACCTCTCCGGACCAATTACTTTACAAAACTGTTCAACAAAGTTCCATGGCCATTACAAGGCTACCCAAAATATTCAAACGTCGCCGTTTAAATCTATGCTAACAAAGGGTACCTTGTCATCATCCGAAACAACGTTGTCATCATCGGACAATTTTCGCACACGCTTGGCTTCAAAACCCGAAATTTCGTCATATCCCCACACGCACGGGCGTCTCGGATTTTCCATCTCACGTGCGGGAGAAGCCGAAGGAGTAAAGTAAGGTGGCGAAGCACAAGGGGTGGAAAACGGCGTCGTCGCTTCTTCGTCAACCTCAACCTCAACGGTCACTGCCACCACGGCTTCAAACGACGTCGTCGCAACCCCAACGCGCTTCTTCGTGGAAACCGGTTTATCTGAAGAAGAACAATTATTCTCAGAATCCACACCCTCTCTATCTTCCTCCTTGATCGTGAACAAAAGCCTCGACGAACCGTACAGTGCCTGCCACTTCAAAACGTCATCGATCTCCGTCGTTTCAACGCTTTGTTGTGGAGGCGAAGCATTAAGAGGAGGAAGTGGTGGAGGATGAGCCTCTTGGGGTTCGATGCGAGACTGGTTTTTCCAGCAGAAAAAGTAGAGAAGCTCTTTCGACGGGCTGTAGAATGAGTTTCCAGCTAAGTTTTCATCATCAAGACTCTGTCGCCGGAATATTCTCCGGCGACGGAGCACGCAGAAGAGCTCGGCGAGTAGAGCTATAAGAGAGACTACGAACACTACGATGAGTACTGCGGCGAGCTTGTTCAGAACGACCATTTTTGAATAGTAAAAGACCAAAAGAAAGAAAGAAAGAAAGAAAGAGTGTTTTTTCTTCTTTCTTTGTGGACTGGACCGTTTGGTTTGCTTCAAGATTAAAGGATTGTTAACCGGTAGATTACCGGGAAGCTAGGGGTAGTGAGAGGAGTTTGAGGGAATAGGGAGTGGCGGGTTAAGCAGGTTGCCGGTGGTTGGAACGGATATAAGTCATAATAACAAAACAAAAGTGAGAGACTGAAAGTTGAGGTATAAGATTGATTGCCTTGGTTTTTGGCTACAGGGTTTCTTTCTTTTAAGAAAATAAAAAGATAGTTCTTCTTCTAGGAAATGTGTGTGGAGAGAAGGTGGAAAAGTTGTGGCTTCTGGCTTGGGACTCATACGTATGCGAGAGGACTTGATGATGACGTGGACGTGGAGCAAGTGATTAAATGGACTTGCAATTAAAACTTGAACCAGCTGGCTGGTCGAGACTTGAGACTTGAGACTTGAGAGTTTTGCTACCCTTGGACAAGGACTAGGTATAATAAAGACAGTGAACTACTAAAGTTACTAGTAATTATTACCACTGGCTTACAATTTGGTGCCAGTGGTAATACAGTAGCAAACTGGGCTTTTGGGCTAAAAGTGTCTTTAAAAAATGAAGCCTGAGTTTCATTTTCAAAATGCGACTTTTTAGGTAGAAACACCAATTCATTTCACGATTATTTTTATTTTTTTTAATTTTATTTACCAAACATCCAAATATTATGTTTAGAACTCCAAAACACGTTTATTTGTTTGAAAAACCTCCACCTAGAATGCCATATTAGTTTGTAAGTATTTGGTTGTAAAATAAGTTATATCTCTAGCATTACTCTAACTTATTTATGTTATTTAATGAAATTATTATTTTATCCATTGAGTTAATTGAGCTGAGTGAAACCTCTAAACTATCATCTAACATTGGATAAACATTTAGCACCCAAAGATAGTGGTAGGGTCAAGTTCCTCACTAGTTTCCTAATTTGCATTAGTTTAATTATTAGTTGGTTTGATAGTTTGATGTACTGTTCTTTAGGGTATAATCAATTTGAACCATTGAGGGAAATTAAAAACTCAGAATTTCTTGCAATGATTTTGTGCAGAATCAATTTTTGGAAAGATTTTTTTAACTGAGCTTTATTATCAAGATTTAATATTACAATTCCTCTTGTGAACTTTAGTAAGGTGTATCATAATTTTTCCCAACCTACCCAAAAAAAAGTATAAGAATAAATTATATAAGAAAAGAAAAATCATTTCGAAAAATGGAGTTCAAACAAGTTTTATAAGCGCCCGACAAGAAGACTTCAAATTGATTTGTCATTATAGTCTAGTCTATGGCCAGTACGACTAATCCAAATTATAAACACACGAGACTTGTTTTTTATATATAAAGTTGAAGAAAATGATAAAAAAAAAAAAAAAAAAAAAAAGTTGAAGGCCTCATCACAATCATGATTTTTGTTTTTAAATGCAATACGATTAGAAATCTATGATTTGAAGGTCTAATATAATCATGATTTATATATATATATATATATGAAAAAAAAAAATTTATGATGTTGGTTCTATGATATTTATTATTTATTATTAAATCAAGATATTAATGATTTTTATTTTTTATAAACTAGATGTGAATCAAAATCCCCTCTTTAACACTAAAAAACTTTATCGTTTAAACTAATCAGAAACATCACAATCAATATTTTAATTTCTTCCACCAAAAAAATAATAATAATTTGTTTCTGTAGTGAACCACACGGAAGAAATGTGAAATGACGATATGCATAATCAAGTCTAGGAGATGAGGCCGAGAGGAGATGAGCTCACAAAAAGCAGCTGTGTCTATATGACTATATCCATCACCATCAATTATGTGTACCTGTCCATAGATTACCAAAAAAAAATTGTGTACCTGTTCATATAAGCTGGGTCTATCTCCTAAAATTTAGATGCAAATCTAATTTAATTTGTTAAATTAATTGTCGACGTGGGCTTTCAATAAGTCTTGTTTCCCTCCTTCATTTTGGGCCACCGAGTTGTTCAACTGTTACTCCATTAAAGTCAGTAATGAAGAGATATTTATATCTGCTTATATAGGAGTTAATAGGACTTAGGACCAGACTCAAAAGAGCTGGGGACAGATTAAGAGATAGGTTTCAATTTCTAAACAGTAACTTATGGGCCTAGGGCACGTAATTATGCTCTTTTACGGCTAAAGAGGTTTGGTAAATAAATTTAAAATTCTTAGCAAAAAAACATAAGTAAAAAGGCTTACTTCCCCAAAACTATTATCAGTAAACAGCAGTCTTTCGAGCTCCTAAAGATAAGTTGAAAGTTGAGACCTATCGGGCCTAATCGAACTGAAGGTATAGCCAAGGTTTGTGGCATTAGTTCTTAACGATGTAAAAAGTCCATGTACCAATTTATACTAGTGAGGCCTGTGAAAGATTGAAGCCCAGCCTATGGATGAATTCAATTCTATTTGGTCTATCCTTTAACTATTTACGCTGTCACTTAGGCCCAGTCTCCAGCGCCCAATGTTTTAATTGTAACACGAAATCAAGTCCAATCTTCCTTATGGACTTATGAACTGGACTTATTAATCATCTCGTGTCCTATATCAGGAGTCACGACATTCTGTGTGGTACATTTCAGCGACAAGAGTGGAATTTATCAAAAGGATATGTTTGTTTTTAACTCAAAATCTGAGTTTATTTTCACAGTGATCAATTTATATGAAGTTTTTTAAAACATCATTTCTATGTATTTGATGTGCGGTAGACTTGAAAAAAAAAAAAAGATTTAAAAGAAAAAAAAAAAAAAACAATGTGATTCCAAACTCAAACTAATAGATGTTTGATTTTCAAGCAACGGTTAATAAATTGGTAGATATCCCGTGAGATCCATGGGTTCTTAGATTCGAAACCTCTAATTATCACCTTGTGGTCATTTCAAATGGATTTCTATATGTAATTACTTGATATATATGGACAATAAAACTATACATACCCTAGAGAATAATTAAGTATTCAAAGAGTTTTGGACATCCTCGTTTAATAAAATAAAAAAAACTAATATATATGGTCAAAGCTATCCGAACAATCCCGGTTGTCATAGGCTTTCTTAACATAATAAATTTGATGCTAGAAATCTTAGTATTAGGTTGATAATCTTAAAAATGTTTGTTTGTTATGTCGTAGTGTAAAATATGAAACGAAATAAAGGTCTTCTCCTTTTTTTTTTTCTTTTTTTTTTGTTGTCCCTCTATGATATTCCAAAAATTTTAGGGGTATCATATTCAATGTGGGGTTACTTTTTAATGTAATGTGAATTACTGATAAATACAAAAAAGTTAATGTCATGTGCATATTATCTAAAATAATTACACAAAAAAACATGTATTATCATGTGACATGACAAAACCTATTATAAGATTTGACATAAATGCTATCTTACTTGAAACTATATGGATTACTACTCAATATGTGAGGTTAATTATCAAAAAAATGTAACAAAAGTATTGTTATATGTAATCCTATTACTAGTTGAGATATCATACCCAAAAAGAATTGTGGATATAGTAAATTTTCCCTTCCTTGAGGACACCTTGCTTTACCCATAAAATTAAGGAAAACTTTGAACTTATGATCTTCTATGGCTGAATAATAATACATGCACACACAAACTGAACTAAAATGAGTTCGGAAATGCAATCCAATGCCATCTAGAGTTGGCTCCATCTCTCTCTCTAAAAAAATAGATGCTTTAGGAAAACGACCCAAGAATCATCAAAAGCAGCATCATCTCCAAAATCTAATCATCACTCACATTCTCTGGCTTATTCGCGTGAGCAATGAATCCCTCTCTTTTTGACCAAGTCTTTCTATCAAAGACCACCACCCACACACAAAAACCAAAACGAATATATCATGGTCCTAATGGACTAATGGCACCTCCCTCACTCTCACTCTCTTCCCCATAACTGAAACAGCAGCACATGAAAGTACCCCTCTCCTTGGATCCCTCAATCTCATCACTTTCAAATGATAAATCCATAAAAAGCAAAGGAGAGAGATGAAAGAAAAGAACAATAACTTAGAAGAATATCTATCTATAGATTGTAAGGGACTTTTGGATCTGAGATTTCCCTTACTTTCATGCAACAAAAAACACTCACTCATAAGAGAAAGAAAAGAGGAAGGAATAGACAGTGACCTTATGCAAAAGAGCCATTTGTTATCTCCCCTTTTCTTAAAGTCTGCAAAAGGCTCAAGTTGTGTGGAAACTTTGTCTTAATTGTTGTCTTTTCTAGATGCTAACAATCCCCCTTTTTTGGTGGGTTCAAATAAGTATAACAGTTTTGTTTTTTTGTGTTGATAATAAGCCTTTAAGACAGAACAACTTTGATAAAATATTTCACATCTGTCGATTTGTAATTGTGAATGATAAATAATGAAATATTATCAATAAATAATAAATCTAAATGAGAATTAATAAAAAAAAATCATAATTAATATTGTTATGTCTTTAGCATTATTTTTGTTGGTGAGGGGCCTAGCTAGCTAGCTCGCAGGCTGTCTTTGTTTTGTTCAAAATCAAAACTTGTTATTCGGTGCAAGGAAAGGGGTGCAATTCTGTTGTTGGAATCTTGTCTGCTCAAGATACTTTAGAAGTAGTAGATTGATGATAGCTCAAGAGAATTTCATGAGTTTCTTTTGTTTTGTTTGGTTTGTTCAGAAATTTGTAGATTCCCCATTTTTTTCTTTTACTTCATAAGTGGTATTATTCTTCGCAAACTTTGGGGGTTGTTAAGGCAATCTAGAAGAATTCTAAAGGTCGTTATTTTATGTTGGTCCCTCTCGAACGAGGTCTTTGCATTGTTTGGATAAAGCATTGTTTTTCAATTCTTTTTTTTTTCTTCATAAAGTAAATCACTCTTGAACGCTTGGGCCCTTGGCAACCTGGTACTAAATAATGGGCAAGCAAAAGAAACCTAACAGCTTGCAGACTTTGGGAGCCATGGCCAATGAGGAACCTAAAAACTTCCAACTATGAAGTCAAAGAACCCAGTCCACTTTGGAAAAAAAAAAAAAGATAGCAAAGTTTTTATTCCCTTCACAATCAATATATATATAATGTAATAATACATACTTTCACAGATTAATAGTAAATGGACGATTTTTTAAAGGTTGTTTGGTATAACTTATTTTATGCTTATTTAGTTTATGTATAATACTTCTTCTTTGTTTTGATAATTCGATAATTAAAGAAAGTAAGATTTAAATCTTAGATTTCTTTCTTGGAGAACATTAGAAGCGGTCAATTACCTACAACTCTACAAGGCTCAACTTCACTTTTAGATACAATTACAATTTTGTCCAATTTAATTTTTAAGCAAGATACATCAATGAAAATAAACTATACCAAATACATACTTAATCCAAGATACATAAAAAATTCAAACATTTATCCTTCTCGGTTTAACCATATTGATATCTTCTTTTGTAATTCAATCAACTAATGTCTGCCTTCTTAAATTCTCCACTTTCCCTAGTATTTGTATACAAAATATATTAGAAAAACACTAAACACAAAGAACTACTATTTAAAACAATAAAATGAAATAATATGTAACACAAGCTATAATCTAGTTCCTATTTTATTTAAAGAAAGTCACTTGAGCATTCGGTCTAGTTGTAATTTTTCTTCCTAAAAAGTTTCACCTTTCTATGAGGGCGTGGATTTGACCTCTCGAGATTCCCAAAATATACGTGTGTGTGAGTTTAGATTAGGGTTTCTATTGTATATAGAAAAGAAAAAAAAAATTATTTAAAGAAAATAATTTGAAAATGGATATATGGAGTTAATAGGGTTATGAGTTGATCTATTGTTTTTTGACTTTTGAAAAAGAAAAAAAGAAAAAGAAGAAATTGTATGAGTTTGCTCAACTCCTTTGGTTAGAATTGAGGAGGCCTTTAAAGTTTAACCTGATCCGCCAAAATTGAGTAGGACCCTAGCTTATTTGTGTTTGTTTCTCTAATTTTTTCTTACAATAAATGGGAATAGAGGTTTCGAACTCAAATTCTTTACATGAAGAGAACTAGTTAATTTTTTTTCTTTTAAATAACTCGATAGTTAGAAAAGATAGATTTGAACTCTGGATATTTCCGTTTGGAGAGGAACCAGGAAATGGAAACCAGTTTGTAGGGGGCAAAAATTAATTAAGACAAGTATAGGGTTAAAAATAAAAGTGGAAGCATAGTTGGATTTGATCTCTACTTTATAACCCACAACACATGCATTTTACAGCTTGGTAAACATGATTGGTCCACAACATATTCCACAAAATATCTCACAAAATATCTCATAAAATATCTCATATATGTTCCATTAGGTTCTAACAAATTCTATGAACAAGGGAACTCTATATGTGAAGGGAAGAGCAACGTGAAAAGGGGGCTGCTAGGCTAAAAAAGAGACATAAGAGAGATTCTCTCATGATACTCGGTCATTTTATTTTATTGTATTTGTAGCTATATTTGATATATTACAAATCTCTACGTAGACGTAAGCAAGTTGCCGAACCACCTAAAATTATGTGTTTTGTATCTTTTTACTTTGGATCAGTCCTTGCTCTATTTTATCATCCAAACAATCTTCAATAGATTGAGATTCATCATGCTGTAATGTTTGATGTGGTTCCAATATTATCCGAAAATTAACCCCACACAGTTGAACTACATTAACGCTCTTTGCAAAACTAGTTAATGTTAAGCTACGAGCTTCTTTTCAAAGTAATGTGCCTCAAGGTTTTAAAAGATTATTTTAATATTTTTACGAAGAAAAGAAAGGCAAGATATCTGATAAAGAGCCTCCTATTATTTGAAGCACGAAAAGCATATACGAAGCCCATATCTTGAGAAAGATATTATCATTAGAGCTCCAAAAAGTTAATTAGGTATTCATTTTATGGTGGTTTGAAAAGGTTTCCAAAGTAAAGGATCACAGTGGCTCTTAAAGATGGGAAAGGAAAAATAATAAAGAAGAGTGAGAAGCTCATTGGCTCCAATAAAGCAAAGAAGCTTGTTGCCTTAATGAGTATGTCTCTTATTCCATAAGGCTTATTACTGAATTTTTCCCACCAGTAGGCCCTCTTCTTTTTATCATCCCCTTGTAGTTATTTGAGACAATGTTTGGGGAGTTGTCCTTACTCCTTAGTCCTTACTCGACAAGGCTCCACTAAGGACAATTGCAATTTATGGGCCACTATCTAACTTTAATTTTCTAACTACATGTGAGAAAATAATTTCCGTGTGAAAATGTTACCCAATTTTTTACTAATCTATCTCACAAATTTACCTTTTCCTGAGTTTTATTTTTTATTTTCAGGGTACCTTTTTCATTTTAAAAAGAAAAAGGAAAAAGGCAAGCCGGGCCGTTCTATCCAAGACAGACAAAACAAAACCAACCATTCTTCGCTTTTCTTTTTGGTCAAAAGGTAACAAACCAATACTAAATAATTGGGGAGTATAAGTTTGGGCTCGGGCCCGACCACCTTGACCCAACCCATCAAAGCTTCAACAATGTTTGTTTGGGCCGTCTAAACCTCACGGGCATGCCCAGTGTACCCTACAAAGAGATAATAGGAAAAAGAAAAAGAAAGAAAGAGGAATTCTAAAACTTCACGTGCATGCCCAGTGTACCCTACAAAGAGATAATAGGAAAAAGAAAAAGAAAGAAAGAGGAATTCTAAAACTTCACGTGCATGCAGCTTCCACCATGCATTTCAACGCGTAGCCACCAAATTATCCCTAGTGAAAAGCTACTAGTAGCCTTGTTCATACACCTGCCACCAATTTCTAGAACTTTTTCTTTTGTAATTATCATTTTTGCTTCACTTGTTACAATTATATTTCCCACCAAACATTGTTGGGTGTAAGTGACATTTTGTGATACGAATTTATGATGTAGTTGGTTGTTTGTGCCTATTTGCTTGTGGAAAGGCTAAATCATCTAATATCTTAGGAATGTTAGATCAATTTATTGGGGTTAATTAAAATAATACTTTGACACAAAATTTGAGTGCAAATAAACTTTAATTTGAATTCTTAATTAATTGAGCTTTAAATTTAATATAACATATGCTTGAAGTGAACTCACATTTATAAATACAATCAAGTTAATTATTTAGAGCTTTATATATATGAAACACTTTAAATTTATGATGTCCATTTTATTATGATTGTACTAGAATTCCGTTTATAGGCCAAAAGAATTTAGGGTCAATACGTATGATATACAAAATAATTGACTTCCTTTCTGGCGTGTGGTACAATCAAGTTGGGTTAAAGTTTAATCAATAATTATATATAAAAAAATAAAAATAAAAAGTTTAATCAATAAGCTCAATATGCGTTCCATGTGTCTTTCATTGGCATGACACATTTATCAAATTGGTCTATTTTGCAAGTTATGTCACCCTTTCCGCCATTATACTTTGTTCATTTGGCCACAAGGACACCTTTTTCTATTTTTACTATCTAACAGTGCAGAAAAGGTGAGTCATCCGAATGTACAAAAAGATGCATGTATAAATAACCCAGTAAGGAGGGATTAAATTACAGCCACAGGAATTGAAAAAGAGAAGAGCTTTTGTGTTAAAAGGGTCACCCACTTTCTAGAATTAATTAAGATCTATACTTTTCTTTTCTGTGATGAAGGTACTACTTTTGAGGAAAAATTAGATTCCATAATAATCTCACATCTAATTAAACGAATTAGTGTTTCACGACAGGGATATAATGCAGATAAATGATAAATCAACAAAAGTACACCAATTTTTTCCCTCTCAAATCAAACTTAATGAAAAAGGATTTCCTGCCTAGGGAATAGTTTGGAAGTGATTTGCTCCAAGCATTAATAATCAAATTTGTCATTTTGTAACGAATACTGATTCACTATAATCATTCAACAACTGTTCAATTCGGCTGATGTCGAACCATACATGCATTTTACTCTTACCCTTATACAGAAAAAAATAAAAATAAATAAATTGGGGACAATTACAACATTCTTAGTTGCAAAAACGAAGAAAAATCAGGTGTATTAGGGCCTTGTTTGAATTTATTATATGCCTAAAAAGGAGTACATGTAGAAAGAGTTATCCCTTCACATCCCACATTTATTAGGGTATACCTACCATAGTTTGCATTTAATTGATACAACGTGATAAATTGATACTGTCTTTCCCCTTGCAATCGTGGGGAAAATGCTTGCTGCCCAAGTCCCCTTAGCCATCATGAGAGGATGGCATGGTGTCAAGTTTCCTCCCTGATAGCTTGGGGAAGAACCCAACCACCATACTCTTTTTAAATCCAACTCAATCAGAGAGAAATGTATGCACTCCATCTTCTATGCACTATCATTTTTTTTTTAGCTTACCTTGTGGATTTCTTCACTAACTTTTGTCGAAGTCCCTCCAACCAATTAGAGAAAAATATATGTACATCATTTTCTTCCTACAAACCCCAAGCAGATGAATCATGGCCGTCTGATCTATTTTATACAACCATTTGAATAAATTACATAATTTCCGATAGCTGAGGATAATTTCAAATTAAACCATAAATTTTAAAAGGTTTTTAGTTAAAATAAAGAAATTTTTAATTCATTACAATTCGCACTCTCAATGGCTCTCTATTAACTAAACACAAAAATCATTCCATGTAAAAGTATAAGATCTTTGGTAGACTATATGAGAATAGTGAAATGGTAGAATAAAGATTCATTTAGTTATTAATATTATCACTAAAACACTTACAATAAAATCACATATTATATAAGTTCACATCCAAATCATATCATACCATATACTATATATGTAATAATAAAAGCTGTGTCTTACCCGCTATGATTGTACCAAGTGACATCCTTTCTCCTTTTCTTTTCTTTTTGATTTTTTTTTCTCCTTATATATTATAACGCACTATAAGTATATTAAAATAGTTAATACATTCGATCTAAGTGAAACTCTATTCACAAAGTTAATTTCACAAGTTTATTTAAAATAAGTTTCATTATGTTATTTTATAGTTATTTAATAATCTACAATATTTTTGTTTTAATAATAAAATTTGGATCGTACACGTTGCACTATGTGACTCATTATAAATAACTATAAAATTATTATTACTTTAAATGAATTTATGGATTATCAAATTTTTTTAAGAAAATTTAAATGCTACTCCGATTAAAAATCAATTATCATAAGGTTTAATTTGACATGTAACTTAAAATCTTTATTTATTATTTTTTTTCCATTTATTTTACCATTAATGTTATTATTTAATTTTAATTTTAATTACATTATTGAAATATTTTCTTTATTTTATATATGATTCTTAATTAAGTTGAGCATCACGTGAGCATAACACTAATACTAACTTTAAAAAAATAAAATAAAATAAAAATTCAAATTCAAATTGGAGTTGACCCAAACTTTGTCTTGTGGTTGTGGACCAACTTAAGTCTATAAAGATGAACGATTGGTAAGGAAATAAGAACACTTCAATGAATATATCTTGATGCTATGGTACGGATAGCAGGTAGAGAGTATATGTAAATTTTTAAGTTTAGAAACATATTACTTGATAATGTTCTAATCTATATATAAATTAAAGAAGAATACGTTGCCATTTTTCTGCCACGTGGCATCTAAGGTAATGTCTTCTGCTTGTCATGTGTCAGTTTATTAAAAAAAAAATTATATCATTAATAAATTAAATACCCACTACCCCATAATAAAAATAACACAATTAATAAATTAAATACCCACTTCCCCATAATAAAAACTACACCATTAATAAATTAAATACTCACTACCCAATTATATGCTCCAATTAGAGCCAAATATGTTAAATACAATATATGTTATTTCAAATATGCATTTAACTTACAATTTGAGCATTCGTCCAGTGGTCGTTTCTCTCTTAAAAAAGTCTCACCCCTTTGTGAGGGTGAGGGTGTGGGTTCAATCCTTATATAAATTTTTTTTTTTTTTTTAGGGGCAGAGGGAATAACATCTTAATATTTTTTTTTCTATGTGTTAAATTTTCCTAAGATACGTGTTAGACTTAAGATGACATTGTCATTTTTATCTCCGTGGACCAATTTGTTATATGATAGACTTCTAAGGTCACAAATATTGTTTATGTGATTATTAATAAGTGATAAATTGCCCAAAAAAAGATGAAAAGAGAAACAAAAGAAAGTAAAAAAATGTAAAGATGGGATAAATATGTGACAAATTGTATTATTTATTTGTACTATCAAAGTGTTGTAAGTTAAACAAAAATGAGAAACCTCTGAACATTTAGAATCCTTATATGAAACAATTGAGATTCACCAAAGTGATTGAAATTCATAAACGATGTGAAGTGAGTTTATTTTTTTGCTAAGTCAATACAACCCCGGGATATAAACCCTCATTGACTTTATGTTCAATATCCCCATTTGATGAAATATAATAAAAATCAGTATAATACATTTGATGAGATATAATAAAAATGATCATTTCTATTTTTAGCGCAAAGAAAAATTATTTACATTTTCTATTTTACATTTTTTTTTTCTTTTTTTTCCTTTTCATTATTATTATTATTTCTTCCTTTTTCTTAGTTTAGTTGCTTTGTTAGGAACATATTTATAGAAAAACAATGAAAAAGAGAAGCGTATTGCGCGAGTTATAGTTTAGTTCATAGAATAATAGAATCAAATCTTATATATATGATTAGACATCTCCCATTATTTCAACTAGCATATAACCCATGCAAAACGCGTGATCATCTATATTAATTTAGCCAATTCAATTACTCAAGTAAAGAATATAATCAAATACAAACCTAATATATTATTAGCATCATATTTTAACTAAAGAGCATCTTAATCATATAAAAGAGAAAGCAAGATATTTTTACACAGTATAAATTAATTCAACCACTTCACGTAAAGAATATAATCAAATAATACAAAGCATCATATTTTTATTTAACGTGTAATCACATAAAAGAGAAATCATATAAACTAAGAAGTGTATTTCAAGAAACCACTTTGCACTTGAAAGATGAAAAATTTAAAAGAGAAATATTTTTATTATAAAGGCTTTTTGTAAAGTAGTATTTAGTCTATAAAATAGTAAAACACACGCGTATAACGCAGAGATTGTTAATTTTTTTAAAAAAATTTTGTAAAAAAAATAATAAAACACACGTTTAAAAAGTTTTTATTATTATTAGGATTATGAAGATGTCTTTTAGTAGTAGGTGTTTATTATGATATTTTATGAAGATGTCTTTTTAGTTGTAGGAGACTTTTAAAAAAAAAAAAAAATTATTATCTGTTTCTATAAGAGAATTATTTAAACTTGATAGTCATCAAACAAATTAATTATGATACTATATTAAGATGTATTAAAAAAAAAAAAAATCAAACGTTCAATACCTTCAATGACTATCAATATGTGTCATACACTCATACTCAACTTTGTATGAATCATAATTCTACTAAAAGACTTCTTTTAAAAAATTCATTGTCCTAATCATAATTCTACTAAAAGACTTCTTTTTAAAAATTAATTGGCCTATTATTAAAAGAGTTCCTAAACAAATTTAATTCCATAAAAAATAGTAATAGTCAAACGCATATTTTTCAAAAAATGATCGGCAGGAAAGGACATTTATTCTACACGTTGTTTAGTTTTTTTTTTTTATTTTTTTTTTTTTTTTTTTTTTTAATTTGGTGTTGATCATTAAATTGAACTAATCTAATCTTTTTTTTTTTTAAATAATAATAATCTTAGATAAGTATATTTTATTAAGATGTCTTTTAGTAGTAGGAAATTTATTTTAAAGAATTTGTAATTATCTGTTTTAAATTTAAAAGAGAAATATTTTTATTATAAAGGCTTTTTGTAAAGCAGTATTTGGTCTATAAAATAGTATAATCACATACAATGGAAATTTTAGAAACAGAGAAAAAAGAACAGCAAATGTATCAATTATAATTTGACTTGGATTTTTCTTTTCTTTTCTGTTAATTATACGTGCATTAACAAACATTAGAAAAGCAAATAAGTTTGCCTAACCTTTCAATTTGCTTGAGTATTTGAACTTGTTTGGATCTCTTCTAACTCTGCTTGCAGAAAAACAAAGGACTTGCTTCCTTGAGTAAATTGGTTTTGCAGAGAAGACTATCGTTGTTTTTTCTGTAACTGATTTGCAAGGGAAGAGAATGAATAATAAAACAGTTGTTTTTTCTGTAACTGATTTGCAAGGGAAGAGAATGAATAATAAAACAGAGGTAGCGTTTCAAATAATAAAACACACGCGTATAACGCAGAGATTGTTAATTTAAAAAAAAAAAATTTAAAAAAAAATAATAAAACACACGTTAAAACATATTTAAAAAAAATATATAAAACACACGTTTAAAAAGAAAAAAAAATTGGTGTTGATCATTAAATTGAACTAATCTAATCCTTTCTTTTTAAAAATAAAAAAAAAATAATTTTAGATAAGTATATTTTATTAAGATGTCTTTTAGTAGTAGGAAATTTATTTTAAAGAATTTGTAATTATCTGTTTTTATTTAAAAGGTTTTTGGCATGAATTAAAATTTATAAAAACATACAAACAAAAAATACACGTTGTTCAAATTTTTTTTTTAAGATATTCTGTGTTCATTAAAAAAATATATATAAAACACACGTTTAAAAAGAAAAAAAAATTTGGTGTTGATCATTAAATTGAACTAATCTAATCCTTTCTTTAAAAAAAAAAAAAAAAAAAAACTAATTTTAGATAAGTATATTTTATTAAGATGTCTTTTAGTAGTAGGAAATTTATTTTAAAGAATTTGTAATTATCTGTTTTTATTTAAAAGGTTTTTGGCATGAATTAAAATTAATAAAAACATACAAACAAAAAATACACGTTGTTCAAAAAATTTTTTTAAGATATTTTGTGTTTACCGTTTGATAAATAAACTAGATTAAGTCAAATTATTAAAACAACGTATCACTTGGGAAATAAAAATAATTGATAGACATGCCATTTGTCATGATGTCAAACACTCATGATTTAAACCGTGCAATTCACAAAAAAAACTCTATAAAAACACATAATGTGTATATGATCAAAATATATATTTAGAATTATTTTATGAAAAATATGTTCCATAAAAAAATAAAACTGATAATAACAAATAGATGAAATTGCACCAACAACAGAAAAATAAAAGAATTAGATAGTGTATAATAATTGAGAAAAAATAGTTATATTTAATTGATAAAACAGAAAATAAGTTAGAATCAAAAAAAATAAAAGATTACCTTAGTCCAATTGCCTGTTAGAACCCTTTGCAATCATATAAACGTAAAAAAACACAACAACAACAAAAAAAAGATCATGTTTGAACAAATAAATAAATAAAAAAGGAAAATAAGTAGAAGAACAAAACTTGTACCAGATTACCATTGTTTAGATATTACGTAAGAAGATTATGCAAGAATATGAACCCTTCAATTTAAAGTGCTCTATTTATCTTCCTTCCATCAAGGAATATGTCTGTTTACCAAATGATATCTTAAATACTTGTTCACCAATCAATGCATTTTCACAAAAAAAGAGTACTTCTAATACAGTTACACTACAATATTCTTTATCTATTACTATTATTTATTTTTTATTATCTTTTTTATTTAAAAGCTTTTTATTATGATATTTTATTAAGATATCTTTTAGCCAATTTTTCTAAAAAAAAGTGGTAAACATCTTTTTTTAAAAAATAAAAAAAACCTATCATAACTTTTTTTTCATTATGTAATGTCACGTCATTTTTAATTGTGTTTATTATTGAAACGGTTTTCTATTCCATCATAACTTTGTGTTGGAGACCAATTTAAACTTTTTATTATGATATTTTATTAAGATGTCTTTTAGTAGTAGGAGACTTATTTTAAGCTTTTTATTATGAATTTTATAAAATGTCTTTTAGTAGTAAGAGACTTCTTTTAAAGAATTTTGTTATTATCTCTTTTTATAGGAGACTTATTTTAAATAATTCACTTTATCTGTTTTTTATACAAAAAATAAAAAAAAAAATACATGGTGTTAGTATTTTTTTTAATTTAAAAAAATAATTGGTGTTTACCGTTTGATAAATAAATTGCATTAAGTCAAGTTATTTAACAACGTATCACTTGGGAAATAATAAACAATTAGATAGACATGCCACTTGTCATGATGTAAGACATTCTAAGTTTTAACGTTCATGTTTTCTGCTATTATATATTATATAGATATAGATAGACATTTGTTTCTATTTTTTGGCTTCTAAATGGAGTGAGAACCTATGTAATTAAATAGAAACAGTGCTTCATATACCTATCTCAAAAAGCAATTCTTGGATCCAAATCAACACTTTTTCTAAATTGGGACCTGAATTATTTTTGAGATAAGTGGTAACAAATGAATCCTTAATCTAAAAGGTTGAAAGAAACAATGGTATCAATTGGTGCATGTCACTTACAACATTACATAAGATATTCCTCTTTGGATGTTCTTTTTATTAGTGAGCCATTAAGAGAACAATAATTTGTCAACTAAAGGACAAACTATTTTGGAAGTACAATATGATAAATCACAACAATGTAAACTCAAAATTGAACAATAGTTGGTACTTCACAAAACTCATTGCATTTGATGCGTGACTAGACTTCAACAACCACATATATATATATATATATATATATATATATATATATATATATACTTGCTTCGATTTAGTAAAATATACACCGAATGGAAAAGAAAGTTTAAAAAAATAAAAAAATAAAAGACACACACTTATGAAAACTAATAATATGATGCCAACTCAACAACCAAACATATTGGGAGGAAAGTTTAAAAGAAAAAGATAAGAAAGAGAAAATTGGAAATCTTGTAAAAAGAAAGATAAAGCAGTCTAAGATAGACTGATGGAGGCTTCTTCCATTCATAGATGGGAAAAAAGTTACAAAAGAGATGAGTAAAAGGTAGAAGAGAATAAAATACTAATCAATTGGATTTAGTTGAGAGAGAGAGAGAAAGAGAGAAACTCATCAAACTCCACCTTTGTCCACCACATAATGCATTAAGTCCCCAAACTCCTAATCTTTTCAAAAGCCATAAGCGACAAATTCCCTACTTATGCTTAAGGGTTTTAATTTAAAGTAAGGAAGATAATAATCTTTTTGTGATTCTAAAGTAGTAACATCTTTAAGGTTTAAAGAAGAGATGCTCATCTATGATTTTCTTAATCCTTTTCTTTCTTTTTCCTTTAACTTTAAATTATTTAATTTGAACCCTTATTCCACAACCTTTTCAGTGCTTTCTAAAGATGAGAATGTTGGGGTTACGAAAATCAAAGAAAGAAAAGTTATTCTTTTACAAAACTCTTCACAAAGCATGAAAAGTAGTGCTCTTTTGATATTTCTTAGGGAAGATTTTGCTTTTTCCTTCTAAAGCAGAAAAGTTGCTTCTCCTTTGCACAACCCTTACGTTATGGATCATACCTTAGTGTTATTTTGCATTCCCAACATTCCTTTTAATATATTATAAGGTGCATTATGCAACTGATTTTTCTTATTTATTTCTTAACTAACTTGGCTTCCAACCAATTAAAGCTATAATTTTCAGAAGATACAACCCATTCCAACACAAATACATATTTACATAGTATATGTATGAATGTGTGCGTACACACACACACATACATATATATATATATATATATATCATCTTTTACTTTTGATTTCATATATTGAATTACTATACTTTTGAGTTTCTCCTTTTCCTTTTTAATTCAAATTCTTTTCTCACATTTTCCTAATTATATACATCTTTCTTTTTCGATCTCCAGGAAATTTTTAAAACATATCACTGATTAAAGCAGTACTTTTAGTACTCAATGGCCAACTCTTTTCATATATATATATATATATATATATTTTCTCTTTTGAAAAATTAAATTATATTTTAAGTTCACCTTGTTTATTCAAAGATTTTAACTAAAATGATATGGTTAAATAGAAATGGGACAAATTAGGAGAGAGAGAGAGAGAGAGAGAGAGAGAGAGAGAGAGAGAGAGAGAGAGAGAGAGAGAGAGAGAGAACTCAATTTTTATTAGATTTCATGCTTAATTAAATCAGAAATTAACACTGTCCTTGCTCATGTATTCAAGCCACAAAAAAGATGAAAATAACCATAAAATGCAACGAACTAAGGGTTTGTTTCGGACAGATTATTTTTAATGGTTTGTTATATTTAAAAAAATAAGCTAGATAAAAATACAGCTATACATAACAAAGTGAGATCTTAAAAAGTTATACATAAATTAAAAATAACATATACTTTAAACTTATCAAGACACATACTAAGCAACCTTTTAGTCATCAATCGAAATTAGTTAATTTGACTATGAGAGATTGAATCTTAGTGTTTTCACAATTGTTTTGTGCTCAAGTGATGTGTTGTAAGTTTGATTATGAAAATTGGTCTCTCTAAAATTGGGAATACGACTATCTTTACCAAACCTTACAAAAGCAAGTGCACTAATTAGTATGGCCTTTTACAACGACTGTTCTACTATCAATTGTAGACGTATGAATGTAAATACGATTTGATAATGATAAAAGGGGTTGTAATTAATTCCAGAAGCAGAAAATAAATTTCAAGAACTTAGCATATACTCTAAGCCAGATATCTTCGTCTCGAAGTAATAGCCACTGCCGACTTCTTGTAACATATGGTAGAATTCTATATATGAATGAGACCTCAAAGGATAATATATACTTACTATTCCAGACAAAGAAATTTTAGCAAAGGATGGTAACAGCTGGCAAATTGATACCTGCATACAAGGAATGAGTTTACGATTTGCTTTGTTGAGACAAAAGAACAAGTGGAATAAAGTTGAAAGGATGTTCGACATTAGTAACGCTTTATAATTCATGTTACTCTACTTCAGACAGAGAGCTGGTAGATGCTCTATTATACATGATGCTTTCCATAATAAAGATGTTAAGTTCATGGAATTATTGCATGGATTGGGCAAACTAGGCAGGTTTAATGTGTCCAGTTGCATTAACTAATATAACTTTATTTAGTCACAAATTAAACAGTATAGCGGCAGACATATGGATGATGATTTTTTCTTTTTTCTTTTTTAAGAAATGGATGATAACTTAATTAGTTTAAATCAAGCAATAAAGTCTGGCCTAGAACAGCAAGCTTAATAGTTATGACCTTTCCTTTCGGTTACACAAATATAGTAGTTTCAGCTTTGGTCCCCTTCTTTTGATTAAGAATCTGACTTTCTTACTGCATGTAAACCAAAAGCCAACAAGGTTGTGCTTCACTCTTTGGTTGGCTTTCCAAGTGAAATCCGTGCAGTTATGTCCAAAATCCATTGGGTTTAATTCATTGAATCAGGTTATACAACTTAAAAAACTCCTAGCATGATAGAAGATGATGTTGGAATACTCGTCTCTTAGTGATGTGGTTAATTAAGTATTGGATAAGAATGACAAGAATATAGTGGTTACTATAACATACTTGGGTTCAAACTCATTAATTTAAGTTTGTAAGCTAAATGGCGTCCCTATATTGCACACATTGATTTTTTTATTTTTTATATTTAAAATAATTAAAAACTCTTCCTCCTCTCTTTACTTTAAACAGAAATTTAGCAGACCTGTTTAAATCATAGATACAAACAACGTAGACCCACCCACCCAAAAAAGCCAAAGAAGATTTAAATTGAAAAAGGTGTGATTCGTGATTTTCTACCAATGCGCAAATAACATGTATCATGATGGGATAAGTGTTCATTTGGTATATATAGTTGTTTTCATTTGTTTATTTGGCTTTAATAATTAACTTGATAAACTAAAGTTCTACTTAAAAAATAATAATGAGTTTTAAAAAACTGTATATAAACCAAATAAACTGAATAATTAGTTGAAAAAAAAAAAAAAAAAGTATCAAACAAACTGGTATCCATCTAGCTAGTGATTCTGCACAGTTAGAAATAGATAGTGATAATGGGATACTCATCCAATATCGCTGTGATCTGGACAATCTTTTCTAGGAATCAAAACAAAAATGATTTTTTAAGCTCCATTTATTGTTTAAGCCATTGTAAGATTGGGTTTTCTTTTCATTTTTTATTAGGAGGAAAAAGTTTAAAGAGAGTGACCTCTACTTCATAAGACCTAGATCTGGCCACTTTGTTAATTCTTGAGGCATGAGTTTCCACATCTTGACAATCACCATTTTTAAGGCTGGTTGCTAGCCTTGGACGAAAAAAAATGGCAACCAAAGTAAGCCCATATATATGGGAAAAATTCAACAAAATGTACCAACTAGCCATGTAATTATTCAACACTCTTGAAGTACAACGATATTGTACTCTCTTCTTAGACATAATAGTGAATATAATTAATTAAATTCATGGTGTGATCCACTATTTATATGAGATAAAAGAATAAAAATACTCTAAGAGTACATAATAATTTTCCCAACTAACCAATATGGGTGCATGAAACAATATAATGTGATTAATTGCTCATATTTTGGGGTACATAGTCTCCAATACCAGGATGTAAACAAGTAAAAAAGAAGGTAAAATATAGTTTATACCTGCTAAGTTTGTCCAATTGTTATTTCAGTACACTAAGTTTAGAAATTATCATTTCAGTTTGTTAACTTTCATAACACTAAGTTTAGCAATTTAAAATAAGAAATATGGAAGGTGTATATATAGAAACATCATGATTTCATTAATGAACCAGAGAGTTCTCCACAATATCTACTTAAGTAGTGATGTACAGTTGATTCCATGCATGAACTGGAGGAAATACTTCAGGTTCTAATATAAAAATAAAAGAGTTCTTTATCTTTTTCTTTTTGGCTTGAAAAATAAAAGAGTTGATACAAAAGGAAAAAAGAATCTGTTATAAATAAAGCGAACAACATGTTCCACAAACTAGAGATCCTCTTATAAAAAATAAAATTATATTGGAAACACATGATAAAATCAAATTGAAATTCTATATTGAATCTCACTAAGTTGAAAACCTCAGAAAAAAGTTATGGAAATACACCCAAGTATCACAGGAAGCTCATGCATGGATTAATATACATGTAGTTTTACATAATATATAATTTCCAACACTAGGAAATTGACTGATAATTAATCTAAACACATGTTAAACAAAGAAAATTCCAAAAAGAATTAAAAAAAAAAAAAAAAAAAAAAAAAAAAAAACAAGAAACAAGACCACCTAATATCATATTCTTCCTGAGGTTTTCCCTTCTTCTTTTTACTTTTTCTTTTTTCATAATTCCTGAATTTTGAAAATAATCTTTCTATCAACAGATTCAAGAAGCCCAATGTCATCGATTGAATGATCGTTGGAACTATCATCATCAATGGAAAGATTCAAATCCAATGACACACAAGGGCTTGTCTCATCCATTGCACCCTTTTCCTCTTCAGACCCTTCTGATTTTTGCTTCATAGGAGGAGAGCAGGCTCTGGATCTTGAGCTAAAGCTTTCACAGCTCAAAATGATGATAGCATCACTAAGACTAACTTCCTCACCACTAGAATTAGTAATTGTTCCTCTTTCAATTGCTCTCTTAAAACCCATTTGAGAGCAATAATCAGCTTGCTCCACATCTTCAACTAAAAAGACCCTATGAGGATTATTGGACATTGCCTCTGCAAACCTCTCAATGTAACTGCAACTTTGTTCATCCCTTGATCTTTTATTTCTGCAATCCTCAGTTGAATCAGCTCTTGTGGATGAAAAGCTACTCAAAGCAATTGAAATGAGGCTGCTCTGAGAGCCAAAAACAAGCTTAGCCAATTCCCTAGCAATCTTTTCTTTAGCTGGCACATCAACACCTTGAAAAAACAACCAAGTTTCTTCTTTGACCTCATTGTTTCTCACCGACCCTTTTCTTCTTACCGTGCCAGACCTGCATTGTAATATTGTTCTTGCAATTTCAGGGATTATATCTTTCTGCCATGGTACCTTTTTCTCCAAGGCACTGCATAGGGTATTGTAGTTTTCTTCATTATGCTCCTTAAACCTGTGGCTGTAATCAGTCTCCATGGCATCACTGGAAGAAGTGGAATTAGGTGTAGAATTAGGATTTGATGAAAAGGGTTGTTTGGGAATATTATCATTGTGTTCTGGAATATACATTCTCAAACTTGGTTCAATGGTCATGTTAGAATTTTCAGAAATCCAGAAATGGTTTTGGTGCCTCCACAACTGTTTGGGTTCAGCCACTGGCCACTGATCATGGTGGGTGTGGTGCAAATTAGGGTATTGCTGGTCTTGTGAAAAACCTGAAGCTGATGAAGAAGGTGATAAAGATGAGAATGTGAGGGTCTTTTCAGAAGAATAGGGTTGTTTATGGATTGAACTGCAAATTAAGTTCCACTTTTTGCAAAGCTCTCTGACTGGGACACAGTTCTGGTAGAAAAGAGAACATGATAATAGCAAAAGCAAAAGTTAGTTTTCAACTTGTATAAATGTATAAATGATGGAGTATTAAATTTTTTGAAAATTTATAAATGTTGGAGTATATGGTGAATATTGTACATACCAACTAATGTGGACATACATATATAAGTTGTGGACATCAAAATTCACAAATGTCCAAATTTTATAGATATATATCTATATTTTAGGTGGCATATATGGATAGTTTGTATTAGTGTTGTGCATGTATCACTTGTTTATATATATATATGTATGTATGTATGTATGTATGTATGTATTTACGAAGTATAGGAGGTTGAGATATGATTTATACCTGATCATTATTAGGGCTAAGTCCTTTGTTCTCATTTTTGTACTGTTGGAGCCATGCAGGAAGGGTTGAAGTAGTGGAGTCACTGTTACAAGTACTGCTGCTTTGCAAGCTTCGAGCTTCAATGTCAAACTTTGCTGAGCACTCGGTGCAGCAGGCAAGCTGTTGCTCCTCCCCACCTTCAAGTAGTAGCCAGCTAGTTCCATTTTCAGCTTTCTTGCTTGTGGACTGACTTTGTTGGTCACTAAAGAAAAAAGTAAAATTAACTTGATAAGAAATAATATTCAGTGACCTTGTGATCATAGATATATTTCACTACTTAAAAGTACATAAATTTGTATCAACTATATAGATTTTGAGAAAAGATATAAAAAAAAGAAAATAACTTGAAAATTGAAATGATGTTTATCAATTTTTTTCAAAAATAAAGGGGAAAAGGGTACTTTCTTTTTGTTTTCTAAACATTTAATTTCTTTTTCCTTCATTCAACATGTATATTTTTTCCTTAAATGACTAATTCTTAATTAATGTGATTCACAAGAAAACTAAATTAATTTGGAAAATGATTAATATTGAGTATGAAACATTGAAGTAATAAAATTATTATATCCAACTTTACCAACTGTTTTACCTGTCTGTGATGAGACTCAAGCTCAAGCTGCCTGCAGGGATTGTAAGAGGTTGAAGACCCCAAATAGTCTCTAGTGATGGATGACCTGATGATGATGATGGTTTACATCTCATGTAAGTTTGGAAAGTAGCAATTCCCATGAGCCAAAACCTACCAGTCTCTCCAATCCCACAAACCAATTTTCCAAGCTCCATGATCATGTGCTCCACAGGACAATAATAGCCCCTCCTTTGCTCATTCAAAGTAGCCCTATAATCAGTAGCCCATTTAAGATCCCCCAAATACAAAATAACCCCTTTACTCATACAGCTCTTCACAAGGTTCTTAAGCTCTCCAAGTTTCTGCTCAACATCTATTCTAGAGTGACTTTCAAAAGAGGAGAGATTGACTGGTATAAATTTTACCTCTCTTAAAGCTTCAGGAACATCTCCATTTTCAACCTTTTCCATCACTCCTTTAACCACACCAGCAAGAGTAGCAATACACTCTCCAACAATCACAATACTTTTCCTTCTTTTGCTCATCAAATTATCTATGACACTCCTAACATCCTCACTCATTGGTTTGCCTAGTTTTGTGCCACTTTGACTGACAGGTTGGGCTAATTGGTTAGTTTCCTTAGACTTGCTACTAACTGAAGAAGGAGTTTGAGAACATATTTCTAAGGAGATAGCTTGCTCTACATTGCTTTTCACTTGGGTACTAGAGAAACCAGCCTCTCTCATGACTCTACTAACACTAGGATCATCTAAGATAGATATTATGAGTTGCTCTAACTCTATCTTTACCGCTAAGAGTGGCTGCTGCTGATTCTCAATAGACCCACGTCGTTGATGAGCCTGAGCGCGCTTGAAAGCAGCAACAAGGGCGTTGGAGATTGAAGGATGTTGGGATTGATGAGAACCCAACATGGGGCTAGAATTGGAGGCTGGTAAGCGATTAAGCGCGACGTTGAAACAAAGCTCTAAGGCTTTGCAATGGAGTGGATGAGCGTTGGATTGAAGACAAGCAGTCCTCAATAAACCTGTGGGAGAAGCAAGCATGGTGTTAGCCACATGTAGAGGAGTCACTTGGGCATGACCACGACGCTTAGCAAGTGTCACGGCATGGTTTACTACTTTGGCAGCCTCTGCTGTTAAAGATTGTTGCAAAGTACTGCAACCTCCAGCTCTCATCTTCAACAATTGAATCTACTAGCTATAGTGATAGCAGTGACCAAAAGCTCAAAAGCGTATCAAGGAAAACTTGATTCTAGCTTTCATATGGGTTTATCTGAATTTCAAAGAAAACAAGGAAAAGAGATAGGTATTGAGGAGTGGAGGGCTTGTTATAGTGATATGTTTTGGTAGGTTTGAATCCACCTATAGCTTGTCTATATTATGCAAGAGTAGTTCCATGAAGCTCTTGTTTTATGTAGTTTGTCTAGATTGTGATTATGATTTGGCTAGAGAGAGAAATAGAGAGAAGGTATGAAATTTATGAGAGGTGAGCTATGCTTTTCTTGTAGGTGAGGTAAAATTTGGGGTCCAAAGTCGATTTTGTAGTGGAAAGTGGAATGCATGTGCTGACAAGCAGGACGAATGCACCAGTATCAAAGGCAACTCAGCTTTGCCCTTTCTCTCTACATCAAATTTGATAAAAAAAGATATTGTATTTGTAAGTGGGTCACTCTCTCTTTTATGAAAAGAATTATATCTATACATATTAAGGTATTGATCAATCCTGAAAGACAATATATTGCCCAATCTTTTTTTAAAGTACACATCAAATCTTGGTACAATTTTCTTCATTATCTTATTGAAACATAGCCAGTCCTAGTATTTTTCATTTTTAAAGAACTTAATCAAATTCAATCAAGCACTAAGGAGAAATATTAGTCTACATACTCAGTACAAGGTGCTCCAATGATGAATGAGCCGTGATGAAACTCAAAAAGACAATCTTAACCTTGTATAAAATGTTTTGTTATTTGTTAATAAAGGGCAATCTAGAATTTTCGTTTTACCAAAAATTGGTGGCGCCCCCATATGAGAGAGAGAGAGAAAGAGGTGAAATCTTATTCACCGTCCGCAAAAACCGAGGACCTGAAAAGAGAATGGGACTATATGTCTGAAGGAATTGGGAACCGTGTACGATTTTCTTCCGGACTCAAAAACAAAGGAATAAAGCGTCCGCATTCATTCATCCTTTTATGGATAACAAAGTTACAAAAACTAACTTGACGCTTTGAATTGAATGCATATTGCATGGGGATTAAGACCAACATACAAACATTCCCTAGCTCATATGACATGTCTCTCTCTCTCATTATTTCATAAAGTTTGGAGCTTTTGCACCCTCGTTCATTCAAAAAATGAACAAACAAATAACCAAGTTAAAAAGAAAATGATAACAAACTCCAAGGGACAAATTGAGAGATGGGCTTGGTTCTTTTTCTTAGGTGTCTTCTCCATCAAAATATGGTCTCTAATAATAACATTGTGTCGTGTCAAAGCATGAAAGGGTTCTCCGTTCATTAATTGTAATCAATATTCAATATCCCTCTTTCATCATGATTCTAATCCTAAATCATTTGGTAATAATTATGATAATAGTAAGTTAGTAACACTAAGAAAAATGGAGTAATTAAACATTATAATATCAAAAACTACTATGCCTTTTCTTTTTAGATGAATGATAAATGCCTCCATTATTACTACTTGCTGAAGTGATATGCAATTGTTGACGCGAGAACTCTTATCATAGTATGAGAAATAAGACTTAACTTCAAGGGAGCAACATTAATAATTAATTAATAACACTTTTTTTTTCTTTCTATATTTACTTTGTGCTCATGAGTGATATATCATCAATGCGCTGTAAAGAGAAGTTCAGAAACTTTCATGCATAATATCATGAATTTGACAGGAGCTCTAGCGCACGTCCAATGTTACGAGATTCATTATTATTTTGCTTGCAATCAGAAGTGTTACGGAAAATGAAAATGAAAGTATACTACAATTAGAAAAAGATCACTTATGCATTATGCCTCGTCACATCAAATGAAATAAAGTGCTTGAACAAAAACCGACTAGGGAATAGTTCGAGCTTGGAGTACCGAATCTGAGTTTGGAGGCCAAGTACCAAGGTCCGACCAAAGAATGAGCCAAACTTAGAACAACTCAAGTGTCCCGAATAATACGATCGAGCATTAAGTTTGGTCCCTAATAATGGACATAATGCAGGCTGTTATGCCCGCCATTAAAGGTTCAATACAATCACAATGAAAAGTGATTAAAAACAAGGAATTTTATTCGGTATGCATTTATTGTATTTTGGAAGTACTGAATGATTTTCTCAAACCAAGAAACGCCTTCTCATAAACAACATTATATAAGAAATTAAGAATCCTAAAACAATTTTAAGAACAAACAAAAAATGGTAAGAGACCACTTTCATATTGATTAAACAACATTCCTTATCTTAAAAACCTTTCAAATTCAGCATCGAAATTATTAAGTTGGTGTCACATCATTACCACTCCAAGTTCTTTTCTATTTTTGACAGGCATTCATATGATTGATCAAGCTTATAATCAATTGCTTCATCAAGAAATAATAGATGAAGCCCTATAGTGAAGTGAGTTTCATTTCTTAGATCAATTCTTAAATAATTTGTTTTAATAATTTAATCCAACAATCTAATTTTTCAATTTTTATAATCACTCGGGAAACTTGGAAGACACAACACAAGGTAAAAGTCATATCTCTGAGGCCAACCAAGCAAGATGATTGAAGCTGGTAGTTTCCATTATTAATTTATCAAATAAGGTACAGAACCAATAGCTAACCTTTGTGGTGGATGTTGCTTTTCCTTTCAAAACTAAGATCTAATATTTGACTAATTAGGAATGGAGAGTTGCTGAGAGGGCTGTTCTATTGTTTAACTAAAAAAAATTGCAGCCGACTTCCTAGCTCAGTCTTTGATTAAGAAGGACAGGTATGTTACCAATTTAAGAAATAGAGAGAGAACTAAGTATAAAAAAATGGAAAATGAATCACAAGTCACAACACTAGTAGTATAGTAGTATCATTTAAAACTTTGGTGGCTGTAACCATTAGCCACATTCCATGATGTTTAATTTCATAACCGTTGTGCATGATGAACTTTAACTACGTGCATAATTTCATACAGACATCACAAAATTTTCTTCGTATTTTAAGAAAAGAATGCTGCAAAAACCTGCAATATATAAGATGACGGTTCTTCCATGGGATAATGTGTTTCAAATGCCTTAATTAAATTTTGGTTTACTTCCTTATTTATATCTTGCTAGTTAGTTTGATTAAAGAACAGTACTAAACTTTGACAGATTAATATTTGTTAAAAAAGGACCACTACCTAAAGTCCATCATCACCACCCCCTCAAAGTGTAAGAACAGGGTCGGAACCAAGGATTTTTGATTGGGGGAGATAATTTTTTTTATAATTTAAATCTTTAAAATTGTTAGTAATTATATATACTATAAATGGTAATTTAAAAATTTTGCAGGGCCATGGCCTCCTCACACTTTATACGTATGGTTCCACCCAATGTTAGGTTATTCATACCATAAAATTGGAGAAGATATGGGTTAGATTAATCCACTGTGGTTCACGTTTATTCTATGCCTTCCGATCCAATATTATCACACTTTATCAGATGGGAAGATATGAAGCAACTAACAATGAGGTACACAGAAATAAGTACTCGTTTGGAAGAGCTTATTTGCTTTTGCTTATTGGTCTTCAAAAATAAGTTATGGAAAAATAGAGTTAAAATTTTAAAAATTTGTATATAAGTCAAATAAATTGAAAAAAAAAATGGCAAACGAACATTAATTCAACAATGGGTCAAGAAGCAGGGGCGGAATCAGAAATTCAGTCTAAGATGAACACTTTTTGGGTTTTTTTTTTTTTTTTTTTTTTTTGTTATTTGGGGTTTTTGCTGTTTAGTAATTTTGATATATTTATATATCTATAATTTTTTTTAAGAACAAAATTAAGGATAGATACTCCATAAAATTCATTTTTTTTTTTTTATATACATACACCTAGTAATATATGATTACAAAGTGGATCTGCCCTTGTCAGGAAGCAAGGGATTGTGATGAACATTTCTGATAAGGGCCATAACTTTGGCCTGGTTCAAAAGTATAATTTTATCTACATATCTATCTGTATCATATCCTAATTCCTAATAACAAAACTTAGTTCTTCTTTTTCTTTTTCTTCTTCTTCTAGCACTGTCACTCAGGTGAATTTCTGGTCAGGTGTTTTCAGTTTGTGGCCTATTTTTGGTAACAGGTCCTATTCTTCAGCAGTTCAGCGTGCCTTTGCATAGAAAGGAGAGCTACACCACTACACAGTACTTATCTGATATCTAGGTGATCTTCAACTAAAGAGAACTATGAAATTAATTAAACAAATTGGAACATATTTTCCAAACACAGCAAACGAGAGATCCCCTTTCATTCTTCAAATCATCTTCCACTTTTACTTGTTTATACAATGGCCCATAATTAAGTCGATAACAAATCCATTTTTACTGGTTATACTTTTAGCTAGTCTCAATGTTCCCTTCAAGGTAAAGTAGTTCAAATAAAGAAAATGATTGAGAATTAATAAAGAAAGAGAAAAGAGAATGATCTAGCAATCATAGAAGAAAGCTAGTGATAGAAAACTAGTTCATGGCCAGGATTATTATGGTTGGAAATTTTTCAATTTCCATTGCCTTTGTAAATTGTATGTGTGCATTTATAAGCTATTTTTAGTTTGTCTTAGGTCAGGAGCTTTAGGCCACCATATTCAAACTCCACTGCAAGCAACCTTGCCCAGCTTCGTCTTAGTTATAAGTTTTTCCAACTGAGCCAAAAAACCTCTGATATTCATTCACGTTGTCCCTGCATTGGTGCATAGTGCATATATATATAGTTGTATTATGAGTGACAATAGCGAAGTTAGAATATTTTTCCTAAAGTGATCAAAGGCTACATATATAATGATATGATGAGAAATTTTAGCATTATTGACCTATTTTAATGGCCTAGCTTAACAAATTAAGGTCAAGGTACATTGAGTAGCAATTGGTCATCACCTCATATG
The DNA here is from genome assembly GCA_907173295.1 of Fagus sylvatica. Taxonomy (NCBI): domain Eukaryota; kingdom Viridiplantae; phylum Streptophyta; class Magnoliopsida; order Fagales; family Fagaceae; genus Fagus; species Fagus sylvatica. The sequence continues at coordinate 50,621,219 of OU015762.1, read as the reverse complement.
AAAATAGAAGTAATGTCATTTTTATAAAAAAAATTCATACACAAATCTTTAACAAACTTTAATCTCACATTTCTTAATATTCCGTATTTGACTTTTCAAAATCAATAGTAAAAAAGAAGCAAGAAATTGTAAAAGGATTGTACAAATAATATTATTGTTAAAATATTTGTTCTAAGTTTACATATGGATAAGTCATTTCGTCTACAAAGTTACAATGACATAACAGTTATAATCAAATCTATAATTCCAAATGATAACTTATTGGTTACTAATTATAAAAGAAAAGATAAAAAGTAAGAATAGAACTAAAAATAATAATTTATCTTTCATGAGTCATAAACACAAATAAAAATAAAAATAAAACTATCTTTTGAGTCATAAACACAAATAAAAAAGAAGATTAAAAAAATTCAAAGGAACTAGTAATTAATTAGACCAGGGCAAGTCATGACTCTCTTGGACTAAGATGGAGCATTTGAAACTGATCTATTTCATTGTTCACATTAAATATTACAAATTTAAAGATGTATCTAATACTACATCATTTAAAATGTTAAATGATATGACAAATTTCATAAATAAAATTTTAATTATAAAATAAAGAGAATCTGATTCCCTTAAACCTTGGCCTTCCCATCCCTCCGCCACTAACGAGTGACCAGAACACGAAGCAAATTATACAAATTATATAAGAGTAGGTCCCAAAAGACCTTATACAATATCCCAGATATCCTTATACAATAACTAATAATCCAAAATTCCCAACTGTTTATTCTTTCTCGGAGTCATCAGCATTCTAGCCTGAGTCCCCATTTCTTAATAGTCAATTTGAAAGCTTCTTCTAGTAAATCTTTGAAATTGTAATTGATTGTACAAATAATATTCCCTAAAAAGTTTACACATACAAATATACAATTAAAGGGCTCAAATCTATAATTCCAAATGATAACTTATTCAAATAATTTGAACACGAAGAACTAAACACTCAGCAGTGCTAGAAAAAGGTCATAAACACAAATAAAAAAGTATCAAAGGAAGTTTGAATGAAAGAGAGGAATTTATGATCTATATACAATTAATGCACTTAGATGTATCTAATACTACTTAGATTACACCCCAATAAAAACCCACTAAAGAGAATATCCCTTTTTCTCACTAACGAGTCAGAACACACCAATAACGGTTAACTTGGACCTTATCTAAATAAAGGGTAGCTCTGTAGCAAAGGCCATCCCTAACTGTTGCTCACTAAATATGTGAACACGAAGCACTTCGACACCATGTTTGAATGAAAAATTTGTGTCAATGCACTTAGTGTTACACCCCAACCCACAAATCCCTTTTTCTCGTTAGGGTTATAGCTCTGTAGCTTTTCTCTCATTTCACTATCAGACCATTTCACTATTTAGTTTTTCATGGGAACACATTACATTAGAGGTTCTATTATAATATTATATATAATATATCTCACTCTCTTTTGCTTAAAGTAAAGCACTCTCTCATAAAGCAATACTAAAAAGTAAAATATGGCATTATCTACTCAAAAGGGACGCTCATTTTGTGCTTTTAAGCTTCAAATAAGCATCTTTGGCCTATACGTGGCCATGTGGGTGAAAGCAATATTCAAGAGAGGGAACAAAACTCACGGAGAGAGAGAGAGAGAGTAGTTAATAGTATTTATGCTGGCCGGCCAGACTTTAAACTTTAAAGGTAACAATGGAAGGAAAGTAGCTCTAATTTTGACATGACAGCCTTGTTAATGTAAAAGGTGATGGAATTACGTACCAGTACCACACTACTTTTCCTAAAAGTTTTCATTATTTTATGCTTAGTATCTACAATGCACTAAACAAAACTTAAGTTCAATTTTTTTAACTTAAAGGCCCGCATCATGAGACTATAATGCTTATTCTTAGATCATAATAATATTCTCAACAGTAAATTGATGGGGTATGATTATGAAGGACTCGATCCGTATGCTTTCCATGGTTGTACCCTTAGGGGCGGCTGAGTCTAATTAGACTCGAATGAAAAAAGGATAATTCTATCTAACGCAGCCTATAGAAAGCAATAGCTTCTTCAGCACTCAATTGCATCACATCTATACATAGGTTGCCCAGCCCTACTATGTTTCCCATCAATTATCAATCAGCAAGTAGTTTAACGTAACGGATTAGGTTTTTTAAGAGTTCTTAAAATAATTCTATCGTGGAGTCCTCCTTTTAAAAGTAAGTAGATTATCATATATTTAAATAAACATTGACTATCACCATTTTAGTATCAATTTAAATAAACATTGGATGAATAGGATTTAAAAAATAATAATAATAATTTCATGGTAGAATTACCTTAAGAATTTTAGATGATATTAATCCTATATTAAAAAGAATTCAATTTAAATTTAGAACTATACCCATCTTGACCCCATAAGTCTAGTGACATAAAATTTATAATTTTTTTCGTAATTGCTAAGTTATGATTGAGTTACAATAATAATGGTGTTTGTGGTGGATTCATTGTGAAAGTAATGTTGTATTAATCGCAACTTATCATTTTAACTAGTTATGAGATTCTTTGTGTGGCTAACGTTGATTTCCCTAAAAAATATTCTATGTATATGTTCTGTGCGGTTCAATTAAGATAGTGTCGTAACATTGCAGCTACATGTGTAAAACCGATTCGAGAGGGCCAGATGGGGTAGTATCTTTTATATACCTGAACTGCAAAAGCATTTTACTATAGATGATTAGATATCAATAAGAATAAAAAGCAGAATCATATGATGAAATGTGCTACATACACTGAGCGTCTGTGCCCCTAACATTATATCAACTTGGTTACAAGTAAAACGCTGGTTACAAGTGACAACCCTAAACCTCTTAATAGTTCTCCAACGCTCCATAATTCCTTCCTATAATTATAATGACTTGAATGAATAATTTCCACCATAAAAGAATTTTATGTTTTATGTTTTAACTCAGCTATAGTTATTTTAGGGTAAGGAAGTCATCACGCATGCCGTACTAGACACTTGTTTGTTAGCGGAGTACTGTACGGAGATAATATGATTTATTCTCATTCATCCAAAAAACAGGAAGTGTATGGTTTTCTTTCATTCATCAAAAACGTGCACTTGACTTCCTAGTTCCTATCCAATAAATAAGTCTGTCCTTTTTTGCACTGTTGTACTTGAGAGTTGAGATAATGCCCCCCAGTATCTTGGGATAAATATTAAGGTTGGAACTTTGAAATATTACTTTCCATCAAGGATTCTCTAGCTGAGATGATGACCAGTTTGACCCCCTATTCTAGCCCCTCCTATCGTATGAATGGCTATAGTACAAAGAAACTGAGCTTGCAAGAATATTCTGTTGCCATGGGAGATGATAGGCTCAAGTGATGTCTGGTTGCCAAGCATTTAATTTCATATCCACCGTAATACGGGCAAACAACCAAACAATAAAAGAGAACTGTTGGGACGGAGAGTATATAATCACAATCAATAATAAGAAACTTTAAAACAAGCGTAGCCTTATATTCACAGGGAATTACAAAGGAATTAGAGAGATCCGATCAAACAGACAAACCAGGAACAAAAACTTATGGACTTGGTTTTCCCAATCAAAAGCTTGTGAGGATCGGTTGTTGATACTTGAAGAAACTTGTAAACAACTTTGTGGAAAGCTTACTTACTCCACCACTCAGGATGATTATATTGGAAAAAAGATATTCCAGATGAGTGAAGCTCTCATAAGGTGTTGTTGCTTAGCTTACAATTTTGTTATTGTAACATAGATAATGGCTCTGCACAGTAGTGGTTTCTGTCATGAAAAGCACTAAGCTTCTTAAAGACACCGTTTTTACTTGTGTTATAGTTTTTAGCATTATTCGACAATGTAATATATAGAGATAATAGAAAAATCTCCAAGTAACTTTCTAGGAAAAAAGAGCAAAAAGAGATCCAATACATTTTTTGTTTGCTAAAATAAAGTATTGAGACCTGAAACGAGTAAAATTGCTAGTAAATTTCTCTAGTGAGTTGCTTGGTGAAGGTATGTCTGAGCCCCAATTTACCTTACTAGCAGCTGTGATTTACGATGAATTGTCGCACATGAGAAATACAGTTTTATTCACCAATATTCAAGACACCAGGATGATGAAGAGGTAAGAAGGGATGTGGAGCGTGAGGTTTTTTGGGAGCCTCCTCCCTCAGATTGGGTTAAAGTTAATGTTGATACCGCTTGGGTTTCAGGGAAGGCTTGTTATGCTGCTGTGACAAGAAATAGTCGAGGAAGGGGAAGTGCTGATTCTGCTGAAAGAGTGAGTGAAACTTGTAAGTATCAGAGGCCTAGTCGCAGGCTTGTCTACTATGCAGCTCTCCTTCAAATGGGTTGCTAGAATCAGCACTTCCCCTTCCTCGACTATTTCTTGTCACAGCAGCATAACAAGCCTTCCCTGAAACCCAAGCGGTATCAACATTAACTTTAACCCAATCTGAGGGAGGAGGCTCCCAAAAAACCTCACGCTCCACATCCCTTCTTACCTCTTCATCATCCTGGTGTCTTGAATATTGGTGAATAAAACTGTATTTCTCATGTGCGACAATTCATCGTAAATCACAGCTGCTAGTAAGGTAAATTGGGGCTCAGACATACCTTCACCAAGCAACTCACTAGAGAAATTTACTAGCAATTTTACTCGTTTCAGGTCTCAATACTTTATTTTAGCAAACAAAAATGTATTGGAGTCTTTTTTTGCTCTTTTTTCCTAGAAAGTTACTTGGAGATATTTTCTATTATCTCTATATATTACATTGACATCGACTACTACATGCTAAAAACTATAACACAAGATAATGAAACGGTGTCTTTAAGAAGCTACTAGTGCTTTTCATGACAGAAACCACTACTGTGCAGAGCCATCCTAATCTATGTTACAATAACAAAATTGTAAGCTAAGCAACAACACCTCGTATGAGAGCTTCACTCATCTGGAATATCTGATATATTTCCAATATAATCATCCTGGAGTAGTGGAGTAAGTAAGCTTTCCACAAAGGATCTTTGTTTACAAGTTTCTTCAAGTATCAACAACCGAGCTGCCTCACAAGCTTTTGCATTGGGAAAACCAATTGTCCATCTCCCATCTGCAACATGATTGGACATCTTCAAGTGGTTGCTAATAGCTTTACTTGTATTGAATCTTGGGTCAAACTCTCTTATCCGGAGATGCAACCATGAGGGATGGTCCTTGTCTATCTTCGGCTGTATTAAGTGACAATAATGTTACATCAGCAATGTATTATCAAACATAGACATAGGGATCTAGCATATAAAGAATATATATGAGAATTTGGAGCAACCCCTTACATCTTTGGCTTAACTCCAATCACTAAACCTTTTCCTCAATAAGTGATAAAATTGAAAGAAAACATACAGCAAAAAATTGCAAATTGTCAATGATACGGGAAAAGTGAACATGCTATAATTACAAAAGACCGCTGATACCATGTCATAGCTCGAACCAACAAGGGAATACAGATTAGCTCGAACCAACAAGGAAATACAGATTATCCGACCAAGATAACTCTGCCAACCATGACTGTCAACCCTTGCGAGCAGCTGAGCACTAAAGCCTACGCACCAAATCCGGGAAAGTCGGCTAAACCCCATTATGGAAAATCAGCAGTTAACCGCCAAGAATCACAGATATAATGAGGGCGATTATGCCCGTTACTTAAGAGCCACTACTACCACAATGGAGAATGACTGAAAACAAGGAATCGTCCCATAGCAATATAACAAGAACAACAGTTTACATCTGTCCTGACATTCTCACTTCTCATTAGCCCTGCATCATTATCTTCAGAAGTGGGCACAATTACAGTGCATTGCCCTAGCCTAATCATTCCCATTTGTGACTTCAATTGATATGGTCATGATACACAATACACAACACATGCAAATGTGTGATAACTAAAAACTCAAAAGTGATTAACTGTCAGATTGATTGACATCTGTTCAGTACAAAACATGGATTTCTTTCTGCCTCCCCCCCACACCCCACCTTCCCCTCCCCCCTTCTTTCCAATCTAGCCCTTCATAACTCATTGTACAGAGGATGCATAAGGTAATTGCAAAACTCGGTTGTAAACCATCTATATCTTTTTTTCTAGCACAGGTCAATGTATAAATTTGAACATTGGCATTGAAAAGTGCAAGAGAATCAAGCACTCCATCTGTAAACCTACTTGATAGAATTTAGCATTTAAAGAAAAACAAGTATCTCCAAAAGCTGACTAAGAAAGCCCAAAGTTGATCATGGTCAACATCTATACTAAATCAATTTAATCAATTGGTCAGAGTTCAGACCATCGTCAACACTCTGAATGTTGACCTATGTATACCAGTATTGGAACTTACACACAAGCCGGCCAATGGAGCAATAGCAATAACAACTCCTCGTTGACTGCGGAAGGGATGTTTCTCTGTGAGAAGCAATTTTCCGGTTGTTCCCCTTGCCACTGGTCCGGTTGTTCCCCTTGCCACAGGTAGATATCCCTGATTCCTGCATTGGAAAATGCTATTCTGCAAGGGATTCCAGAGCCTGCAAAAGTTGTATGAAGTTAGAGGATAATTAGACAGCTAACTGAAGTTTAGCTTGAATTATGCCCCCACCTAAAGAAACATCGGATCCAAAGCTTGCAGATGAGATATCCGAAGCATGACTTCTGCCAGAATCAGCAGTTGGACCAGTTGGCATGTTCAGCACGGATTTTTCAAGCAAGTCTCCTTTGAAAATAACTGCCTTAAGCTGAAGATGGAGAATGAAATCCTATAAAATATAATTATTATGAGATCTTCCACATCCCAGCACACTTAAATAAGGAAGGAACACTGGTCATATAACATATTACAACAGAAAACAGGTTCTTAGATAATATGAGCTTGGGTTCAATAGGCAAACTAGAAATATAATCACAAAGACAGCAGCAGATGTTTGTATTAGAGAAAGATTATTCAAAAGAAATCAGACAAACATATGATATGAGCACTAACTTTTGTATAAGAAAAGTTAGCTGTAGACTCAAAGCTATAGACAACATGAATAGGAAAGACAACACAATGTGATAAGGCAAGTATTCAGTCAAAGGACATCAATAATATTTAATTGACATTTCTATGCTCACTTCATCTACAGCACATGTCAAATATAAAGGTGATAAGTGATCAAAATATCAATCATAAAACCATTAAGACAGTCATATCTTTTAAATCTACACACTAAGGACAATCCAACTTCAACATTTCTTGCCAGGTTGGACACCATCTGCGCACCAAACCCACCCACATAGCATTTAATTCGGCTCCAAGTTGAGTTGGAAAATTTGTAGCCATACTTAAAACTGTGACTCATCTCGGCATCCACATTAAAGAGCTTAGGACATTAATTATATTGACAAGGCATCCTTTAAACAAAACTAAATGTTGCAACAAACCTATATTTCATTTGATTGCCCAATATATAAATTTCAAAAGTAACAAGCAGCAACACAAACTCTCTCTCTCTCTCTCTCTCTCTCTTAAAAGGGAAAATGTAAATTTTTGAATACAAAACAAAATAATAAAAAACATTGAAAAAAATTTAAATTTTAATCAGATTTAATTATAAAAACCTTCACAGCTTCTACCATCCTTTGCCAAGCAGAAACAGTAGTGGTATCACCTGCAATATGTAAATAATTTTGTTTACTCTCCAAAAAGAGAAAAGTGTTGTGAGAGGAAATAATTCAATCCAATTACAATAATTCAATTTCATTAATACGAAAAGTACAATACCGTCAGTATGTTGTTGGCAGACAGCAAGCTCTAAAGCAAAAAAGGGATCTTTAAGTTGGGATGATTCCTCAAGAGCTGTATCAAACATCAATAAAAATGAATCAATTAATAAAATCTTGCTCTAGCAGATTATCTCTAGGCTCTCTATCACTCCTAAATGCTAGAGTCACTGTAGCTCTCCACTACCCTTAAAATATTATTTCCTCTATTATTTTATTAATTTCCTCTCTCTCTCTCTCATGATCTCGTAATGGACCTGGGAGGGAGATCCCAAGTGGTGGGGCTGACGGATCTTGCGCCGTGGAGTAGTGTTTGACCACGGATCGATCAAGGTCTTGGCTATGGCTGGATTTTGATGTGGCAACAGTGGGTCCCTTGACGATTTTGGGTGTGTCTGGTTCAACAATGACTAGTGGAGTAGATCTTGGGGTTTCTTTATGGCCAGCAGGGGTCAATTTGTGGGATGGCTTTAGAGATAGTGGGGATGAGCCGAGAAGAAGTCAAGCTTGTGAGAGAGGTTGAGTCCGAGCTTTGACTCCAGCTGCCTTACGATGCTAGAGGACATGTATTGTTGTTCCAGAGAACTATGGTCTGCTGTGGGTGTGTTTTGGTGTTGGTGTTGTTGATCTCCACCATGATGAGTTGCCCGAATGGGTTTTGGGTGATTTTTGATAGATTTGGTTGATTTTGGAAGAATAATATAAAAAAGAATGAGGAAATAATAATTAAATGGGATAGATAAAGGAATTTAGAGTGTTGGAAAATAATTTGAGAAATTGATTAGGTAAAATGTAAATGTGGTTTTTTTCAAAATGCACCAGTGACAAAGAGTGAGTCGATTCAAGTTTAGAGAATGAAAAAAGGTAGAGGAGACCAATAACATTAACAAAAGTAGTAAAAAGGACATGTTAATTAAGAAAATAACAGAAAGTATGACTTCATATAGAATAGAATGGTGTAAAAGAATATATGTGGCCGACCCTAACTATTTTGTTGAGATCCATAGCCAACCCCAAAAATTTTGGGACTAAGGCTTGGTTGTTGAGAAATCGAGAACTCCAAGAAATTTCATCGAGTACATAGAGTTTTATGAACGTTGTGTTGGCGTAGTAGGTGTGAGTACGTGAGTAGAGACTTTCTATTAGAGTGAATAGATTGTCCTTAGTAGTCAGCAACTACCTGATAGATGGTGCATTAATATCTCTTTGCTACTAAATTTAGTAACTATAATTCACCACATCAAACTTCTACATTGCGTGCGTTATAATACAAATATCAAAATAATAAGTATCAACACAAGAATGCAAAAATACAATGTGAATAAAGAATCTTAGAGACGCCCATCCGCTTCCAGGTAATCTCCTGCAATAACCTCTCATAAACAAAATAGAAAGTACCTATACATCACGGTATTAATAAGAATATGGGTATCCATAAATCCATCTTATAACTCTCTCTATGGTATGAAACCGCCATCCGATATACAAGGATTATCTAAAGAATGGACAACGAGCAAATAGGTGAGGGTCTAACGTCTCGGACTAAACGGAAAAGCGGAGAAGCCTATCTAAATATCATATTCTTTTAGAATATAAAGAATACAATTATCTGAAGATGACAGCCAACAGGCGATTAAACTTACTTAAAAAAAAGACTTCTGTCAGCCAACCAGAACAAATATGCATATACCTTGCGTTGAAATACTAATGATATGATAATCAGTGTCGATATACAAACTGCTCATCAGCGAACTAATTGTACGCTAAACTGAAATGAAACCACTTTGTGAAATTAACATAAGTTCGACCAAGATAACACAGATCCATAGATATCACGACAGAAATTGAAACTCTCAACTTACTCACTCTGCAAAATAAATGCTTATATCTCAATTCTATTTATAAAATAACATAAAATTTAAGTCATTTGTAAAGGCATAACACTTAATCGATACAAGCCTCATGGCCACGCGCAAACCTATGTATAAAATAAGGTATCCTATAATATTACTCTCCTAAACGGAGAGCCAAGCCAAGACAACACAATAATTTCACTGGCATAACAAATATTCAAAGGAGCCAAGTCTTTCAACCCTAAACGAAATCAAAACCAATCGTAAGTATTAAAAAAATCCGACCCCTCTATATTATATCAAATTTGGAATTATTTATTTCTTTCGCATCAAAGTGCCAGGAGGACAATAAGAAACAATGTAGTGAAATACCAAGTGGCCCTCAGCACTTAATATTTTTTTACTAGCATGTGTGGCATCAATAAATTCTAAACACACACATCAGGCTCAATCGTCGAATGAAAAATAGAGAAATTGATAAATAACGGGGAAGTAATATGGTTAATGGATAATACCTAATTAACATACTAAATTGCATCTCTGTTCATTCCCTTACATTTCCTTTAATAACAAACAATCACCACGCATCAATATATCATAAAAACCCTCAAGACACGAACTCAAAATTCAAACAATTCTGCTCTGTGCGACTCTAGTCAACAACAAGTTCTCATTCTAAACCAAGATTAAAGAAAACACACACTAATTGTAACCAGATTACTCTAATAACAAGGATAATGGATCTAATATAAGAGAGATTGTTATACCCGGAAAATTACCGAGGCAAAGTCTCTATATTAATAATATCTTACTACAGATCTATAGCTCACATAAATCAAAAAGTACACCGAAAAAGTGCTCTATCGTAACATAACATAAACCAAATATCGCATATGATTAATAACAAGAGAAATCTGACTAAAGACAAAAGCAATCAAAAACCAAATCCATATTAAAACAAGAAATCTAAAAGACAAAAGTGATTACCTGAAAGTGAAAGCGATTGTGAGAAATTGTTCGATTAAGAGGGTTTTTAGGGTTAGGGTTTTTCCCAAACTCCTCGGATCTTTTGTTTGGAGGAGTTAAGGAAAAAAAAAAAAAGAGCAATGAAACGCAGAGAGAGAGAGAGAGAGAGAAAACGATGAGGTTGGAATGAAAGAGATTGGAGGAAACAGAAAAGGATTTTGATTTTGTGATCGCCTCGGTTTTTTCGATTCCCGGTTTTGCCCTTGCTACTGTTTATTGCTTTTCCTATAAGTTTTCGTTACTTTTTTTGTTTCGTTACGTCGTCGTTTGTTTCAAACTCGATCTCGATCTCCAACAGTTTGTTACGTTTTACGTTGTCCAAAAAATTGCGAAGGAAAGACTAAGGAGCTGGCACTGAGCTGTAAATTAGTGTCCCGACGAGGGAAGAGAATAAAAGCAAATTTTCTTAATTTTTTTCCATAACTGTTGGGTTTGTAATTTAGTGTATTGTAATTAAGATAAAACTTAGATATAATTTTTTAGGTTAAGTATATTAAAATTTTCAATTAAATTCAAACACTTGGTTGTTTTAACCAATGAAATACAACCAATGTTATATTTTCTAAGAATATTTAAATTCAATCTAGTTATGTGTTTGAATTCAATTAGGGAATCTAATGTACCTAATCTAAGAAACTGTACATAAACTTTACTCTTGTTATTAAGGGTAAAACTTAGGTATAATTCCTTAGGTTAAGTACATTAGGTTACCAAATTGAATTCAAACACATGGTTGCATTAACCAATGAAACACAAACAATGTTATCTTTTCCAAGAATATTTAAATTCAATGTATTTGAATTTAACTAGGAATCTAATATACTTGACCTAAGGAACTGTAGCTAAGTTTTCCCATGTAATTAATGCTAAAAAAAAGATGATCAACGGTGAGTCGTGTGAAAATGAGTGGCTCCAACTTTAATTTATCATGTTAATGATGA
>OU015762.1:50544229-50609462 GCA_907173295.1 Fagus sylvatica | reverse complement strand
AATGACTAATTCTTAATTAATGTGATTCACAAGAAAACTAAATTAATTTGGAAAATGATTAATATTGAGTATGAAACATTGAAGTAATAAAATTATTATATCCAACTTTACCAACTGTTTTACCTGTCTGTGATGAGACTCAAGCTCAAGCTGCCTGCAGGGATTGTAAGAGGTTGAAGACCCCAAATAGTCTCTAGTGATGGATGACCTGATGATGATGATGGTTTACATCTCATGTAAGTTTGGAAAGTAGCAATTCCCATGAGCCAAAACCTACCAGTCTCTCCAATCCCACAAACCAATTTTCCAAGCTCCATGATCATGTGCTCCACAGGACAATAATAGCCCCTCCTTTGCTCATTCAAAGTAGCCCTATAATCAGTAGCCCATTTAAGATCCCCCAAATACAAAATAACCCCTTTACTCATACAGCTCTTCACAAGGTTCTTAAGCTCTCCAAGTTTCTGCTCAACATCTATTCTAGAGTGACTTTCAAAAGAGGAGAGATTGACTGGTATAAATTTTACCTCTCTTAAAGCTTCAGGAACATCTCCATTTTCAACCTTTTCCATCACTCCTTTAACCACACCAGCAAGAGTAGCAATACACTCTCCAACAATCACAATACTTTTCCCTCTTTTGCTCATCAAATTATCTATGACACTCCTAACATCCTCACTCATTGGTTTGCCTAGTTTTGTGCCACTTTGACTGACAGGTTGGGCTAATTGGTTAGTTTCCTTAGACTTGCTACTAACTGAAGAAGGAGTTTGAGAACATATTTCTAAGGAGATAGCTTGCTCTACATTGCTTTTCACTTGGGTACTAGAGAAACCAGCCTCTCTCATGACTCTACTAACACTAGGATCATCTAAGATAGATATTACGAGTTGCTCTAACTCTATCTTTACCGCTAAGAGTGGCTGCTGCTGATTCTCAATAGACCCACGTCGTTGATGAGCCTGAGCGCGCTTGAAAGCAGCAACAAGGGCGTTGGAGATTGAAGGATGTTGGGATTGATGAGAACCCAACATGGGGCTAGAATTGGAGGCTGGTAAGCGATTAAGCGCGACGTTGAAACAAAGCTCTAAGGCTTTGCAATGGAGTGGATGAGCGTTGGATTGAAGACAAGCAGTCCTCAATAAACCTGTGGGAGAAGCAAGCATGGTGTTAGCCACATGTAGAGGAGTCACTTGGGCATGACCACGACGCTTAGCAAGTGTCACGGCATGGTTTACTACTTTGGCAGCCTCTGCTGTTAAAGATTGTTGCAAAGTACTGCAACCTCCAGCTCTCATCTTCAACAATTGAATCTACTAGCTATAGTGATAGCAGTGACCAAAAGCTCAAAAGCGTATCAAGGAAAACTTGATTCTAGCTTTCATATGGGTTTATCTGAATTTCAAAGAAAACAAGGAAAAGAGATAGGTATTGAGGAGTGGAGGGCTTGTTATAGTGATATGTTTTGGTAGGTTTGAATCCACCTATAGCTTGTCTATATTATGCAAGAGTAGTTCCATGAAGCTCTTGTTTTATGTAGTTTGTCTAGATTGTGATTATGATTTGGCTAGAGAGAGAAAGAGAGAGAGAAATAGAGAGAAGGTATGAAATTTATGAGAGGTGAGCTATGCTTTTCTTGTAGGTGAGGTAAAATTTGGGGTCCAAAGTCGATTTTGTAGTGGAAAGTGGAATGCATGTGCTGACAAGCAGGACGAATGCACCAGTATCAAAGGCAACTCAGCTTTGCCCTTTCTCTCTACATCAAATTTGATAAAAAAAGATATTGTATTTGTAAGTGGGTCACTCTCTCTTTTATGAAAAGAATTATATCTATACATATTAAGGTATTGATCAATCCTGAAAGACAATATATTGCCCAATCTTTTTTTAAAGTACACATCAAATCTTGGTACAATTTTCTTCATTATCTTATTGAAACATAGCCAGTCCTAGTATTTTTCATTTTTAAAGAACTTAATCAAATTCAATCAAGCACTAAGGAGAAATATTAGTCTACATACTCAGTACAAGGTGCTCCAATGATGAATGAGCCGTGATGAAACTCAAAAAGACAATCTTAACCTTGTATAAAATGTTTTGTTATTTGTTAATAAAGGGCAATCTAGAATTTTCGTTTTACCAAAAATTGGTGGCGCCCCCATATGAGAGAGAGAGAGAAAGAGGTGAAATCTTATTCACCGTCCGCAAAAACCGAGGACCTGAAAAGAGAATGGGACTATATGTCTGAAGGAATTGGGAACCGTGTACGATTTTCTTCCGGACTCAAAAACAAAGGAATAAAGCGTCCGCATTCATTCATCCTTTTATGGATAACAAAGTTACAAAAACTAACTTGACGCTTTGAATTGAATGCATATTGCATGGGGATTAAGACCAACATACAAACATTCCCTAGCTCATATGACATGTCTCTCTCTCTCATTATTTCATAAAGTTTGGAGCTTTTGCACCCTCGTTCATTCAAAAAATGAACAAACAAATAACCAAGTTAAAAAGAAAATGATAACAAACTCCAAGGGACAAATTGAGAGATGGGCTTGGTTCTTTTTCTTAGGTGTCTTCTCCATCAAAATATGGTCTCTAATAATAACATTGTGTCGTGTCAAAGCATGAAAGGGTTCTCCGTTCATTAATTGTAATCAATATTCAATATCATATCCCTCTTTCATCATGATTCTAATCCTAAATCATTTGGTAATAATTATGATAATAGTAAGTTAGTAACACTAAGAAAAATGGAGTAATTAAACATTATAATATCAAAAACTACTATGCCTTTTCTTTTTAGATGAATGATAAATGCCTCCATTATTACTACTTGCTGAAGTGATATGCAATTGTTGACGCGAGAACTCTTATCATAGTATGAGAAATAAGACTTAACTTCAAGGGAGCAACATTAATAATTAATTAATAACACTTTTTTTTTCTTTCTATATTTACTTTGTGCTCATGAGTGATATATCATCAATGCGCTGTAAAGAGAAGTTCAGAAACTTTCATGCATAATATCATGAATTTGACAGGAGCTCTAGCGCACGTCCAATGTTACGAGATTCATTATTATTTTGCTTGCAATCAGAAGTGTTACGGAAAATGAAAATGAAAGTATACTACAATTAGAAAAAGATCACTTATGCATTATGCCTCGTCACATCAAATGAAATAAAGTGCTTGAACAAAAACCGACTAGGGAATAGTTCGAGCTTGGAGTACCGAATCTGAGTTTGGAGGCCAAGTACCAAGGTCCGACCAAAGAATGAGCCAAACTTAGAACAACTCAAGTGTCCCGAATAATACGATCGAGCATTAAGTTTGGTCCCTAATCATGGACATAATGAAGGCTGTTATGCCCGCCATTAAAGGTTCAATACAATCACAATGAAAAGTGATTAAAAACAAGGAATTTTATTCAGTATGCATTTATTGTATTTTGGAAGTATTGAATAATTTTCTCAAACCAAGAAACGCCTCCTCATAAACAACATTATATAAGAAAGAATCCTAAAACAATTTTAAGAACAAACAAACAAAACAAAAAACAAAAAATGGTAAGAGACCACTTTCATATTGATTAAACAACATTCCTTATCTTAAAAACCTTTCAAATTCAGCATCGAAATTATTAAGTTGGTGTCACATCATTACCACTCCAAGTTCTTTTCTATTTTTGACAGGCATTCATATGATTGATCAAGCTTATAATCAATTGCTTCATCAAGAAATAATAGATGAAGCCCTATAGTGAAGTGAGTTTCATTTCTTAGATCAATTCTTAAATAATTTGTTTTAATAATTTAATCCAACAATCTAATTTTTCAATTTTTATAATCACTCGGGAAACTTGGAAGACACAACACAAGGTAAAAGTCATATCTCTGAGGCCAACCAAGCAAGATGATTGAAGATGGTAGTTTCCATTATTAATTTATCAAATAAGGTACAGAACCAATAGCTAACCTTTGTGGTGGATGTTGCTTTTCCTTTCAAAACTAAGATCTAATATTTGACTAATTAGGAATGGAGAGTTGCTGAGAGGGCTGTTCTATTGTTTAACTAAAAAAAATTGCAGCCGACTTCCTAGCTCAGTCTTTGATTAAGAAGGACAGGTATGTTACCAATTTAAGAAATAGAGAGAGAACTAAGTATAAAAAAATGGAAAATGAATCACAAGTCACAACACTAGTAGTATAGTAGTATCATTTAAAACTTTGGTGGCTGTAACCATTAGCCACATTCCATGATGTTTAATTTCATAACCGTTGTGCATGATGAACTTTAACTACGTGCATAATTTCATACAGACATCACAAAATTTTCTTCGTATTTTAAGAAAAGAATGCTGCAAAAACCTGCAATATATAAGATGACGGTTCTTCCATGGGATAATGTGTTTCAAATGCCTTAATTAAATTTTGGTTTACTTCCTTATTTATATCTTGCTAGTTAGTTTGATTAAAGAACAGTACTAAACTTTGACAGATTAATATTTGTTAAAAAAGGACCACTACCTAAAGTCCATCATCACCACCCCCTCAAAGTGTAAGAACAGGGTCGGAACCAAGGATTTTTGATTGGGGGAGATAATTTTTTTTATAATTTAAATCTTTAAAATTGTTAGTAATTATATATACTATAAATGGTAATTTAAAAATTTTGCAGGGCCATGGCCTCCTCACACTTTATACGTATGGTTCCACCCAATGTTAGGTTATTCATACCATAAAATTGGAGAAGATATGGGTTAGATTAATCCACTGTGGTTCACGTTTATTCTATGCCTTCCGATCCAATATTATCACACTTTATCAGATGGGAAGATATGAAGCAACTAACAATGAGGTACACAGAAATAAGTACTCGTTTGGAAGAGCTTATTTGCTTTTGCTTATTGGTCTTCAAAAATAAGTTATGGAAAAATAGAGTTAAAATTTTAAAAATTTGTATATAAGTCAAATAAATTGAAAAAAAAAATGGCAAACGAACATTAATTCAACAATGGGTCAAGAAGCAGGGGCGGAATCAGAAATTCAGTCTAAGATGAACACTTTTTGGGCTTTTTTTTTTTTTTTTTTATTATTTGGGGTTTTTGTTGTTTAGTAATTTTGATATATTTATATATCTATAATTTTTTTTAAGAACAAAATTAAGGATAGATACTCCATAAAATTCATTTTTTTTTTTTTATATACATACACCTAGTAATATATGATTACAAAGTGGATCTGCCCTTGTCAGGAAGCAAGGGATTGTGATGAACATTTCTGATAAGGGCCATAACTTTGGCCTGGTTCAAAAGTATAATTTTATCTACATATCTATCTGTATCATATCCTAATTCCTAATAACAAAACTTAGTTCTTCTTTTTCTTTTTCTTCTTCTTCTAGCACTGTCACTCAGGTGAATTTCTGGTCAGGTGTTTTCAGTTTGTGGCCTATTTTTGGTAACAGGTCCTATTCTTCAGCAGTTCAGCGTGCCTTTGCATAGAAAGGAGAGCTACACCACTACACAGTACTTATCTGATATCTAGGTGATCTTCAACTAAAGAGAACTATGAAATTAATTAAACAAATTGGAACATATTTTCCAAACACAGCAAACGAGAGATCCCCTTTCATTCTTCAAATCATCTTCCACTTTTACTTGTTTATACAATGGCCCATAATTAAGTCGATAACAAATCCATTTTTACTGGTTATACTTTTAGCTAGTCTCAATGTTCCCTTCAAGGTAAAGTAGTTCAAATAAAGAAAATGATTGAGAATTAATAAAGAAAGAGAAAAGAGAATGATCTAGCAATCATAGAAGAAAGCTAGTGATAGAAAACTAGTTCATGGCCAGGATTATTATGGTTGGAAATTTTTCAATTTCCATTGCCTTTGTAAATTGTATGTGTGCATTTATAAGCTATTTTTAGTTTGTCTTAGGTCAGGAGCTTTAGGCCACCATATTCAAACTCCACTGCAAGCAACCTTGCCCAGCTTCGTCTTAGTTATAAGTTTTTCCAACTGAGCCAAAAAACCTCTGATATTCATTCACGTTGTCCCTGCATTGGTGCATAGTGCATATATATATAGTTGTATTATGAGTGACAATAGCGAAGTTAGAATATTTTCCTAAAGTGATCAAAGGCTACATATATAATGATATGATGAGAAATTTTAGCATTATTGACCTATTTTAATGGCCTAGCTTAACAAATTAAGGTCAAGGTACATTGAGTAGCAATTGGTCATCACCTCATATGAAAATAGAAGTAATGTCATTTTTATAAAAAAAATTCATACACAAATCTTTAACAAACTTTAATCTCACATTTCTTAATATCCGTATTTGACTTTTCAAAATCAATAGTAAAAAAGAAGAAGAGAAATTGTAAAAGGATTGTACAAATAATATTATTGTTAAAATATTTGTTCTAAGTTTACATATGGATAAGTCACATACAAATATACAATGACATAACAGTTATAATCAAATCTATAATTCCAAATGATAACTTATTGGTTACTAATTATAAAAGAAAAGATAAAAAGTAAGAATAGAACTAAAAATAATAATTTATCTTTTGAGTCATAAACACAAATAAAAATAAAAATAAAACTATCTTTTGAGTCATAAACACAAATAAAAAAGAAGATTAAAAAAATTCAAAGGAACTAAAATTAATTAGACCAGGGCAAGTCATGACTCTCTTGGACTAAGATGGAGCATTTGAAACTGATCTATTTCATTGTTCACATTAAATATTACAAATTTAAAGATGTATCTAATACTACATCATTTAAAATGTTAAATGATATGACAAATTTCATAAATAAAATTTTAATTATAAAATAAAGAGAATCTGATTCCCTTAAACCTTGGCCTTCCCATCCCTCCGCCACTAACGAGTGACCAGAACACGAAGCAAATTATACAAATTATATAAGAGTAGGTCCCAAAAGACCTTATACAATATCCCAGATATCCTTATACAATAACTAATAATCCAAAATTCCCAACTGTTTATTCTTTCTCGGAGAGCATTCTAGCCTGAGTCCCCAGTCAAAAAGCTTCTTCTATCTTTGTTGGCCTAAAAAGACATACATTAAAGGGGCACCAAATAATTTGAACACGAAGCACTCAGCAGTGCTAGAAAAAGGAGTATGTTTGAATGAAAGAGAGGAATATGTATACAATTAATGCACTTACTTAGATTACACCCCAACCCACATATCCCTTTTTCTCTCTCACCAATAACGGTTAACTTGGTCTAAATAAAGGGTAGCTCTGTAGCAAAGGCCATCCCTAACTGTTGCTCACTAAATATGTGCCTTCGACACCATGAAATTTGTGTCAAAGTGAAAGTTAGGGTTATAGCTTTTCTCTCATTTCACTATCAGACCAATTTAGTTTTTCATGGGAACACATTACATTAGAGGTTCTAATAATATTATATATAATATATCTCACTCTCTTTTGCTTAAAGTAAAGCACTCTCTCATAAAGCAATACTAAAAAGTAAAATATGGCATTATCTACTCAAAAGGGACGCTCATTTTGTGCTTTTAAGCTTCAAATAAGCATCTTTGGCCTATACGTGGCCATGTGGGTGAAAGCAATATTCAAGAGAGGGAACAAAACTCACGGAGAGAGAGAGAGAGAGTAGTTAATAGTATTTATGCTGGCCGGCCAGACTTTAAACTTTAAAGGTAACAATGGAAGGAAAGTAGCTCTAATTTTGACATGACAGCCTTGTTAATGTAAAAGGTGATGGAATTACGTACCAGTACCACACTACTTTTCCTAAAAGTTTTCATTATTTTATGCTTAGTATCTACAATGCACTAAACAAAACTTAAGTTCAATTTTTTTAACTTAAAGGCCCGCATCATGAGACTATAATGCTTATTCTTAGATCATAATAATATTCTCAACAGTAAATTGATGGGGTATGATTATGAAGGACTCGATCCGTATGCTTTCCATGGTTGTACCCTTAGGGGCGGCTGAGTCTAATTAGACTCGAATGAAAAAAGGATAATTCTATCTAACGCAGCCTATAGAAAGCAATAGCTTCTTCAGCACTCAATTGCATCACATCTATACATAGGTTGCCCAGCCCTACTATGTTTCCCATCAATTATCAATCAGCAAGTAGTTTAACGTAACGGATTAGGTTTTTTAAGAGTTCTTAAAATAATTCTATCGTGGAGTCCTCCTTTTAAAAGTAAGTAGATTATCATATATTTAAATAAACATTGACTATCACCATTTTAGTATCAATTTAAATAAACATTGGATGAATAGGATTTAAAAAATAATAATAATAATTTCATGGTAGAATTACCTTAAGAATTTTAGATGATATTAATCCTATATTAAAAAGAATTCAATTTAAATTTAGAACTATACCCATCTTGACCCCATAAGTCTAGTGACATAAAATTTATAATTTTTTTCGTAATTGCTAAGTAAGTTGTGATTGAGTTACAATAATAATGGTGTTTGTGGTGGATTCATTGTGAAAGTAATGTTGTATTAATCGCAACTTATCATTTTAACTAGTTATGAGATTCTTTGTGTGGCTAACGTTGATTTCCCTAAAAAATATTCTATGTATATGTTCTGTGCGGTTCAATTAAGATAGTGTCGTAACATTGCAGCTACATGTGTAAAACCGATTCGAGAGGGCCAGATGGGGTAGTATCTTTTATATACCTGAACTGCAAAAGCATTTTACTATAGATGATTAGATATCAATAAGAATAAAAAGCAGAATCATATGATGAAATGTGCTACATACACTGAGCGTCTGTGCCCCTAACATTATATCAACTTAGTAAAACGCTGGTTACAAGTGACAACCACTTAAACCTCTTAATAGTTCTCCAACGCTCCATAATTCCTTCCTCATAATTATAATGACTTGAATGAATAAATTTCCACCATAAAAGAATTTTATGTTTTATGTTTTAACTCATTATAGTTATTTTAGGGTAAGGAAGTCATCACGCATGCCGTAGCTAGACCACTTGTTTGTTAGCGGAGTACTGTACGGAGATAATATGATTTATTCTCATTCATCCAAAAAACAGGAAGTGTATGGTTTTCTTTCATTCATCAAAAACGTGCACTTGACTTCCTAGTTCCTATCCAATAAATAAGTCTGTCCTTTTTTGCACTGTTGTACTTGAGAGTTGAGATAATGCCCCCCAGTATCTTGGGATAAATATTAAGGTTGGAACTTTGAAATATTACTTTCCATCAAGGATTCTCTAGCTGAGATGATGACCAGTTTGACCCCCTATTCTAGCCCCTCCTATCGTATGAATGGCTATAGTACAAAGAAACTGAGCTTGCAAGAATATTCTGTTGCCATGGGAGATGATAGGCTCAAGTGATGTCTGGTTGCCAAGCATTTAATTTCATATCCACCGTAATACGGGCAAACAACCAAACAATAAAAGAGAACTGTTGGGACGGAGAGTATATAATCACAATCAATAATAAGAAACTTTAAAACAAGCGTAGCCTTATATTCACAGGGAATTACAAAGGAATTAGAGAGATCCGATCAAACAGACAAACCAGGAACAAAAACTTAGACTTGGTCCGATCCAAGGCAACAGCTTCAAAAGCAAGCAAGGCCCAAGGCATGATAGAATTATTTACATTTATTACAAAAAGCCCATATAGCAAGGGTACAAGCAACTCTGTTTTAGACTCTAGCAACCCATTTGAAGGAGAGCTGCATAGTAGACAAGCCTGCGACTAGGCCTCTGATACTTACAAGTTTCACTCACTCTTTCAGCAGAATCAGCACTTCCCCTTCCTCGACTATTTCTTGTCACAGCAGCATAACAAGCCTTCCCTGAAACCCAAGCGGTATCAACATTAACTTTAACCCAATCTGAGGGAGGAGGCTCCCAAAAAACCTCACGCTCCACATCCCTTCTTACCTCTTCATCATCCTGGTGTCTTGAATATTGGTGAATAAAACTGTATTTCTCATGTGCGACAATTCATCGTAAATCACAGCTGCTAGTAAGGTAAATTGGGGCTCAGACATACCTTCACCAAGCAACTCACTAGAGAAATTTACTAGCAATTTTACTCGTTTCAGGTCTCAATACTTTATTTTAGCAAACAAAAAATGTATTGGAGTCTCTTTTTGCTCTTTTTTCCTAGAAAGTTACTTGGAGATATTTTCTATTATCTCTATATATTACATTGACATCGACTACTACATGCTAAAAACTATAACACAAGATAATGAAACGGTGTCTTTAAGAAGCTACTAGTGCTTTTCATGACAGAAACCACTACTGTGCAGAGCCATCCTATCTATGTTACAATAACAAAATTGTAAGCTAAGCAACAACACCTCGTATGAGAGCTTCACTCATCTGGAATATCTGATATATTTCCAATATAATCATCCTGGAGTAGGTGGAGTAAGTAAGCTTTCCACAAAGGATCTTTGTTTACAAGTTTCTTCAAGTATCAACAACCGAGCTGCCTCACAAGCTTTTGCATTGGGAAAACCAATTGTCCATCTCCCATCTGCAACATGATTGGACATCTTCAAGTGGTTGCTAATAGCTTTACTTGTATTGAATCTTGGGTCAAACTCTCTTATCCGGAGATGCAACCATGAGGGATGGTCCTTGTCTATCTTCGGCTGTATTAAGTGACAATAATGTTACATCAGCAATGTATTATCAAACATAGACATAGGGATCTAGCATATAAAGAATATATATGAGAATTTGGAGCAACCCCTTACATCTTTGGCTTAACTCCAATCACTAAACCTTTTCCTCAATAAGTGATAAAATTGAAAGAAAACATACAGCAAAAAATTGCAAATTGTCAATGATACGGGAAAAGTGAACATGCTATAATTACAAAAGACCGCTGATACCATGTCATAGCTCGAACCAACAAGGGAATACAGATTAGCTCGAACCAACAAGGAAATACAGATTATCCGACCAAGATAACTCTGCCAACCATGACTGTCAACCCTTGCGAGCAGCTGAGCACTAAAGCCTACGCACCAAATCCGGGAAAGTCGGCTAAACCCCATTATGGAAAATCAGCAGTTACACCGCCAAGAATCACAGATATAATGAGGGCGATTATGCCCGTTACTTAAGAGCCACTACTACCACAATGGAGAATGACTGAAAACAAGGAATCGTCCCATAGCAATATAACAAGAACAACAGTTTACATCTGTCCTGACATTCTCACTTCTCATTAGCCCTGCATCATTATCTTCAGAAGTGGGCACAATTACAGTGCATTGCCCTAGCCTAATCATTCCCATTTGTGACTTCAATTGATATGGTCATGATACACA
Organism: Fagus sylvatica; assembly: GCA_907173295.1. NCBI lineage: Eukaryota > Viridiplantae > Streptophyta > Magnoliopsida > Fagales > Fagaceae > Fagus > Fagus sylvatica. Next base: position 50,598,090 of record OU015762.1, on the reverse strand, counting down.
ACACATGCAAATGTGTGATAACTAAAAACTCAAAAGTGATTAACTGTCAGATTGATTGACATCTGTTCAGTACAAAACATGGATTTCTTTCTGCCTCCCCCCCACACCCCACCTTCCCCTCCCCCCTTCTTTCCAATCTAGCCCTTCATAACTCATTGTACAGCGGATGCATAAGGTAATTGCAAAACTCGGTTGTAAACCATCTATATCTTTTTTTCTAGCACAGGTCAATGTATAAATTTGAACATTGGCATTGAAAAGTGCAAGAGAATCAAGCACTCCATCTGTAAACCTACTTGATAGAATTTAGCATTTAAAGAAAAACAAGTATCTCCAAAAGCTGACTAAGAAAGCCCAAAGTTGATCATGGTCAACATCTATACTAAATCAATTTAATCAATTGGTCAGAGTTCAGACCATCGTCAACACTCTGAATGTTGACCTATGTATACCAGTATTGGAACTTACACACAAGCCGGCCAATGGAGCAATAGCAATAACAACTCCTCGTTGACTGCGGAAGGGATGTTTCTCTGTGAGAAGCAATTTTCCGGTTGTTCCCCTTGCCACTGGTATCAGGTAGATATCCCTGATTCCTGCATTGGAAAATGCTATTCTGCAAGGGATTCCAGAGCCTGCAAAAGTTGTATGAAGTTAGAGGATAATTAGACAGCTAACTGAAGTTTAGCTTGAATTATGCCCCCACCTAAAGAAACATCGGATCCAAAGCTTGCAGATGAGATATCCGAAGCATGACTTCTGCCAGAATCAGCAGTTGGACCAGTTGGCATGTTCAGCACGGATTTTTCAAGCAAGTCTCCTTTGAAAATAACTGCCTTAAGCTGAAGATGGAGAATGAAATCCTATAAAATATAATTATTATGAGATCTTCCACATCCCAGCACACTTAAATAAGGAAGGAACACTGGTCATATAACATATTACAACAGAAAACAGGTTCTTAGATAATATGAGCTTGGGTTCAATAGGCAAACTAGAAATATAATCACAAAGACAGCAGCAGATGTTTGTATTAGAGAAAGATTATTCAAAAGAAATCAGACAAACATATGATATGAGCACTAACTTTTGTATAAGAAAAGTTAGCTGTAGACTCAAAGCTATAGACAACATGAATAGGAAAGACAACACAATGTGATAAGGCAAGTATTCAGTCAAAGGACATCAATAATATTTAATTGACATTTCTATGCTCACTTCATCTACAGCACATGTCAAATATAAAGGTGATAAGTGATCAAAATATCAATCATAAAACCATTAAGACAGTCATATCTTTTAAATCTACACACTAAGGACAATCCAACTTCAACATTTCTTGCCAGGTTGGACACCATCTGCGCACCAAACCCACCCACATAGCATTTAATTCGGCTCCAAGTTGAGTTGGAAAATTTGTAGCCATACTTAAAACTGTGACTCATCTCGGCATCCACATTAAAGAGCTTAGGACATTAATTATATTGACAAGGCATCCTTTAAACAAAACTAAATGTTGCAACAAACCTATATTTCATTTGATTGCCCAATATATAAATTTCTAAAATAACAAGCAGCAACACAAACTCTCTCTCTCTCTCTCTCTCTCTCTTAAAAGGGAAAATGTAAATTTTTGAATACAAAACAAAATAATAAAAAACATTGAAAAAAATTTAAATTTTAATCAGATTTAATTATAAAAACCTTCACAGCTTCTACCATCCTTTGCCAAGCAGAAACAGTAGTGGTATCACCTGCAATATGTAAATAATTTTGTTTACTCTCCAAAAAGAGAAAAGTGTTGTGAGAGGAAATAATTCAATCCAATTACAATAATTCAATTTCATTAATACGAAAAGTACAATACCGTCAGTATGTTGTTGGCAGACAGCAAGCTCTAAAGCAAAAAAGGGATCTTTAAGTTGGGATGATTCCTCAAGAGCTGTATCAAACATCAATAAAAATGAGATCAATTACATATAGATTTCTAAAAATATATACTCTTATTTTCACTAAAGTGATAGTTTGGTTACACCAAGCAGCAGGGCTAACTACCACAATCTCCTAAAGGGGAAAAATTTGTTCAATACTTCAAACTCTTAAGAGTTGATGCCCAACTACCTCCTAAGGAAAGATTCAGGTCCAACCGTGGAAAGGAAATAAAACCATATGTACCTGTTTTACAGCTTTGCCATTCATTTCTGAAAGTATCTGGGATATAATCAAACCAGCATCCATCAAGTTCTTTCCAAAGGCGTTCACGGGACTGCTCATATGAACTCTGTCAATGAAAACTAGAAAATATAGAACTTTAGATAGTTTGAGACATTCAAATGAAGTGATTTAAATAAAAAATATCAATATAAAGGAATGTGGCAGTGTTCTCTATTTATTTCAGCAAGTGACTAACTCCCATGATTGACAACAAAAGGCAAGATGAGTCCTATCTTGTGAATCCTAATTCTGAAGATTTTGTAAATATGAATTAAATTTTAAGCGTCTTGAAATTCAACTGTTTAAGGAATATGGTAATCATACCAAGCAGAAACTAAGAAAATCATGAAGACAGGCTGAGTTTCCGGAACTCCAGATCACTCAATATCAGAGTTTCTAAAGCAAAAGTACTTCCAATATCACAACCAGGAAAAATAAAGAAACTTCCAAGTTGCAGTCAAAAGTGTACTAACATAATGTATACTGAATCAGTTAAATTCTTACATTGAATAGGTGAAAATGAAGATCATTCAGCCTCTTCCCTTGAGAAATCAGTAGCTTCCGCAAGAACCACCCTGTATGCCGTTGTATTAGTACAGACAATGGTGGTTGGCTTGCTAAAATCTTCAACAATGCATTCAAAATCTGTAAAATAAAAATATATATATATAAATAAAAATATAAATTCATTATGCAACTGAAACCATACTGAACCAGGACACTCAGAGGTCACCCCCGTTTAAGAGTTTAATAAACCTCATCTAGTTAACAACCCCAAAAAGTAATAAAAGGAAATGCATTCCTATCATAAATTAAAACAATAACAAAAATTAAATCACACATATACCTGGGGCATAAATTTCTCAAAGATACTTCCATCAACTACTTGTGAAGTTGATCTGTCATGAGTCTGTGGATGAATACACCAATAATTTTAAAGTAAAATATCAAAGGAAACAAAGGATAATGGGTCTAAATCATCCCATAAGCATTTAATTGTCAATAAAAATCAGGCTAATTCTACAACTGGTTAATGTAAGCACATATAGAAACAGAGCATGGTTAGTTAAGAAATATATTATATATTTCCTAAAACTAGAAGTATTATTTTCTTCCCCATTGCTAAGTGCAGGGGCAACAAGAACAATGTAGTGGAAAAGTGGTAGCAAATTCCATCAGCATGGATAATAAATAAACCTTGATTCAGGTACATGTTTAGATGAAAATAAAATTGATACACCCAGACGCGCAGTAATATGGTATTGATACTTACCACTATATCCTGCATTCTGCTTAACCCGATCCTTGAAGCTAGCAAATAATCAAGATCTGCACATACAAACAGACTCACACATATGAAATCAAACAAACAAATGAACAGCACAAAGATGAAAAAGTAGAAAAGAGCAAAAGCCAAATACGCTATACATTCCAAAGTAATAAATGGGTACCTTTACTTTCTGCTAAAATGAGCAATAAAAATAGAGAAGCTAGCAGCAGACTGTGATTATTGTCAGCAAAAGCATATGCAAGTACTCCACCCCTGCAACAGTGAAAAGTTTTATAATTAATATTAATATACATGGTAATTCTCAGCAACGACCAAGCCTTAGTCCCAAAAAAATTTAGGTCGGCTATGGATGCTCAACAGAATAATCAAGATTGACCATATATATTCTTTTATGTCATTCTATTCTATCTAAAGTCAAACTTTCTGTTATATTCTTAATTAGCATGTCATTTTTCACTAATTTTGTTAATGTTATTTTTGGTCTTCCTCAACCATTTTTCGTTCTTTCAGCTTGAATCAACTCACTCTTTCTCACTGGTGCATTAATCTCTCTCCTCTGAACATGGCAAAACCATCTCAAGCGACTCTACCTCATCTTTTCATCAATAGGGGCCACCCCCATCTTTAAACGAATTTTCTCATTTCGAATCCTGTCATTCCTTGTATTTCTAGTTATCCATCTTAACATTCTCATTTCAGCTACACTCATTTTATAGATATGTTGCTTCCCACCATTCCTAAAATAAGGAAAACAAACTTAGCATGAAAGGCTCTTCATCCAGATCTCAAACATAGCCCAGGATGCTATTTCCCTCAGATGTCATACTCAATTACGAGAGTAGCTTAAAAAGCTCCCTAAACTAACACCAAAAAGATACAATGGAAGATATGGGCTAGGATATGAGAATTATTCACCAAAATTAAAATGGTTATACACAACTCTTAACATTGCATTGCACACAAAAGCTCTCTAGGTGTACTTTACCATCATTTTAGTTAAAGACTTTGGAATGGAAATCAACACAAAAGCTCTCTAGGTTATACCTATAAAAAAAAAAATCAAAAACCCACCATGCCAAAACTATTAGCCTATCTTCTTAAAGAAAAAAAGAAAAAAATATATATATATACCACTTGCAATGAATTGACTTTCTCTAAAGGAACTTTTAATGGAATCATTCTAATTTTCACATTTTGAGCAGCAACCATAACCTATATGTCAGAGACATTCATCCTATTTTGAGACATAATAAAATAATTTCATCCATTTTTATTTCCTACAATATTCAAATAATTTCATCGATTTTTATTTCCTACAATATTAGTGAAATATTATTAATCCAAGAGAATGACAAGAATAAAAAAAGAAAAGAACAGGGAAAAAAGAATGAAACAGTAAAAGAAGGGTGTTCACTTTCCAAAGTTCCACAGAAAATGAACTTGATTACTTGAATGTAAAATATCAGTTTTCATCATGGACCCACCTTTCTATACAGTCATCATTCTGAGGGCCACTGATGAATTGAGAATTAGATGATATGTGCTCTGCCAAATGCCCAAACAAATGGTTGCTTTTGATGTTTTCTGCACCTTCAGACTTGGGACCAGAACATACCTTTTTTTCCATATCATTCAAATGGTCTAAAAATGAATTAGCATTACTAATGCCATTAACTGTGTCCCCTTCAGTAGCATCTCCCACACTTAAGGTCATATAAGGATATAGAATAACACCAGTTACAGCATCTATCATGCTTTTCCCTCCTACAACTTGAAGAAGCCGACAAACGATATACAGAGAAGCGACCGCTGATATATTTGAGACCTAGAGAAAATATGAAAATACTGTTGAATGAACACATCATACAGAAAAATAGTAAGCAGAGAAAGAGTTAAGGGGGAGATATCTCACATCACTCTGTGTTAACTGCAGTAATGGAAGCAATGTGGGAAAGACAAGTAAGCTGAAAAGATTTTGTGAGATTAATCTACTCAAATGATACTCGCCAACACTTAGTATGTCTTTCAAGTAGTAAAGATCATCTAAAATTTTATCGGTTTCTAGAATTAGTTCGTTTCTCCTCTCACGGGTGCTTTTTTCCCTGCATAAATAACAAGCAATTTTTTCCTTAAATAGATACTTACACATGTGCCAAACTTTAATTTACAAAATGACTAAATCTCTCTTAAATTTGAGAAACATACTCTTTAGAATGGAGAAGGGTGTCTAGATGAAAGCATTGCTCCTTCAATCTACAAACCAAGTCTGAGAAGTACGTTGAGACTGGAGGAGTTGTTATAAATTGGAAGACCATATCATCACTCACTGCATAATCAAACGGATACTGTTGCCAGGTACCACAAATGTATCTTATAACCAATATTTGACGTATATCTTCTACTTGGAGAAGATAAAAAAGATAATGACACAATACCATTGTATATGTTGAGAGATAATGCACGTACAGCCGTCTGAATCATCTTTTCCCCATGACAAGCAAACTTAAGAGCCTCATTATACAGGGGAAATGAAACCACAGTGTCCTGCAATTGAGGAGACATGATTCCAAAATAAAGGAAGAAAATAATAATAGAAGATTGAGAGGCCATTGCCGAAACTAAACCAAATAAATAATGAGAGAAAAGGTATTGGAGGCTTGCATGCAAGAACAGTGGCAAACACATGCAGAGATAATTCAAACTACTGTACATTTCAAGTCAAAATTTGTACTTCTTGTTTAAGTTAATTCAACAGCGAGGCTGAGGACATCTAGAATATGCTGATTTATCATTGAATTGAATATGGTGGTTTTCATCATTTTATTTTATTTTTTAATGTAGGGAACCTTTCTAAAGAAGAACCCTTTGGATATGGTTTTCATCCTTCCATTAAAAAAATAAATAAATAAAGAGTCAACCTAGCCGAAAAGATAAAAATAATAAAGCATAATGTGCCTTTAACCTATGAATGGCATCACATGCCTCCAAAGAATAAAAGGTCATGGATGTCTACACAAGAAACAGTTTTAGAGAAAAGAAATAGAAAAGGGGAACACATGGCACACCAATAAGTTAGTGTTCTAGCCTAACAAACTTTATCCAACGTGGCCTCAAACCAAAGTCTTCCTTTTTTCTAGAAATTATAATTTATCGAATGCCTTGATCTTTGTATTTGCATTTTCTCATCCATCACAAACCATATTCAGGAAAAGATCTAACACAACCTTTCACACCAAAATGCATTTACCATGGCCTAGTAGGCAAATGATACATCATCATAATTACAGTATATCTAGTAAAGTATGAGATTTAACTTACCCCATGAACCTTCACAAGAAGGCAAAGTGTGTCTCTGTTTATTTTGCTGCTCACTGCCCTGATTTAAGAAAACACCAAAATGGGGCCAAGGAAGTAGTCAAGAAAGGTTTGTGTCCCCTTTCGATAATTCGAAACAAATAAGCATAGCAAGAAACAGGATAAATGTAAAGCAGCTCAAGGATTTCACCAAAATCAAGTTAGAGAGAGAGAGAATCAAAACCTTAAAAAGGACACATAATATGGAGCGAGATCTCCCCCATCGAATTCATACTGATGTTCTATGATGCTGTTAATGTAATCATTGCTTAAACAGTAGTCTGCATCATGCAACCAAAAAATGCATCACAATATTTTATAAGCAATGGTCACAGGAGAAGCCAACACAAAATATTTGATAAAGAGGGAAAAAAGGGAATAAAAGCTTCGTGCTCATTGTTTATGAAGAAAAAAAAAATTCTTTCACATGATCATAGCTTCGATAATCCTCCTCTCAAAAGCCCAAATCCATGTTTGCAGACAAATAAAGGAGAGAAAAGGATAGAAAATAAAAATTCAAGAAGTTAAGTCTACAAACTAATATCTCACAAATCGCATGCTCGCTATCCATATTTTGAATCATTATGCTTAGATACTGTAGTAATGGTGCCTCGATCCTTGAATTCCTGCCAATCTTTAGCACACGAACAAATTCTGCTAAAACTTGGTTTTCCATAAAACATCTGCAATAATTTAGAAGTAGCTATTACAAAATCATCGAGATACTGAAAACCATAACCTCATAGAAAAAGCCAAAGCATGAGCAATTCATACTCGAATATCATTGGATCTTGTCTATCGCCATACGTAACTATCTCAACTATAGACTGCAGTAGATCTATCACCAATTCCTGGAAGGAGCATTTCGAGAGAGAATGAGAGTTAATATAACCAGAAAACGTTCATCGATTATATCATATAATCATATGAAATTATACAAAATGGTCAACTGAATTACCCTGTTATGCCTATCCACAACTTTGATCTGCCGCAGTTCATTGATTACATATCTATATCCACAACAAGATCAGAAAAGCTCTTAGTAATAGTAACGAAAACAACAAAACCACGACAATAAATAACTAACAATCAATTCAGTGAATGATATGAAAGCCATTACCAAGTGAAATAGTGAATGCAAACTAACCTAAAGCGAAATCAAGCCTTAAACCAAAAACACTTTCGCGAATCATACTCGATGCTGAACATGAATAATCATTTTTCTTCAATATTGGCTTAGCTAATTAGTACATTGCTAATTAAGCTGGTCATGGTCCTATAGCTTAAACCTTCCTATCACTCCGTTTCTAATAATACCTTTTGAGTTTCAAAATCAATTAGTTAAATCATATATATAACGCATTTTAAATTCGTGAAGAACTTTTCAAAATCTTCTCAGCGAAGATATATGAATGAATTTCCATGAGATCAAATTTCATAGCACGAAACGAAAATTGGAAACTAGGAAGGCAGGTAGTGATGGATCATAAGGGAACTTACTTGAAGTGCTGGAGAGAAAAGCGATCGATGGAGCGCCAGAGAGAGCGCCACATGGTGACCGATCCAGGCGTCCGATATCAGATCTGCCTGGGAAACGAACACTAAAGAGTAAAGACTGAAGACTGCTGAAGAAGCCGTGACAATTTGGTTGAAGCGATCATACAATTTCGTGTGTGTGTGTGTGTGTGTCTGTTTTGCTTCGTACACGTTTGGTTTGGCCGTTTGGTGATGAATTTGCGGGTTGAATCTGGCAACCAACTTTCAACGTTTCACGTTTTTTTTTTTTTTTTTAACGGTGGATGGAGGAGTGAGGCGAAAAGTAAAAAGTAAAAAATATATTAACATTTTAGGACTTATGATTCTTTTTCCTTTTTTTTTTTTTTTTTCTTTTTTTTTTTTTTTCTTTTCTAGAAGTTTGGTTAGGAATTTTAGGATACGCAAAAGGTAGGTAGGGAGAAAATAAATTATTTTTTATTATTTCATTATTTTAAATGAACTAAAAAAAAAATTTATTAAATTTTGTATGTAAAATATTTTATCTCGTATTTTTCTCCTATTTTTAAAATTTTAAAATAATAGATCCCCATAGAAAATTATCATCTTTTGAAGAAAAAAAAATCCTTCATTCATCTACTCTACCATAAACAAAATATTATAATCTATCTTTTAAAAAAATAAATAAATAATCTACCTCCTATATTCTAACTTCTTTGCGATTTATTGAGGAAAGGAAATAGCTAACTTCCAACTTGGTTTGGAGAAACCTCTTTCAATCCACTACGTGATAATTAATACATATTAATAGTTTATTTAATTGATACGTAGTAGATTGAAGAAGAATTCCTCCAAACCAAGTTGAAGGTAAACTCTGTCCAAAAATGAAATATCTATACGAAAATGTCACCTTTCATGAAGTTTCAAAAAGAAAATCTGATACTTCTTGAGCCAAAGCATCTAAGAAAGAACAGGATATATGGAAGACCCGAGCGTGTCTCATTTCTATGGTTCTATAAAAGCGAATTGGTAATATAGAAGATCTCTAAATCCGGTTTGCAAGGGTGATATAGGATATGAACTATTACATTAAGAAAGGAAAGGTTGGGAAGCTTTGAGAACTTTTCCCTCAAAACAACTCCTCTACCAAGCTTCCACGACCATGGGGCACGACCAAAGGTCTAGGTCTCATTTCTGAGTTGGGTCACAAATTCTTGTTCTTCTCCATAGTATTCGCATGTCAAGCTGAAAATTATTTTGCGTCTAAATAAATTTATTAGGTAAAAAGTCTTTACATGCCTTCGGAACAACTTTACTTTGTTTAGTACTCGAAGTTTTCAAAATTACTTCCATAAATGGTGGAAACGAAATTGCGAATTGTTTGAGAATCGCACCAAAGTGCAATTAGCATATTCGGACCTGGATGAAAGGTATATTTGTTCTTAAAAACGGAAGGAAAAAATAAAAGAAAAAGTACCGTTTGGGCAAAGTTGACGTTTCCCAAAAGCGATGCACCAATTTAACGGCGTTATATTGCATGCAATGCGTCTCGATCAGAGGAATGGGGTCCGTGTGAATTGGGCTGGACTAGTACGACATGAGCCCTTTCAGAGTTGAGCTTGGCCTAACGTTGAATTCTGAGACCAAAAACAAATTGAGTATGCTATAACGAGTGAATTTGCCAAAAAATATTGTTTTAAAATTAATTTATTAAATTGTTATTGTTTTGAAAAAATTTAGTAAAATAACCTCATTTTAAAATCGTGTTTCCAAATTTGCCAAAAAATATTGCTTTAAAATTAATTTATTAAATTGTTATTGTTTTGAAAAAATTTAGTAAAATAACCTCATTTTAAAATCGTGTTTTGGAAACATTATTTTAATGTTGAAATCGTGTCTTGAACCCACGATTTTAGGGTATGTGGCTCCTGAGTTGAATTTTTTTTTTTTTAGAATACCACTTTGAAATCGTGTCTCCAAGACACGATTTTGGCTCTTAAAATCGTGTAATGGAAACACGAAACACGATTTTAAAAAAAATGCTATTCTTACAAATAATATCAAAACATTACTATTTTACATAATTAATATTAAAATAATATTATTTCCCAAAAAAAATCATGCTTTTATAACGCTTGGCCCAACTTTATCAACATAAATATCTCTCCATGATCCATCCAAACATGTAAAAATATGTTTTGGATTTCAATGTCTGTGCATTACCTTTTTTCTTTTCTTTATTGAGTTTGGTGTTAGTCCAAACGTGTGCAGTTTACTGTGAAACATAATGATCTTGTAATTGAATTATTAGGAAAAAAGACTCATAATGATTCTGATGCCATCAATTAATCGTCTGTGCTAAGACATGTTGATTACAGTTTTATTGTTAACCTTTCTTTTCAACTTCCGGGTAATGCCAGGAAAGGTACACCAACTTGCCTAACTACAACGACAACCAACAAAAAAGAGTGAGGATATAGTGGACACTATTAAAAGGCCTATAAACTATAAAGGAGACTTGTCAAAACCAGATATAAATCGGTCAGAGCACTCAGGCTCCATAAAATTTTTGTCAATTGGGTTTTAAAAAACACATTTTTTCTTGTAGCTAAAGCACTAAGACTTTGTGGTAACTCCCTCTCTTTTTTTTCTTTTTCCAACCCACGTACTGTCAAATGGGTTCTTTTCTTGACACGGGAGACAGAATGCAAGAGAGAAAAAAATAATTTAATACCTTAAGCGAAACAGGCTCCTCCACTCAAGGAGCCACTATTTGTATTTCATCTCATATGAATTTTTTGTTATATTTGGGTTTTTTATACGGTTTGTGGAATCTAATTTCAGGCGGATATTTGGTAACTAATACTGTCTTTTATGTAATTGCGAAGGACTTATTTGCATCTCATATGAGCCTAATTTTATTTGGTGTCATAAAGGTGTCCTAATGCCCACAATATTTTCTTCTTTAGTTTGTTTATGAAATTTTCTTTTTATTCTTAGCAAAAAAAAATTAATAAATAAATAAGAATGGCCTCAGGCGGAGGGAAGAAAATTAAATTGTGGAGGTAGTTCTCCCTTACATCAAAAATAAATTTTATAAGCCAGAAAGTGAAGGAAAAAGCACTTATTTTCACTTTTGGATAAAGTTTTCTTTTAAATCAGGTTGGAGGAATATCCCCCAACCTATTATGTGGCGGTTTATAAAACTATACATGTGTATTAATTCAGAATTCAAATGATTCAACTGGTACCGTCAAATAAAACTCATTTGTGTCATGATTGGATGATAAACAGCAAATATCATGAAGTAGACACTATAAATTCTAATCCTAAAAAAAAAATAAAAATTGCTTGCTACTATTTATTTATTTTTTTAATTAACAAGCAAAAATGCTTACTACTATTAGTCATAGATATATGGTACTTTTTCAATATAGTTTAGGCTATTTTGGAGCTTCATTAGCTCGCTTGACTTTAATTACTCCATAACAAATTTGGCTTATTAGCAACTTTAGCTGTGCATACATTTATTCGTCTCCCATTGGAAGGCGAACGATGAGTATGGTGTCCATAGCGGTTAACTAGTCAACATCTTCGCACATCCTCGACACTAGCTTTGGCATCAAGCCACCGACACTCATCCTCTAATTTCTAAATCCAAATTATGGTTTGATCCAAGTGTTGTGATTTATCATTATGTGAGGCTTAAATTTTCTGAACAAATTTGTGATGGCTGTAATATGTTGCATTGCTATTTAGTTAGTTCCTCCCAAGAAATTGTTAAAAGTTCTGTAAAGTGATAGCGAAAGAATCATAGGATTTGGCATCAAGGGAAAAGCACATGTGAGTCAAACAAACATGGTAACCTCAGTTTGTCAATTGTCTACCAAAGATACTTATTATTAAACAATCTTGAAAGAGAAGAGAAAAGTAGAAAAGGAAAAGGAAAAAGAAAAGAAGAAAGAAAGGAGAACCGATTCTTGTTATGTCTAGTTGATTTGAGAGATAAAGAGAGACCCCAATTCGATTAAAAAAATAATGGAGAATTTCAAAGGCAAGAGCTTTTTCTATTTCATGTTACTGATTTTCTTTGCTTCTAGGTTGCGACTTTCTACCAATGACAATATTTTAAAGATCAAATTATAAATTGCACCCTATTTGGTCAAAGTTTATTTCAGTTCTCTACTTTTGAGTGTCAACCCTCTATATACCCTTTCAATTAAAGTTTTCTGTCCATTCCAGTTAAATTTCGCCATAGTTTCCAATAATTTCCCTTTCAAAGTCCACTTCAGTAAACACGACCCACATATGGGTTCTAGTTTTTCTTGTTCTTCGCGTAATGTACCTGTGAAGAAGCAAAGCATATACATTAAGCTACTGATAAGGTTAATTCATCTCATCGCTCTCTGTTTATTGTAGGCATTGAATTCCTTTTATATAATAAATCATTGTACAGGGAATTGACTTCGGTGCCTCACAATAATATGAGAAAAAGTTTCACTTGAGCAGAAAAAGATAGAGAGATTGATCTCTCACTGAATATTGATGCTAAAGAAGAAGGAGCTGGTGTGGGTATTTCATTAATCGTGATAATTTTTCTTTTCAAAGAGTGAAATTTAACAGGAATGGACGGAAAACATTAATTGGAAGGGAATGAAATTTATAAGACTGAATTGACACAGCTCTCTATTAAACTTTGACCAAACTTAAAAAGGTAATTTATAATTTGCATTTTAAACAACTATATTTCCACGGAACCATATTTGTTAATTATGCGATCTCCAGGATTGTAGGCATTGAATTATACTCAAAATTTGGGTCATAGTAATTTCTCTTCTTAAAAAGTCTCACTTCTCTATGAGAGCGTGTATGATCCCCAAAATATAAATATGTTTAGATTAGGATTTCTATCATATAAGGGAAAAGCACATTAAAAAAAAAAATTAGACAGTACATTATTAAACACAAAGAGAAGAGAAAAGTAGAAAAGGAAAAGGAAAAAGAAAAGAAGAAAGAAAGGAGAACATTTATGTGAAAAGAAAAAATAATATTAAAGGCAAGAGCTTTTTCTATTTCATGATGATTTTCTTTGCTTCTATAATTTAGAGAACCATACTCTCGCAATACAACAACATTGAATTATATAGTACCGAAATTAATTTGTAGACGGGTTCGAAATTTTTTCATTAAAAAAAAAAAAATAGATACACACAACATTTATGAAAAGAAAAAATAATATTATTTGATGAATAATTTAGTACAAACAACAACCTAAATTAATTTGTAGACTATCATTAAGAGAATTTATATCTCAATCACTTAGCATTCAATGAAGAAGGATCTTGATACCACAATGTAAGAGAATTCATACAGAATATGTGCAGCGGACTAAATGAAATATACCTCAAACTAGTCATGATTGTTACCATTTAAAGAAAAACACACATTTAGATGATATTTTTAATGAGAATTCTTCTTAACATATGGCCTATTATTATGAAATTTTTTATTTTTTTTAATGGAAACAATGACTTGATCAATAGTATAAAACATCTTGGCCTCTTGGGTCTCATTAAGTCTTCAAGGAAGAAATCTAATATAGTCCACAAACAGGAAGTATTTACTTGACTCATATTTCTGCTAAACATCACCAAATTTCCAACAAGTTAAGTAAACATCATGTCATTTCATAGACATTGTAACAAACGGAACGAGCGTATCAAAGAAGATTAGAAACAAACCCAACAATTCCACCCCACGAACCACGATATATTGAAAAGTAAACGCACCACTTAGCACCACAACCTTTTTGGGTGAACAATGGGTCCGCGAGTAAAGAGATTCCAAATACAATATGGAAACCCATGAGGTTTCCAATGCACAACCATGTGCTATGAGTCACTTCTTTTGTTCTTATTCGAACATGACATTCAATATTCATTATCACACATCCATATTTTCTCCTCATAAATGTGAAACCCTCATTTTAGGTAATATATTTATATTCAAAGGTTCTTTTCTTTACTTGTGTTTGAGGGCAAATGGAAATTGTCAAGTCCCAAAATTCCATGTTAATTTTGTCATTCAGTCCTAATATTGTTCAATTAGTTTGTTCTTTCCCTCCATTGACACCTATCAAAAAGTGGCCTTCATGCTTTTTCTTCTTCAAATTGAAGTGGTCCTAATATTTATTACTGTGTTTTCTTATAAGTTATTTTAAACGTAGTAGGATAAGGTTTCACCCACTCCTTGGTTTTCTATCTCATATAGAACCACTTATGTATACATGAATGACATTTTAATGTTTGTTGAAAGAAGACAAAACGAATAAATAAGCTTCTATATATGCCTTACGTTAAGATAAGAGACTGAATAAATCTAGTAATTTTAAATACCAACATGGGATTACCCACTTGAAATTAGAACCCCAGTTAGACTTGACTATTTGCATGCTCTAGGCTACGAAAGTCATTAAAACGGTACGGTTTTGTTCACAGCTCTTGTTTTAAATTTACATGTGAGTTCCACAAATGCTTCAACGGTGCCTCATGTAGAACTCAAAAGTAAGTGGTTGCACAAAATAAATGTATTGCACCTATTTTTCCCCACCTAATTTCTAATTAAAAGCCTCACCTAAAGGAAATGTTGCTGTCATGATGCGCCTGTAAGAGAGCTCCGCGACGATGGGGTTCCAACTTCCAATGAAATACTTGCTCATTAGTAGCCATTATAATGAGAGAACTTGCCGTTATTTCATGGTGTACCAAATTATAGTTGTTGACGAAAAAATCATTGACATCTAAAACATCAATGTCTACTCACTCATATTTGTGATTTTGTGAGTAAGAAAAGTCCGTTTGATTGAAATTATTTTCCTTTATGAATTTATAATTTTTAAAATATTATATTTTTTAAGATACCACTGTAATTTTATACAAAATAAACCGATAAAATAAACTCGCCCAAACATACACTTTAAGTCATCACCATCAAGTGGGTTCTAGTTAGTTCAACTAATAAAGTCTTTTGTCGTCGAGCAAGGAACCTGTGTTCAAATCCCTGTCTTGGCCTGATGGTAAGAACAACTATCATGAGCGGACAACATACGTTTAAATGTTATCGTAACTATCAAAAAAAAAAAAGTCATCACCATCAAAACAAAATGGAATTATAAAGTGATTGAACACAAAAGACTAAAGAGGCAAAGCGATTAAGAAGCATACCTACGAAAATAAATAAAAAGGGGGGACACTATAGACTATAGAGTGTAGCCAAAAGGTCATACATACAAACAAAATGGAACATCCACTGAATTATGCATAATGATACAGTAGAAATCAACATAAACATCACCATCTCAACAGCTATAGATTTAGAAGTTAGAGCATAACGGCTATTATATATCGACACTAAAAATCTCATAATCACACTTTTAAAATAGTAAATACTAAATTCCACAAGACATCATTCAAAAATGTCGATATTTTTTTGATAAATTATTATGAAAAAGATAACAATGATATCCTTTTACTTTAACATTATTTTACTTCGTCTACTATCTGAACAACTATTATTATAACTTTATAGAGTTATAAATATATAAAACCAGTAATTAAATTTGACTACAACACGAATTGTCACAGTACGTGAAACCGCCACTGCCCCTACTCCACCATAAATGTCACCACCAACTATTCAATCCACAGCATCTTCCACATGCTTAACGTGCCCAACTCCAATAATGAGCAATCCTTTTGGCAGTATTATTTTCTAGTACCAAATTTTTTGACGCCAGCTCACTTGCAACTTTGTTGCCGGAAGCCAAATCTCTCATTTTCCAAATCATACTCCACATAAAAATTCTGCTGCTGAAAATTTCCCAAAATTATCGCTGGACCGACCGAATTGTCCGGACCAAACCCATTGTCCGAAATAATAGTCAGGCACACGCTAGAATTACCAGCCAATGCAATATAATTCTCAACGGGTAATTCCAACTTTGCACCGCCTTTAAAATGAAAGGCTAATTCAGGAAATTTAACAGCTTCTGCTTTCACACCCGAAACATTGAAACATGGACTCAAACCAGACTGAGATTCCACGTCAGCAGCTCTAGGAAAATTAGCCATCTGTTTCGCAAACGCATGTGCCACCGGTTCAAACACCGGCTTTTCCATGAAGGTAAATGTGGTCCCGGAGTCCACCACAGTGCCACCGTTACCGTTACCGTCATCACTGGGAACCAAATATTTGTAGGGGATATTCACGGACTTACCGCCAACGAGGACTTTACGAAGGTTAAGGTAATAGTACTCACGGAAAGCTGAGTTGTTGGAAACTGGGTTTTTGAGAAACGGCGTGTACTTTACACCAGGGGTTTTGGCATCTGAAGTAGAACCACGGTATAGCACAAGATCACTGCTCTGCGTTGAGTCGTCGAAGCGGCGAGAAATTAAACAGTGCGAGAATTTACTGAGACCCAATTGGGAAGGCAAGGATTCTTGGCTTCGACCGAACCCGGCAATGCCAGCGGGTTGTCGGATCGAGAAAATGGAGCATCCAACGATGAAATCAGGGAAGGCTTTCTGGGGAAATTTCAGTGTCTCGGAAAGAAGTAGCCCGAGAGTTGAACCCGACCCGTATTGTATTGTATAAAAAGGGCAAGTCTGGGTACAGTTTTGTGTACCTGGGATACAGTCTTGGCAACGAGATAGAACATTTGGGCCAGAAATCCATTCACATTTGGGGTTTTGGCAACCGAGAATTTTCGAAGAAGCTGATTGCTTTGGCATGAAAGATGGGATTTTTCCTGGGTCTACGTCAGGGAAGGCACAATCGGTGCAGAGATAGCGAGATGTGCAAGGGAACCAGACAAGGCTACTGCCAGTGTCTAAGAGGAAAGGAATGGTTTGTGGGGGTGTGCCAAAGCTGAGAGAGATTGAGTAGCCTCCATAGCTATGAGGGGAGACTTGGGTTTTGGCAATTGGGGGATTTGATTTGTGGTGCTTGAGGTGGCGAGCTCTGGTTAGAGAAGCTGAGGAAAGAGAATTGAGGGTTTTGATGGGATCTAAGGATGGGTGTTTTGTGAAAATGGGTGAGAGAGGGAGAGTGAAGGTTGTGGGATTGGGAGCTTTGGATGATGAAGATGAAGCTAAGAGGCAAAGAGTAAAGAAGATGAGAGAGAGAAGCGACAGTGCCGCCATGAATGGATGAGAGATAGATAGAGAGAGAAAAGAGAGTGTCGTGATGTCAATTGAGTGGGGAAGACCAAGTTTAAGTCTTTTTAGTTTTTAGGTTTGGGCTTGTGTTGTTATAGGAGAAAGGAAAAAGCCAAGAAAGCAACGGTCGGCAACGAATCAAGTTCGATGTGGGCGTAAGAGTTGCCACTGAAGTGGGGAAATTTAACTACTTTGCCATTATGCGTTTGAAGTAACTTTTTTTTTTTCTTCTTTTTTCTTTTTTAACCCTTTACTTTGCAAAAGAACTCTTTATATATTTAATGGTGCTTTCTTTTCTTTCTTTATTGTTAGTATCATTGGCAAAGTAGTTGCATTAGTTATAATGATTAGTGAAATTGAAATGTAATCAGCTCTCTTCTCTGCTAGTATTATATTTTTTCACCTTCCCAGTGCCATGCCAAACATCTTCAGTGATGTTTCTTTTCAATTTAATTATATTTCTTTTGATTGTGGGGCATACAAGACCAACTTTTTTTCCCTCTCTGATTGAATCAATTTTATGAGCACAAAAGCAAACAAAAAGGAAACCAACCTTACTCATTCCTACCTTTTTACAAACTTTAGGATATAAGGAAATTCAAGGATGGGGAAATGAGTCCATTCATAATATATTACAATATAATGCCCATTGGGCTAGACAATGGATAACCAAATTAACTTCTCTATGAAGAAAAGTAATAACTGAAATTTACAAATTTATCCAACAACAAAATAATGTCTTTTATGATTGAAGTGATTATCTATTATTGAAGTGATTATCCAGGGGGGATGATTCCAATTCTTCAAAGGACTCAACATATTCAAAACATCACTTACCAGGATTATTCTTTGGAAACTTTCTCATATTGCATGTGTGAACGCAAAAAGAGTTGCCATGCCTTCACGACTTCACCACACAAAGGAGAATCACCATACTCTTTAATGTACCCAAACACCAGTGATAATGCCAATGGTTTCAACTCAACACCGCAAATTTTAGCTTTTCTAGGAGGTGGGATGTTGGGTGCATGGCACCACAAGAGTCCAGCCACACAAAGCAAGGCGCAATTAATGAGCTTGCTGGACAAGCATAGAAGTCTACTTCTATTAGAAGTAGGAAGCCGCATGTCTATTTCAAATAGAACACTTGGCAGAGGCAAGTATTGTGCCGCAATCAAGAGAGAACTGCGTGACAAGCAGTGGTGTGACACATCAAGAAAAAAAGGTGTGTAGCAGCCACTGGAGAAATTAGAGAGCAGCCAGAGAAAGAGCTGCGTGAGAAAGAAGAGTGCCGACTAGAAGCAGTGTAGTGAGTGTGTGTGAGTAAAAAAACTATGACATTTTTCTTTAGTCATGAGACATACACAAAAGTATTTAGGGTTTTCTCTAGAGATTTTATTGAGTGTTAATTCATAAAGAGAATATTATTGTATTTGGTGAGAACTTTAAGCTAGGTATAAACTTGAGAATAATTATTGTCATTGATTTTATAATAGTGAAATTATTCGGAGTTAGTCTCGTGATTTTTTCCTTCAAACAGAAAGAATTTTCCACGTAAAACTTTGTGTCTTATACTTATTCTTTATATTTTGCATCCCACAAAGTTTTAGGAATAATATTTGATGATGTGTGAAATCAGCACGGTCGTCCGACGGATGTTCTCTCTGATGGAAGACCTGAAACAAGGAACAACAAGGATGACGGTAGGAAAACACCGGTGGGGTGCCGGCCAAAGTTCCTCCGATGCCTTTGTCAGAGATTTGGTGGAGAATGGTTAACAAGTAAGTAAAAGTGTTTAGGCTAATAGTGTGCGTACCTGGTGTCTTTCTGATGTGGGGTTTATATAGATTCCCCAGAAATTAGCCGTTGAGCCTTCTTTAATTCTTTCCTTATTTGGACTTGAATGTGGGTCTTTATGAGGACAGTTACAATATCTCGGGAATATTGTCATTAATGGGAACGTAACGCTTCTGGCATTTAATTACGTTCATGGAGTGTGGTCTTCAATGAGTCGAGGGGAAATGTGTCAAGGACGATGCGTAAGGTCGTCCTTGCATATGCTCGTCGTAGAGCAAGGCGCGTATATATTCGTCTGTTGGCTTGATGGTATACCCGTCCACGTCATTCTTTTGATGTCCGAAGGACGATTTTGTATGGTCGTCGTTGTGTCAAGGTCGTCGAGACAGTCGAGGGGGAAAGAGTCGTTCATCATTTGGACGTTGACTCATCAGATGCCCCCTATTCCGTCGTGGCTCCGTCATGGACGACAGACGGAATATCTAGGGTTTTCATTTTTATTATTTTCGCGCGTTTTTGGGGCACATCTTTTTCGAGAAGCGCGCAGCCGAAAAGAAATCTAGGCATTAAATGCTGAAGTGACCGGGTAAACTCCCCTTTTGACACATGTTCTCCATTCGTTGGGCACGCCTCGCGAAACGACGGTTCGTTTCGTATGCCCGGGGTTTTGGCTTATTTAAACTCGAGGAGGATGTTTTTTTTTAATTTTTTTACTTCCTTTTTCCCGCTCCTTCTCCGAAGTGTTTCTCTTTTCTCCGGTGAGTTCTTCTCTTTTTTCCGATTTGGGTTCTATTGTTAGCACTGGATCATTCACTTAGGAATTTTTTTGTGGGGGTGTGTCGGATAGCCGAGAGCGAGGGTAGGGCTATAGACTTTGGGGATTTAATCCCTTTTGATTGCGTGCTCCGTCGCGTGTCGGAGGAACTCTTTAATCTTTCTTTTCCGGCGTTGAGCACTTGGAGAGAAGTGAGGGCGTTAATGGAGTCTGAGGGAGGAAGTTGGACTTCGGTCCGTTCTGAGGACCTCCCCGAGGGACTCTCTGATAGGGACGAGGGTACTCGTTCCCTAGAAGAAACCCCGTCCATCTCAGGCTCGTCAGAGGGTGCCGGGCCTGAGGCTAAGTGGACCGCGAGGTTCTATCTGTCCAAAGTGGTGGACGCTGATGGGCTTGATAGTTATAGGCGAAAATATCAGATTCCGGAGGACGTCGTCCTTCGGATTCCTGAGTCGGACGAAATTGCATGTTCGTCTAGGTATGGAGATGTGGTCTTCTACGAGGCCAATTTTAACGCAGGCGTGAGGTTTCCCTTACAACCTTTGATGAGGGAGTTGCTTAACCACCTAAACCTGTCGCCGGGCCAATTGGCACCCAATGCCTGGAGGACGGTAGTCGGGAGTATGGTCATGTGGAAAGTTTTAAGTGAGGGGAAGGACGATCTTACCCTGGACGAGCTTTTGTTTTGTTACAAGCCGTGCCAGATACCCACCTCTCCGGGGTTCTGGTCTTTGAACATGCGGCAAAGAGGCTTGAAGCTAATAGTTGGAAACCCGTCGTCCAATAGGGAATGGAAGGACGATTACGTTTTTGTATGTGGAGATAATTGGGAGGGTCTGGTTAGTGAGAAGGACGACGACTTTATCCCTGTCCGTCGAAAGTGGGGCGTGCCTTCGTCCTCTGGTGTGTGTGTTTCTTTGTATGCCTTAGTTTTTTCATGGTGTTCTGGTAATTTGCTTTTGACGTCTTCTTTTCTCTTTGCAGCGCTCAGACGACCGAAGCTAAACGAGGACGGCCATAACAGGGTACTTCGGGCATTGCACCACAACCAGCACCATTACAAGTACTTCATACGACCCGAGCTTCTAGCTCTGTACTCGTTCGGGCCTGAACCGAGTGAAGCTGTCCTGTCATTGCAGGAGATCAATCAGAAGAGTAAATACCTTTACATAACATGTTGTTTGTAGCGTCCGTCAGACGACGTTTATCTGACGATGCTTTTATTTTGTCTTGTAGGGATGGCGACCGCTAAGCTCAACCGGGAAAAGCTTAAGAAGATGATGATGAGCCAACAGGAGGAGGCCCCGTTGGTCATTGGGAAGAAGAGGAAGGCTGATCCGTCGTCCAAGAAGGCGATAGAAGAGAGAATTCTCCCTCCTCCTCCTTCTGCACAAAAGCCGTCCATTCCAGAGCCCGTGCCTACATCGTCGGTTGAGGTGGTTGAAATCACTGCTGAACCGTCGTCTAGCAGACCCGTGGAAAAAGTGCCGACGCTTCCTCGCGATGCTTCGTTGGCCTGTCGTCGAGCCAAGTCCGTAGTGACGAAGGACGATGTTGATGAGTATGAGAAAGTCAACACCGACGTCGTCAAGGTGGCCGGCGTTCATTCCCTTATGAAGGTACATCTTCTTTTTTTTTTTTTTTTTTTTTTTTTTTTTTTTTTTTTTTTTTTTTTTTCAGAGATTTGATCTAATTGTTTTCATGCACAGGGTCTGACGGAGCTTACAGTGATCGCCAATCGCTGCATCCAATGGGAAGAGGCGTTGCTGAAGCAGAAGATCAAAATGTCAGAGGCTGCCCAATCCAATCAACGGCTTACGGCACTCGTCAATGAACTGACTCTTGATAGAGACAGGGTTGTGGGCGAGATGTCGACGCTTAAGGTGGACATGGCGAAGAAGGACGAGGACCTGAAGAAGGCTTTGGACGGGGCCAGGAAGTCTGAAGAGCAAGTTAAGACGTTGACTTCGCAGTTGGAGAGGGCAAGGGTCTCTGCTGTGGAGGAGTTTAAGTCGTCAGAGGCTTATGACGACGTCAACACCAAATACTTCCTCTCTGGCTTTAACTTCCTAAAGAAGCAAGCGAAAGAGAAGTTTTCGCAGCTTGATTTTGATGCTTTTCAACCCTTCGACGACGACGAGTCCACGATGCCTGCTGACGAGGGAAACGTAGAGGCACCGACTAATGATCCACAGATGGACGATGATGCAACCTCTTAATTTATGATATTTGTAACCTTTTCAGATACACTGTTTTTGGTAGGGCCTGTTTTTTGAGGCTTTTAATGTTGAAACAATGTGGTGATGCTACAATGCCCGTTTTTTAGGCTTGCTAGTTTTTTGAACAATGTTTTAATTAAGTTTGCTTTTTAATATATACATCTTAACTGTTTTTGATGGCATTTGTATGTGAATACTAGTTTTACCTGTTTTTCATCATGTTCTTATGGTCGTCTATCTGAATGTCTTGACGGCTCCCGTTTGTGGGTGTGACTGTTTGTTTTGTTTGTATACATGTATTGATGACTGTGGTACTCGTTATTTCGTCCGGGTGTCTAAGGTCGTCCTGTGCATGCGTAGGGATTGAGACACTTGTTTTGTTCAAGTGTCTAGAGTCGTCCATGCATAAGTTTTTATATGCATGGGTTGAGACATTTGTTGTTTTTTCCAAGTGTCTAGAATCGCCCATGTATAAGCCTTTGTGCCTATGCGTGGAGGTTGAGACACTTGTTGTTTTGCTCAAGTGTCTAGAGTCGTCCATGCATAAGTTTTTATATGCATGAGGGTTGAGACACTTGTTGTTTTGTTCAAGTGTCTAGAGTCGTCCATACATAAGTTTTTATATGCATGGGGGTTGAGACACTTGTTGTTTTGCTCAAGTGTCTAGAGTCGTCCATGCATAAGTTTTTATATGCATGGGGGTTGAGACACTTGTTGTTTTGTTCAAGTGTCTAGAGTCGTCCATACATAAGTTTTTATATGCATGGGGGTTGAGACACTTGTTGTTTTGTTCAAGTGTCTAGAGTCGTCCATACATAAGTTTTTATATGCATGGGGGTTGAGACATTTGCTGTTTTGTTCAAGTGTCTAGAATCGTCCATGCATAAGCTTTTGTGCCTATGCATGGAGGTTGAGACACTTGTTGTTTTGCTCAAGTCGTCCATGTATAATGGTCGTCCCTATGCTTGTTGTTTTATTCAAGCAGTTAGGGTTGTTATGTGGACCTTTGGCTTGGTGCCATGTATAATGGTCGTCCCTATGCTTGTTGTTTTATTCAAGCAGTTAGGGTTGTTATGTGGACCTTTGGCTTGTTGTTTTGTTCAAGCGCTTAAGGTCGTCAATGAACCTTTGGCTTGTTGTTTAGTTCAAGCGTTTGAGGTCGTCAGCGAACCTTTGGCTTGTTGTTTAGTTCAAGCGTTTAAGGTTGTCAGCGAACCTTTGGCTTGTTGTTTAGTTCAAGCGCTTAAGGTTGCTATGTGGACCTTTGGCTTGTTGTTTAGTTCAAGCGCTTAAGGTCGTCAGTGAACCTTTGGCTTGTTGTTTAGTTCAAGCGCTTGAGGTCGTCAGTGAACCTTTGGCTTGTTGTTTAGTTCAAGCGCTTAAGGTCGTCAATGAACCTTTGGCTTGTTGTTTAGTTCAAGCGCTTAAGGTCGTCTATAAATTTAGGAGAGTGGAGAACGGAGTCATGATGCTTGGATGACTTTGTATTCCGCTAGTTTATTTTAAGAACAAATACACTGGAGATTTCGAATCATATGAGCAAAAAAGCAAAAAGAATACATATGAATGTTGTCTTACTGGTAATATTTCTTTAGATGCTCGGCGTTCCAGGGGTGAGGTAATGCGTCCCCGTCTAACTTCTCCAGGTGATAGGTGCCTCTCCTGTGGAACTTGACGACCCTGTATGGTCCTTCCCATGTGGGTCCCAGCTTTCCCTGTGTTGGGTCCTTTGTTGCGAGGGTCACTTTTCTCAGCACTAAGTCTCCAACCTTGAATTCTCTGTGCTTCACTCGTCTATCGTAGTAGCGGGCCATCCTCTGTTGGTAGACCCTGGTTCTGGCTTCAGCTTGATCCCGAAGTTCGCCCACCAGATCTAAGTTTGATCGTAGTTGAGCATCGTTGCTTTCTTCGTCATAGTTGTTCGTCCTCCATGTAGTGAGGCCGACTTCTACGGGTATGACGGCCTCGGTGCCATACGTCAGTCGAAAGGGGGTCTCTCCTGTGGGAGTTCTTGCTGTTGTCCTGTATGCCCACAAGACTTTCGGAAGCTCTTCAGGCCATAGTCCCTTTGCCCCCTCAAGTCGAGTCTTGATCATCTTGAGCAAGGATCGATTTGTAACTTCCACCTGTCCGTTGGCCTGTGGGTGACCAGGGGATGAGTAGTGGTTGTGTATGACAAGCTCTCCGCAAAATTCTCGAAAAGGCGAGTTGTCGAACTGTCGTCCGTTGTCCGATATGAAGGCTCTGGGTATCCCAAACCTGCATATGATTGCCTTCCATACGAATCCTCTTATGTTTTTCTCTGTGATCGTAGCGAGTGGTTCAGCTTCTACCCACTTCGTGAAATAGTCTATTCCCACTACTAGGAATTTTAGCTGTCTTCGTCCGATAGGGAGGGGTCCCATGATGTCCAGTCCCCATTGGGCGAACGGCCAAGGTGCCGTCATTGGGGTCAGTGTCTCCGGTGGTGAGTGGATGAGGTTTCCAAATCTTTGGCACTTGTCGCATGCACGAACATAGGAGACCACGTCCTTCTGCATCGTCGGCCAATAGTATCCAGCTCGGACGAGTTTGTGCACTAAGGAACGTGCACCTGAATGATTGCCGCAAATCCCTTCGTGTACCTCTCTCATCACGTAGTCGGCCTCTGCCTTATCTAGGCAACGTAGATATGGGAGTGAGAAGCCTCTTTTGTATAAAATGCCTTGTATCAGGACAAACCTCTTGCACCGAACTTTCAGCTTTCTAGCCTCGACTGGGTCTGAAGGGAGTGTTTCGTCTTCTAGGTAGTTGACGATGGGTGTCATCCAGGAGTTACTGACGTTGATGGGGCTTAGTTCTTCTTCCAGGTGGCTTGGCGAGTGTTGGACTTCGATGTACTGGTCTGTTGCTTCGTCAGAAGAGGCTAGCTTTGCCAAGGCGTCAGCCTCTGTGTTTTGTTCACGAGGTATTTGGACGAGCTTAACTTCGTCGAACCACTTTATGGCATTTCTGACGAGCTTGAGATATTTGGTCATTCTATCTTCTCTTGCTTCATACTCACCGTTGACCTGCCCTACTATCAGTTGTGAGTCGCTTCGGATCTTGAGTCTGTTTGCCCCCAGTTCTTTAGCTATACGTAGGCCGGTTAACAGGGCCTTGTATTCTGCCTCGTTATTTGTGGTAGGATACTGGAGCCGGGTGGAGTGTTTGAGTAGATGCCCTTCAGGTGTCTTGAAGACTATTCCAACACCTCCTGCCCCCTTGACGGACGACCCGTCAATTTCAATTTCCCACTCTTCGTCCGGTTTCTCTTCTGATGGTTCGTCTTCAGTCACTGTGAACTCGGCTATGAAGTCAGCTAGGGCTTGTGCCTTGATTGCCTGTCTTGGGTGGTACTCAATGTCGAACTCACTCAACTCGACGGCCCATTGAATCTGTCGTCCAGCTGCGTCTGGCTTATTCATCGCCTTACGGAGGGGATGGTTCGTAAGGACGATGATTTTGTGAGACTGGAAGTATGGTCGAAGTTTCCTGGCAGCGATTACAAGAGCTAGTGCCAGTTTCTCCATTGCTGGATACCTTTCCTCAGCTCCTTGGAAAGCTTTACTGGTGTAGTACACTGGCAGTTGGGTGCCCCTGTCTTCCCTGATGAGGGCTGAGCTGACAGCTGTCGGGGAGACTGCTAGGTACAAGGAGAGGGCTTCGCCTTGTTGGGAAGGGCTCATCAAAGGTGGGGACGTCAGGTACCTCTTGAGCTCTTCGAAGGATTTCTGGCATTCGTCCGTCCAGGCGAATGCTTTTCTCAGCGTCATGAAGAAGGGGAGGCACTTGTCAGTAGCCCGTGAGACGAAGCGGTTGAGCGCAGCCACTCTTCCCGTAAGGCTTTGTACCTCTTTCGTCGTCCTTGGAGGTGTCATTTCTAGCACGGCTTTTATTTTGTCTGGGTTGGCCTCTATTCCTCTTTGGGAGACCATGAACCCTAGAAATTTTCCGGACGAGACGCTGAATACACATTTATTCGGGTTGAGCTTCATGCGATATCGGCGGAGGGTTTCGAATGTCTCTTTCAGATCCTCCAAGTGATTTCTCTCATCTTTCGTCTTCACCAGCATATCGTCGACATACACCTCTACGTTTCGTCCGATCTGGTGGTGGAACATCTTGTTCATCAGTCGCTGGTAGGTGGCTCCAGTGTTCTTCAATCCGAACGGCATGACTTTGTAGCAGAAGAGTCCTTTGCTTGTGATAAAGGAAGTCTTCTCTTGGTCAGCGTCGTCCATCATGATCTGGTTGTACCCTAAGAAGGCGTCCATGAAGGTTAGCAACCGGTGTCCTGCGGTTGAGTCTACAAGCTGATCGATTCGAGGCAGGGGGAAGCTATCTTTTAGGCAGGCCTTGTTGAGGTCTGTGAAGTCTACGCACATTCTCCATTTGCCGTTGGATTTTTTCACCATGACGACATTGGCTAGCCAGTTAGGGTAGAAGACTTCTCTGATGAACCCAGCCGTCAGAAGCTTCTCTACTTCGTCAGAGATCGCCTGATTTCTATCAGGGGCGAACATTCATCTCTTCTGCTTTATGGGCCGAATGGACGAGTCTACGTTCAGCTTGTGGCAGATTGTTGCTGGGTCAATGCCAGGCATGTCGTCGTGCGTCCAGGCAAAGACGTCCAGGTTATTCTTAAGGAAACCGATCAGGGCTTCCCTTATCGTCATGTCCATCTTCGTCCCAATGCTGGTGGTTTTGCTTGGCTCGTCGTCGTCCAACGCTATCACCTCCAATTCTTCTGTGGGTTCGACGAGCTTGTGTCCCTCGTCAATCTTCATTGTTTGATGTGTTGCCTCTGGACCTAGGGATGCGAAATAGCATTCCCTCGCCGTTGCCTGGTCTCCTTTGAGTTCTCCTATGCCATGTTCCGTGGGGAATCGGACGAGGAGATGGTAGGTCGAAGTGACTGCCCGAAGCTTGTTGAGTGGTCGGACGACCGATTATGACGTTGTAGGCCGAGGGGCAGTCTACCACAAGGAACTCTACCGAGGTTCTCACTTGTTTCGGGTACGTCCCTGCTTCGATAATGAGGGAAACTACTCCCAAGGGCTTAACTTTGTCACCCGTGAATCCCACAAGGGGAATATCAATAGGCTTCAACTGCTCCTTGTCTATCTTCATCTGCTGATATGCTGGGAGGTATATGATGTCAGCAGAACTCCCATTATCGATAAGCACTCGTCTGGTGAGAAATCCTACGATGGTTAATGTGACGACAAGTGCGTCGTCATATGGATGGTGGATGTTTCTTGCGTCGTCTTCACTAAACGAGATGACTTGGTCGTCCATCTTCAAACTCTTCCTTGACCTTTGAGTGACCAAGATATTATGGGCCTGCCGAGCGTAAGCTTTTCTGGACGACCGTGAGGCACCTCCGGACGCTAGGCCTCCCACGATAGTACGTATCTCGCCTATGATATCCCGTGGGCGGTCTTCTTGGCGATCCTTATTCTCGTCCTGCCTGGGTGGACGAGGCTCGTGACGGACTTCTGGCTTGTCCTGTCGCACGAATTTTCCCCAGCTTCCCTTGCCTAATCAGGGCCTCTATTTGTTGCTTTAGGGCAAAGCAGTCTTCGGTGGTGTGACCGTGGTCTCGGTGGAAGCGACAGTAGAGGTCCTTAGATCTCTTCGTCGGGTCTGAACGAAGCTTCCCTGGCCACTTGATATCTGGATTGTCCTGAATCTGTAGCAGGACCTGATCGATGGACATGTTCAAGGGTGTGAAGCTGCTAGGTCGTTCTTCCCGTCGGTTGGACGAGCTTATGCTCTTCCTCTCGGCCTTTGGATAGTCTTGCCTGGAAGACTTATTCCTGGACGAATCGAATCGTCGATCTTCTGGTTCTTTCCTCTTTCTGGTGAGGAACTCGTCTCGGGCTTGGAAGGCATCCTCCGCATTTATGAACTTCTGGGCTTCGTACATCAGTTCTGACATTGACTTCGGTGGGTCCTTGCATAGCTGGAAGAGGAAATCTCCTTTGAGGAGGCCAGCATTGAATGCAGTGAGAGCGACGTATTCATTCGGCTCGTCAATCTGGACTGCTTCCTTATTGAACCGTTGTACATAGGACCTTAAGGATTCTCCTTCTCTCTGCCGTATGTTAAGGAGGTAGTTTGCTGGACGTACTGATCTTCGTCCTCCAATGAAGTTGTCAATGAAGGCCCTGCTCAACTGGGCGAATGTGTCTATGGAGCCTGTCTCCAGTTGGTTGAACCAGGTCCTTGCCGAGCCTCTGAGGTTTGTTGGGAAAGTGCGACACATTATCTCGTCCGACACGCCGTGAAGACGCATGATGGTTCTGAAGGAGTCCAGGTAATCAAGTGGGTCTTTGAACCCGTCGAACGTCTCTAACTGGGGGACCTTGAACTTTGCTGGAAGAGGGTATTCGTCTATCCTCTTGGTGAAAGGAGATTCAGAGCGATGGACGAGCATATCGAGGTTTTTGGCTGCCTTCGCTTTGACCTGGCTCTTCATCTCTTTCATTTGTTCCCTCATCTCTTTCAGCTCTTCCTCGAGCTTGGCTGCCCTGGCGTCTGCTGCGGATTTGGCGGGATCCGCCACCTGACTTGGATGAGGATGAGGATGAGGCTCTCGATTCTGGTTGGCAGAGCTGCCCTCGTCATTCTGGTTATGATTCTGACTCTGGTTCCTTCCTGTCTCGTTGCGAGGAATCTCTTCACCGTTTTGGCCCTGACCAGGACTGGGAATTTCTCCCCTTGACCGGAGGAGGGCCATGAGTTCTTGATTCTGCCTGGCCAGCTCTTGCATCTCCCTGCGATCGGCAGCACTCTGTCGTGCTAGTTCTTGAATGTTGGCGGTGAGAGCCTGCAGTTGTCTCTCCGAGGCGCTCAAAGGCGGGGCACTGTTATCTCCGGCTTCCATGAGAGAAAAAGGTTATCTGGGGCGACCGCTTTTAATTTTCTGGTAAAGAAACGAAATGGCTGGAAGCAACTCGTTCCCACAGACGGCGCCAACTGATGATGTGTGAAAATCAGCACGGTCGTCCTACGGATGCTTCTCTCTGATGGAAGACCTGAAACAAGGAACAAACAATGACGACGGTAGGAAAACACCGGTGGGGTGCCGGCCAAAGTTCCTCCGATGCCTTTGTCAGAGGGGTGGAGAATGGTTAACAAGTAAGTAAAAGTGTTTAGGCTAATAGTGTGCGTACCTGGTGTCTTTCTGATGTGGGGTTTATATAGATTCCCCAGAAATTAGCCGTTGAGCCTTCTTTAATTCTTTCCTTAATTGGACTTGAATGGGGGTCTTTATGAGGACAGTTACAATATCTCGGGAATATTGTCATTAATGGGAACGTAACGCTTCTGGCATTTAATTACGTTCATGGAGTGTGGTCTTCAATGAGTCGAGGGGAAATGTGTCAAGGACGATGCGTAAGGTCGTCCTTGCATATGCTCTTCGTAGAGCAAGGCGCGTATATATTCGTCTGTTGGCTTGATGGTATACCCGTCCACGTCATTCTTTTGATGTCCGAAGGACGATTTTGTATGGTCGTCGTTGTGTCAAGGTCGTCGAGACAGTTGAGGGGGAAAGAGTCGTTCATCATTTGGACGTTGACTCATCAATATTTTATTCCCAACATGGGAGACTAAACAAAGATTGCCTTCACATCCATTTTGATTTCCTTCCAAGCATATTAGAACTAGCTTGAAATCTATCTCTATAACACCTATTCATCACACAAATTTTGAAATGTTTGTTATCCCAGTTCTCATTTGGCCTTGAACTGGACCAAGTGAGTGTAATCTTTTTTTTCTTTTTTTTTAAATTAGATTTCAACAAAAAACAAAACCAGATACACCATACTTAATGGTGTGATGTGGCGATTTGTGATTGGTTGAAAATTTCCCGCTATATGCACCAATGTGGAAGAGTTGGTTAATTCAAGTCCCTCCACATGATGTTTCTCATAAACACTTCGAAACTCAGCTGGAATCAAGCTCCAAAGGTCAAAATTCTATTGGATTCAAGCCTTAAAGTCTAGAAGAACTTTCACACCCAAATATTCGAATACGGAAAATATTCAAAGAACACTCATTCAAATCATTTTTACATGTCTCAACATTCTAATGCAATCAAGCTCCAAAACTTCCACGAACTTCAAAAACTCTAATCCATCGAAGCATTTTTGGATTCAAGATTTACAGTCCCAAAGAACTCATATCAACAAACCTTCAAATACGAAGAACACGAGGTACAAAGAGTCTCTAACAAGTGTGAGGCAAGGGATTCATCATATTTTCATTGTAAAGCCCTCTTGGTCTATTTTCCAATAAGAGTGCATGAGATTTTGTGTCCAGATCAAGATTACGTTGGCACAAATTTTTAATCAAAGAATTTTCATGGAAATTGAATCAAATTAATGATGATTCCTTTGAAAACAATGCAAACAGGGCATAGCTAGAATTTTTTACTTGGATGGGGGGTTGGAGTGATGTATTGTATTCATACGGGGTATTAAAACCAAATTTCATACTCAACATTTCCATACTAATTTTCAACTCTAGAAATTTCTAAAACAATGTAAAAAATACATTTAAAAACCTATAAAAAAATATTTTTGGAGGATTAACTCTAATTTTTGACATATAATAGGTTTTTTTTTAAAAAACCTATAAAAAAAATTTATAACATTTTTTTAGGGGGTTTATGTGGGACCCCCACCCTATAACTGGCTTCCACCCACCCCTGAATGCAAATACATAAAATTGTATACAATTATTCCTCCCTTGTAAATCAATTTCAATTGCTTTATTATCAAAGTTAAATTTTATGTGTAGAATATACACATATGTTTACATGTTTATCTCATTAGGCATTTGGCCTAGTGATGCAACATCTTCCCTAAAAGTCTCTTCACTCTAAAGTGGTGTTTGGATCCTCTACTCAAAAGGGATTTCTCGGATTTCTATGCATAAAATACATTCTGCAAAAAATTTTAAAGTGTTTGGTTGGGATTTTGGGAAATGCAAAATGCATTCTAGGCAAAATGCATTATATAAATTCTCGTTTCTAAAGCAGAAGTCAGAATAATAATAAAATAAAATAAAAGTTTCTGATTCTGGCTTATGATTCTGATTTTTGCTAAATTAAATGGGATCTACTGACATAGCAATAATTGCTCCTCAAACAACTATTTTCACTCATTTTCTCTCTTTGCTTTCTTTTTACTGTTTTTCCACACTATTCTATTTTCATTCTAGCGACAAACAAAAATCATTGAAAAAATAGAATCACAACCACCAACAATGAAAAAATTCACACAAAAAATTAAAATAAAAAACTAGATCTTGTGTGAGAAGATCTGAAATCACACATACAGAAAATATGAGAAACAAAATAAAATCACACACAAAAGTGAGCAACAAACCCAGCAATGACAAATTCACAACAACAACAACAAAACTCCATTGTGTGAAAAAAACACAACTAGCAACAAAATCACAAAGATAAACAAAAATACTCTTTTTGCAGGATCAAAACTGGAGGGGAAAAAACTTATTCGGACAATACAACTTTAATATTAAATATTACCTGTTCGGATTATTACCGAACACATCCTACACAGTAGAGTTGTTCGGTTCGGTTCAAAATACCTACTGAAAGCCTGAACTAATGACAAGGCATGGGGAATCCTTCCAGAGTATTATATTAAATATGAATTAAATATCAAGTTAATATATAGTATTAAATACAAAGTGAGCTTAAAACAAATCTGTTGCATTAAATGCTAAGCAAAATATCAAGCTAATGTCAGGATTACACTGAACCAAATGGGAGATAAACGATGCAAATGGGCTGTAAAACAGAGAGCATTAATGGCCTGAAAAGAAAGAAGGAGGAAGAGGATAAAGGAAGGAAAGAGGAAGATCTTTAAAGAAAGAAGATATATAAATAGAAGCAAAAACCAACAAAGGAAGTGTTCCAGAATCACGATTACATCTGAGAAATACAGCTTAGAAAAAGAAGAAATTTTTATTTTACATTAATCCTTTCAGTTATGGAATTACTGACAAAACCATCGGAGAGTTATAGGTTAACCCCCTCAGGGTTGACCAAGGCCATCTGAGCGTTTGCCTTTGTTTATTTTACAAGTTCATATATTCTATCCTGGTTGGGAATGACAACAATGCAGTTCGGGTCAGTTCGGTTTCTATTCGGGAATCACATCTTTATTAGTGTTAATTAGCCTTTTCCTTATTATTCAAAAAAATCCCACCTAAAATTGGCGCCGTCTGTGGGAAAAAAGCTTCTTAACACTAATATAATTTCCAAATTGACTCATCATGGCACGCTCTGGGCCTGCTTTTCCCCCGCCTTCATCTGACAGATCACAAGCTCCCCCTCGTTTTGAATGGTCCTCCTCGGGGTCATCTTATAGACCATCTGAGCATACCCCGTCTTCAACCTCAACCTTCCTTTCTAGATATACCAACCCCAGCCAGCATCTGGATAGTCAAAGATCAGTGCGGAATAACCCAAATGCCCCATCCTCGTCGGGATCCCGAACCCAAGATAGTCAGAGTATCATAGCTGGACTCCACCGGCAGATAAGCAATCTGAAGAAGCAAGTTAGAGACAAGACCCCAGCAAAAGAAAGGCCGAGGAGGGGACGTGGGAAAGATGACCGAGAAAACTCTGAAGCATCTTCAAATGCACACCTTGAAGTAGGGGCAAAAATTCCGTCTCCAACCAAGAAAATTCCTGGCTCTATTCATTCGAAACGTCCTAGCAAAGGTCCCAGTCAACATCTTGGTGGAGATGCTTTGCCTCCTAAGGTACCAAAAAGAAGGGGTAACCGGGGAGAACAAGGGGCTGTCTGGAAAGCAGTCGACCAAATATCTTCATCACCTTTCTCCGAGGAGATAGAGCGTGCTAAGCTACCACCAAGATACACAGCACCTGGATTCGAGGTATATAATGGTCGGACAAACCCCGTTGCCCACATAGGTCATTACCACCAGAGAATGGCTTTATCTCGACACAATGATGCTCTGATGTGTAGACTGTTCCCGTCAAGCTTGGGAGAGGTCGCCCTCCGTTGGTTCAACCAGATTGACCGAGGTACAATTGCGTCTTGGGACCAAATGGCCGAAACATTTGTTGGGAGGTTCATAACAAACAGTCGAAGGCCTAAAGGTATGGATGCTCTAATGACTATGAAACTGGGTGATAATGAATCAATTAAAAATTATGCAGCCAGGTTCTCGGAAACTTATAATGATATATAGGGTTGCGGAGAAGATGTAGCTGTTCTGACATTCAAACTGGGCTTGCCTATTGATTCAGGTTGGAGGAAGACAAAGGCAACAACAATACAGTTCAAACTAAAGCTCCTGTTCGGAACATTAAACCATCTGCTCAAACGAATAAGATTCCCAGAGTTACTACGATCCCAAGTAATTTCGTTGCTCCATCCTTCAAAGCACACAGCATAGTGTTCAAGGAGCCGATCTATCGGATTCTTGAGAAGATTAAAGCGGAACCTTTCTTTACTTGGCCACCAAAAATGCCAGGTGACCCTGCGGCTCGGAATCAAAGACCCATGTGTTCCTATCATCGTGAAAGGGGCCATCTCACCGAAAATTGTTACAGGCTCAAGTCTCACTTGGAGTAACTGGTATCCGATGGGCATCTGAGCGAGTATGTGAATCCCAATCTGACCAAGCAGGAAAAGATGAGACAGAACGACGACCGACCGGGAAGTTCGGGAACAGCCCCCATAGGTGTGATACATGTGATACTCAGTCCCTTGTGTACATCTATCAGTCCGGCGTCTTATCGGATCTCCAAAAGGCTTTTCACCTCAGACGGAGCTATGGGATTTCGGACTCCGCTCATTTGGTGCCAAAGCTTTGCTCAGAAGCTCATTGCTCGTCTATCAATGGGACTATTTCATTTTCAGATAGTGATCTACACGACGTCCAGCTACCTCATAATGACCCTCTTGTTATAACGCTTCGTATCGGGAATTATGATGTTAAAAGAGTTTTGGTGGATCAAGGAAGCTTCGCCGAAGTGATGTACCAGGAGCTTTATGAGAAATTGGGATTGGGAAAGTCTGACCTGTCCGAATTGAGTTCTCCAGTCTTCGGTTTTTCAGGAGAATCAACAATCCCATTGGGAAAAACAACTCTCCCAGTGCTGACGGGACCGATCAACCTTCAAACGGAATTCATAGTGATTCAGGCCCCATCACCTTACAATGCCATTATGGGAAGGAGTTGGTTGCATAGGATGAGGGCCGTTCCTTCCACCTTACATCAAAAGTTGAGGTTTCCCACTAAGGACGGTGTTATGGAGATAAATGGTGACCAGGTAGCTGCCAAGCAATGTGTTTTGGCTGCTGCTAAGAAAAATACTTCGGGGAAAGTAAATCCTGCAGGGATATTATGACAATTACAGTCACCTAGTACTGTGGAAGGAGGGAGTATCAAACAAGAAGAGCCTGAAAAAATACATTTTGATTCATCTAACCCCGAACTTTATTTTCAGGTCGGTGTAAATTTATCTCTCCCTGATAGAGACGAACTAATTATTCTGCTACGGGAGTTCCGAGATATATTCACCTGGTCGGTTTATGAAGCCCCGGGGGTATCACCCAACCTTGCATGTCATTCTCTTGCTATACCTTCCGATGCCAAGCCTGTCCAACAAAGGCGTCGAAAGCTGGCTCCGGAGAGATCAGAGATAATTATGGAGGAGGTTAGGAGATTATTGGCTGCGGAGGTAATTCGGCCAGTTCTATGCCCAACCTGGCTATCAAATACAGTCGTAGTACAGAAGAAAAATGGGAAGTAGAGAGTCTGCGTGGATTTCACCGATCTGAATAAGGTTTGTCTGAAAGATCACTTTCCTCTCCCAAGAATAGATCAGCTAGTTGATTCGGCCGCAGGGCATGATCGGATGAGTTTCTTATATGCATTTCAGGGATATCATCAAATTCCCATGACTCCGTCCGACCAGGAGAAGACGGCTTTTATTACTCCCCGAGGGGCGTATTGTTACAAGGTGATGCCGTTTGGGTTGAAAAATGCGGGAGCTACCTACCAAGGGATGATGACCACCATGTTCGGAAGACAAATCGGAAAGACCGTAGAAGTCTATATTAATGATATGTTAGTGAAGAGTGTCAAAAAGGAGGACCATTTAGCTCACTTAAGAGAAGTCTTTGAGATTCTCCGAAGGGACGAATTACGCCTTAATGCCTCAAAATGTCTGTTCAGGGTACATTCGGGAAAGTTTTTGGGTCACATCATCAGTAATAGAGGAATTGAAGCTAATCCAGACCAGATCTCCACATTGATAAATCTTGAGGAACCCAAAAACACTAAATAAGTTCAACGCTTAACAGGAATGATAGCAGCTCTTGGTCGGTTCATCTCTCGGTCGGCTGATAAGTGCCGCCCTTTCTTTCGACTGTTGGGGAAGAAAAGGAAGTTCTTATGGGATGAAGACTGCTCGGCTGCTTTTCAAGGTATAAAAGCTTATCTTTCATCACCACCTTGTTTATCCATCCCTTCTCCTAGAGAACCACTTTATCTTTATTTGGCGGTGTCGGAGCATGCAGTCAGTGCGGTTCTTGTTCGGGAAACATCCGAATACCAGAGACCAGTCTTTTTTATAAGCAAGACTATGACTGAAGCGGAGTCTAGATATTTGCCACTTGAGAAGGCCGCCCTAGCCTTAATCCGAGCAGCGAAGAAACTTCCACAGTATTTCCAAGCTACTACAGTAACTATGCTGACGGACTTACCCCTCAAAGCCTTATTACAGTGTTCCGACTTCTCCGGACAGATCACTAGATGGGGAGTACAGCTCGGATCTCTTGGGGTGGAGTATAAGCCGAGAACTTCAATTAAGGGACAAGTCCTAGCAGATTTTGTAGCTGAATTTCAGGGGAAAGATTTGGAACTTGGGCCGACCAACTCTCTGGGATTGGAGACCAATTCAGTCCCTACTGAATGGAAACTGTTTGTGGACGGTGCATCAAATGCAATGGGGTCGGGAGCAGGAGCGGTGTTAATCTCCCTGGAAGGATTAATTCTAGAACAGGCTGTAAGGCTGAATTTTTTGGCATCGAACAATGAATCCGAATACGAAGCATTGTTGATCGGGCTGAAATGTGCTAGACGATTGGGAGCAGATCGATTGCGGGTATTTTGTGATTCACAGTTAGTGGCTAATCAGATTTCGAGAGAGTATCAAGCTCGGGACGAACACATGGTATCATACCTCTGAGCTGTCAAAATTTCATTATATAAGTTTGAATTTACTCAGGTGGAACAGATTGGAAGAGAGCATAATTCTCACGCAGATATTTTGGCCAAGCTAGCCACGGCCATGGAAACGGATATGCAAAGAACAGTAACAGTAGAAGTGTTGAATTCTCCGAGTTCCCAAGATTTTGATTCGGATATTCTCTGCATTATAAGTCCTGTGGCAAGTTGGATGGATCCGTTCATAGCATATTTACGGAACGGTCAGTTACCTAAGGATCAGAAAGAAGCCGATATTGTTAAAAGGAAGGCTCCAGGTTACTGGTTATCTAAGGAAGGGAGCCTCTACAAAAGATCCTTTTCAGGGCCTTATTTACTCTGTGTTCACCCGGATTTGGTTAATAACTTACTCTATGAAATTCATAAGGGTATTTGTGGAAGTCATACCGGAGGTCAATCATTAGCTCACCGAGCAATGTCCCAAGGATACTGGTGGTCGTATATGCAGAGTGATTCTGTTCGATACGTGAAGGCATGCGATAAATGTCAAAGATTTGCTCCGAAAATCCATCAACCAGCTCGGGAGCTTAACCCATTATCCAGTCCTTGGCCCTTTGCCCAGTGGGGGGTAGATATTGTGGGACCTCTACCTCAGGCGCCAGGAAATAAAAAGTTCTTAATTGTTGCCATAGATTACTTTACGAAATGGGTGGAAGCCGAGCCCCTGGCTCATATTCGGGATACGGATGCTAAACGTTTCCTCTGGAAGAATGTAGTCACCCGATTTGGAATACCATGGGCGGTCATATCAGACAATGGAACTCAGTTCGAAGGTAAAGTTTTTAAAGGTTTTTGTTCGGATTTGGGAATAAGAAATTTCTTCTCTTCACCGGGTTATCCTCAAGCAAACGGACAGGCTGAAGTCTCAAACAAGGTGATTCTTGACGGAATAAAGAAGAGATTGGAAGAGGCAAAAGGAAAATGGGTAGAAGAGCTTCCTAGTGTCTTGTGGACTCACCGAACAACCCATAGGAGGTCGACTGGTGAGACTCCATTCACACTAGCATATGGTGTAGAAGCTGTTATTCCGCTAGAGGTCGGTCTCCCCACAATCCGAACAACAGAATTTGATGCCGAGCAGAATGAAAATAGCCTAAAAAAGGATCTCAACTTGATAGAAGAGAGGAGAGACATAGCTGCTATTAGGTTGGCCTCCTATCAACGTCAGATGAAAATGGGGTACGACAAGAATATCAGACCCAGAAGTTTTCAGATTAATGATCTGGTACTACGCAAGGTAGTAGCTAACACCCGGAATCCGAACGATGGCAAGCTCGGGCCGAACTGGGAGGGACCTTATAAAGTAACTTCATTTGCTGGGGTAGGAGCATACAGATTAGAAGATATGGATGGAAAGCCAATCCTTAGGCCATGGAATATATGTAATCTTAAGAAATATTTCTTTTGAATGAAACGAAATAGTTAAACAGAAGTATTATTAACAATGTGTATTATTTATACGACTTTTGTTTGGACAGAACTTGTCATTTTGTGTTAATGTATAAGCATCCTATCCAAACAATTGTTGTTCGGAAGGAACTTATCACTTCTGGGAGAGTGCTTAAGCATCCTATATCAAAAAAGGTTGTTCGAAAGGAACTTATCACTTCTAAGGAAGTGCTTAAGCATCCTATATCAAAAAAGGTTGTTCGGAAGGAACTTATCACTTCTGGGGGAGTGCTTAAGCATCCTATATCAAAAAAGGTTGTTCGGAAGGAACTTATCACTTCTGGGGGAGTGCTTAAGCATCCTATATCAAAAAAGGTTGTTCGGAAGGAACTTATCACTTCTAGGGGAGTGCTTAAGCATCCTATATCAAAAAAAAAAAAAAAAAAAAAAAAAAAAAAAAGGTTGTTCGGAAGGAACTTATCACTTCTAGGAGAGTGTTTCAGGATCCTATATCAGAAAATGGTTGTTCGGACAGATTTTATCATTCCGGGGAAATATATAATTATTATATTTGGCAATATGTTATTCGGGTTTATAACTTCAAAAGAAGCATCGGATTGCTTATATTTAAGAAGGAGCTGACTCTCCGGGATGTGTAAAGGTAACTTCTTTCTTTTAATAGATAGGGTGAATATTAAGACTAAACTGTATGCTCATGTTGATTTGAAATTATTTCATTATAACATTTTATTCTAAGATATCAGTCAAAATAATGTAAAATTCACAAGCACAATAAAACGGATTAAAGATTAAAATTTAAAATTAATATCTAAACCAGTTGTATGGTAAAAGAACAGAATTCCCCAAAAGTTAAGTGTTCGGTTAAGGGAAAATGTTAAGGGAAAAGACAGAAACCTAAAACAAAAACTATTAACTATTAACTAATTACATAAAAGGAAGAACAGGATCACAAGCTAGAAGTGGGACCGGGAGCATCCGTTGCTTTTTCGATCGACGCAGGCTGTGAATCTTCTTGTATGCTGTCCGGTCCTCTTTCCTCCTCACCCTCGCCATCATCTTCTTCTTCTTCTTCTTCAGCTTCATCGTCGGAATCTTTGAGACCCTCTTCGGGGTACGGAATAGGAGTGTTCGAGCGTAAGAAGAGCTCGAACGATTCTGGCTGTCCAGTTTTATTCAGGGCGGATTTCCACCCCTGCCTAAAACCGCTGTTATACACCATCTGAAATTGTGTTCTAGCTTCCTCCATAGCCGCCTCTTGTCCCAATATTTTTCCTTCAGCTTTCCCTTCTTCTTTTCCTTCTTCTCGGGCTTTTCCAATCGATGAGATGCATTCTGACTCCAACTTCCTTACCTTTTCCTTCAGTTCGATTAGTTCCACTTCTATCTTTTCCCTGTTCTCCACTTCAGCTCTGGCCCGTTCCTCGGCCTCTTTCATTAAGTTGACGTTTTTGAAATGTTGATCTTCCAGTTTTTTGTAATCGGCGCCCTTCTTTTGAAGCTCGTCGGTCATTCTAACGACCCTGGATTCCATAGATAGGACGCCTTGAGTA
Source organism: Fagus sylvatica (assembly GCA_907173295.1). Taxonomy (NCBI): domain Eukaryota; kingdom Viridiplantae; phylum Streptophyta; class Magnoliopsida; order Fagales; family Fagaceae; genus Fagus; species Fagus sylvatica. The sequence goes on along the minus strand of OU015762.1, from coordinate 50,558,440 downwards.
GCCTGAATAAACGAGAAAAGGAAGTTATAAAGTGTTAAAATTAAGGGATAAAGACTTGTAAAAATATGTGCTAGGGAATGAAACATTTACCATCATCATGCCCCTAGTGATGTGACGGAAAATCTGCCCGGAGTTCATGCTGTCCCATTGATTCATATCTCCTAGAAGACAGGCTGCTCGGGCCAGACCGTGGGCTACATGCGCCAAGAGATCCGTCTCCGATTCGTCCAAAACGGTATCATGGACAGAGATCGGCCCATCTCCGAACAACAGATTGGGCACCCAGGCTTCGAAACTGGAAGAAGTTCCTTCAACTGGCATTGAAGGGCCCTCACTTCTTCCCCTTTTTCTTGGAGGAGCCAAATCCTCTCCGTGGTCGGACTCATCAATCTCATGAACGACAGGCAGTGGTCATGGGGGTTCTTGAATGGCGGTAGCTTGAGTAGTCTGTTCGGACGATGAGGACTCTGATATTGTCAGTAATTCCAGGAATCGTAGCAGTGAACGTCGGAGAGCTCTGAGAAGATGAACACTCAAGAAAATGAGAAAAGGGAGGAAATGAGAAGTTTTGGAGACTGGGGGTACTAATCATTGTTTTGAAATGTAAATAACCTTTCCCCCCAAAAAATCTCACCATTTCAGCTTTTCTTGGAAAGGTGGGAGTCAGAGGGCGGCGTATTAAATTCATTTTTGGAGAAACGCGTTATTGATTCCGACTCCTTCAATAGTTGCGTGAAGGAGCCAAAATCAGGGGGTAATTGGAGGGGAAAAAACTTATTCGGACAATACAACTTTAATATTAAGTATTACCTGTTCGGATTATTACCGAACACATCCTACACGGTAGAGTTGTTCGGTTCGGTTCAAAATACCTACTGAAAGCCTGAACTAATGACAAGGCATGGGGAATCCTTCCAGAGTATTATATTAAATATGAATTAAATATCAAGTTAATATATAGTATTAAATACAAAGTGAGCTTAAAACAAATCTGTTGCATTAAATGCTAAGCAAAATATCAAGCTAATGTCAGGATTACACTGAACCAAATGGGAGATAAACGATGCAAATGGGCTGTAAAACAGAGAGCATTAATGGCCTGAAAAGAAAGAAGGAGGAAGAGAATAAAGGAAGGAAAGAGGAAGATCTTTAAAGAAAGAAGATATATAAATAGAAGCAAAAAACAACAAAGGAAGTGTTCCAGAATCACGATTACATCTGAGAAATACAGCTTAGAAAAAGAAGAAATTTTTATTTTACATTAATCCTTTCAGTTATGGAATTACTGACAAAACCATCGGAGAGTTATAGGTTAACCCCTTCAGGGTTGACCAAGGCCATCTGAGCGTTTGCCTTTGTTTATTTTACAGGTTCATATATTCTATCCTGTTCGGGAATGACAACAATGCAGTTCGGGTCAGTTCGGTTTCTATTCGGGAATCACATCTTTATTAGTGTTAATTAGCCTTTTCCTTATTATTAAAAAAAATCCCACCTACAAAAACCAAAAATAAATACTCTAAGTATGAGAGAATAAACAAAAAAATAAAGGCTAAAGAGAACAGAGAGTGGGGCTGAAAAAAAAAAAAAAAAAAAAAAAAGAGACTTACCAGCGAAAAGGGGGAAAAAATGGTGTACGTGTATGGTGTGGGGGGAAAAAGCAGGAAAGAAAAAGAAAGAAATTGGGTGGGAGGGGGGGGGGTGTGATGGAAAAAGGTGAGGGAAAAAAAAAAGTTTTATTGTTTGTTGGTTGAAAAGTGTAAAATTGTAAAAATAGTTTTATTATTTGTTGGTTGCGAATTGTAAATTTTTTTTATTGGAAATGATTTTTGTACATCTCATGGCACACACAATGCACACTCAGTCCAGATTTTTATCACATTAAATTTTGTAAAAGTGTGCCATGTAGATGTGTACAAATTATGACCTTTTTTTTTTTTTTTTTATAGTAGACATTAATTTAAATTACAACATAATACTTTATTTTTTGAATTTTTTTTCATATTAATGTTGAGAATGAAAAAATAAATAAAAATTTGTTGAGGATTTTTTGTGTGTGTTAATTTTGTATTGGTAGTAAATGTATTTTTAGCCTTATCTTGAGATATTTAAAAAAAAAAAAAAATTGTTAATTACATAATATATACTAATAATATATTATTTAATAGAAAAAATGCATTCTCTAAACAGTAAAATGCATTCTAATAAAGGATCCAAACGCAGCCTAAAAATGTATGGATTCGATTCTTGGGATCCTCAAATATATCATGTGTGTTTAGAATAGAATTTCTACCTTAGTTAAAAAAAAAATTAATTAAAAAAAAAATTACATGTTTATATCCATAAAAGCTAAAATACACAACAACAACAACAACAACAACAACAAAAATAAAATACAATAAAATTCTTTAATTCCCCAACTTAAATGGGTCAAAGCAACTTGTTTTTGTTAGTCGGGGCATGTGGTGAAGTGAGACCACCACAATGCGTCAGAGCCGGTTGAGATGGCACAGGATGAGAACCGGACACGTGAAATTGGAAAGCGTGTTATTGTCCTTGTCTGTGTCAGATTTGTCATCCTTACAACTCACAACTCACGAGGTTCAAGCCGTAATCGTTTAAGAGTTTATGACTCGCAACATTAATCCAATAGTATTCATAATTTCATATTCTCTAGACTTTCCAGTTACAACTAGCAGCTCTCTATCCACACGACCATCCATGATTTAATCCTTCAAGTAAATATAAGTGTATAATATACTGAAGCATTGTTTAGTGAGAATGGGCTTTTTGTGGGTATGGATTGGAAGGATCTATATATATTTTGACTTTTTAGAAGCATCAATCACAAAAACCATAACGGTATTCATAATGGGTGTTGTCATGTTGTGTTGATGAATGATGAGTGATGACCACCCAAGGTGGCAGTGGGCCAGTAGCAGTAGCACCCATCCAGCTAAGGGTGAGTGGGGATAGGCTTCTTGCTTAGACTGACTCGTGCCTGTCTCTAACTTATGCCCAACCTATGTAGTACGAGCTGGGCTCAGTAGCTCACTAATGGCTGAGTGTACAGCTGAGTCAGATGCAACACTCATTGTGATAAAAGAGAGGCAAAATTGATCCATTGTGTTGACTTGTTGGGCCCAGAAGTAGGCCAGCAACTTAATTGGAATCACCCAGACATCCATATGATCTCGACAATATGAAGTGTTAGATGACGTAGTTGCGGCAATGGAAGTAAAAATGCTGATAATGATGAGCCTGAATTTAGCAGTAGTGTGGCCCTCTTATGTTATAGTTGGTCTTGGATGAAGTTTTTTCTTTTCTCTTTCCCAAATATTTATAGGTCTCGGCTTGTCTAATGAGGTTTAACTTGTGTTCTCTTTTCAAGTTCCGGACATATGTGGGCCTATTTAATCTGCACTGCTCTCTTTTTTTTCACTATGTTGGCATGGACACAAGTGACATCCATTTTTATTATGAACTAGTCATAACAAATCATGACTGACTTGATCCAACCCAAAGGGTCATAGACAGGTACAACCAAATGGATTGGTCGAAATCGAGCCTTCAACTCTAAAAAAATTGAGTTTGCATATAAGTGGCGAGTTCAATAATATTGTCACCTAACCTGACCAAAAATTACCAAAAATTACACTTTAAGCATGTACATGTGCAAGCTCCTCATTAGGAGATTGGATTACACCTCTTTTCAATAATATTTACCTTCATTTTTTAGGATTAGAATCCTCTCCCTTTGAAATCTCTTTATTTATGGTCCAGATTAAATATTACAGATCTAACAGTGTACAGACTGCCATATTATTTAAAATTTTAAATAACGTGGCAGTATATATACTGTTAAATCTATGAGATAAAATCTGAATCATAAAATAGACAAATGGAGAAGTTTTCAAATTAAGAAGATCTTATTCCCATTTTTTACTCATTTTGTTCTAGACTATTTCTTGCCTCTCTCTCCCACAGCAGCAGACCAACGAGGAGGACTCGACCTGCTCTCGCCTCTCGCAAGTCACAACTCCTCCACTTCAACGTCGTGGTTGTTGCTTTTTTTTTTTTTTTTTTTTTTCTTCTCTCTTTTTTTGAGCTGAATGGATCTAATTGCTTAAATAATGGAGTGAACGTGGTATACCGTAAGAGAACAATTCATTTGTATAACCCAGCATAACTTATATTTGGGCCAAGCTAAATTTGAACAAGCTGATCACTCGGGAATGAAATGGACTCAGAGTTTAGACTCAGATATGATTTAAACTTGTTCGTTTTAATTATTATTATTTTTATTATTATTAATGCCATTACAGGCCCATTAAATTTTTAGAATAGACAATCAGAGTAGTCCTCTCCAGTTCGTTAAAATTTATTTCCTTGATATAGAGAAATTTTGATTCAAAATCCGTGAAAAATGAAGGCTATGAAGCCAAGAAGTGAGCTAGCTAACAAGCACTGATAAGACGGTTTAACGGTTAACAAAACCTTTCAGCAAAATTAGTGAGAACATAGCTAATCTATGAATAAACTATAATAACTATGCGCTGCATGTACGCGAATCAGATGCTTCAGCCATTGTGATAAAAGATAGGCAATATTAAACCATTGTGTTGGCTTGTTGGGTCCAGATGTAGGCCAGCAAACTTCAGCAACATGATGTTGTTGCGGCCATGAAACTAAAAATGGTAATAATGATGAGCCTATTTAGCAGAAACATGGCCTTCTTATGTTTAGTTATCTTGGATGAAGTTTTTTCTTTTCTTTTTCCCAATTATTTATAGGTTTGGGCTTGTCCAACGGGATTAGTTTATACTCATCTTCAAGTCCCGGACATGTGGATCGATTTTGTTAAAGTCTAATGGATCTAACTATTTTTTCCTCATTTTGTTCCATACTATTATCTGTCTCCTCCACTCCCCCTCTCCTCCTCCCTATATGCCCTATATCCCACAACTAGATTGAGCCAAATAGTAGACCAACAAGAGGACTCAACTTGTTCTTGCATCTCACAGTCACAACTCCAACCATGCAGAGTGTACTTGGCTAACACTTGTATAAAATGGAAACAAATTTAGTACAATTAATGCATGGTCGTGCGTTCATGGTCCTTTGAATATAGCATTTTCAAGGTAAGAAATTATATATATAAGCAATTAAGTACCATGAACTATGAATTGTACTTAGTTAACACTTGCATTATATAGACAATACTTTATTATTTCAACTAACTTAAATGCACCCTTAGTTTTAATATTAACACTTGTATTAAAGGGAAATGAATGTGTTTCCTTTATAAATAATTAAATGCATTTGTTTCCATTTAATGCAAATGTCAGTAAGATATAATTTTTTCATACCTAATATCAAATTAAAAGCCTCACCTAAGCGTAATGTTGGTGTCATGCGCATGCAAATCCTGAGAATTATGGGTCTATAGCAATTCCACAATGACAAATTTAATCTAATAAACATAAAAAATAAATAAATAAAAAGAAAAAAAAAGGCATGCATTTTCAAATTTTTGTATACGATTATATTATCAATATTTTTTAGGATTTTCGAAATTATAAGGGTTTTAAAAATTTGGGGGGCAAAACCTGGAGTGATTGCACACCTCGTATATGCCCAAGGTCATCCATGTGTGCAAGAGAAAATTGTGACAATGCGGTTCCTAGGAAATACATGCTCATTATAGTGAGAGAACTAATAATCGAAAAAGAAAATTAGTGAGAGAACTTGTCATTATTTCGTACCAAATTATAATTGTTGACGAACAAATCATTGGCATCTACACACCAATGTCTCTTTACTCATATTTGTAACTTCGTAATTAAGTAAAGAAAGATAAGCCTATTTTGTTGAACTTATTCTCATTTTAAAAAGGAATTTGCAGTTCTTAAAACACTTATCTTTTTTAATGTAAAACTGTATTTTTACACAACAAACAAAATAAACGGTGAAATAAACTCATCCAAACATACATTTGTGAGTCATTACCATCAACCGGAGTATTGGAATTAAAAGTGATTGAACACTAAAGATCGAGGCAAAGGGATTAGCTTACATACGAAGATAAATAAAAAGAGGGGACATTGTTACTCTAGAATGTAGCCAAGAAATCATGCATAGAGACAAAATGGAACATCCACGGAAATGCATAATGTTACAGTTGAAATCAAACATAGTGTCATAAACATCACCTTCTCAACAGCTATAGATTTTTTTTTTTTTTTTTCGATAAACATCAACAGCTATAGATTTAGAAGTTAGAACATAACGGCTATTATATATTTATCTACACTACATCTCATAATTATTTTTCCATAGTTTATGGAGGAACATAAATTGTAATTTTTACAAGTATAGGGGTAGGAATAACATAGGAAGCAAAATTGGAAATAATATGTGATAAACGAATCAGAACTCAAACCCGAAACCAGGAATCTTAAACTGAACTAGGTGAATTCTTAGTTCGGTCACTCCTGAATTACACAGCTGTTCGGATTAAACAGTTGATATATTGTTCGGTCACTCCTGAATTACACAGCTGTTTGGATTAAACAGTTGATATACTATTCGGTCACTCCTGAACTACACAGCTATTCGGATTAAACAGTTGATATACTGTTCGGTCAAATCCGGAAACAAACTAAAAACATATTAAAACCCAGCACTCAAATGCCTAAAATATCTAGTGCAGGGATCATTGAATACACCACCTGACTTAAACTTCAAATAGGAGATATTGAACTGACATCTGCTTTACCATCTGTAATTGATAAATATCCCATAGAAATATCTCATAAATATCTAAAATATATTCTATTAGTTTCTAAGATATTCCAAATACATAAACTCTATAAAAGGGGAGAAGAAGACAACGTAAAAGGGATGGCTAAAATAGATGGAAAGGCTGAAAAAACCAGAAAAGAGACTTGAGAGAAGGGTCTCTCAAGTGCTCCTAATAAAGGATTTTGTTGTATTTGTAACTATACCAAATATATTACAAATCTCTATGTGGACGTAGGCAAGTTGCCGAACCACCTAAAATTATGGGTGTTATATCTGTTTGCTCTGAATCTATTCTTATTCTGTTTTATCACCAAATAGTCTCCAATAGACTGAAATTAATCATGGCAAAGGTTTTATTTGCGGTTCTATTATTGTCACATTTTAAGTTCCTCCAGTTTATATAGTAAATTCCAGAAGACATCATTCAAAAATGATATCCTTTAGTATCATTATTTTAGTTGGTCTACTATATTTGGAGAACAATATATAAAACCAGTAATGTTGACTTACAACGCCAATAGGCACAGTAAAACTGCCACTGCCCCTATTCCACCACGAGCTTTTACGCTTCACCCACCATCTTTGCCTCTCAATCCACAGCATCGTCCACATGCTTAACGTGCCCATCTCCAATAATGACCAATCATTTCGTCACATCATTATTTTCTAGTACCATTCCCTTCCAACTAGTATGTTTTTTACGCAGCTTACTTGCAATTTTGTTTTCGAAAGCCAAATCTCTCATTTTCCAAATCATACTCCACATAAAAATTCTGCTGCTGAAAGTTTCCCAAAATTATCGCTGGCCCGGCCTTCATGTTTTCCGGACGAAACTCATTGTCCGTAGAAATCATTAGGCACACGCCGCTAGAATTACCTTTCAAATCACTAAAATAATTCTCGTGGGGTAATTCCAACTTTGCACCACCTTCAAATTGAAAGGTTAAACTCGGATATTTAACCGTTCCAGATTTTACACCCGTAAGATTGAAACAAGGCCATAGACCATTCTCTAATTCCACGGTAGTAGCTCTAGAAAAATTAGCCATCTGTGTCTCAAATGCATGTGCCATGGCTTCAAACACAGGCTTTTCCATGAAAGTAATGCTGGACCCGGAGTCCACAATAGTGCCACCGTTACCGTTACCGTCAGGCACCAAATATTTGTTCGGAATATTTACGGACTTACCGCCCACGATGACTTTACGAAGGTTAAGGTAATAGTAGTCACGGAAAGCCGAGATGTTGGACACAGGGTTTTGAAACGGCGTGTAGCTTAGGATAGAGGTTTTGGCATCTGCACTAGACCCACGGAACAGAACAAGGTCACTACTCTTCGACGTGTCGTTGATGCTGCGAGAAATTAAACAGTAAGAGAATTTACTGAGACCCAATTGGGAAGGCAATGATTCCGGGGTGCGACCGAACCCGGCAATGCCAGTGGGTATATGGTTCGAGGAAACGGAGCATCCAACGATAAAATTTGTGAAGGCTTTTTGAGGAAAATTTAGGGTCTCAAAAAGTGCTCTCCCGAGGGTTGAACCCGAACCGTAATAAATAGTATATGGGCAAGTCCGGGAACAGTTTTGTGAAGGTGGGCTAGGAAACCATGCACATTTGGGGTTTTGGCAATCCAGAAACTTTGAAGAAGATGAAAGTTTTGGAAAGAAAGAAGGGATTTTTTTTGGGCTTATGTCAGGGAAGTCACAATTGATGCAGTTATAGCGAGCAGTGCAGGGAAACCAAACAGGGCTACTGCCAGTGTCCAAAATGAAAGGAATGGTTTGGGGGGGTGTGCCAAAGCTGAGAGAGATTGCGTAGTCTCCGTAGCTTTGAGAGGAGACTTGGGTTTTGATGTTCGGGAGATTGGATTTGTGGCCCTTGAGGTGGCGAGCTCTGGTTAGAGAAGTAGAGGCGAGGGAATTGAAAGTCTTGATTGAATCTGAGGATGAGTGTTTGGTGTAGATGGGTGAGAGAGGGAGAGTGAAGGTGGTGGGTTTGGGAGCTATGGACAATGAAGATGAAGATGAAGAAGCTAAGAAGGAAAGAGTAGAGAAGACAAAGATGAGAGAGAGAAGAGACAAAGCCGCCATGGATAAATGAGACTTGGAGAGACAGAGAACAAAGAAGAGAGTGTCAGGATGTGAATGAGTGGGGGAAGGAGCAAATATAAGCCTTTTAAAAGGCCGATTCGGTTTGGATTTGTGTTGTTTATAGGAGAAAGGAAAAGGTCAAGAAGCAACGGTCGAGTTCAATTTGGGCGATGGAGTTGTGTAGTGGGGGGAAATGAACCAAACATGTCATTATGCGTGTATAAGGTGAGTACTGATATGAACCTCACATTAAGTATAAGTTGCGAGTTTGTTCCATTGACAGCGGATACCACTTAAGAATCGTTGGGTATGATAATTATCATATTCGAATGAGACGTGATACTGCGCGTACCCATATGATTAGATGTGACAAAATTTTGAGTACTTATATTATTAAAAATAGAATAAAAAATATCATTGATAACAGTGGCTGCTCTAGAAATATTTTTCAAGTGGTTCATTTAAAAACTTGAATACATTGACATAAAAAAAAAATGCAAATATTAAAACAAAAAAAATACAACTATCATCTACTAATTCTTTCATTAAAATGTTTTGTCACACAATCAAGTGCAAGTGAAAAATGATATGATTGCCATATATTAAACTATAGAGCCCAATCCTCCAAACATAAAAAATTCAATCCAAAGTTATTCCCTTCAAAATACTAACTATGACCATCAAAGAATCACCGTGGGCATTAGAGAAACAAATAAATACTCAAGGAAATGCTAAGCACAGAACTTAAAGAGATCAAAGATTAAAAGAAAACTGTGGGGTTTTTAGAGATATTTTTGCTCCGATTTATTCTTCCCAAGTCTCGCTAAAGCTGCAAAACACTTTCCTCAGGTCTCATCAGAGTTGCATTGTGTTTGTTTCATGGGGAAATCATAGAGGAAGAGGTTTTAACTCAGAGAGAGAGAGAGAGAGAGAGAGCAACATGAAAAAATATATGAATAAAACAAGGAAATAAACAGAGAGCAGAGAGCTAGTTCGAGAAAAATAATAAATAACTGAGTTGACTATTAATAATTCAATGTAGGCCTTTTTTTAGGTATATTAGGCATATGTTAGTTGAAATTGAATTTTGGCTAATCTAATGTGAATGCACAAAGGTAAGTAAATTTAGGTTTTTTTTTTTAAATAAAAAATTAATTAATTAATTGAACAAAATCTCTTATTAGACTAGCTAAAGAAATGTGCCATTGATACCGTGTCGGTTTAGGGGAGACTCTCACTACAAGAAACTTTGCTATTTTCAATGGTTAGAACAGTTGAAACAAGTACTAAAAACCGACGAAAAATGTATTTTTGACGGTTCAAGTGACTATTGTGACCCGTCAAAACAAACTATGTCGAAAATACTTTTTAACGGGCTATAGGGCTGTGGAAAAAAGTGCTTCATCTTTTTCAACGGTTAGGAAACGTTGAAAAATAATTTAAAACTGTTGAAACATATTTTAAAAAAGGTGGATAATAGTATACTTATTACCTTTATTGACTGCCATTGAACCGTCGATAAATGTTGTCTGTTGAAATAAGTATTTGATTTTTTTTTTTTTTATAAAGAAAATTGGATGAGCTCTTTTACACCAATCAAAACATAAACACAATTATGCAATACCAAATTGAAATCCTTTCTCATATATCAAAAAAGAATATGGATACCAAAGGATTTACATGTCAAATACCAAATTGAAATCCCTTCTTTTTTTTATGCAATTTGATATCAAAACGAAACATTGTCTAAAAGGAATTACATGTCACAAAGTATTCAATAGTTTCAAGTTTCCTAAATGACAAACTAATAAACCAAAATAAAAAGAACTACATCAGAGTCTAGTTGTAATATGCTTCCTCCTTTACTTCTATCAAGTAACTGCAATAAAAAAGAAAGAACCTATAATAAAACAAGTCCGCATACAATATAAATTCAGACATTTGCATGTGGATTCCAACACTGTGTGTAAAGGAACTAAATAAAAGGTGTGTGACTGTTTGGTCCGAATGTCTATGCAATGCTCAAACATGTTCAACACTGTGAGGATTTATCATAACAATCAACATGTTTGGTGTTGTTCATATTAACAGGAGGCACATCAACAATAGTGCTTTTGATCTATATCTTTCAATGGAAATATTTAGTGCTAGTGATCTATATCTTTCAATTTTGCACACCTAACCAGTATTCCTATCCATGCCAAACCTATGCCTATTACCAAACCACATCCCCAGACTTCCTTGACCTGGCCTCCATAGGTGACCTTTTCTCACTCAGCCGCCTCAAGATATCAGAACCCAGCAACATATATATCCTCCCCTTCCTCCACTCTAGTTGTTGGCCAACCCCTCTTTGTTCCTCTTTCATGCTCTTGCAATTACATCAACGCCACCACTGGCACTAACTTCTCTTATGCCAACCTCTCCTATATAATCAAACCAAATGACACCTTTTACATTGTCTCCACCTTTAAGTATTTGAACCTCACAACTTATTATTCTGTTGAGCTTGTCAACCCCACTCTTGTCGCTACCAACCTTTCTTCTTATTATTTTGTTAGGCAATATGATGCCATGTGGATGTTTCCTAGAAAAGAGCAATGATACTTGCAATGTGTAAGCTCTTCTAAAATCAATTCAAAGATCAGTATGGGAAAAGGAAGCTTTGACCAAACCCTTAATCCCCTGTGAATTGCAACTTGGTAACTATGCTTTAAAACTTTATTAGGCATTGTGACCTCTTTATTAGGGTAACAAGTAAATCTAATAAACCCACATTGCAACCTCTTTATTAGGCATCCCAAAGTTTAAAAGTTAAAACACACAGTTAAACCAAAACCAAAAAGCAACCCAATAGCAGATTCAGTCCATAAGTGCCAAAGATGCAAACTTTATTATAAAAAAATAATAATAAATACCTGCAAGAAATTTTGTGACGGTTCTCTCTTCATTTTGTTTTTCCTGTACAAGCTGTAGAAACAAAAGATTAGACCATAAGTAGAGTAGGCATAGGTAAATTGTTATATATGTCAACAAAAACAAAATTTTGAATTTTTTAGTGTTGAATGATTAACAAACTAACCTAATGGTAAACTTAGGTAGAACTCTTAGATTGAGCTAGCTCAGGTGGAGACAATTTTTTCATTACTACTGCTAGCAAACTCTCAACCCGATTTACTTGTGCCTCTAAAATCTTTAGATGAGCATCACTCTCCTTACGTTTTTCCTCAGATTCTTTCAGTTGCCTTTGAAGGTCAGCATCATTCTCCTTGTGTTTTTCCTCAAATTCTTTCAATTGCCTCTGAAGGTCACGAATAGAAGATGAAGAGGAGTCCCATAATTCTGTAGGAGTAACACCATCCCCATAACCACGAACGCGACCGTGATGTTCAGGCCCAAATACCTCCATAAACGTTTCATCTTCAGTCATTTGCAAAGACCCCTCAACCACTTGAGTAGTAAAATTCTTAAATGCCATCTGTATTAAAAGAGCACTTATACCACGAGTTAAAAGCACATAAAAATAAAACATAACAGTTAGCTATATAAGTATTCTTTTTAAGGGATTTTCATACCAATGCTTCTTGTGTATGCTCATTTATCGCTTGTCCGTTAGCTTTCACATGTGTGACCTCAAACAATTGAACTCGACCAAGTTCTTCTCCAGTTTTCTCCTTCTATCATTTAAAAAACAGATTGCAAGCATCATGAGTAAGTATGCAACAATTTTTTTCTTAGGAAAAAAAAAGGAATAAATAGCTCCCAAAGGTTTTGAAAATGGTATATGCAAACCTCTTCCTCTTTTCGTTGTTGAAAACTCTTTGATCCAGTAATGTGAATGATAAGATTATGGGAACAACTAATCTTGTTTTTCTCGCACATATCCTACATTTCAAGAACAATACATTACAGTAAAGATCCATGATTAATAAAAAGACGCATGAGTGAGTAAAAATGTCACAAATTATGAATAAAATTGATATTAGATTTCATGTATTAGTACCTTCCAATCTTTATCACTCCATAAATTCACAAGATAATTCCAATCATCTTGCACTATGTTAGGTGGAAAATTTGCTCGTGCCTCCTCATGATCATCACCGTATGGATCAAACCATTTTTTTTTAGGGAGTTTCAGGTAATTTTTGTAAGACCTATTCATTTGCTGCCAAACAAGAGTCTCTTGACCCTTAACAATGAAGAGCTCCTATTCATTTTCATCCATGTATACCTGTCTAGTTCCTTTGCATCAAGCTACCCACTATTTATCAATTTTTCCAGCCTTTCATGAATGAGATTGACATGCTCTTTTCCAATATCCAGTGAATAGCCCAGAATAGGGATGCCAAGCAGATAAGAAACTAAGGTTTGGAAAGAACATTATTACATCAGTCTTTATCAATTAGGCTTATCTCATGATTTGTATATGCATCCCAATAAAGAGAGTACCTAAAAAATTCTATGCTGTCAAGATACAAAAGTATTATGGAAATGAGGGACTGAAAGAATTATATATCTCTCTCTGTGTAATTAGCTTGCCTTTTCTACTTGGATATACAAAAACTAATCTATAATCTCCTTAGTTATGAGGTTGCCCAAAAAAATAGAGAAAAAGTTGAGGACAATTAAATTCTTTATAATTGCACTTTCGAGCCAGATTTTATTAAACAAACAAATGAAAAAGGCAATTTCTAATACTCCTGATAGAATGAAGATTGTATTTGAAGCATTATCACAATAAATTATGTGGAACCTATACTTCTTGCTTAAAAGAGAAGATTTGAAAAATGACATCAATCGAAAATCATAAAACACTTTAATTTCAGGATTATTATAAAACTCCATAGAGGATAGTAGAAACAGTTATTTTTAGGATGCAGGATCATTTGTAAAGTTGGGGTTGGTGATAGGTAATATCACCATCATTGGTAGGCAATCTTCTTAGTATATCCAAGATAAGATCACAGAGTCCCCTTTAAAGTCATCTTTCACTGTATATAAATATTATCCCATTTGCATATCATTCCCTAGTGCAACATTCTATCAAAAAGTAATTATTAAAAGAGTGAATTACCAAATTATTTAGAAAACTGAGAAATAGAAGCACTGTTATGTATGTTGCAACTAATATTGAGCATCTTAGTACTGCTAACCATTGTATCCGTTGCCATGTTTTGGGTTTTATCCAATAGCACATACAAAGAAATGAATCGTGTAGGAAAATTTTGATTCCAAAATCATTGATTATGCCATACTGAGTGAATCACAAACCAATACACTTACTAACAGATTATACAACTACAATAAAAAAAAA
>OU015762.1:50424958-50544129 GCA_907173295.1 Fagus sylvatica | reverse complement strand
TCTAAAGAAGAACCCTTTGGATATGGTTTTCATCCTTCCATTAAAAAAATAAATAAATAAAGAGTCAACCTAGCCGAAAAGATAAAAATAATAAAGCATAATGTGCCTTTAACCTATGAATGGCATCACATGCCTCCAAAGAATAAAAGGTCATGGATGTCTACACAAGAAACAGTTTTAGAGAAAAGAAATAGAAAAGGGGAACACATGGCACACCAATAAGTTAGTGTTCTAGCCTAACAAACTTTATCCAACGTGGCCTCAAACCAAAGTCTTCCTTTTTTCTAGAAATTATAATTTATCGAATGCCTTGATCTTTGTATTTGCATTTTCTCATCCATCACAAACCATATTCAGGAAAAGATCTAACACAACCTTTCACACCAAAATGCATTTACCATGGCCTAGTAGGCAAATGATACATCATCATAATTACAGTATATCTAGTAAAGTATGAGATTTAACTTACCCCATGAACCTTCACAAGAAGGCAAAGTGTGTCTCTGTTTATTTTGCTGCTCACTGCCCTGATTTAAGAAAACACCAAAATGGGGCCAAGGAAGTAGTCAAGAAAGGTTTGTGTCCCCTTTCGATAATTCGAAACAAATAAGCATAGCAAGAAACAGGATAAATGTAAAGCAGCTCAAGGATTTCACCAAAATCAAGTTAGAGAGAGAGAGAGAGAGAGAATCAAAACCTTAAAAAGGACACATAATATGGAGCGAGATCTCCCCCATCGAATTCATACTGATGTTCTATGATGCTGTTAATGTAATCATTGCTTAAACAGTAGTCTGCATCATGCAACCAAAAAATGCATCACAATATTTTATAAGCAATGGTCACAGGAGAAGCCAACACAAAATATTTGATAAAGAGGGAAAAAAGGGAATAAAAGCTTCGTGCTCATTGTTTATGAAGAAAAAAAAAATTCTTTCACATGATCATAGCTTCGATAATCCTCCTCTCAAAAGCCCAAATCCATGTTTGCAGACAAATAAAGGAGAGAAAAGGATAGAAAATAAAAATTCAAGAAGTTAAGTCTACAAACTAATATCTCACAAATCGCATGCTCGCTATCCATATTTTGAATCATTATGCTTAGATACTGTAGTAATGGTGCCTCGATCCTTGAATTCCTGCCAATCTTTAGCACACGAACAAATTCTGCTAAAACTTGGTTTTCCATAAAACATCTGCAATAATTTAGAAGTAGCTATTACAAAATCATCGAGATACTGAAAACCATAACCTCATAGAAAAAGCCAAAGCATGAGCAATTCATACTCGAATATCATTGGATCTTGTCTATCGCCATACGTAACTATCTCAACTATAGACTGCAGTAGATCTATCACCAATTCCTGGAAGGAGCATTTCGAGAGAGAATGAGTTAATATAACCAGAAAACGTTCATCGATTATATCATATAATCATATGAAATTATACAAAATGGTCAACTGAATTACCCTGTTATGCCTATCCACAACTTTGATCTGCCGCAGTTCATTGATTACATATCTATATCCACAACAAGATCAGAAAAGCTCTTAGTAATAGTAACGAAAACAACAAAACCACGACAATAAATAACTAACAATCAATTCAGTGAATGATATGAAAGCCATTACCAAGTGAAATAGTGAATGCAAACTAACCTAAAGCGAAATCAAGCCTTAAACCAAAAACACTTTCGCGAATCATACTCGATGCTGAACATGAATAATCATTTTTCTTCAATATTGGCTTAGCTAATTAGTACATTGCTAATTAAGCTGGTCATGGTCCTATAGCTTAAACCTTCCTATCACTCCGTTTCTAATAATACCTTTTGAGTTTCAAAATCAATTAGTTAAATCATATATATAACGCATTTTAAATTCGTGAAGAACTTTTCAAAATCTTCTCAGCGAAGATATATGAATGAATTTCCATGAGATCAAATTTCATAGCACGAAACGAAAATTGGAAACTAGGAAGGCAGGTAGTGATGGATCATAAGGGAACTTACTTGAAGTGCTGGAGAGAAAAGCGATCGATGGAGCGCCAGAGAGAGCGCCACATGGTGACCGATCCAGGCGTCCGATATCAGATCTGCCTGGGAAACGAACACTAAAGAGTAAAGACTGAAGACTGCTGAAGAAGCCGTGACAATTTGGTTGAAGCGATCATACAATTTCGTGTGTGTGTGTGTGTGTGTCTGTTTTGCTTCGTACACGTTTGGTTTGGCCGTTTGGTGATGAATTTGCGGGTTGAATCTGGCAACCAACTTTCAACGTTTCACGTTTTTTTTTTTTTTTTTAAACGGTGGATGGAGGAGTGAGGCGAAAAGTAAAAAGTAAAAAATATATTAACATTTTAGGACTTATGATTCTTTTTCCTTTTTTTTTTTTTCTTTTTTTTTTTTTTTTTTTCTAGAAGTTTGGTTAGGAATTTTAGGATACGCAAAAGGTAGGGAGAAAATAAATTATTTTTTATTATTTCATTATTTTAAATGAACTAAAAAAAAAATTTATTAAATTTTGTATGTAAAATATTTTATCTCGTATTTTTCTCCTATTTTTAAAATTTTAAAATAATAGATCCCCATAGAAAATTATCATCTTTTGAAGAAAAAAAAAATCCTTCATTCATCTACTCTACCATAAACAAAATATTATAATCTATCTTTTAAAAAAATAAATAAATAATCTACCTCCTATATTCTAACTTCTTTGCGATTTATTGAGGAAAGGAAATAGCTAACTTCCAACTTGGTTTGGAGAAACCTCTTTCAATCCACTACGTGATAATTAATACATATTAATAGTTTATTTAATTGATACGTAGTAGATTGAAGAAGAATTCCTCCAAACCAAGTTGAAGGTAAACTCTGTCCAAAAATGAAATATCTATACGAAAATGTCACCTTTCATGAAGTTTCAAAAAGAAAATCTGATACTTCTTGAGCCAAAGCATCTAAGAAAGAACAGGATATATGGAAGACCCGAGCGTGTCTCATTTCTATGGTTCTATAAAAGCGAATTGGTAATATAGAAGATCTCTAAATCCGGTTTGCAAGGGTGATATAGGATATGAACTGTTACATTAAGAAAGGAAAGGTTGGTAAGCTTTGAGAACTTTTCCCTCAAAACAACTCCTCTACCAAGCTTCCACGACCATGGGGCACGACCAAAGGTCTAGGGAGTTGGGTCACAAATTCTTGTTCTTCTCCATAGTATTCGCATGTCAAGCTGAAAATTATTTTGCGTCTAAATAAATTTATTAGGTAAAAAGTCTTTACATGCCTTCGGAACAACTTTACTTTGTTTAGTACTCGAAGTTTTCAAAATTACTTCCATAAATGGTGGAAACGAAATTGCGAATTGTTTGAGAATCGCACCAAAGTGCAATTAGCATATTCGGACCTGGATGAAAGGTATATTTGTTCTTAAAAACGGAAGGAAAAAATAAAAGAAAAAGTACCGTTTGGGCAAAGTTGACGTTTCCCAAAAGCGATGCACCAATTTAACGGCGTTATATTGCATGCAATGCGTCTCGATCAGAGGAATGGGGTCCGTGTGAATTGGGCTGGACTAGTACGACATGAGCCCTTTCAGAGTTGAGCTTGGCCTAACGTTGAATTCTGAGACCAAAAACAAATTGAGTATGCTATAACGAGTGAATTTGCCAAAAAATATTGTTTTAAAATTAATTTATTAAATTGTTATTGTTTTGAAAAAATTTAGTAAAATAACCTCATTTTAAAATCGTGTTTCCAAATTTGCCAAAAAATATTGTTTTAAAATTAATTTATTAAATTGTTATTGTTTTGAAAATAAATTTAGTAAAATAACCTCATTTTAAAATCGTGTTTTGGAAACACGATTTTAATGTTGAAATCGTGTCTTGAACCCACGATTTTAGGGTATGTGGCTCCTGAGTTGAATTTTTTTTTTTTTTAGAATACCACTTTGAAATCGTGTCTCCAAGACACGATTTTGACTCTTAAAATCGTGTAATGAAAACACGATTTTAAAAAAAATGCTATTCTTACAAATAATATCAAAACATTACTATTTTACATAATTAATATTAAAATAATATTATTTCCCAAAAAAAATCATGCTTTTATAACGCTTGGCCCAACTTTATCAACATAAATATCTCTCCATGATCCATCCAAACATGTAAAAATATGTTTTGGATTTCAATGTCTGTGCATTACCTTTTTTCTTTTCTTTATTGAGTTTGGTGTTAGTCCAAACGTGTGCAGTTTACTGTGAAACATAATGATCTTGTAATTGAATTATTAGGAAAAAAGACTCATAATGATTCTGATGCCATCAATTAATCGTCTGTGCTAAGACATGTTGATTACAGTTTTATTGTTAACCTTTCTTTTCAACTTCCGGGTAATGCCAGGAAAGGTACACCAACTTGCCTAACTACAACGACAACCAACAAAAAAGAGTGAGGATAGAGTGGACACTATAAAAAAGGCCTATAAACTACAAAGGAGACTTGTCAAACCAGATATAAATCGGCTCAGAGCACTTACAGTAGTCTCCATAAAATTTTTGTCAATTGGGTTTTAAAAAACACATTTTTTCTTGTTTAGCTAAAGCACTAAGACTCCTTATTTTAATTTTACTATTTTATTTTTTAATATATTTTTATTATTTTATTTTTATTTATTTATTTTTTTCACAACTCCCAAAATATCTTCTTTTTTCATTCAATTCCTCTCTCCCTCGCTGTTCCGTAGGATATTTCCCCTCCCTCTCTTTTTTTTCTTTTTCCACCACCCACGTATCACCTTTTTTTCCTTTCTTTTTTCTTTCCATTTTTTCCCCACCACCCACGTACCCCCTCCTTTTCTTTTTTCTTTTTTCTTTCTTTTTCCTTTTCAGTTCGTCCCCCTCCCTCACTATGTTTTTGTTTTAGATCTGTTTAGGGTTGTTGTTATTATTGTTTCCGTTATTCTTGACACGGGAGACAGAATGCAAGAGAGAAAAGAAATGATTATTTAATACCTTAAGCGGATGAACAGTTGCTCCTTCAACTCAAGGAGCCACTGTTCATCAGCTTCCGTATTTCAGTCGAATGGCGAGGCTGCTGTGATGTGTTTTTGTGAATTTTTTGTTATATTTGGGTTTTTTATACGGTTTGTGGAATCTACTGTTAGTGCTCTCAGGCGGATTGTAATTTTGTGGTAACTAATACTGTTTCTTTTATGTAATTGCGAAGGACTTATTTGCATCTCATATGAGCCTAATTTTATTTGGTGTCACGGGATAAAGGTGTCCTAATGCCCACAATATTTTCTTCTTTAGTTTGTTTATGAAATTTTCTTTTTATTCAGCAAAAAAAAATTAATAAATAAATAAGAATGGCCTCAGGCGGAGGGAAGAAAATTAAATTGTGGAGGTAGTTCTCCCTTACATCAAAAATAAATTTTATAAGCCAGAAAGTGAAGGAAAAAGCACTTATTTTCACTTTTGGATAAAGTTTTCTTTTAAATCAGGTTGGAGGAATATCCCCCAACCTATTATGTGGCGGCAGTTTATAAAACTATACATGTGTATTAATTCAGAATTCAAATGATTCAACTGGTACCGTCAAATAAAACTCATTTGTGTCATGATTGGATGATAAACAGCAAATATCATGAAGTAGACACTATAAATTCTAATCCTAAAAAAAAAATAAAAATTGCTTGCTACTATTTATTTATTTTTTTAATTAACAAGCAAAAATGCTTACTACTATTAGTCATAGATATATGGTACTTTTTCAATATAGTTTAGGCTATTTTGGAGCTTCATTAGCTCGCTTGACTTTAATTACTCCATAACAAATTTGGCTTATTAGCAACTTTAGCTGTGCATACATTTATTCGTCTCCCATTGGAAGGCGAACGATGAGTATGGTGTCCATAGCGGTTAACTAGTCAACATCTTCGCACATCCTCGACACTAGCTTTGGCATCAAGCCACCGACACTCATCCTCTAATTTCTAAATCCAAATTATGGTTTGATCCAAGTGTTGTGATTTATCATTATGTGAGGCTTAAATTTTCTGAACAAATTTGTGATGGCTGTAATATGTTGCATTGCTATTTAGTTAGTTCCTCCCAAGAAATTGTTAAAAGTTCTGTAAAGTGATAGCGAAAGAATCATAGGATTTGGCATCAAGGGAAAAGCACATGTGAGTCAAACAAACATGGTAACCTCAGTTTGTCAATTGTCTACCAAAGATACTTATTATTAAACAATCTTGAAAGAGGAGAAAAGTAGAAAAGGAAAAGGAAAAAGAAAAGAAGAAAGAAAGGAGAACCGATTCTTGTTATGTCTAGTTGATTTGAGAGATAAAGAGAGACCCCAATTCGATTAAAAAAGTAATGGAGAATTTAAAAGGCAAGAGCTTTTTCTAGTTCATGTTATTGATTTTCTTTGCTTCTAGGTTGCGACTTTCTACCAATGACAATATTTTAAAGATCAAATTATAAATTGCACCCTTTAAGTTTGGTCAAAGTTTATTTCAGTTCTCTAACTTTTGACCGTGTCAATTCAGTCCTCTAAGTTTCATACCCTTTCAATTAAAGTTTTCTGTCCATTCCAGTTAAATTTCGCCATTAGTTTCCAATTTAAATTTCCCTTTCAAAGTCCACTTCAGTAAACCTGGTTAAACAAAGACCCACATCCATGGGTTCTATGTTTTTCTTGTTCTTCGCGTACCCACACCCATGCGAAGTCAGAGCTCCAATCGGATCCGAAGAAGCAAACGAAGCCTCCTAAGTCTAAGAAGTCTCACCCCAAATTTCACTCTCATTCCGCTACTGATAAGGTTAATTCGATCTCATCGCTCTCTGTTTAGTTCCCGAGAAACCAAAGGAGGAAAACTAGGAATTAAAGAAAATATGAAATGGAAGTTAATTAGTTAATTAAGGTGGCAATCAAAGTCAAGCTTAGATGCATCCTTTTATGTTTAATAATAAATCATTGAGATTTGAGACCAGGGAATTGACTTCGGTGCCTCAAAAGAAGCAATAATATGTAGAAAAAGTTTCTGCAATTTTGTCTTGTTCAATGGGCGAGAAAAAGATAGAGAGATGGAGATTGATCTCTCACTGAATATTGATGCTAAAGAAGAAGGAGCCAAAGCTGGTGTGGGTATTTCATTAATCGGGTGTGCCGTATTTCTTTAATCAGTTTTACTGTTACATTAAAATCAATTAATTGGAAACTAAGGGTGAAATTTAACAGGAATGGACGGAAAACATTAATTGGAAGGGAATGAAATTTATAAGACTGAATTGACACAGCTAAAACTTAGAGAACTAAATTAAACTTTGACCAAACTTAAAAAGTGTAATTTATAATTTGACCTATTTTAAACAACTATATTTCCACGAGAACCATATTTGGGGTAAATAATTATGCATGTAAGCAATGTACTTATGACAAAGCATATGCATTAAGGTAGATTGTAGGCATTGAATTATACAGTACACACGCCACTTTAGCATTTGGGTCAGTAGTAATTTCTCTTCTTAAAAAGTCTCACTTCTCTATGAGAGCGTGGGTTTGATCCCCAAGATCCCCAAAATATAAATATGTGTGAATTTAGATTAGGATTTCTATCATTTGGCATCAAGGGAAAAGCACATGTGAGTCAAACAAACATGGTAACCTTAGTTTGTCAATTGTCTACCAAAGATACTTATTATTAAACAATCTTGAAAGAGAAGAGAAAAGTAGAAAAGGAAAAGGAAAAAGAAAAGAAGAAAGAAAGGAGAACCGATTCTTGTTATGTCTAGTTGATTTGAGAGATAAAGAGAGACCCCAATTCGATTAAAAAAATAATGGAGAATTTCAAAGGCAAGAGCTTTTTCTATTTCATGTTACTGATTTTCTTTGCTTCTAGGTTGCGACTTTCTACCAATGACAATATTTTAATCAACTATATTTCCACGAGAACCATAGGGGTAAATAATTACGCACGTAAGCAATGTACCTGTGACAAAGCATATACATTAAGGCAGATTGTAGGCATTGAATTATATAGTACACACGACACTTGAGCATTTGGCCTAGTGATAATTTTTCTTTTCAAAGAGTCCCACCTCTCTATGAGGGCATGGGTTCGATCTCCAGGATCCTCAAAATATACATGTGTATGAGTTTAGATTAGGATTTCTATCATATATTAAAAAAAAAAATTAGACAGTACACACAACATTTATGTGAAAAGAAAAAATAATATTATTTGATGAATAATTTAGTACTCTCGCAATACAACAACCCGAAATTAATTTGTAGACGAAATTTTTTCATTAAATAGATGATACAAATAAACTATCATTAAGAGAATTTATATCTCAATCACTTAGCATTCAATGAAGAAGGATCTTGATACCACAATGTAAGAGAATTCATACAGAATATGTGCAGCGGACTAAATGAAATATACCTCAAACTAGTCATGATTGTTACCATTTAAAGAAAAACACACATTTAGATGATATTTTTAATGAGAATTCTTCTTAACATATGGCCTATTATTATGAAATTTTTTATTTTTTTTAATGGAAACAATGACTTGATCAATAGTATAAAACATCTTGGCCTCTTGGGTCTCATTAAGTCTTCAAGGAAGAAATCTAATATAGTCCACAAACAGGAAGTATTTACTTGACTCATATTTCTGCTAAACATCACCAAATTTCCAACAAGTTAAGTAAACATCATGTCATTTCATAGACATTGTAACAAACGGAACGAGCGTATCAAAGAAGATTAGAAACAAACCCAACAATTCCACCCCACGAACCACGATATATTGAAAAGTAAACGCACCACTTAGCACCACAACCTTTTTGGGTGAACAATGGGTCCGCGAGTAAAGAGATTCCAAATACAATATGGAAACCCATGAAGTTTCCAATGCACAACCATGTGCTATGAGTCACTTCTTTTGTTCTTATTCGAACATGACATTCAATATTCATTATCACACATCCATATTTTCTCCTCATAAATGTGAAACCCTCATTTTAGGTAATATATTTATATTCAAAGGTTCTTTTCTTTACTTGTGTTTGAGGGCAAATGGAAATTGTCAAGTCCCAAAATTCCATGTTAATTTTGTCATTCAGTCCTAATATTGTTCAATTAGTTTGTTCTTTCCCTCCATTGACACCTATCAAAAAGTGGCCTTCATGCTTTTTCTTCTTCAAATTGAAGTGGTCCTAATATTTATTACTGTGTTTTCTTATAAGTTATTTTAAACGTAGTAGGATAAGGTTTCACCCACTCCTTGGTTTTCTATCTCATATAGAACCACTTATGTATACATGAATGACATTTTAATGTTTGTTGAAAGAAGACAAAACGAATAAATAAGCTTCTATATATGCCTTACGTTAAGATAAGAGACTGAATAAATCTAGTAATTTTAAATACCAACATGGGATTACCCACTTGAAATTAGAACCCCAGTTAGACTTGACTATTTGCATGCTCTAGGCTACGAAAGTCATTAAAACGGTACGGTTTTGTTCACAGCTCTTGTTTTAAATTTACATGTGAGTTCCACAAATGCTTCAACGGTGCCTCATGTAGAACTCAAAAGTAAGTGGTTGCACAAAATAAATGTATTGCACCTATTTTTCCCCACCTAATTTCTAATTAAAAGCCTCACCTAAAGGAAATGTTGCTGTCATGATGCGCCTGTAAGAGAGCTCCGCGACGATGGGGTTCCAACTTCCAATGAAATACTTGCTCATTAGTAGCCATTATAATGAGAGAACTTGCCGTTATTTCATGGTGTACCAAATTATAGTTGTTGACGAAAAAATCATTGACATCTAAAACATCAATGTCTACTCACTCATATTTGTGATTTTGTGAGTAAGAAAAGTCCGTTTGATTGAAATTATTTTCCTTTATGAATTTATAATTTTTAAAATATCATATTTTTTAAGATACCACTGTAATTTTATACAAAATAAACCGATAAAATAAACTCGTCCAAACATACACTTTAAGTCATCACCATCAAGTGGGTTCTAATTAATTCAACTGGTAAAGTCTCTTATCGTCGAGCAAGGAACCTGGGTTCAAATCCCGTTTACACCAAAAATCAATTGGTGTCTTGGCCTGATGGTAAGAGCAACTATCATGAGCGGACGTCATACGTTTAGATGTTATCGTAACTATCAAAAAAAAAAAAGTCATCACCATCAAAACAAAATGGAATTATAAAGTGATTGAACACAAAAGACTAAAGAGGCAAAGCGATTAAGAAGCATACCTACGAAAATAAATAAAAAGGGGGGACACTGTAGACTATAGAGTGTAGCCAAAAGGTCATACATACAAACAAAATGGAACATCCACTGAATTATGCATAATGATACAGTAGAAATCAACATAAACATCACCATCTCAACAGCTATAGATTTAGAAGTTAGAGCATAACGGCTATTATATATCGACACTAAAAATCTCATAATCACACTTTTAAAATAGTAAATACTAAATTCCACAAGACATCATTCAAAAATGTCGATATTTTTTTGATAAATTATTATGAAAAAGATAACAATGATATCCTTTTACTTTAACATTATTTTACTTCGTCTACTATCTGAACAACTATTATTATAACTTTATAGAGTTATAAATATATAAAACCAGTAATTAAATTTGACTACAACACGAATTGTCACAGTACGTGAAACCGCCACTGCCCCTACTCCACCATAAATGTCACCACCAACTATTCAATCCACAGCATCTTCCACATGCTTAACGTGCCCAACTCCAATAATGAGCAATCCTTTTGGCAGTATTATTTTCTAGTACCAAATTTTTTGACGCCAGCTCACTTGCAACTTTGTTGCCGGAAGCCAAATCTCTCATTTTCCAAATCATACTCCACATAAAAATTCTGCTGCTGAAAATTTCCCAAAATTATCGCTGGACCGACCGAATTGTCCGGACCAAACCCATTGTCCGAAATAATAGTCAGGCACACGCTAGAATTACCAGCCAATGCAATATAATTCTCAACGGGTAATTCCAACTTTGCACCGCCTTTAAAATGAAAGGCTAATTCAGGAAATTTAACAGCTTCTGCTTTCACACCCGAAACATTGAAACAAGGACTCAAACCAGACTGAGATTCCACGTCAGCAGCTCTAGGAAAATTAGCCATCTGTTTCGCAAACGCATGTGCCACCGGTTCAAACACCGGCTTTTCCATGAAGGTAAATGTGGACCCGGAGTCCACCACAGTGCCACCGTTACCGTTACCGTCATCACTGGGAACCAAATATTTATAGGGGATATTCACGGACTTACCGCCAACGAGGACTTTACGAAGGTTAAGGTAATAGTACTCACGGAAAGCTGAGTTGTTGGAAACTGGGTTTTTGAGAAACGGCGTGTACTTTACACCAGGGGTTTTGGCATCTGAAGTAGAACCACGGTATAGCACAAGATCACTGCTCTGCGTTGAGTCGTCGAAGCGGCGAGAAATTAAACAGTGCGAGAATTTACTGAGACCCAATTGGGAAGGCAAGGATTCTTGGCTTCGACCGAACCCGGCAATGCCAGCGGGTTGTCGGATCGAGAAAATGGAGCATCCAACGATGAAATCAGGGAAGGCTTTCTGGGGAAATTTCAGTGTCTCGGAAAGAAGTAGCCCGAGAGTTGAACCCGACCCGTATTGTATTGTATAAAATAGGGCAAGTCTGGGTACAGTTTTGTGTACCTGGGATACAGTCTTGGCAACGAGATAGAACATTTGGGCCAGAAATCCATTCACATTTGGGGTTTTGGCAACCGAGAATTTTCGAAGAAGCTGATTGCTTTGGCATGAAAGATGGGATTTTTCCTGGGTCTACGTCAGGGAAGGCACAATCGGTGCAGAGATAGCGAGATGTGCAAGGGAACCAGACAAGGCTACTGCCAGTGTCTAAGAGGAAAGGAATGGTTTGTGGGGGTGTGCCAAAGCTGAGAGAGATTGAGTAGCCTCCATAGCTATGAGGGGAGACTTGGGTTTTGGCAATTGGGGGATTTGATTTGTGGTGCTTGAGGTGGCGAGCTCTGGTTAGAGAAGCTGAGGAAAGAGAATTGAGGGTTTTGATGGGATCTAAGGATGGGTGTTTTGTGAAAATGGGTGAGAGAGGGAGAGTGAAGGTTGTGGGATTGGGAGCTTTGGATGATGAAGATGAAGCTAAGAGGCAAAGAGTAAAGAAGATGAGAGAGAGAAGCGACAGTGCCGCCATGAATGGATGAGAGATAGATAGAGAGAGAAAAGAGAGTGTCGTGATGTCAATTGAGTGGGGAAGACCAAGTGTAAGTCTTTTTAGTTTTTAGGTTTGGGCTTGTGTTGTTATAGGAGAAAGGAAAAAGCCAAGAAAGCAACGGTCGGCAACGAATCAAGTTCGATGTGGGCGTAAGAGTTGCCACTGAAGTGGGGAAATTTAACTACTTTGCCATTATGCGTTTGAAGTAACTTTTTTTTTTCCTTCTTTTTTCTTTTTTAACCCTTTACTTTGCAAAAGAACTCTTTATATATTTAATGGTGCTTTCTTTTCTTTCTTTATTGTTAGTATCATTGGCAAAGTAGTTGCATTAGTTATAATGATTAGTGAAATTGAAATGTAATCAGCTCTCTTCTCTGCTAGTATTATATTTTTTCACCTTCCCAGTGCCATGCCAAACATCTTCAGTGATGTTTCTTTTCAATTTAATTATATTTCTTTTGATTGTGGGGCATACAAGACCAACTTTTTTTTCCCTCTCTGATTGAATCAATTTTATGAGCACAAAAGCAAACAAAAAGGAAACCAACCTTACTCATTCCTACCTTTTTACAAACTTTAGGATATAAGGAAATTCAAGGATGGGGAAATGAGTCCATTCATATTACAATATAATGCCCATTGGGCTAGACAATGGATAACCAAATTAAACTTCTCTATGAAGAAAAGTAATAACTGAAATTTACAAATTTATCCAACAACAAAATAATGTCTTTTATGATTGAAGTGATTATCTATTATTGAAGTGATTATCCAGGGGGGATGATTCCAATTCTTCAAAGGACTCAACACATTCAAAACATCACTTACCAGGATTATTCTTTGGAAACTTTCTCATATTGCATGTGTGAACGCAAAAAGAGTTGCCATGCCTTCACGACTTCACCACACAAAGGAGAATCACCATACTCTTTAATGTACCCAAACACCAGTGATAATGCCAATGGTTTCAACTCAACACCGCAAATTTTAGCTTTTCTAGGAGGTGGGATGTTGGGTGCATGGCACCACAAGAGTCCAGCCACACAAAGCAAGGCGCAATTAATGAGCTTGCTGGACAAGCATAGAAGTCTACTTCTATTAGAAGTAGGAAGCCGCATGTCTATTTCAAATAGAACACTTGGCAGAGGCAAGTATTGTGCCGCAATCAAGAGAGAACTGCGTGACAAGCAGTGGTGTGACACATCAAGAAAAAAAGGTGTGTAGCAGCCACTGGAGAAATTAGAGAGCAGCCAGAGAAAGAGCTGCGTGAGAAAGAAGAGTGCCGACTAGAAGCAGTGTAGTGAGTGTGTGTGAGTAAAAAAACTATGACATTTTTCTTTAGTCATGAGACATACACAAAAGTATTTAGGGTTTTCTCTAGAGATTTTATTGAGTGTTAATTCATAAAGAGAATATTATTGTATTTGGTGAGAATTTTAAGTTAGGTATAAACCTGAGAATAACTATTGTCATTGATTTTATAATAATGAAATTATTCGGAGTTAGTCTCGTGGTTTTTTCCTTCAAACAGAAAGAATTTTCCACGTAAAACTTTGTGTCTTATACTTATTCTTTATATTTCGCATCCCACAAAGTTTTAGGAATAATATTTTATTCCCAACATGGGAGACTAAACAAAGATTGCCTTCACATCCATTTTGATTTCCTTCCAAGCATATTAGAACTAGCTGAAATCTATCTCTATAACACCTATTCATCACACAAATTTTGAAATTTTTGTTATCCCAGTTCTCATTTGGCCTTGAACTGGACCAAGTGAGCGTAATCTTTTTTTTCTTTTTTTAAAATTAGATTTCAACAAAAAACAAAACCAGATACACCATACTTAATGGTGTGATGTGGCGATTTGTGATTGGTTGAAAATTTCCCGCTTTATGCATCAATGTGGAAGAGTTGGTTAATTCAAGTCCCTCCACATGATGTTTCTCATAAACACTTTGAAACTCAGCTGGAATCAAGCTCCAAAGGTCAAAATTCTTTTGGATTCTAGCCTTAAAGTCTAGAAGAACTTTCACACCCAAATATTCGAATACGGAAAATATTCAAAGAACACTCATTCAAATCATTTTTACACGTCTCAACATTCTAATGCAATCAAGCTCCAAAACTTCCACGAACTTCAAAAACTCTAATCCATCGAAGCATTTTTGGATTCAAGATTTACAGTCCCAAAGAACTCATATCAACAAACCTTCAAATACGAAGAACACGAGGTACAAAGAGTCTCTAACAAGTGTGAGGCAAGGGATTCATCATATTTTCATTGTAAAGCCCTCTTGGTCTATTTTCCAATAAGAGTGGATGAGATTTTGTGTCCAGATCAAGATTACGTTGGCACAAATTTTTAATCAAAGAATTTTCATGGAAATTGAATCAAATTAATGATGATTCCTTTGAAAACAATGCAAACAGGGCATAGCTAGAATTTTTTACTTGGATGGGGGGTTGGAGTGATGTATTGTATTCATACGGGGTATTAAAACCAAATTTCATACTCAACATTTCCATACTAATTTTCAACTCTAGAAATTTCTAAAACAATGTAAAAAATACATTTAAAAACCTATAAAAAAATATTTTTGGAGGATTAACTCTAATTTTTGACATATAATAGGTTTTTTTTTTTAAAACCTATAAAAAAAATAAATTATAACATTTTTTAGGGGGTTTATGTGGGACCCCCACCCTATAACTGGCTTCCGCCCACCCCTGAATGCAAATACATAAAATTGTATACAATTATTCCTCCCTTGTAAATCAATTTCAATTGCTTTATTATCAAAGTTAAATTTTATGTGTAGAATATACACATATGTTTACATGTTTATCTCACTAGGCCATGTTTATCTCATTAGGCATTTGGCCTAGTGATGCAACATCTTCCCTAAAAGTCTCTTCACTCTAAAGTGGTGTTTGGATCCTCTACTCAAAAGAGATTTCTCAGATTTTTATGCATAAAATACATTCTGCAAAAAATTTGAAGTGTTTGTTGGGATTTTGGGAAATGCAAAATGCATTCTAGGCAAGATGCATTATATAAATTCTCATTTCTAAAGCAGAAGTCAGAATAATAATAAAATAAAATAAAGGTTTCTAATTCTGGCTTGTGATTCTGATTTTTGCTAAAGTAAATGAGATCTACTGACATAGCAATAATTGCTCCTCAAACAACTATTTTCGCTCATTTTCTCTCTTTGCTTTCTTTTTACTGTTTTTCCACACTATTCTATTTTCATTCTAGCGACAAACAAAAATCATTGAAAAAATAGAATCACAACCACCAACAATGAAAAAATTCACACAAAAAATTAAAATAAAAAACTAGATCTTGTGCGAGAAGATCTGAAATCACACATACAGAAAATATGAGAAACAAAATAAAATCACACACAAAAGTGAGCAACAAACCCAGCAATGACAAATTCACAACAACAACAACAAAACTCCATTGTATGAAAAAAACACAACTAGCAACAAAATCACAAAGATAAACAAAAATACTCTTTTTGCAGGATCAAAACCAAAAATAAATACTCTAAGTATGAGAGAATAAACAAAAAAATAAAGGCTAAAGAGAACAGAGAGTGGGGCTGAAAAGAAAAAAAAAAAAAAAAAAAAAAAAAAGAGACTTACCAAGAAAAGGGGGAAAAAATGGTGTACGTGTATGGTGCGGTGTGGGGAAAAAGCAGGAAAGAAAAAGAAAGAAATTGGGTTTGGGGGGGGAGGGAAAAAAAAAATCAAAAGGGATAGGGAAAAAAAACAAAAGGGAGAGGGAAAAAAAAAAAAAAATAGTTTTATTGTTTGTTGGTTGCGAATTGTAGATTTTTTTTATTGGAAATGATTTTTGTACATCTCATTGCACACACAATGCACACTTGTCCAGATTTTTATCACATTAAATTTTGTAAAAGTGTGCAATGTAGATGTGCACAAATTAAATTTTTTTTTTTTTTTTTATAGTAGACATTAATTTAAATTACAACATAATACTTTATTTTTTGAATTTTTTTTCATATTAATGTTGAGAATGAAAAAATAAATAAAAATTTGTTGAGGATTTTTTGTGTGTGTTAATTTTGTATTGGTAGTAAATGTATTTTTAGCCTTATCTTGAGATATTTTAAAAAAAAAAAATTGTTAATTACATAATATATCTTAATAATATATTATTTAATAGAAAAAATGCATCTTCTAAACAGTAAAATGCATTATAGAGAATACATTCTAATAAAGGATCCAAACGCAGCCTAAAAATGTATAGATTCGATTCTTAGGATCCTCAAATATATCATGTGTGTTTAGAATAGAATTTCTACCTTAGTTAAAAAAAAAATTACATGTTTATATCCATAAAAGCTAAAATACACAACAACAACAAAAAAAATAAAATAAAATAAAATTCTTTAATTCCCCAACTTAAATGGGTCAAAGCAACTTGTTTTTGTTAGTCGGGGCATGTGGTGAAGTGAGACCACCACAATGCGTCAGAGCCGGTTGAGATGGCACAGGATGAGAACCGGAAACGTGAAATTGGAAAGCGTGTTAGTGTCCTTGTCTGTGTCAGATTCGTCATCCTTCACAACTCACAACTCACGAGGTTCAAGCCGTAATCGTTTAAGAGTTTATGACTCGCAACATTAATCCAATAGTATTCATAATTTCATATTCTCTAGACTTTCCAGTTACAACTAGCAGCTCTCTATCCACACGACCATCCATGATTTAATCCTTCAAGTAAATATAAGTGTATAATATACTGAAGCATCGTTTAGTGAGAATGGGCCTTTTGTGGGTATGGATTGGAAGGATCTATATATTTTGACTTTTTAGAAGCATCAATCACAAAAACCATAACGGTATTCATAATGGGTGTTGTCATGTTGTGTTGATGAATGATGAGTGATGACCACCCAAGGTGGCAGTGGGCCAGTAGCAGTAGCACCCATCCAGCTAAGGGTGAGTGGGGATAGGCTTCTTGCTTAGACTGACTCGTGCCTGTCTCTAACTTATGCCCAACCTATGTAGTACGAGCTGGGCTCAGTAGCTCACTAATGGCTGAGTGTACACCTGAGTCAGATGCAACACTCACTGTGATAAAAGAGAGGCAAAATTGATCCATTGTGTTGAATTGTTGGGCCCAGAAGTAGGCCAGCAACTTAATTGGAATCACCCAGACATCCATATGATCTCGACAATATGAAGTGTTAGATGACGTAGTTGCGGCAATGGAAGTAAAAATGCTGATAATGATGAGCCTGAATTTAGCAGTAGTGTGGCCCTCTTATGTTATAGTTGGTCTTGGATGAAGTTTTTTCTTTTCTCTTTCCCAAATATTTATAGGTCTCGGCTTGTCTAATGAGGTTTAACTTGTGTTCTCTTTTCAAGTTCCGGACATATGTGGGCCTATTTAATCTGCACTGCTCTCTTTTTTTTCACTATGTTGGCATGGACACAAGTGACATCCATTTTTATTATGAACTAGTCATAACAAATCATGACTGACTTGATCCAACCCAAAGGGTCATAGACAGGTACAACCAAATGGATTGGTCGAAATCGAGCCTTCAACTCTAAAAGAATTGAGTTTGCATATAAGTGGCGAGTTCAATAATATTGTCACCTAACTTGACCAAAAATTACACTTTAAGCATGTACATGTGCAAGCTCCTCATTAGGAGATTGGATTACACCTCTTTTCAATAATATTTACCTTCATTTTTTAGGATTAAAATCCTCTCCATTTGAAATCTCTCTATTTCATGGTCCAAATTAAATATTACAAACCTAACAATGTACAGACTGCCACATTATTTAAAATTTTAAATGACGTAGCAGTAGATACACTGTTAGATCCATGAGATAAAATCTTAACCATGAAATAAACAAATAAAGAGGTTTTCAAATGGAAAAGATCTTATTCCCAATTTTTACTCATTTTGTTCCAGACTATTTCTTGCCTCTCTCCCACAGCAGTAGACCAACGAGGAGGACTCAACCTGCTCTTGCCTCTCGCAAGTCACAACTCCTCCACTTCAACGTCGTGGTTGTTGCTTTTTTTTTTTTTTTTTTCTTCTCTCTTTTTTTGAGCTGAATGGATCTAACTGCTTAAATAATGGAGTGAATGTGGTATACCGTAAGAGAATAATTCATTTGTATAACCCAGCATAACTTATATTTGGGCCAAGCTAAATTTGAACAAGCTGATCACTCGGGAATGAAATGGACTCACAGTTTAGACTCAGATATGATTTAAACTTGTTCGTTTTAATTATTATTATTATTTTTTTTTTATTAATGCCATTACAGGCCCATTAAATTTTTAGAATATACAATCAGAGTAGTCCTCTCCAGTTCGTTAAAATTTATTTCCTTGATATAGAGAAATTTTGATTCAAAATCCGTGAAAAATGAAGGCTATGAAGCCAAGAATTGAGCAAGCTAACAAGCACTGATAAGACGGTTTAACGGTTAACAAAACCTTTCAGCAAAACTAGTGAGAACATAGCTAATCTATGAATAAACTATAATAACTATGCGCTGCATGTACGCGAATCAGATGCTTCAGCCATTGTGATAAAAGATAGGCAATATTAAACCATTGTGTTGGCTTGTTGGGTCCAGATGTAGGCCAGCAAACTTCAGCAGCATGATGTTGTTGCGGCCATGAAACTAAAAATGGTAATAATGATGAGCCTATTTAGCAGAAACATGGCCTTCTTATGTAATAGTTATCTTGGATGAAGTTTTTTCTTTTCTTTTTCCCAATTATTTATAGGTTTGGGCTTGTCCAACGGGGTTAGTTTATACTCATCTTCAAGTCTCGGACATGTGGATCGATTTTGTTAAAGTCTAATGGATCTAACTATTTTTTCCTCATTTTGTTCCATACTATTATCTGTCTCCTCCACTCCCCCTCTCCTCCTCCCTATATGCCCTATATCCCACAACTAGATTGAGCCAAATAGTAGACCAACAAGAGGACTCAACTTGTTCTTGCATCTCGCAGTCACAACTCCAACCATGCAGTGTACTTGGCTAACACTTGTATAAAATGGAAACAAATTTAGTACAATTAATGCATGGTCGTGCGTTCATGGTCCTTTGAATATAGCATTTTCAAGGTAAGAAATTATATATATAAGCAATTAAGTACCATGAACTATGAATTGTACTTAGTTAACACTTGCATTATATAGACAATACTTTATTATTTCAACTAACTTAAATGCACCCTTAGTTTTAATATTAACACTTGTATTCAAAGGGAAATGAATGTGTTTCCTTTATAAATAATTAAATGCATTTGTTTCCATTTAATGCAAATGTCAGTAAGATATAATTTTTTCATACCTAATATCAAATTAAAAGCCTCACCTAAGCGTAATGTTGGTGTCATGCGCATGCAAATCCTGAGAATTATGGGTCTATAGCAATTCCACAATGACAAATTTAATCTAATAAACATAAAAAATAAATAAATAAAAAGAAAAAAAAAGGCATGCATTTTCAAATTTTTGTATACGATTATATTATCAATATTTTTTAGGATTTTCGAAATTATAAGGGTTTTAAAAATTTGGGGGGCAAAACCTGGAGTGATTGCACACCTCGTATATGCCCAAGGTCATCCATGTGTGCAAGAGAAAATTGTGACAATGCGGTTCCTAGGAAATACATGCTCATTATAGTGAGAGAACTAATAATCGAAAAAGAAAATTAGTGAGAGAACTTGTCATTATTTCGTACCAAATTATAATTGTTGACGAACAAATCATTGGCATCTACACACCAATGTCTCTTTACTCATATTTGTAACTTCGTAATTAAGTAAAGAAAGATAAGCCTATTTTGTTGAACTTATTCTCATTTTAAAAAGGAATTTGCAGTTCTTAAAACACTTATCTTTTTTAATGTAAAACTGTATTTTTACACAACAAACAAAATAAACGGTGAAATAAACTCATCCAAACATACATTTGTGAGTCATTACCATCAACCGGAGTATTGGAATTAAAAGTGATTGAACACTAAAGATCGAGGCAAAGGGATTAGCTTACATACGAAGATAAATAAAAAGAGGGGACATTGTTACTCTAGAATGTAGCCAAGAAATCATGCATAGAGACAAAATGGAACATCCACGGAAATGCATAATGTTACAGTTGAAATCAAACATAGTGTCATAAACATCACCTTCTCAACAGCTATAGATTTTTTTTTTTTTTTTTCGATAAACATCAACAGCTATAGATTTAGAAGTTAGAACATAACGGCTATTATATATTTATCTACACTACATCTCATAATTATTTTTCCATAGTTTATGGAGGAACATAAATTGTAATTTTTACAAGTATAGGGGTAGGAATAACATAGGAAGCAAAATTGGAAATAATATGTGATAAACGAATCAGAACTCAAACCCGAAACCAGGAATCTTAAACTGAACTAGGTGAATTCTTAGTTCGGTCACTCCTGAATTACACAGCTGTTCGGATTAAACAGTTGATATATTGTTCGGTCACTCCTGAATTACACAGCTGTTTGGATTAAACAGTTGATATACTATTCGGTCACTCCTGAACTACACAGCTATTCGGATTAAACAGTTGATATACTGTTCGGTCAAATCCGGAAACAAACTAAAAACATATTAAAACCCAGCACTCAAATGCCTAAAATATCTAGTGCAGGGATCATTGAATACACCACCTGACTTAAACTTCAAATAGGAGATATTGAACTGACATCTGCTTTACCATCTGTAATTGATAAATATCCCATAGAAATATCTCATAAATATCTAAAATATATTCTATTAGTTTCTAAGATATTCCAAATACATAAACTCTATAAAAGGGGAGAAGAAGACAACGTAAAAGGGATGGCTAAAATAGATGGAAAGGCTGAAAAAACCAGAAAAGAGACTTGAGAGAAGGGTCTCTCAAGTGCTCCTAATAAAGGATTTTGTTGTATTTGTAACTATACCAAATATATTACAAATCTCTATGTGGACGTAGGCAAGTTGCCGAACCACCTAAAATTATGGGTGTTATATCTGTTTGCTCTGAATCTATTCTTATTCTGTTTTATCACCAAATAGTCTCCAATAGACTGAAATTAATCATGGCAAAGGTTTTATTTGCGGTTCTATTATTGTCACATTTTAAGTTCCTCCAGTTTATATAGTAAATTCCAGAAGACATCATTCAAAAATGATATCCTTTAGTATCATTATTTTAGTTGGTCTACTATATTTGGAGAACAATATATAAAACCAGTAATGTTGACTTACAACGCCAATAGGCACAGTAAAACTGCCACTGCCCCTATTCCACCACGAGCTTTTACGCTTCACCCACCATCTTTGCCTCTCAATCCACAGCATCGTCCACATGCTTAACGTGCCCATCTCCAATAATGACCAATCATTTCGTCACATCATTATTTTCTAGTACCATTCCCTTCCAACTAGTATGTTTTTTACGCAGCTTACTTGCAATTTTGTTTTCGAAAGCCAAATCTCTCATTTTCCAAATCATACTCCACATAAAAATTCTGCTGCTGAAAGTTTCCCAAAATTATCGCTGGCCCGGCCTTCATGTTTTCCGGACGAAACTCATTGTCCGTAGAAATCATTAGGCACACGCCGCTAGAATTACCTTTCAAATCACTAAAATAATTCTCGTGGGGTAATTCCAACTTTGCACCACCTTCAAATTGAAAGGTTAAACTCGGATATTTAACCGTTCCAGATTTTACACCCGTAAGATTGAAACAAGGCCATAGACCATTCTCTAATTCCACGGTAGTAGCTCTAGAAAAATTAGCCATCTGTGTCTCAAATGCATGTGCCATGGCTTCAAACACAGGCTTTTCCATGAAAGTAATGCTGGACCCGGAGTCCACAATAGTGCCACCGTTACCGTTACCGTCAGGCACCAAATATTTGTTCGGAATATTTACGGACTTACCGCCCACGATGACTTTACGAAGGTTAAGGTAATAGTAGTCACGGAAAGCCGAGATGTTGGACACAGGGTTTTGAAACGGCGTGTAGCTTCAGGATAGAGGTTTTGGCATCTGCACTAGACCCACGGAACAGAACAAGGTCACTACTCTTCGACGTGTCGTTGATGCTGCGAGAAATTAAACAGTAAGAGAATTTACTGAGACCCAATTGGGAAGGCAATGATTCCGGGGTGCGACCGAACCCGGCAATGCCAGTGGGTATATGGTTCGAGGAAACGGAGCATCCAACGATAAAATTTGTGAAGGCTTTTTGAGGAAAATTTAGGGTCTCAAA
The DNA here is from genome assembly GCA_907173295.1 of Fagus sylvatica. Classification (NCBI taxonomy): domain Eukaryota; kingdom Viridiplantae; phylum Streptophyta; class Magnoliopsida; order Fagales; family Fagaceae; genus Fagus; species Fagus sylvatica. Next base: position 50,521,503 of record OU015762.1, on the reverse strand, counting down.
AAGTGCTCTCCCGAGGGTTGAACCCGAACCGTAATAAATAGTATATGGGCAAGTCCGGGAACAGTTTTGTGAAGGTGGGCTAGGAAACCATGCACATTTGGGGTTTTGGCAATCCAGAAACTTTGAAGAAGATGAAAGTTTTGGAAAGAAAGAAGGGATTTTTTTTGGGCTTATGTCAGGGAAGTCACAATTGATGCAGTTATAGCGAGCAGTGCAGGGAAACCAAACAGGGCTACTGCCAGTGTCCAAAATGAAAGGAATGGTTTGGGGGGGTGTGCCAAAGCTGAGAGAGATTGCGTAGTCTCCGTAGCTTTGAGAGGAGACTTGGGTTTTGATGTTCGGGAGATTGGATTTGTGGCCCTTGAGGTGGCGAGCTCTGGTTAGAGAAGTAGAGGCGAGGGAATTGAAAGTCTTGATTGAATCTGAGGATGAGTGTTTGGTGTAGATGGGTGAGAGAGGGAGAGTGAAGGTGGTGGGTTTGGGAGCTATGGACAATGAAGATGAAGATGAAGAAGCTAAGAAGGAAAGAGTAGAGAAGACAAAGATGAGAGAGAGAAGAGACAAAGCCGCCATGGATAAATGAGACTTGGAGAGACAGAGAACAAAGAAGAGAGTGTCAGGATGTGAATGAGTGGGGGAAGGAGCAAATATAAGCCTTTTAAAAGGCCGATTCGGTTTGGATTTGTGTTGTTTATAGGAGAAAGGAAAAGGTCAAGAAGCAACGGTCGAGTTCAATTTGGGCGATGGAGTTGTGTAGTGGGGGGAAATGAACCAAACATGTCATTATGCGTGTATAAGGTGAGTACTGATATGAACCTCACATTAAGTATAAGTTGCGAGTTTGTTCCATTGACAGCGGATACCACTTAAGAATCGTTGGGTATGATAATTATCATATTCGAATGAGACGGGATACTGCGCGTACCCATATGATTAGATGTGACAAAATTTTCAGTACTTATATTATTAAAAATAGAATAAAAAATAAAAATAAAAAATATCATTGATAACAGTGGCTGCTCTAGAAATATTTTTCAAGTGGTTCATTTAAAAACTTGAATACATTGACATAAAAAAAAAATGCAAATATTAAAACAAAAAAAATACAACTATCATCTACTAATTCTTTCATTAAAATGTTTTGTCACACAATCAAGTGCAAGTGAAAAATGATATGATTGCCATATATTAAACTATAGAGCCCAATCCTCCAAACATAAAAAATTCAATCCAAAGTTATTCCCTTCAAAATACTAACTATGACCATCAAAGAATCACCGTGGGCATTAGAGAAACAAATAAATACTCAAGGAAATGCTAAGCACAGAACTTAAAGAGATCAAAGATTAAAAGAAAACTGTGGGGTTTTTAGAGATATTTTTGCTCCGATTTATTCTTCCCAAGTCTCGCTAAAGCTGCAAAACACTTTCCTCAGGTCTCATCAGAGTTGCATTGTGTTTGTTTCATGGGGAAATCATAGAGGAAGAGGTTTTAACTCAGAGAGAGAGAGAGAGAGAGAGAGCAACATGAAAAAATATATGAATAAAACAAGGAAATAAACAGAGAGCAGAGAGCTAGTTCGAGAAAAATAATAAATAACTGAGTTGACTATTAATAATTCAATGTAGGCCTTTTTTTAGGTATATTAGGCATATGTTAGTTGAAATTGAATTTTGGCTAATCTAATGTGAATGCACAAAGGTAAGTAAATTTAGGTTTTTTTTTTTAAATAAAAAATTAATTAATTAATTGAACAAAATCTCTTATTAGACTAGCTAAAGAAATGTGCCATTGATACCGTGTCGGTTTAGGGGAGACTCTCACTACAAGAAACTTTGCTATTTTCAATGGTTAGAACAGTTGAAACAAGTACTAAAAACCGACGAAAAATGTATTTTTGACGGTTCAAGTGACTATTGTGACCCGTCAAAACAAACTATGTCGAAAATACTTTTTAACGGGCTATAGGGCTGTGGAAAAAAGTGCTTCATCTTTTTCAACGGTTAGGAAAGTTGAAACGTTGAAAATAATTTAAAACTGTTGAAAATTTAAAACTGTTGAAACATATTTAAAAAAGGTGGATAATAGTATACTTATTACCTTTATTGACTGCCATTGAACCGTCGATAAATGTTGTCTGTTGAAATAAGTATTTGATTTTTTTTTTTTTATAAAGAAAATTGGATGAGCTCTTTTACACCAATCAAAACATAAACACAATTATGCAATACCAAATTGAAATCCTTTCTCATATATCAAAAAGGAATATGGATACCAAAGGATTTACATGTCAAATACCAAATTGAAATCCCTTCTTTTTTTTATGCAATTTGATATCAAAACGAAACATTGTCTAAAAGGAATTACATGTCACAAAGTATTCAATAGTTTCAAGTTTCCTAAATGACAAACTAATAAACCAAAATAAAAAGAACTACATCAGAGTCTAGTTGTAATATGCTTCCTCCTTTACTTCTATCAAGTACCTGCAATAAAAAAGAAAGAACCTATAATAAAACAAGCCGCATACAATATAAATTCAGACATCTGCATGTGGATTCCAACACTGTGTGTAAAGGAACTAAATAAAAGGTGTGTGACTGTTTGGTCCGAATGTCTATGCAATGCTCAAACATGTTCAACACTGTGAGGATTTATCATAACAATCAACATGTTTGGTGTTGTTCATATTAACAGGAGGCACATCAACAATAGTGCTTTTGATCTATATCTTTCAATAGGAATATTTAGTGCTAGTGATCTATATCTTTCAATTTTGCACACCTAACCAGTATTCCTATCCATGCCAAACCTATGCCTATTACCAAACCACATCCCCAGACTTCCTTGACCTGGCCTCCATAGGTGACCTTTTCTCACTCAGCCGCCTCAAGATATCAGAACCCAGCAACATATATATCCTCCCCTTCCTCCACTCTAGTTGTTGGCCAACCCCTCTTTGTTCCTCTTTCATGCTCTTGCAATTACATCAACGCCACCACTGGCACTAACTTCTCTTATGCCAACCTCTCCTATATAATCAAACCAAATGACACCTTTTACATTGTCTCCACCTTTAAGTATTTGAACCTCACAACTTATTATTCTGTTGAGCTTGTCAACCCCACTCTTGTCGCTACCAACCTTTCTTCTTATTATTTTGTTAGGCAATATGATGCCATGTGGATGTTTCCTAGAAAAGAGCAATGATACTTGCAATGTGTAAGCTCTTCTAAAATCAATTCAAAGATCAGTATGGGAAAAGGAAGCTTTGACCAAACCCTTAATCCCCTGTGAATTGCAACTTGGTAACTATGCTTTAAAACTTTATTAGGCATTGTGACCTCTTTATTAGGGTAACAAGTAAATCTAATAAACCCACATTGCAACCTCTTTATTAGGCATCCCAAAGTTTAAAAGTTAAAACACACAGTTAAACCAAAACCAAAAAGCAACCCAACAGCAGATTCAGTCCATAAGTGCCAAAGATGCAAACTTTATTATAAAAAAATAATAATAAATACCTGCAAGAAATTTTGTGACGGTTCTCTCTTCATTTTGTTTTTCCTGTACAAGCTGTAGAAACAAAAGATTAGACCATAAGTAGGCATAGGTAAATTGTTATATATGTCAACAAAAACAAAATTTTGAATTTTTTAGTGTTGAATGATTAACAAACTAACCTAATGGTAAACTTAGGTAGAACTCTCAGATTGAGCTAGCTCAGGTGGAGACAATTTTTCCATTACTACTGCTAGCAAACTCTCAACCCGATTTACTTGCGCCTCCAAAATCTTTAGATGAGCATCACTCTCCTTACGTTTTTCCTCAGATTCTTTCAGTTGCCTTTGAAGGTCAACATCATTCTCCTTGTGTTTTTCCTCAAATTCTTTCAATTGCCTCTGAAGGTCACGAATAGAAGATGAAGAGGAGTCCCATAATTCTGTAGGAGTAACACCATCCCCATAACCACGAACGCGATCGTGATGTTCAGGCCCAAATACCTCCATAAACATTTCATCTTCAGTCATTTACAAAGACCCCTCAACCACTTGAGTAGTAAAATTCTTAAATGCCATCTGTATTAAAAGAGCACTTATACCACGAGTTAAAAGCACATAAAAATAAAACATAACAGTTAGCTATATAAGTATTCTTTTTAAGGGATTTTCATACCAATGCTTCTTGTGTATGCTCATTTATTCGCTTGTCCATTAGCTTTCACATGTGTGACCTCAAACAATTGAACTCGACCAAGTTCTTCTCCAGTTTTCTCCTTCTATCATTTAAAAAACAGATTGCAAGCATCATGAGTAAGTATGCAACAATTTTTTTCTTAGGAAAAAAAAAGGAATAAATAGCTCCCAAAGGTTTTGAAAATGGTATATGCAAACCTCTTCCTCTTTTCGTTGTTGAAAACTCTTTGATCCAGTAATGTGAATGATAAGATTATGGGAACGACTAATCTTGTTTTTCTCGCACATATCCTACATTTCAAGAACAATACATTACAGTAAAGATCCATGATTAATAAAAAGATGCATGAGTGAGTAAAAATGTCACAAATTATGAATAAAATTGATATTAGATTTCATGTATTAGTACCTTCCAATCTTTATCACTCCATAAATTCACAAGATAATTCCAATCATCTTGCACTATGTTAGGTGGAAAATTTGCTCGTGCCTCCTCATGATCATCACCGTATGGATCAAACCATTTTTTTTTAGGGAGTTTCAGTAATTTTTGTAAGACCTATTCATTTGCTGCCAAACAAGAGTCTCTTGACCCTTAACAATGAAGAGCTCCTATTCATTTTCATCCATGTATACCTGTCTAGTTCCTTTGCATCAAGCTACCCACTATATATCAATTTTTCCAGCCTTTCATGAATGAGATTGACATGCTCTTTTCCAATATCCAGTGAATAGCCCAGAATAGGGATGCCAAGCAGATAAGAAACTAAGGTTTGGAAAGAACATTATTACATCAGTCTTTATCAATTAGGCTCATCTCATGATTTGTATATGCATCCCAATAAAGAGAGTACCTAAAAAATTCTATGCTGTCAAGATACAAAAGTATTATGGAAATGAGGGACTGAAAGAATTATATATCTCTCTCTGTGTAATTAGCTTGCCTTTTCTGCTTGGATATACAAAAACTAATCTATAATCTCCTTAGTTATGAGGTTGCCCAAAAAAATAGAGAAAAAGTTGAGGACAATTAAATTCTTTATAATTGCACTTTCGAGCCAGATTTCATTAAACAAACAAATGAAAAAGGCAATTTCTAATACTCCTGATAGAATGAAGATTGTATTTGAAGCATTATCACAATAAATTATGTGGAACCTATACTTCTTGCTTAAAAGAGAAGATTTGAAAAATGACATCAATCGAAAATCATAAAACACTTTAATTTCAGGATTATTATAAAATTCCATAGAGGATAATAGAAACAGTTATTTTTAGGATGCAGGATCATTTGTAAAGTTGGGGTTGGTGATAGGTAATATCACCATCATTGGTAGGCAATCTTCTTAGTATATCCAAGATAAGATCACAGAGTCCCCTTTAAAGTCATCTTTCACTGTATATAAATATTATCCCATTTGCATATCATTCCCTAGTGCAACATTCTGTCAAAAAGTAATTATTAAAAAAGTGAATTGCCAAATTATTTAGAAAATTGAGAAATAGAAGCACTGTTATGTATGTTGCAACTAATATTGAGCATCTTAGTACTGCTAACCATTGTATCCGTTGCCATGTTTTGGGTTTTATCCAATAGCACATACAAAGAAATGAATCGTGTAGGAAAATTTTGATTCCAAAATCATTGATTATGCCATACTGAGTGAATCACAAACCAATACACTTACTAACAGATTATACAACTACAATAAAAAAAAATTCTGTGAATACAAAAGAATCCAACTACAATACTCCTTTTGGATAGTGTTTAGGTGTTTAGTTTAGTTCCCCTTATACAACTACAATACTCAGTGTAGTAGTTAACCTCCGCTTGTACATTTGACCATAAGGAAATGAGTTTTCGAACCAAAGAAGATTGGATTTGATTTCACTTCTCTAACCCAATACAATTCACAAAAGACCACACACAAATGGATCAATCGACCAATATATAAATTCATTAGCATGCAATTCAAGAATCTTAAAAGTCAATCATGCTTTCTTATGATATAGGTAGGAATTTAAAAACAAATATTATTTAAAGAAAAAACATTTGGAAACCCAAATCTCTATGTCCAACCCAAGACCCTTTTTAAGTTTGTCTCACACAACATTGCTTGTCTTGATAAGCTTTTTTTGGTAAGGCAGACATATTAACAAACACAGAATATGCATTTCAATGAGAACAAGGACAACAAGTAATCAACAATATAAAATTGCACAAAAACAAAAGTGAAATGAGAGACTTGCAATAGATTTGCGCTTAGTTGGAAGCACAATCTCTCCCTTGAGCACAGGAATCTCCATTTTAAATTGAGAAATACAAAACTCTATTTTCCAGCATTTTCTCAGTAACCAAACAAATAGTGAAAGTGAAACTCAAAATTCACTAAAACTACTTGGACAGAATAGTCTCTCAAATTGAAATGTGAAACTCAAAATTCAAAACCAAAAAAACAATAGCCAAGCTAAACTCAAAACTCAAAAAACTAATAACCAAGCAAACTCAAAACTCAAATTCGTGAGAGAGAGAGAGAGAGAGTACCAGAGAAATGCGAAGAGACAGATTGGCTATCGAATCCGTGAAAATGTGGCCAGCGAATCTGTGAAAATGTGGAAAATAAGAGAGAGAGAGAGAGAGAGAGAGAGAGAGAGAGAGAGAGAGAGAGAGAGAGAGAGAGAGAGAGAGAGAGAAAAAGAGTATCAGAAAAACTTTTCAAAATAAAATCAAAGGGCTAGGGTTTTAAGAGTATACCTTTGAGTTTTGAGAATTTTTCCAGGTTCTAGAACATACTTTCAGATTTCCTTAGAGTTTTGAGAGAGAGTGGTTTTGTAGTGACTATAATCTGAAAGTGCCCCTTCTATTCTAATAGGTTTATTTTCGATGGTCTATAACTATTGATAAAAGACTTATTTATTTTCAACAGTTCAAAACTATTAATAAAAGACCGCTGATATTGGGTAATTCTACAGTACCCATGTGGGTACCGTACTTCTAATAGATAAAATCTCACATTAATGGTACCAATGTCACATATTATGGTGCCTACCTCATATATGATTGTACCTACCATTTTTATTTATTATTTAAATTAATATATATAAAATATCAAATAGTACCAATATCACATTGAATAGTACCAACATCACATATGATGGTATTTATATCATATTTAATAGTACCAATTGAGTGAGTACCATACCCACAAAAAGAGTGTGGGTATTGTAGAATGACCCACTGATATTTTATCGCCGGCCACCAAACACTACAAGAATATGGATATTTGGTGACGGAATTTAGTGATGAAACTCATTTCGTCACACAAATGTCTTCATTATGTGACGCAATTCACCTTTTGTCACCTATTGGTCTTAGTTGGTGACGCAAAATCAATTTCGTCACCCAATATGCTTAGAAAATAGGCGCCAACAAATTTTTTTTGGTGGGAATGGAAATGGGATCTATGGTGACGAACGATATTGTCACTCAAAGTTGTCATATAGGGTGATGATATAATTCGTCATCGATTATTGTCTGTAGTGACGAAATCCAATTTGTGTCATGCACTGTGCTTGAAATGTTGTGACGCAAACCTCTTTCCGTCACCCAATGTGTTTGAAAAATAGGCGCCAAATAAAATTTGGGTGGGAGAAGGAATGGGACTATGGTGACGAAAAAAGATCGTCACTTATTATTTGCAGTAGTGACGCAACCCATATGTCGTCACACTATGTGTTTCAAAGTGGGTGACGAAAACATAGTTCGTCACCCTATGTGTGTGAAAAATAGGCGCCAAACGAAATTTTGGTGGGAAAAAGAATGAGACTATGGTGACGTAACCATAGCGTCACTCATTATTTTCAGACTATGGTTTAAACCCGCTGATAAAGAGTTCATTTTTTTTAAGTTTATTTTTTACGCCCTTTTTCCGACGGTGCTAAAGAAAATAATTAAATTTTAAGAGGGAAAATCCCGCGCGCGGGCGCGTGTAATTTTATCAACGCTTTTAATTGATGGGTGGTTCCAATTGTCAATAATTAATGCTATTATCAACGGTTTTAAGTGACCGTCGATAAATACTTGTTGAAAAAAATAAAGTTTCTTGTAGTGTCTTCATTGTGTGACTGTGAGTGGAGCGATAGAATTGAAAAGTTTCAAGTTTGAGGAATGGAAGGTACATACATGCAAATGACATTTTGAAGAGGGAGAAATAAAAGAGAAGATGTATCGACTAATTGGTGTTTTAAAAATAAAAGTTGAAAAATAATAATGATGTGTAAAATTGTGAGAGCTTAAAAATTGATGTGTCCATATGTCAAATCAACGAAAAATCAAAATGTTTTGGTATTACATTATAGTATAGATACATATTTTACTATTTACATATTGCACTTTGAGATCTATCTGTTATTATTATTTTTATTTTTTTATTATGAACATATTTTTCACAAAATAATTATGAATATTCTGATTATACACAAGTTATGTGTACATAGTTTTTTATGTGCATCACTCCGGTTTGATGACTAATTACAATATAATTTTCATTGGGCTAAGGAGGTGGTATCTCTTTTATACTACATACAGCGTGCCCCGAGATACTATTTCATTGGATAAGCAAATTGACTTCTCTATGGAAAAATTAATACTGGAATTTAAAATTTTATTTAACAACAAAATAACGTCTTTAATTCTATGATTGAAGTGATTATCCAGTGGAGGATGATTCCAATTCTTCAAAGGAATCAAGTCAATCAACACATTCAAAAAATCACCTTCCAGGATTATTGCTTGGAAACTTTCTTGTATTGCATGCAAGAGGGCAGAAAGAGTTGCCATGAGCCCATGACTTCACCATACAAAGGAGAATCACTATTCTTGATGTATCCAAACACGAGTGATAATGCCAATAAGAATCTACCAAATTGAACTATATATATATATATATATATCATACAGAATGTGCTTATATCATATATTAGATAAAGAAAAATCTATTAACAAAGTTTAAAAAAAGTTGAAAATATAACTTTGATAAAACTCTATAACTAAAAGTTTCGAGAAATTTTTTTTTTTTTAATTATTATTTATTTTAAAGTATTTTAATTACCATTATAATATTCGATTTATAAGAAAACTTCTGGTATTATATAGTATGCTTCTGTTGGCAAGCTAAAATTTTATTTTTCTTTTATCATTTTATAGGTATTTTATTAATTCAATTTCAATGTGAAATTGCATTAATTTACTTTTGTCTTTTTAATGTGCCTAAGCGCATGTGTGTGTATATCCTTTGATAATGTTACCTTATTATTTTTTTTTAATCAAATAGATATTTTGAAATTTTCATCATGAACATTACAGGTTTTGCTTGTTTTTAATAAGCATGTCAATTTTCATATCAACTGAATATTATTAAATGTTAATTATACAATTCATAACCTTACGTTTTATTTGTTATTTTTAAAACATAATAACTTGGAATATAAATTGTATTTGTGTTTTTTATTATTATTATTGCAAGGGAAAAAATCACAAGGCCTCCTAATCTACCAAATTTGCATTCAAAACATGAGCATAAAGGTTGGAGATAGGAAAAGACCCAAGACAGCTACAAAAAGAGACTCAGGCAACAAGGCTATGTGCAGCAACTAAAAGCTATTGGATATATTGTTAATGTCCGCTATGATAGAGCTGATAGCTCAGTGTGGAGAGACAGATGAACTTTGGATAGGTTCTATGACATTGAAAGCATATTCTTAAAAAATGAGATAATTCAAACCCATACTAAATGCAGAGGAAACAGTTAAGAGAGATGCTTTAGCTTCAGGCCAAGAGGATCACCACTATCTTCCATACGGGTCCAGGCATGAACAAAATTTCCGAAATGATCATGGCTTACAGCAGCAAGGAGGGTAGAGGATGGCCACTATAAATTATATTTGCTTTAATAGGTATTTTATTAATTCAATTTTAATGTGAATCTATTTCAATATTTACTTTAATTTAATTTTGTCTTTTAATGTGAGTAATCGTGCATGTGTGCTGGTGTGTGTATCCTTGATTTTTTTTTTTTTTTTTGCTAAATTGTGTGTATTCCTGTGATTAATGTTACATATATATAATATATATATATATATATTTTAATTAAATCGCATATTTTGAAAATCTTATCAAAGACATTACGGATTTTGTTTGTTTTAAATGTGCATGTCGATTTTCATATCAATTGAATATTATTAGATTGTTTATTTTTATTATTTTTTTTTTTTTATAAGTGAAAAAAGGAACTCACACGTGCGGTCATTGTCCCGGCCCACTTGAACCCGAATTTAACATGGCGTGAGGCACATCTAGGCAATAATAGGACTTACCACTACTCGAAACCACAACTCTCGGACTCGCAGATGTGATGGGTCACGAGGGTTTCCTACCATTAAGTCACCTCCCCAGACGGCAGTGGTGGGATTCGAATCCCTGCCCACATAGTTAGCACCTAAGATACTAACCATTGAGCCAAGGGTTGATTCCCTATTAGATGTTTATGTTACATAGAACGCAACATAAACATCACCATCTCAACATCTATAGATTTAGAAGTTAGAACATAACGGCTATTATATAATATTTATGTACACTACAATAGTACAATCTACATCTCATATCTTGATATCCTTTAAATAGTAAATTGCACAATACATCGTTCAAAAATGATATCCTTTAGTATCATTATTTTTTAGTTGGTCTACTATATCTTGACAACAATATATAAAACCAATAAATTTGATTACACCGCGGCACAGTGAAACTGCCACTGCCTCCACGACGAACTTTTACGCTTCTCCCACCATCTTTGCCTCTCAATCCTTTTGGCAGCATTATTTTCTAGTACCATTCCCTTCCAACTATTATTTTTTGACCCCAGCGCTTTTGCAATTTTGTTTTCGAAAGCCAAATCTTTCATTTTCTAAATCACACTCCACGTAAAAATTCTGCTGCTGAAAGTTTCCCAAAACTATCGCTGGCCTGGCCTTAGTGCTTTCGCGTCCTATAATCATTAGGCACACGACACTAGAATTATCACCGTATAACTAAAATAATTCTCGTGGGTAATTCCCACTTTGCACCGCCTTTAAATTGAAAGTTTAAACCCGGATATTTAACCGTTCAGTAGCCCTAGAAAAAGTAACCATTTGTGTCTCAAATGCATGTGCCATGGTAGTAAAGGTGGTCCCGGAGTCCATCATAGTGCCACCGTTACCATTACCGTCAGGCACCAGATACTTGTACAGAATATTCACGGACTTACCGCCCACGATGACTTTACGAAGGTTAAGGTAATAGACCTCACTGAAAGCCTAGTTGTTGGTCACGGGGTTTTTGCCAAACGGTGTGTAGCTTAGGCCCGGGGTTTTGGCATCTGAACCTGTTAAGGATAAGTCTCAATCATCACAAGATGATAATCATCAAGCATCAAATGCCTACAACTTAGAAAGACAGCAAGACTCCTAGATAGGATTAGAGTTATTGGTTGTTGAGTTTCACTCAAACACAATACTCTACATTATGTAAAACTCTTGTAATCCTATTAGTATATATATTCAATAATATAACTCAACCTATCAAGGTGAGAACATTGTTAATAATCTCTGTTTAGAACCATTAACATGGTATCAGAGCTACCTAAAGACTAACGTCTTCTCTCAGTCAATTTATCAAACACCTTACCTTCAAATGTCTTCCTCTTCTACCTCTTCTTCCTCCAGCATCCCTGCTGCCCCCTCTACAACAAAACCCTCTCAATCTCTTTCTCCAATTCAACATCTCATCACAATCAAACTAAACCGAGACAATTACCTGTTATGGAAAGCACAAATCTCTCCCTATTTCAAGGGCCAACATCTATTTGGCTTCCTTGATGGCACACAACCAGCACCTCCACAGTTTCTTCCCCCCACCTCCGATGCTAGCTCTCAATCCCGAATACATTATCTGGCACTCCCAAGATTAGATGATCCTTTCTGCCCTCATCTCCTCTATTTCCAAGACCATCCTGGCCTATGTTGTGAAGTATGCCACATCTCACGATGTCTGGACTACCTTGGAGTGCATGTTCATCTCTCAATCTCGAGCCCGATCTATGTCCATTCACTATCAACTTGCCACACTTCGCAAGGGTGATTCATCCATCTCCGATTACTTTCACCGATTCACCCATCAAGTTGATACACTTGCTGCAATTGCTCAACCACTCCCTCTTCACGAATCTCTCACTTTTCTTCTTGCCAGTCTCGGGTCTGACTATGACTCGTTGTCACCTCTGTCCAAACACAAATCAACCCGATTGCTCTTGAAGATATTTATGGTCATCTGCTCTCTCATGAACTTCGACTTTCTCACAATCAACCTTTGGTTGATCTATCCGTTGCCTCTGCAAACTTTGTTCACAAGGGCTCATCCCCTCGTGGTGGTCGTGGTGGACGCTCCTTCAATTCCACCTCTTCTTTTCGTGGACGCAGTGGCTTTAATTCTCAGAGAGGTAGGGGGCGTGGCAGATCTCACTTCCCCCCTGCTTCCAATCGCCCTGTCTGCCAAGTGTGCCACAAGCCTGGGCATGTGGCCTTGCAATATTATCACAGGTTTGATAACACATATCAATTTGATAATTCTCCTCAGATGCAGGCTCTTCTAGCAACTCCTCAACAAACTCAAGACTCCAACTGGTATCCTGATTCCGGTGCCACGCATCATGTTATATCTGATCTTGCCAATTTAAATCTTCATGCAGATGAGTATCACGGTTCAGAACAGATCCGAGTGGGCAATGGTAAAAGTCTTCCCATCAAACATATTGGGACAACCCAACTCTCTACCCCTACTACCACTTTTCATTTAAATAATGTGTTACATGTCCCTGATATTTCCAATAACTTATTATCTGTTCACAAATTTACAAATGACACTAATACTTTTATGGAATTTCATCCATCTCTTTTTCGTGTGAAGGATCTGGCTTCGAGGCGTCTTCTGTTACAAAGGCTGAGTAAGCATGGGCTCTATCCATTTCCATCTCTTTCAAATAAAAGATCCTTCTTTCCTCGTGCTCTAATTGGCAAACGCACTTCTTTCACCAATTGGCACTCCCGCTTAGGTCACCCAGCATTTAAAATTGTTTCTAGCATTATTTCTAGGTTTAGTCTTCCAACTGTAGCATATAAAAATGAACCTGCGTGTTCCGCTTGTCTTAGTGCAAAAAGCAAACAGCTTCCTTTTTATTCGTCTCATTCTCAAATAAAAGCACCTCTTGAATTAATTTATTCTGATTTATGAGGACCATCTCCTGTTCTTTCACGCACTGGAAACAAATATTACGTTTCATTTTTAGATGCCTACAGTCGTTACACATGGTTATTTCCAATTTCTCACAAAAATGATGCATTCCCCATTTTTATTCAATTCCAGAAGTATGTTGAACGATATTTCAATCTTAAAATAAAATCTGTTCAAACTGATTGGGGAGGCGAGTTTCACTCCATCTCCAAATTTTTTGACCAATGTGGTATTGCTCATCGAGTCTCTTGTCCCCACACTCATCAACAGAATGGTGCCATTGAACGTAAACACCGTCACATTGTTGAAACTGGTCTTGCCCTTCTCTATCATGCTAGCGTACCCCTTCGTTTTTGGGATGATGCATTTCAAACCGCTTGTTATCTCATCAACCGTCTCCCCACCCCTATTCTTCAAAATCAGTCTCCTTTTACCAAATTATTTAAAATTTCACCTGATTACTCTCTTTTAAAAAATTTGGCAGTGCGTGTTGGCCTAATCTTCGTCCCTATAACTCCAATAAACTTCAACCTCGTTCTCTTCAATGTGTTTTTCTTGGTCTTTTAAAAAATTTTGGCAGTGCGTGTTGGCCTAATCTTCGTCCCTATAACTCCAATAAACTTCAACCTCGTTCTCTTCAATGTGTTTTTCTTGGTTATAGTTTTCGCCATAGAGGTTACAAATGCTTTCATGTGTCTACTAATCGTCTCTACATATCCCGTGATGTTATTTTTCAAGAAAACAGCTTCCCCTTTTCTCTTCCAGCAACTTCTCCAACTCACGGATCCCCTGCTTCAATTCTTGGGTCATATCCTGGATTATTGCAGCCCATGCATGCTCAGGCCCGTGTCAACAGCAGCACTTCTCCAACCCGGTCTGCCACAACAAGCTCAGCCAGCACTTCAAGCCCATTTCAGGCCCGAACCACTATTTCAAGCCCACTACCGCACTTAAACCCAACTACCTAACCCGATCCATCCCCTACACCAGAAATACCCAAGCTTACTTCTCCTTCCTCACCCGATATACCCACACTAGCATCTCCCTTACCCGCCGACCCAATCCCTAACCCCTCTCTTTCCACACACCCCATGACCACCAGATCTAAAAACAACATCATCCAACCCAAAATTCCTACCGACGGCACCATCCGTTACCCCTTACCAAAAGCCTTGCTTGCCGCCTCCACCGTCCAACCGGATCTCTAAGAACCCACTTGCTTCACCGTGGCTTCCAAAAGCCCCCATTGGCGTCGAGCAATGAACCTTGAATTTGATGCACTACTCAAAAATTGCACATGGACTCTTGTTCCTCCTTTGCCCAATCAAAGTACAATCGGCTGCAAATGGGTCTTTCGCGTTAAGCGTCATGCCAATGGCACTGTTGAGCGCTACAAAGCACGGCTTGTAGCAAAGGGCTTCCATCAACAATTCGGTGTCAACTATGAAGAAACCTACAGTCCAGTCATCAAACCCACAACGGTACGTACTGTTCTTCTCTATTGCTATCTCTACTGGTTGGAAAATTCATCAAATCGATATACAAAATGCTTTTCTTCATGGTACTCTGTCTAAAGAGGTTTTTATGCAACAACCTCCAGGTTTTCAACACCCCCAATTTCCCAACCATGTATGCAAGCTTCAAAAAGCCATTTATGGCTTGAAACAAGCCCCACGGGCCTGATTCTCACAGCTCAGTTCTAGATTAATTGCTCTTGGCTTTCACGGCTCCAAATCAAACACATCCTTGTTTATTTCTCGCACTCCCATCTTCACAATTTATGTTCTCATTTATGTGGATGACATTATAATCACAAGTTCTTCAGCTCCGGCTATTGACACACTTCTCTCAAATCTCAAGTCTGACTTTGCTGTTAAACACCTGGGTCCTCTGAATTTTTTCCTTGGAATTGAAGTCATTCCCACTGCCCATGGCGTTCTTCTCTCACAGCAACGCTACATTAAAGATATACTCAGTCGTACCAAAATGATTGACGCTAAACCCATGAGCACCCCCATGGCATCTTCCACCAACCTCTCAGCTTATGAAGAAGAAACATTTTCTGATCACACATTGTTTCGCAGCACTGTTGGTGCCTTGCAATACCTCTCCATCACTCGCCCTGATATTGCCTTTGCTATCAACAAATTGTCTCAATTCATGCATAAACCGACTCAACCCCATTGGCAATCTTTGAAACGTCTCCTTCGTTATCTGAAAAGTACAATACAGTTTGGGTTGCATATCTATCGCTCTTCATGTTCCACTCTTCAAACATACTCCGATGCTGATTGGGCAAACAATAAGGATGATCGTCGCTCCACTGGTAGCTTCTGTATCTTCCTTGGCAAGAATTTAATTTCATGGGGTTGTCGAAAACAAGCTACTGTAGCTCGATCAAGTACTGAGGCGAGTACAAAGATCTTGCCAACACTGCTGCAGAACTCAAGTGGCTTCAATCTCTCTTTCATGAACTCGGCCTGGTCATGTCCACTCCCCCCACATTGTGATTTGACAACATTGGTGCTAACTATTTATCTTCCAATCCAGTTTTTCATGCTAAGACTAAGCACATTGAAATTGATTTCCACTTTGTGTGTGACATGGTTGCCAGTAAATGCCTCAATGTTCGCTTTGTCTCTAACACTGATCAACTTGCAGATTTACTGACCAAGCCAATTTCATCCTCTCGGTTTGCTCTCCTACGAACCAAGCTCAATGTCTTGTCCATTCCGTTGGGTTTGAGGGGGCGTGTTAAGGATAAGTCTCAATCATCACAAGATGATAATCATCAAGCATCAAATGCCTACAACTTAGGAAGACAGCAAGACTCCTAGATAGGATTAGAGTTATTGGTTGTTAAGTTTCACTCAAATACAATACTCTACATTATGTAAAACTCTTGTAATCCTATTAGTATATATATTCAATAATATAACTCAACCTATCAAGGTGAGAACATTGTTAATAATCTCTGTTTAGAACCATTAACAGAACCAGACCCACGGTACAGAACAAGCTCACTGGTCTCTGACGTGTTGTACCCAATTGGGAAGTCGCGAGAAACTAAACAGTAAGAGAATTTACTGAGACCCAATTGAGAAGGCAACGATACCGGGGTGCGACCGAACCCGACAATGCCAGTGTCAATATGATTTGAGGAAACAGAGCATCCAACGATCAAATCTATAAAGGCTTCCTGAGGAAAATTCAAGGTCTCAGTAAGTGCTCGCCCGAGTGTTGTACCCAAACCGCAATGAAAATTACATGGGCAAGTTTAGGAATAGTTTTGTGAAGCTAGGCCAGAAACCCATGCACATTTGGGGTTTTTGCAATCAAGAAAATCTGAAGAAGATGACAGGGCAAAAAACCATGCACATTTGGGGTTTTGGCAATCCATAAACTTTGAAGAAGATGATAGTTTTGGAAAGAAAGATGGGCTTTTTTTTCTGGGTTAACTATGTAAGGGGCATCACAATGGGTGCAGTTATAGCGAGCAGTGCAAGGAATCTCAGGATGGGTGTTTGGTGTGTGAGAGAGGGAAAGTGAAGGTGGTGGGTTTGGGAGCTATGGATGGTGAAGCTGAAGAAGCTAAGAGGGAAAACGTAGAGAAGACAAAGATGAGAGAGAGAAGAGATAGAGCCGCCATGGATGGATGAGACTTGGAGAGAGAGAGAGAACAGAGAGTGTTGGGATGTGAATGAGTGGGGGTGGGAGGAGCAAGTTTAAGCCTTTTAAAAGGCTGATTTGGTTTGGGCTTGTGTTTTTTATAGGAGAGAGGAAAAGGTCAAGAAGCAACGATCAGCAACAAATCAAGTTTGATTTGGGTGATAGAATTGTGGAGTGGGTGGAAATGAACCAAACATGCCATTATGCGTGTAAGATGAGTCGTGATATGAACCTCTCATCAAGTATAAGTTGGGAGTTTGTTCCATTGATAGCATATGTCACTTTAAAGCCATTGAGTCTGATAATTATCCTATGCGAATGAGACGAGGGAATGTACCATATAATTAGTTGAAACAAAATTTCGAATACTCATATTATAAAAAATATAATAACATAAAAATGGAAGCGGCATTTTTTTTTATCCTTTGCTTTGCAAAATAACTTTTTTTTGTTCTGAACAATAGTGCCACATATACAAGCACACAAAATCTCATAAACATATTCACAATTGGTGAAGTGACAAGTTGTGATTAGTGGAAAAATTTAGAAATTCCAGGCAAATCTAGTGGTGAACCCCAGTTATTGTAATGGTTTACTACTCAGAAATTGATATTTCACTAATTGTGAATTTTTTTGTAAAATTTTGTGTGTATGTAGCATTACTTAACGATGCTTTCTTTTCTTTCTTTTAAATTATTATTAATTTTGTTTCTTTTGATTACGAGGCATGCTAGAACTAACTTTTTCTCTCTGAATAGATCAATTTTATGAGCACAAAAGGAAATGAACCTTAGTCATTCCTACCTTTTACAAACTTAGGATTTAGGAAGTAGTTATTGAGTCCATTCATATCTATATAATATATAAAACCAAGGATGTTTGACTTTTTTTTACTCCTTCACAATTTTATATTATATCATTTATTTTTTATTTATCTGTTAAGCACCAATTTTTTAGTACTCTACATGGAATAGGACTCTAAAAGGTTACTCCTAAAAAAACAAATGTGACCACAATTATTAGGAATTACGTTATGTCTCAACTAAAAAATGTCGCAATTTGTTTTAAAAAAAAAAAAAATTACAAATTTATAATCCTACAATCAAAATATTTTTTATTAGACCATACAAACATTAAGAGATTTTTTATTAATATATAGATTTGCAATATATATTTTTAGACCATCAAAAACATATATATATATATATATATTCAAAAACAATAATAAAAGATAGTCATGAAACCATTAAAGACCGGATTCGGTCAGAGATGGAGATATTTCAACAGGAGAAAGAAAGCAGACCGGAGAAATAAAACATACCAAAGAGACTAGATCAAAAAAAAAAAAAAAAAAACTTGGCAACAAGGTCCAATTTTATATTTGTAAATTAATTTCAATAATTTGATTTTCAAACTTGAAATTTTATGTTAAGAGTACATTTACATGTTTATAACCATAAAAACTAAAATACACAATTTTTGTTTTTCAATTAACATCTTAAATGGGCTAAAGCAACATGTAATTGGTACTTTGGTAGTCGAGGGCAAGTGGCGGTAGCGGGTCTGGGACTGCCATGATGCATCAGATCCGGTTGGGGTGGCACAAGATGTGAACCGGCCACGTAAAATTGGGGCTCGTGTTGCTGTCCTTGTTCGTGTCTCTATGTCGACCTTAGAGCATTCGCACAAGACTCCCTATATTTTTCCTCAAATGGGTTCTAAAAAACCCACTTTTGCTCAAATAGCTAAAGCACCACTACACCAGACTCCCTATTTTAACTTTACTATTCCATTTTTTAATATATCTTTATTATTATTATTAATTTTTTTTCACAACTCCCGAAATATTACATTACAAAAAAGCACTACTACACTAAAAAAAAGTTTTTTTATTTCCCCAATTGATGAACAGTGACTCCCTCATTTGAGGGAGCCACTGTTCATCAATTGCCCATTTTCAATGGTACAGGGAGGCTGATGTTTCCCACTTTTGCTGCCTTTTCCTTATTTTTTGTGTTTTTCGGCCAATTGACAACTCTAATGCGAATGCTCTTACAACTCACGAGGCCCAAAGCCATGATCGTTTAAGAGTTTGTGACTCGCAACAATCCAATAGTATTCAATATCCATATCCTTTGGACTTCATGAAGGGTGTTGATGAGTGATGACCATCTATGGTGACAGTGGGCCAGTACCAGTAGCACCCATCCAGCTCAACGTGAATGGGGATGGGTATTGGGTCACTTTCATTGATTGGCTTCTCCTTGTGCCTGTCTCGAACTTAAGCCCAACCTATGCAGATGCTTCAATTATTGTACTAAAAGATAGGCAATATTGAACCATTGTGTTGGCTTGTTGGGCCCAGAAGTAGGCCAGCAACCTTCAGTAACTTTTAATTGGAATCATCCAGTCATCTATATGATCTCGACAATATGAAGTGTTTGATGACGTTGTTTGCGGCAATGGATGATGAGCCCAAATTTAGCAGAAAGGCCCTCTTATGTTAATAGTTGTCATGGATTTTTATTTTTCCACAGGACAAATTACAATATCTCCCCTTTAACTATTGAGTCCACTTCAATCCACTTATAAAATTGAGTAATGTCCCAACTGATATATTGGAAATATGAAAATGGCTCATCACCGTCTAAATTTTAATTAAATCCAAGAAAAAACAATGAGATATTTTTATAGTGCATTAATATGTAATGAAATATTTTGAACATTATGACTTGAAATTGACAAAATACATAAAAAGATTATGGTACTTATAATTGGATTTAATAGAAAATTAGATAGTGACAGGTTGTTTAATATTTTCAATGCATAAGTGGGAACATTGCTCAGTTTTATACATTAGGGGGATTGAGATAGACACATTAGTTACAAGGAGAAAAGTGCAATTTGCTCTTATTTCTAGGTTTAGGCTTGTCCAATGAGGTTTAGCTTATGCTCTTTTTCAAGTTCTGGACATGTGGGCTGATTTATTATTATTATTATTTTTTTTTTTTTTTTTTGCACTTATTTGACTTAGCTTTCTTGGAAAAAATTTCTCGCTATGCCACTATATATATATATATATATTGGCAATGTGAGATGGAAGTATGATCAAGGGAATATCACATTCTCATAGATTCACAATTTTTATTATGCACTAGTCATAACAAATCACATCATGATCATAACAAATCACATCAACAATTGTTAAGAACTTAAGATTGACCATTCACTCGCATAACTCAACTCATCTAACTGACCCGGTCCAACCCGAAGGGTCATAGATCAGTTGGGTCAGTCAAAATTAAGCATTCAACAAAAAAAAAATCGAGTTTGCGGATAGGTGGCAGGTTTAATTGTATTATACACACAACCCGACCAAAAAATACACTTCAAGTATGTACACGTGCAAGCTACTCATTGGGAGATTAATTACACTCCTTATCAATAAGATTTATGTTCATTTTTCCTCATTTTGTTCTAGACTATTCTCTCTCTCTCCTATATTCAATAACTAGAATGAGCGAACAGTAGATCGACGATGAGCACTCGACCTGCTCTCACCTTTAACAGTCATATATAGCTCCTCCACCTCAACCTTTTGGCCACCGACTTGCACAACATGATGGCCAATGTTTCTTTGACGTTGTCGCATGGTTTTACCGTGTTACAAAGTCGACTATGTCAATGAGGACCCGACACCTTATGAGTTTTTTTTTTTAATTTAGTTGGTTGATTTGTGGGTATGTACTATTAAAGTCCAATGGGCCTAACTCAATCTCAAAAGGCGCCTTGAGAGATGAGGGATGTCCATGGCTTATAAATTGCACAACCCAAGAACACTTGGTCAATGTGGGATTAGACTGTCACTTTAATATGTCCCCTCACATGTGGCAGACCAACCAAACACGTGGACCATAATAAAAGGGAGATCTGCCCAACACCCAATGGGTGGCTCTAATACCATGTTAAAGTTCAATCCACGACAATTCCATCTTAGCACCGCCTTCAAATAGCAAACTCAAAGCCGGGTAATACACAAAATCCTCATTGGGAATAAGTTGGAAACATGGTCCAAGAACTCCAATATCAGGAGCTCTAGCATAACGACCCATTTGACTCTCAAACGCTTGTGTCAGGTTTTGATAAATCGACCTTTCCATATACGTGTAAAGTGTCCATGTGTTCAAAAGTGTTCCACCATTGCCATCAGGACTTATAACAAGAAATTTATCCGGAATCTTACCATGCATATCACCAACAATAATCTCCAAAAGATTAACATAACGGTAGCCATAAAAATGAAAACCGTCATTGACAGATTTGCCCTTGATCAACGGTGTGTAACTAAGCCCTTCAGCTTCTAACTCACCGTCAAAGTCCAAAATTAAGTCAGTGCTCTCTTTTGTATCATCATATACATGTGATAACAAACAATACGAAAATTTGGTGAGAACCAATTAAGAAGGCAATGATTCTGGGGCATCACCAAATCCAGCACCTCCCATTGGTTGATGGGTCGAGGAATTTGAGCAACCAATTAGAAAATCACCCACAGTTTCCTCTAACATTTCTGTCAATAAGTGCCCGCTTGTTGAGCCTATTGAAATTCCATCAGCGCTCCATGCAGCGTACAAATTTTGATAGTCAGGGCAATCTTGTGCATAATCGTCACATTTTGATTTAATACCAGGTCCCATAATCCAGCCACAGTACTCACTTCTACAATATACACTTTTCATCGAAGAAGCTGATTTTTCTGGCTTAAAGGTTCGAATTTTCGTGGGGTCTATGTTTGGGAATTAATGAACAGTTGGAACATGAATAACTGTTAGTGCAAGGAAACCAAACAACGGTACTACCTGTGTCGAAAGCGAAGTCCATGGTTTGTGGGGGAGTTCCAAAGCGTAAAGACATGGAATAACCTCCGAAGCCACGTGGGAAGAGTGGGATTCTAATGAGAGAAGATTTATCGTCTGGTTTTTTACGGTTGTTTTTCTTTTTTTCGTTTCTTTTGAACTTGAACCTCGGGGGTTTTGCTTTGGTTAATCGGACTTTTGGGCGCTTGTTTTTGCCGAAGATCAGTTTCAAAAGTGTTGAGAATAAGAAGAGAGAGAGAAAACAGAGACTGAAAGTGAGCAAAATAGCTCTGTATAATATATTCAGCAATTAGGTTAATACATGGAACTGCCTTTATATAGGCAGAGTAGTGTGTGCAGTACAAGTAGATTGGGCCTAAAGCCCAGTAAGCCTACAATAAGCCTATAATATATACTAACATCCCCCCTCAAACACAAGGTGGTGACGAAGAAGCCATCTTGAGTTTGGACACAAGATCGCGTAAGCGTCCCGGTGGATGGGACTTGGTGAAGACATCAGCAAGCTGGACCTCAGAGGAGACAGATAGTAAGTGAAGAGCACTCTGCTGAAGATGATGACGAATGAAGTGACAATCGATCTCAATGTGCTTGGTGCGCTCATGAAAAACATCATTATGGGCAATGTGAATAGCACTACGATTGTCGCAGTGAATAGGAGTACTGGTGGTCTGGGGAGCACCCATGTCAGCCAGGAGCCAACGAAGCCAAAGGAGTTCCGAGGTGGCATCGGCGAGAGCACGGTACTCAGCTTCAGTACTGGAACGAGCAACAACAGACTGTTTCTTGCTACGCCAAGAGATAAGAGAGGAACCCAGTAAGAAGCAGTAACCTGTGGTAGAACGACGATCAGTGGGATCTCCAGCCCAGTCTGCATCAGCATAGGCGCGCAACTCAAGAGAAGACTGTGCCGAGAAGTGAAGACCATGAAAGAGTGTCCCCTTGATGTACCTCAAAATACGAAGAACTGCAGCATAATGAGTGGAGCGAGGAGCAGACATGAACTGACTAACCAGATGAACAGCATAAGCAAGGTCCGGACGGGTGACAGTAAGATAGATGAGACTGCCCACCAACTGTCGGTATAAAGTAGCATCAGAGAGAGGCTCACCATCAGTAGTATTGAGCTTGACATTAAGCTCTAAGGGAGTGGAGACAGTCTTGCTATCAGTGAGACCGGCCTTAGAGAGAAGATCAGAAGCATACTTGGCTTGAGAGAGATAGTAACCATCAGAAGAGGAGGTGACCTCAAGACCGAGAAAGTAGCTAAGAGTGCCAAGATCTTTCATCTCAAACTGTTGACTAAGGAACTTCTGTAGATCACAGATGCCTGCAGTGTCATCACCTGTAATAATCATGTCATCAACATAAAGAAGAATGAGAGTGATACCAGTAGATGTATGACGAATGAAGAGAGCTGAATCATATGAACTAGGGGTGAAACCCTGCTGAGCAACCACAGAACTGAACTTAGCAAACCAAGCCCGAGGAGCTTGCTTAAGACCATAGAGAGCACGGCGAAGGCGACAAACTTGATTCTGAGAATCAGGGTAGCCAGGAGGTGGCTGCATGTAGACTTCCTCAAGAAGATCACCATTGAGGAAGGCATTTTTCACATCCATCTGAAACAGAGGCCAATGACGAACAGCAGCAACAGCAAGTAAAGATCGAACAGAGGTAAGACGAGCAACAGGAGCAAAAGTCTCCTCATAATCAATGCCATATTCCTGAGTGAATCCCCTAGCAACCAAGCGAGCCTTGTAACGTTCCACGGATCCATCAGCCCGAGTCTTGATCTTATAGACCCATTTACAACCAACTGCAGACTTGCCAGGAGGCAAAGTGGTCATGTCCCAAGTATGAGTCTTGTGAAGTGCATCAAGTTCATCAGCCATAGCTTGCTGCCAAAGAGGATTAGTGCTAGCCTCACGATATGTATGAGGCTCATGGAGGGTAGCAAGGGCAAAATAACAATGATAATCAGAAAGATGAGAAGGAGGAGCCCTTACCCGAGTGGAACGACGTATATCTGTGGGAGACTCTGATGGTGCTGATGATGCAGGATCCGAATCAGGCGAGCCAGCAGCTGGAGACAAAACCAAAGATGGGACATCTGAAGAGCTAGGAGGCTGGGTAGAGTCCCTCACAGGGTCAGGGTAAAGGTCAATGGAAGGATCAGTGAAAATGGGAGTCATGGAGGAAGAGATAAAGGGAAAATGTTGACGACTAGAAAAAGTCTGATGTTCCCAAAATTCAACATGACGGGAGATACGAAGGCGACGAGATATGGGATCATAGCAACGAAAACCCTTTTGAGAGATACCATAGCCAAGAAAACAACACAGCCGAGACCTTGGTTCAAGTTTGTTTCGTTCATGGGAAGGAAGAGAGACAAAACAAACACAACCGAATACTCGAAGAGAGGAATAGTCTGGGATTTTGTCATAAAGTAACTCAAAGGGAGATTTCTTGTGAGTAGTAGGTGAGGGAATGCGATTGATGGTGTAAACGGCAGTGAGAGCCGCTTCACCCCAAAAACGCTCAGGGATAGAGGCAGATATGAGGAGGGTACGCACAACATCAAGAATGTGACGAAGTTTGCGTTCGGCACGACCATTTTGTTGAGAGGTATAGGGACATGAATAGTGGGGAAGGGTGCCATTAGAATCCAAAATGGAGAGGAAAGATTTATCATGATATTCTTGGGCATTATCTGACCGAAAAACCTTAATTGTGCGAGAAAATTGTGTTTGGATCATTTTGTGGAAAGTTTGAAAAATAGAAACAAGGTCAGAACGATGTTTTAACAAGTAAATCCAAGTGAATCTAGAATAATCATCAACAAATATCACAAAATAGCGAGATCCCCCCTCAGTGGTAAATGGAGCAGGACCCCAAACATCAGAATGAACAAGGTCAAAAGGGGCAGAAGAAAAAGAGTCACTGTTATTAAATGGTAATTTTGTTTGTTTGCCAAATTGACAAGACATACAATCAAATTTATTAAAATTAACAGACCCTAAGTGACCTTGAGAAGCTAATAATTGAAGACGAGATAAAGAGGCATGACCAAGACGAGAATGCCATAAGTCTGGAGATAAGGTGGTTGTGGCAGCAACAGAGGAAGAGACCATATGTGAGGGAATCTGTAAGTTGCATAGCTCAAACAAACGTCCAGTCTTACGGCCTGTCCCAAGCAGCTTGCCCGTCAGTGGATCCTGCACATCAACACCATGATTAGAAAAATGGAGATCAAGGCCAAGTTCACAAAGTTGACCAACAGAAAGAAGATTGAGGGACAACTTTGGAACAAGATATGTATCAGGGATAGTCAAATCAGGAGAAGATATAGTGCCTATGTGACTAACAGACATATGTGAGCAACAGACATATGTGAGCTATCAGCAGTGTAAATGATAGGGGAAGGAGCTAAAGACGTCTTTTGAGAAAAATGGGAAGCATGAGGAGTCATGTGATTACAGCAAGCTGAGTCTAAGAGCCAAGATTTGTTACCTGAGGTGACTGAAAGGGCAGGGGAAGGTTGAGACATATACCGATGAAACATACTCTCAAGTTGAGAGACAGTGACCACAGGATCATTCAACAGGGGCAGAACTCACAGCGGCTGCTTGTGGAAGAGGAAGAATACCTCGGGACTGATGTTGTTTCCTTTTGTCATCCTTTTTCTTGCGGTAGCACTCAGTGATGTCATGACCTGGTTTTTGACAGTACGTGCAAATACGACGAGATCGATCAGAAGAAGATGGAGGACGGGGTGTAGCCAGGACAACATCTGAAGAAGACAAATGATGGTGAGGACGTCGATTTTCCTCAGAAATAAGCTCCTTGACAGCAGCATCAAGTGAAGGAAGAGGAGAACGACTAAGCAAAGCAGCTCGAGTAGGTTCAAAGTCCTCACGGAGACCCATCATAAACTGTGTGAAGCGACGACGATCTTTGTACTTGGCAAAAAGATCGATGTCTTCAGCATATCGAAGTGGTGGATCAGCTGCAGCTAGTTGTTCCCACATAGAAGCAGTCTGTGAGTAATAATCAGAAATAGACTGACCTGATTCTTGGCGCATTTGATAAAGCTTGACTTCAATATGAAACTCCAAGGCAAAGTCATAAGTGCAGTTGTACCGAGTGGCCAAGAAAGACCAGGCCGCTTGACCTGTTTCCAATCGAGGAAGGAGACTGCTAATGGCAGGCACAGAGGTGTTAATGAACCAGGAAAGGATCCGGCATTGGATGCTTTCCCACTCCTCAAGACGAGCCTCAAAATCATCAACCTGAACAACTGCTGCAGCTACAGAGTCACCATCAGAACTACCGGAATCTGTGTCAGACCTAGGCACTGGTTTTGGAATGTCACCAGTAACATAACGCCAAAGTCGGCGCCCTTTGAGAAATACAGTCATGTTTTGGGACCAAGCATGATAAGAAGCGGGTCCATCAAGAATAACAGTAATGGGATGTGTAATCTCATGACCTGAAGTAGAACCCATACCTGGAAGAGCCGGATGAGAAAACGGACTTCAAAAATGGAATCTACGCGAAAAACCGTGAAGGACAGTGGTTTTTTTTTTTTTTTTTTCAACGGTCGGCGGTCAACGGTCAACGGCGGCAGTCACTAGGGCTGACGTGGCGCTGACGTCACTAGGGCTGACGTCAGTGTGACGTCACTAGGGCTGACGTGGCAGCAGAGAAGGAACGCGCGTGAGGCGCGTGGCGGCGCTGGTCTGCGCGTGGGAGCGCGTGCGCGCGTGGCTGGAGAGCCAGAAACTTCTGGCGGCGCGTGGGGGCGCGTGCGGGGCTGGATCCGGCCGATTTTGGTGGCAATGGACAGATCTTGATGAGATCTATCCAATGAAGGTGTTTTTGAGTCAAACAGAAACTCGGAGATGAGGATTCCGAGGAAGGCAGAAACGGCGAGAGGGTTTGCGATCTCGGGGAAGAGACCGTGAACCCGTAGCAGCGGAGGAACGCCGGATTTTGCCTAGTGAAGGCCACAAGAAAGTGGCTCTGATACCATGTTGAGAATAAGACGAGAGAGAGAAAACAGAGACTGAAAGTGAGCAAAATAGCTCTGTATAATATATTCAGCAATTAGGTTAATATATGGAACTGCCTTTATATAGGCAGAGTAGTGTGTGCAGTACAAGTAGATTGGGCCTAAAGCCCAGTAAGCCTACAATAAGCCTATAATATATACTAACAAAAAGGTATTTGAATTCGATTTTAAATAGAGTGGAGGGAATGGAATTGAGGTGGCGGGTTCTGGTTCTGGTTCGAGAAGTAATGGCTAGGGATTGAGCCTACTTTGCCATAAACAAGATCATGGAGTATTGCTGATGATGAAGAAGCAGTTGGGATATTTGTGATATTGATGGTGTTTGTTTTGGTTGCTGCAGATAAACAAGTTATGGTGAAGATATAGAAGAGACACATATAAAGAAAGGAACCGCCATGCATTGGTGGGCAATACCAAAGGACGCAGTTTGTGTTTTGTTTGTTTGCTTTGGTTGTTAATTTATAGGAGTAGCCAAGAAGCAATGACCAACCTGAAGTACATCAAAATCAAACCAAGAGATATACGCAAGACTATTTTTTTAAATATATATATATCAACCAATATAGTATTTTTAAGATATCATAAACAAGTTTTCATAAATAAATAAATCATATACAAGGCCGACTCAATATATGTGAGGACTTAAGCCCATAAATTTAAGTAAGATATATATATTTTTTAAATATTAATTATTTAAATTTCGATATTTTTTATATATTCTTTTAAACAACTATTTCTTATCTTTTAAGATTCAAAATTACTTATTAAAATTATATATTTAGATTTTATTAACAACCTTCTTTAATCCATCTTCGTATGGCATGATCAATTTTAAGTAAGATTTTAACAATTTTAATTTTGAAAAACTTCTTTTCATGTATTAAGTCATGAAAAGTATGAAAATCCACATGTTGGCTCAATATTTTGAAGACCTTCTTAAAAGTGTGGGGAAAGAATTAATTATCATCCTACATTTTAATAATATAAAACCACATTTTAAGTTGGATTTTGATTCACTCGAATATTTTGAGGGTCTTATTGAAAGTCAAGATTAAAAAAATGCAAAACTTGCATTTTTTTTTTCTTATTAAAAAAAAAAAAAAAACAATTATCATCCTATAATATTTGGACCTCCTTTTAAATTTTTGGGGCAGATGGAGACCTTAATGTTAAAGTCCAATAAGCCTAACTCAATCTCAAAAGACGTCTTGAGAGATGAGAGATGCCTATGATTTATAAATTGCACAACCCAAAAATATTTGATCAATGTGGAACTAAACTCTTACTTTAATACTTAAGCTTAAGCCTTAAGCCAGCCCTAATGAATCAAAAATATCAACTATAAAAAACTATTGGCAGTTTGGCACTCTTAAGAGGCGTGAGGATGAGATAGAGGGAGTATCTTCTACTCTTTCGGAAAGAGTGAGTATCTTTCAGCAATAGTAGAAGACAATGTTTATTTCTTTCTAGTTTTTATTTTTATTTAAGACCATACAGTCACTATAACAAAAAAACCATTTTACAACATGTAAAAAATGTTGTTAAAACGATTCTACAACATTTTAGCGTATGTTGTAGGATGAGGTGTTGTAGAAAGTGTCAGACTTTCAACAACTTTCAATTAATGTTGTCTAGTATGTTGTTAAATATCTAATTAACAACGTTCAAAAAATGTTCTTGTAACATGTAAAGACCATACTTAAAAAATGTTGTTAAAAGTCTTTTTACAATGTTTACTGAATGTGGTCTTTATATGTTAGACAACATTTATTATACATTGTCTATACATGTTAGTACAACATTAAATAATGTTGTCTATTTGTTCCTTTAACAACATTTTCTAAACGTTGTAGAAGAGTGCTTTGAATATGTTTTGACAACATTCATAGAATGTTGTGTTATACACTATTTTTTTTTTCTTAATTATATTCTTTTAATAGCTACCTACAGACCTTTTTTTTTTTTTGGAAGAAGAAGACCTGTTTCCATGTTTATATAAATCATAATCCAAACATTATATCAACACAAAAGCAACACAAGATTACCAACACACATATACTTTATATAATTAAACTTCAAAGTCTAATTTCAATTAGAATGGTAAACTAGTTTCAATTCAAATAGTACGCTGCGAGCTAGTTTCGCTTCAAATGAAAAAAAGACATAATATTCAACAAATAAATCAAATTGTCTAGATGATCTTTAACTTCAATCAATCAATGTTTAAACTATTTGCAATTCAAGAAGTAAAGGGCTCCAAACTCCTACGCTAGCAACATGTCTCCATGAAGTCCTCTTTCTTAATTCCTTTCATACTGACTAGCATCTGCAAAATGAAGCATAAATCCATAAATTTAATGATAGTAGGATACAAACAATAACATTAACTTAGAATCACAAATATCTAAGACCATCTGCAAATATCTTAAGTACTACTATTACCTTCTACTATTCCGAAGGGAGTAATAGAAGACAATGTTTATTTATTTCTTTCTTTTTTTTAATTTTATTTAAGACCATGCAGTCTTAAGTACTACTATTACTTAAGATATCTTGCTTTTTATGAAGAACGGCTTCAAGTATTCTTGAGAAGGGAGAATGATTATTCCTCCCCATGAAAAATGAATAAATAAATAAAGGAGAGAAATTAAAAAATAAAAAAGATTTAAATACAATGAATAGTGACATTTACGACTCATCAAAAGAAATAGAATAGAATTCAGCAGTTTAAAAAAAAAAAAAATTGAATTTCCAAGTAATCTGGTTACATCATATAACTATATATAGATGTCTTTTTAATCCTAGAAAAACAGTTATAACCTTTGGTATTTTTATAGGGCGATGGTGATAACCATATAGAGCTCTGCACAGCTGAGAAAGTCATTATTACAACTTAAACAAGATATTTACGGAAACACATATGATTTGGTTATATCTTTCGTTAAAGCTGATATCAATTTCAACGCGAATAAGTTCACAATTTTGGATACAATTCTACGCACACACTTATAGTTGTGGCATCTTGTGAGTTGTTACGCTCAGGGCCGGTTCCGGGGTAAGCCCAGCAAGCCCAGGGGCTTGGGCAACCCCTCTCCCAAGGGCAACCAAAAAAAAAAAAAAAAATTAATAATATATATATATATATATAAAAAAAAAAAAAAAAATTAGTATTGACAGCATAGCAAAAAATATTGTACATAAATTTTTTTTTTTTAACTAGTAAGGGCAACACAGCAACAAAATCAAAGGCATGAAAAAAAAATTAGTGTACATAATATATTTTTTTTTTAGTATACATACATAATAAAAAAAAAAAAAAAAATTGAGAGGCAACCCTAACATCCAACGGATCATGGGCAGATCAAAGGCAGCAAAAGGACCAATGGATCAAAGAATTAAACCTAACAAAAAATTACAAATAAATCCCTAAATCTCACAAACAAAACACAAGCTTCTCAAAAAATCAAAACACAATACGGGCTACTGCTTACTGCCCCAAAAAAAAGAAAAAAAAAAAAATCCCTAATCCCTAATCCTACCTTCCCAATCCAAAAGCACAAACTTCTCTCTGCCGGATCTGCCGCTAGAGAAGGTAAACGGGCAAACCAGGAGTCCAGGACCCACGCCGTGACACACCGTCGACGGAGTGACGGACCACGGTACGCAGGCACTGAGGCACACAGTGACAGGTCACAGGTCGACAGCCACTAAGCCACGGAGGCCGGAGGCGCGAGGCCGAAGCACGGAGCCACGGAGCACTGGAACAACGCAGCAACTGGTATCTCTCTCTCTCTCTCTCTCTCTCTCTCTCTCTCTCTCTCTCTCTCTCTCTCTCTCTCTCTCATTTGATGAATTGATTAATTTTGAATTTGGGAATTGACTGTTGCTGACTTGCTGTGCTAGTGGCTTTAGTGCTTTACTTTTGTCCTTTTGCCTTATCAAAATTAGCTTCTTTTAGACTTTAGTGCCTGCCTTTTGACCGAATATGTTGATTTTTTGTGAGTTTGGTCTTAACTCTTTGTACAGGGTACTGTTCTGAGTTATTGACTACTCAACTTGAGTTAAGTAAATGGCCAAATAGCTATTTTATAATTATTTGAGTAGTGTAATTATACTAACGTTTTGCTTTGTTTTATTTTTATTTTTTTAATGAGAGTGTAATAGTATAATAGTGTTAATGTGTTATAATTTATTAACACTAATAAATTTTTTAATTAAAAAACTACTAGACGCATATAATAATGTTAAATAGGTATTAGTTTTAGATTTTTAGGATTGTAATATAATTTTTTATTATTTGAACGAGATTATAATATCATCTAGGTTGTAGGTACTATGACGAAGAGAAAACAAAACTCAGGGTCTTATAATAGAAAAGCCAAGCAACGAAAGGATGAAATGGCAAAATCATTAGCGGGTTCGATTGCTAGCCTATTTAATGCAAGAATTCAAAGATCCCTACCTTCTAGTCAAGTTGAAGAAGCTAGTGGTGAAGATAATGAAGATGTTGATGTAACAAATGAAGAATCTAGTGAGGAAGAAGTTAGTGGTGAAAATATGGATGAGGTCCATGAGGAGCGTATGAGTGAAGGTTGTGTTGATGTAGGAAATGATGAAGTTAGGGAGGAGCATAATGAAGACCCTATTCCTATGAATGATAATCTTGAGGATGGAGGTGTTAATGAAGAGGCTAGTTCAAGTATGCTTAACCTTGATAAAGATGTTGATGTGAACTACGATCCGGGGTTGTGGGGAAGTATAAATGACACTAAAAGGGTGATGTTAGTTAAAAAAGGTCCCATTAAGATTTTGAAAGAAAATGATGAGTTTCCAAAAGAACCAAAGCGTTTGAGACACTTTTCTTCTAAAAATTACATTGGTGGTCTTCCAAATGGTGAGAAGCAAGAAAGGAAGTGGCTTGTGTATTCAAATGAGTTGGATAGGGTCTTTTGTTTTTGTTGCAAGTTATTCAAGCATAAGTCAATGATAACTAGTTTGGCTGAAGAGGGAACTAATGATTGGCATAACCTTCCTACAAAACTTAGAGATCATGAAAAGAATCCAGAACACAACCATAATGTCGTGAAGTGGGTGGACTTGCAAACAAGACTTAAACAAGAAGCAACGATTGACAAAGAAATGGAAGCGCTAATTAACAAAGAGAGAATTCGTTGGAAGTTGATACTAGGTCGAATAATTGGGGTTGTGAAGACTCTTTCTCGAAATAACTTGCCATTTCGTGGAACTAGTGAGAAGATTTATGAGAAGAATAACGGTCTTTTTTGTCAACTTATTGAATTTCTTGCAAAATTTGATCCTATTATGAAAGATCACCTTCGACGTGTGGTAGATAAAGAAATTCAAAATCATTATCTTAGTCATGATATTCAGAATGAATTGATAAGCTTGTTGGCAAATGAGATTAAAGAAGAAATTCTCAAAAAGATTTTAAAAGCAAAGTACTTTTCGGTTATCCTGGATTGTACTCCGGATCTAAGTCATAAAGAACAAATGTCGATTGTTATAAGATGTGTGGATGTTGAGGATGCAAGTGAAGTCAAGGTGGAGGAGTTCTTTCTTGGGTTTATAAAGGTTGATGACACGTCGGGGCTTGGGCTTTTCAAGCGACTTGAAGATGTTTTGGTGGATCTTAAACTCAACATTAATGATATAAGGGGACAAAGTTATGACAATGGCTCAAATATGAAAGGTAAACATCAAGGTGTGCAAAAAAGGTTACTTGATGTAAATCCTAGAGCATTTTATATTCCATGTGGAAGTCATACATTAAACCTTGCACTATGTGATATGGCAAAATCTTGTGTGAAAGCAAGAAATTTTTTTGCATATGTGCAAAAGGTTTACACTTTGTTTTCAGGTTCAACACATCGGTGGGATATTCTTAGGAAATATGTGAAGGGCTTGTCACCAAAGGCATTGTCGGCAACTCGTTGGGAAAGTCATATTGAGAGTGTTAAAGCAATAAGAAATCAAGCACCAGACTTTAGAGATGCCTTGATTGAAATTGCAAATAGTTCTAAAGAGGATGTTGTGATGGCGGAAGCTAAAGGCTTGTGCAAAAATGCTTTCGAGGATTTTGAGTTCTTGATTAGCTTATGTATTTGGTACAAAATCTTAGACAAAGTTAATTGGGCTAGCAAAGAACTTCAAAAAGAAGAGATGAATCTTGAGAAAGCAATTACAAATATAAAGGAGCTCATTTTATTCTTTGAGAAGCTTAGGGAAGATGGTTTTCAAGACTTGATGGAGGAAGGCGAAAAGCTTGCAGAAGATGTTGGTATTGATCCAGTATTTGCACCAAAAAGAGTAATTCGTAGAAAGAAGCAATTTGATGAGGATGTGGGAGAGGATGCCAATGGAAGTCAATCACAGGAAGATAATTTTAAAGTTACCTACTTCCTCCACATTATAGATCAAGCTCTTACATCACTTAAGGATCGGTTTGAGCAATTTCAACTTTATGAAGAAACTTTTGGATTTTTGTTAAATGGAAAGTTCAAAAGTATTGGTGATGAGGAATTGCTTAAACATTGCAATCAATTACAAAGTTTCTTGGAATATAATGATCATTGTGATATTTATGGGAACGAGTTATTCCAAGAACTTAGATATTTGAAAACATTACTACGGAGGGAAGTAACAAAATCGATTGACATCCTTAATTTTATAAAGTCTTATAGGGAAGAGGGTGGTTTCCAAGCCGTTTGGGTTACATATCGAATTTTGTTAACTATTCCGGTTACAGTTGCTTCAGCGGAAAGGAGTTTCTCTAAGTTGAAGTTAATAAAAACTTATCTTCGGACTACCATGTCACAAGAGAGATTAAATGGATTGGCTATGATCTCAATTGAGAATGAGTATTTGGATAAGCTAAATTTCGATAATTTAATTGAAGAATTTGCTTCAAAAAATGCAAGGAGAAGTAATTTTCTTCGAGTCGGATCGTGCTAATTATAAAGCACCATAACTGAGGTTACATTTTTTTTTTTTTAAATGTAATTTAAGCTATGCTAAAAAGCATAATGTAACCTTGATTTTGCATAAAAAAAAATTTGGACTTTATGTTTTTTTTTTTAATATTTAATAAATAGGTGGGCAACCAAATTCGGGACGGGGCTTGGGCAACCCAAATCTCGGAACCGGCCCTGTTAACACTCATTCCACTGAGTCCATCACTAGTCTTACCTACATTTTTCACCAATCAGCACACAACATATCAACAAGTTGTATCAAAGGTTGTGTAAAATATTGTAGTCCCAAACTTTTCTTATCAGTTTTTTTACAAAAAACTTATAAACAAACATATCAATGAATGTGATTTCTGACATCTATAATCGATAACATGTTAAATAAATTTTTTAAATACTCTTTGGGTAAATTACATTTTTAACTCTATACTTTAGAGGAGGTTTAAATTAAATCTCATAGTTTCAAAAGTTTGATACTAAAGTCAGGAGTTTAAGACTATTACATATTTCAAATTTAACCATGAACTTTTAAAATTGTATCAATTTAAATCCCCAAATCAACCCCTCAAATAAAACCTGAAAGATTACAATGCTTAAATTGATATTATTTTCAGAAGTCCAAGATTAGATTTGAAACTAACAAGATTATAAGGTTTAATTTGTAACAGTATTAGACTTTAGGGTTCAATTTAAAACTATAGTTTCAAAAGTTTTAAGTTAAACCCTAAAGTTTAATTAGAAACAACCCCTAAAATGTAGGGATCAAAATATAATTTATCCTTAACTTTTTGTCATGTATTTAAAAGTTGATACATCATTTTGTGATACATATATAGTAAAATTTGTGATATCCTTAACCTCACTCCATTTATTTATTTTTCATTTACAACCCTAAATATAAGTTTAAAGATACTGATTGCTACATGGAAAACTTCGTTTGAGTTCCTTAACTTTTCTTTTATCAAAACTATTTGTAACAAAGCTGTATTAGCTTTGGCAACAGAGATTGCATCCTCAACTTCAAATCAGGTGTGGCTGGAAGACTGCCTTGAGTGCATTATTTCTTTTGTACAGTCAGATTCTATTCAATAAATTGAAAGCTATCATTTCATTCAAGAAAAAAAAAATACTGAAAAATACAAATGTGCCTGCTGCACCAAAGGCTTATATCCGTTTGATAGACACAAAAACTTATCGGATCCAGTTGCTTCTTCTTCTTCTTCTTTTTTGGGCTGAATGGATCCATTTGCTTGATTAATGGAGTGAACGTGGTAATTATACAACAAGAGAACAATTCACTCGTATAATCCAGCATAACTTATATTTGGCCAAACCAAAATTTAAACAAGCTGAACACCCGGGAATGACATGGGCTCAGAGTTCAGAGTTCAGACTTGGATATGATTTAAGCTTGTTAGTTTTTTTTTATTAAATGTCATTAGAGATTTAGAGGCCCATTAAATTTATAGAATATACAATAAAAGTAGTCCTCTTCAGTTCTTTAAAAATTATTTTCCTTGAAATAGGCAAAATTTGATTCAAAATCTGTGAAAAATGAAAATGAAGCCAAGAATTGAGGTAGCTAACAAGCACTGATAAGACGGCTTAATAGTTAACAAAACCTTTCAGCAAAACTAGTGAGAACATGGCTAATCTGCACTGAATAAAAGGCTTGGGCATCATGAGAAGTCGAGTCAATAGAACAATTATATTAGTTGGGCTGGTGATAGAATAAACTATGGGCTTTATTGATTTGACAGACATTAGCATCTGAAACTCAGCCAATTTGCTTGGCCCATGTGTTACCTTCGCAAAAAGATCACAAACCACATGCTTAAATGTTAATTATCCATAATTTACCAAAAAAAAAAAAAATGTTAATTATGCATCAAGTTGGAAAGCCATCAACAACGCTTAGAATTGGAGAGCTTGCCATTCAAGTAGGTCATTTTGAGCATTTAAGGAAAAAAAGAAAAGTAAAAAGAGGAAAAATTTTCCGTAGGTATTTTACCCATTTTGTCAAAATCAAACATTTTCCGTTGACTTTCCATTTTACCGCGTACCAAACATCCGAAAATACTGAAAACATTTTCCGTAAAACGTTTTACTTCGATTCAAACGGAGCCTTAGTATGCTTCAATGATTCATATTCCGCAAAGATTTCTAGTCTATTTTATACTAAACAGTAAACGCGGCATGTCTATTAAGAAATTAACATAGACATTAATTTTGAATAAAAAATATAATGCAGGAAAAGAATACATGTAATCAATCCTAATTAAAATGATGAAGATCTATAACTGATCCCAAAACACAGGAACTATGATTTAATTGTTGTTGTTGTATTAGGTATGCAACATGGACTGAAGGAGGTTGTGCTAGTGCTTCATTTTGTGGGATAATTAATTCATTTTGTACATCTTATGTATTGATAAATATTTGCATCCAATTACTTTTTTTTTCTTTCTGTTTTGGCTGTAATTAATTAAAATGCATGAACCTTTTAAAAGTCATCGATTTAATATTCTAGGGTGTGGTTTACACAATTTTCTGAAAAAAGTCTTTTTAATAAATTATGAATATGTTCAATTCGCCACTCGCCAGCTACAGCTAGCTTACTGGATTCAGTTCAGAGTATCTTATTTACTTCATTTGTGTCCACGAGAAGAGAATTATCCAACAAATAATTTTTTTTGGAGTGAACGGGCTTTGGAAGATCATCATATATTTAAACCTTAAAAGATTGTATAACAAAATAAAACACACCTCTTAGAAAGCTCCTCATCGATAACTTATAAATTCCGTAGTTACAAAATCAAATAAGATTTTTTTTAGCTGTTTTTTCCATTTGATTTGGGATGCCTCGTATTTGTATTTAAATGCCTTCTAATTTAATTACCCATTAAATTAATCGGATCATGAATTGCATTTTAATGCACAAAACCAACTTGCATTATATATATTGTTCATACAACAAGTCGAAGAAAGTGATTTGAAGTTTGAACATAGATTATCCATTGAGCATTTGGTCCAATAATGTTTTTCCTCCTCAAATTGACCTATTCCTTTAGGAGGGCATAAATTCAATCCCCCTTACACAAATTAAATTATGAATGAAATATAAATTTCTGTCTTAAATAAGAATAAAAAACATAATAAAGTTTCCAACAGAGATTTTTCATATTCATATAGAAATGATTAAAATACCACTTAACAATAACACTCTTAACCAACATTATTTTTCACTAATCTTGAACATTTGTTCTAGAAATAGTTAACCAAACAACTAACCACCTGACCTTAAAAAAAAGAATTGGCATCGTTAATAAGAAGCAACATATATATATACATAGAGTTATAGGATAAACAATTAATTGACAACTCAACTTTTGACAATGTGAATGTAAATCCACATAGTCACGAAGATCGTATCTTTAGATTAGATCACAAGATATAATTTGATGGAATTTTATAAGTATATATATATCTCTAGTATCTAGCCTAAGGTTTGGTGGTCAACGTGTCCCATGTGTTTCATGTGTTTTCAAATTATCAACGATATATTTTGCGTCCATATCTTCATGATCAGGGGATCTCGGATGAAAGGGACCCAATCTAATTGATCAGGTATCTCACTTGGATTAGGCCTTTGCCAGCCATTTAAGCCCGATTATATTAATTCTTTTTCTTCTAAATTCTAATTGAACTTTCATTCTATAGTTTGAAGCTTAATTTTTAAAAGGAACTTTTTAAACATTCTTCAGGATTCACAATCATATTAAATATTTTCAACCAAAAAACAATTCATGAGCGGGTAGTTGACATTTAAAAAGGAAGCACTAACACACCAAAATCTTTTACCTATTCAAACATAGAACCATCAAGGACTTATAATTTTGACCTTTTATCAATAATTAATATTCAATCAAATCCTTTTTTTCACCTCCGAGATCCTTTCGATGACTTATGTTGTGTTGAAGGTATATCTATATGATCCGATCAATTGCATAAAGCCCGTGGTAACAACGGAACCAAATCGGGGAAAGTAAACAGAAAAGATAGTTCTTTTCTATTCTATTAGTATTAGTTAGCAATTCCGGCTCAGTAAGTCCTTTCTTTTCGTGATGAACAGTTGGCACCAGTCCTCCATTTTTTCTCTGAAAAAATGAAGATATGTAAAACTAAAATATAATTTTAGAATCTTTTATAATCTTAATTATTCTAAATCTTTTTCA
This sequence comes from Fagus sylvatica, assembly GCA_907173295.1. Taxonomy (NCBI): domain Eukaryota; kingdom Viridiplantae; phylum Streptophyta; class Magnoliopsida; order Fagales; family Fagaceae; genus Fagus; species Fagus sylvatica. The sequence continues at coordinate 50,483,135 of OU015762.1, read as the reverse complement.
AATACTTCAAAAAAAAGTGAAAATATATATATTATATAGATATATAAACAAAAGTGATTGTACCTTTATGTTGTTTATTTTGGTCATGCTATAGTTATACATGTAATAAAATAATCAAAAGGTTTAAGAAACCAATCTTATAATTGAATTTAACAAAAGAACTTGCCTCATTTTTTCGGTGAATTGGTTAGGTTAGTTAAATATTAACTAAATATAGTATGTCTACCAAAATCAGTATATTTTTTTGTTTTACGCCCTGTAATTCTTCATCAGCCGAGCTTGGGCAGAATAGTAGAGCAAGTACAAGTATACAAGTATTAGTAGAATAGCACAAATGCATTATTCGTCATTAATACGTTTGCTCGCGGCAATTGTGTCCTTTTGGGAGAATCACCAATCATTTTCCAAAAAAAAATCTTGAACCCCATTTTGTCACTATTGACAAAAAGCCAACAAAGCCCAATCAGGGCTTAGAGGCCTAATAATTGTTTGCCACTCGGATAAAAAGCATACTGACCCAAGACCAAGTTCTTGATAGAATACTACGACTAGGGTTAGCAAGACAAGTCTACCAACCAAACAAATAGAACATAACTCTAAGCATTCCTAGTGCTCGAATTACCATTCAGGTGTCTTGGGATAGTTCACGGGGATACCGCAATCCGAAAGGCACCTAGATCACGATTGGAATGTAAAGGAAGTTTTCCTGCCTTCAATTAGCTTGCTCAAGAGGCTAATTGTGACATTTGCATTTAATATCCTCACCAATTGAAATCCATTATACATTAAATGTGGACTTCCACTACAGTCTCTATAGGGCAAAGGGTCACCTGCCTATCCCTTCAGTCTAATAAGGGGACAAATTGATGTTCAGATCCCCCCCCCCCCCCCCCCCCCCCTTGTTCAGTACGGGATGCATCCAACCTCTACTTTTGGTAAAAGAGAAACATGATGGAAAAAACAGTGACTCTCTCAGTCGTTCATCAATCTAGTCAAAAGAGAATTGTAAATCATTGTCCTTAGAGGTTCATATTACATTTAGAGGTTGTATCTTGTAAAATTCACTAGGCTCTAATTTGAATTATGTTAGTGATTCCCTTGTAAGGAATTAATTGTATCTTTTAACTGCTACAAGTATATATTTATTTTTGTTGGTCTTACTTTGAATACAATTAAGTGAACAAATAAACGGACTGCCAAAGTTTTTTCCTCTGTCCAATTTAAACATGTAAAAAGGGATGGAAATACCCTTGCCCATTTACTCGCCAAACGAGCTAGACTTAATAAGTCTCTAGAAGTCTGGATGGAGTCTGTTCCACCAGAATTAGTTTCCAATCTTTGTTCGGATTTCTCCTTTATCATTCCTTCTCAAAAAAAAAAAAAAAAAGTGAACAAATAAACGGAAAGCACTCAAAAATAAAAAGTTTAATAATATATAAAATATTAAGTTTTTAACTATTGATTGTTTTTTTTAATGAAAAAAATTCTATTTGGTTTTGTTAGTAATTTTATTTAAAAAATAATGATAAGCTTGAATAGAAACAAACTCACGAATTATGGTGTTTTGAATATAACAAATTACTATCACAAAGTCGATGGCTGAATACAACGACAAATCAATGGTCGACATGTGAAAGTCCTGACAAAGACAAATTAGAGATGGGCAGATAGACAAATAATAAGCGAGAATACAGGACCAAAGAGGCAAAGACTAAAGGTTGGCCATGGGTCGAGTTGGCCGGTTTTTACTTAGCAACATGGGTTGGGTGGGCCGTTGATTAGACAAATGATTGGGCCAAGGCAAATTGAAAGAGAAAACCCAGCTTATGGACAATGCCATTGGGCCTTTAGCGGGCTGAATAGGTGGGTCGGCCTAATCGGCTTTTCATGGGTCTTTATTGCGCTTTTAGCAGGCCTCAAAGTAATTGCAATATATATATATAGATGGGCTCAAATTACATTCGGTGTAATTATTTAAATTTTACACATTTGTTGAACCATTGATTTCATTATATTCAATGGTGGTCAAGAACCTCAAAATTCGCTCATTTCTTTTGTCATTCTCACTCTCTGACATAACTTAACTTAACATAACAACTTAGTAATCCTAATCATTAGGGGTGTAGCCTCAAGTCCATTCCCTTATGTCACGAGTTTGAACCCACCCCCACAAAAATATTATTTTCTTATAATTCCATTCCGATGGATCGGTTCGACCAATTGGACGCCCATTGGCATAATGATCAACCCACTGGACTAATGGACTACCCACATGCCTTAATAGCACCGGGTCAAGCCACCCATTAAAAACCTTTACCCATGTCTTATTTTTACTTTTCCTTAGGACTCGAACAGGGGTTCGAACCAACTTTTTTCTAAGTCCAAACGAATTTTTGATTTGGAGAGTGGGCAAAGTTTCCAAGACTTTTGCAAATCTCGATGCATTCTCTATCTGTCACAAATTGAGATTGAGCATTTGACACTGTCATACCAGTACTTAATAATTTGGCACACAGACAGTCCCATCTCTCATTGAGATCCGTCTACATGCACCCCGTATGAAGGTGACACATCAACCATTACTGTCACTGTCACTGTCACTCTCTCTCTGTCCTCTCATCACACTAGGTACTTTGCCGGCGGCTTGTCCCACGTGTGTCCGCTGCAAAAACCTTCCTTTTCCGCCGTATCTCTTAAATGCACACACGTTACATAAACAATTGAGTACCAAAAATTAGATAAATTCTCAACGGTGAGATATAAGTCCACGTTGGTTTGCACTTGGAAAAAACTGCTACGTGGCGATGGGTTATAGTTAAAAACAGTGTCGGCAAGGTGAGGCCGTAGTTGAATAAATGTTTTGTTTCCTCCTTTGGTCCTTCTCCTCTGGGCTTTTCAAAAAAGAAAGTCTGAAACACGAAGGACCACAAATATGCCATCGTCTTTATATGCCGATTCCATTGAATCAAACATTTAGCTCAGCTCTCCCTATCATTTTGATCATTGCTACGAGAGTCTGTCTAGAGTCTACATATTTTTTGGTATGATATGATATGAGACTATTTATGGGTTCCCCCTTGCTGGTGACAAAGTGCTTCATTTTTTTTTTTTTCCATAGATTACTATGCAATCATTCCAGAGTAGAGTAGAGACGGAATTGTATTTAGTTAAGGAAAAGGCTTGGACTAGTGTATTGAAGTATTAGATCTGTTGGGATATTGTGACATGTACAAAAATTTTATAAAATTAAATACGTGGTAACATCTCAACGGGTTGGTAGCATTTCAATGAATTCAGTACTCCTGTACACTGGATCCAAACCGTTTCCTTTTGTTAAAATGTTATGTAACGTTAGAGTCGGGATCTAGATTTTGAAACTTAAAAGAAAAAAAAATAAGAATTACTTAAAAAAGTTTATTGGTTTAAATTAATTTAGAGTAATATTTTTGATAATTTAATGTGACATTTTATAATTAATGCATTAAATAAATAATATTATTGATTGTCCCAATAAAGATGATATTATATTATTCACTGTTAAAGTCCAATACGTCTTAAAAGATAAGGATTGTCCAAAGGTTATTAATTGCACAATCCAATAATACTTGGTTAATACGGGACTAGATTCTCATTTTAATATACCCCTCACGTGTAGCGGATCAACCAAACACGTGAACCATAATAGGGAGGAGATCTACCCAACACCTAATGGGTGGCTCTGATACCATGTTAAACAAAAGACGCCATCTCAAAAGACGCCTTAAGAGATGAGGATTGTCCATGACTTATTAATTGTACAACCTAAGAATGCTTTGACAATATGAGACTAAACTCTCACTTTAATATTCACAATTTACTATCTTTAAGTAATTTTGAAAAAGGTGATGTGATTAGCTTATTGAGTTCTTATAGTTATGTAATAAATGTCTATAATATTTGTACAATAGATTTATGTTGTAAAATAAAGAAAACCATATTGTGGTTTATCACAATTCATAATAAAATTAGAGTGGTGTTATTTTCACATAATTTTATTATATTTTCATATTAATAATATGAAAGTATAAAAAGATGAAGCTATATTTCACCCAATATTTTGATATCCCAAAATTGTTATGAAAATTATGCATAATTTGTTTCTGATACATTTTCTTTAACCTTGTTTACGTTGAATGCATAAATGTACCCTATATTAATAAATTTTCCCCCACAACAATCTTCACACACTATTTCACAATTAACCGAATGATAAGTTGTTAAAAAATAGGTGACCAAAAAAGTAACGTTGTGGTGCCAACTAATTTGTAATAAAAAAATATTGTAACATTAATTGTTAGTGTTGGTTACGTTACTTTCGTACTACGTATTCGTGCCTCGTGAGCTTAACACCCACCTCGCTCTGTTGTCTTGCTTTGCGCCAGGTGATGCAGATGCAGTCACATCACATAAAATACTACTATTACTTTTATTTTCGTATGAAGGTCATAATCAAGCAAAAGCTTTTACTCGTCATTCAAACCCCGGATCAACCTCAAAGGGTTATTCCCCATTTCCCAAAAAACAAAGTCCGGCTCTGAACCTGGCCCTTGAATCATGTAGCTTGTCACCCTTCCCTCAAAAAAAAAAAAAAAAAAAGCTTGTCACCTTCATTTTAAACTCTGTTGGGTGAGAATGCAACCCGTGGAAAACTTCGTTTCCAAAACTAAAATTTCTTATTCAATTAACCAAAAAGATTAATGCAATGCATCGCGGATGTGTGTTATAAAACTATGGGGGTGAGTTTCAGATAATTTTAAAACCACATCAAACATTTTAGTATGATAAATTTCAAAACTATTTGGATTATTAAATAGAACAAAAACTGAGTAAAGTAAATAAAAACAGTAAAACAATATTTTAAGTGATTAGATAATTTACTTACGTCTACATAAAGGTCTGTAATTATCAATTGCAATAACAAATATAATGATAAAAAAGTAATCGAGCAGCATGAGAGACTCTCTCTCATGTCTCTTTTTTCAGCCTTCAACCTCCCTCCCTTCAATTATGTTCTTCCTCAGTATATTTAGAACCTTTTGTTGATAGAAAATCTTAAAACCAAATAGAATATGCAGAAAATATTTATAGATATTTATAGACCATTCATGTTTACCTAGCTATAAAATGTATATACTGTGAGTTATAAAGTAGGGATCAAATCCAACTTGTTTTCACTTTTATTTTTAGCCATATACTTTGTGTTAATTATTTTTCTGCCCCTACAAAAACATAACTAAAATGAAAATATTCCCCAAATATATAGAATAATTTAAAAAAAAAAATTCCTTTTTTGTTGTAATACATTTTAAGTGGAAGTAAGGATTTGTAGATATCTCCCTGTAAAATATTAAAAGTAGAGTTGTGTTATTTTCGCATCCTATAGTGTTATTTTCGCATCAATCGTATCCCATGGTATTATTTCGGTATTATTGATATGAAAATATCACTTACTGATACTGAATAAAATATCAATAAATAATATTTCTGCATTTATAATGCAAAAATAACAATATGTGATACGGAAATATCATTGTCTTAAAAGTATCCTATGAAATTTGAACTAAAGGTCATTCACAATTATAAGATACTGACAAGTATGAATGCGTACAGTTGCACGATATTGGTTTTTAACTTTTTATATTTCAGTTTATCACCCATTTCATTTTCAAGCTTCGCCGGTGGCTGGCGTCTAAAATGGGAGTTTACACGTGAGCTGCATGGCTAATAAAGGGGCAAATTCATTATGCAAGACAAAATTATAGTGGTTTGTTAATTTTTTAAATGATATACAATAGATAAAAGTAGCCAATGGGCCTTTGGCCTTAATGGAAAATTAATCCACCCATCAGTATGAGAGTGTGTTGGCCTAGAATGGGGTTCGAAATTTGGAATCGCTTTGGATGCAAACACAAAGAATTGTGTGTCACAAACGTCTTATATTTTTTTGGTATACTATTAATTTGGTCCTCAAATTATTGTTCAAAGTTTAATTGGGTCCATAAAGTATTTTGGGTGTCAATTTAGCTTGTGTTTAGATTCTCTACTTAAAAGTGATTTCACGGATTTTTATGCATAGAATGCATTCTGTAAAAAATCTGAGATATTTTGTTGAGATTTTGGAAAATGCAAAATACATTCTAGGCAGACTGCATTTTACAAATTCTCATTTCTAGAGCAGAAGTCAGAATCTAAAATATTTTGGATTCTGATTTTAGCTTCTACTTTTAATTTTTGCTAAAGTAAATGGGACCCACTTAGAATAATTTATTATTCGAATAACTCTTTTTTCCCTGCTTAATTTTTCTCTTTCTTTCTTTTATTTTTCTTCCCTCTCTTTTGTTCCCTACTTTTTCTCTTTTTTTGATGTGTTCCCTATTTTTTCTCTTTCTTTCTTTAATCTTTGAAAAAGTATTCTCATTTTGTATAAAAAAACCAGGGATGATTTGGAATGATCGTTAATGTTTTTTTCTTTGTTTAATGTAAACTTGTTATGATGTGCTTTTTCCAGCACTTTATTTGTAATGTTTGGATTTTATGTCACATTATGTTTTTTCTTTTATTTTTTTCTTTTATTTGTAATGTTTGGATGTTATATAAAAAAAAAAAACTGAGAAATGGGGGAGGGGTGTGAACTGTGAGGAGTGAGGAAATGAGATGGGTGAGGGAGGGATGTGTGTGTGTGGTGGGGGAGAAGAAAAAAGAAAGGCAGGGGGTACATGGGTGGTGGGGAAAAAAAAAAATGAAAAAAGAAATGGGGAATGGGGTTTACGTGTATGGTGGGAAAAAAGGGGGAGTGGAAAAGAAAGAAGAAAAAAAATTTGAAAGGGAAAAAACTAAATTGGTTTTATTTGTATGTTCACTTTGTTTGGTGCAAAGTGTAGAATTGTGAAAATTTATTTAAAAGATGTCTATGATATTTTTTATCATAAATGATTTGTGTATATCTCTATTGCACACACAATACACATTTCTTTATATTTTTTTATTACATTGTTCAAATTTTATAAAAATGTGTGCAAGGAGATGTGCACAAATCATGACCTGTTTTTGTTATTAGTAGACATTAATTTAAATCATAACGTAATACTTTATTTCTTTATTACATTGTTAATTTTGTATTGGTAGTAAATGTATTTTTAGCCTTGTATTGAGATATTTAAAAAAAAATATTAATTACATAATGTATACTAATAATATATTATTTAATAAGAAGAATGCATTATTTAAAATACCAACCAAACACAATTCCTTTCAGCATAATCATTTCTTATAAATAATTTTAATATTTTACCAAACGCACTATCTTCAGCAAAATGCATTATAGAGAATGTATTCTAGTAGGATTGCATTATAGATAATGCATTCCCAAAATAAACGATCCAAACACAAGCTTAGTTTTTTGATTAACATTCCATTTAAATTTTAATTAAATTAATAATTGAAATTAATTTGATTTTCAATTTTTGAACTTTTCATAATAGCCCTTTAACGATTGTTCTATTTGCCAAATCAAAGGATTCAAGAATAAAATTGACTTAAAATTGAAATTTAATGAAGTAAATTGAAACGATTAATATTTAAGAGTTTCAATTCTCACAATTAAATAGGTACTGCAGGACCAAACTAAACTCAATCCAACAGTTGAAAAGTTAATGGACTAAATTGAAATACTTAATTGTTTAGAAATTCAAATCACAGTTCACACAATGAAATAGTTGGAGGATGGTAGTTGGAGGACCAATTAGTGACTTAATTTAATTTTTTGCCAATGAGGACGTCCTAATCTAATTGAGTAATTGTTCATGAAATTTCCTTGTTTAATTTTGATATTTTCCTAGATACATTCCCCCCACACTCCACAGTACTGTATTTGAAATGTTATTTTAAAAATACGATCTAATCGAGGTATGCATTCATAACCAAAAAAAAAAATCACAATTTTCTATTTTGCCTATGTGTAAAAGATGATTTTATGGCACATTTGTGAGTTGTCCAATATATATTCATGATATGACAAAAATGGAAAGGTTCTGTAAAACAATCCATATGTATTTTTAGTTACATGATTTATTTAAATAATTTCATAATTTTTAGTAAATCTCAACAAATAAATAAATAATAATGAACAAAATTATGTTTCCAAACTCTGACATGCATGCTATATCGAATTGTTGATCTAACTAGTATCCACACTTGCATACCAACTAGATTATCTTTTTTTATGCCATCACTATTAATTACTTTATTTATTTATTCAATGACTGATTTTTTTTTTTTTATCTATTTATTATAGATATGATAGATTTTAATTTATGATGTTTGTTCTCGTGATGATTGCTCTTTATTATCAAATAAAGGTATCAAATGATTTTTGATATAGACATGATTCAAACATAGATCCATTATTTATTTAATTACAATTAGTTCTTATGAGATAATTTATGGCAAAGAGCAATCCTATATACATAATAATTTCACAACAATATTGAGTTGTCATATTTTTATTAATTTTCATTTGAACCACCACTTACTGTACTTTATTATTTACCATTTATTCAATTTCACAACATGATATTTTTTATTTTTTTTAATTTATTATGAAAATATTGTGTCAATAACTTTATTGAATTGTGAAATCTTGATTCACTTGTAAATTCAATCTACCAGGCCAACCATGGAATCGTGTTTGGTATAGCTCAAGATTTTTTCCTTCTCCTGTGTTATATTTTTAGATACAACCGCATTTATATTTAATTTATTGATTTATATAAGTTAATAAAAACAATAAATATAAAATATACTAAAACAACATTTAAAAACTATATGGTTAAATAAAATATTCCAGTGGGAACACAATTTATAATTGTCTACAGACAAACTTTCGTCACAAATAGCATCATGTTTTTCTAGCTTTCCATAATCTAAATAAATAAATAATTACATCCAAGTGTGTATCATTTAATCATAACTTACTTGCCAAAGGAGTTAACTAGTCTTGTATGTTATCAAAAAAAAAAAAACTAGTCTTGTATGTGGGTTTGAGGGGATTTCTTTATATATTTAAACAAATACCCACTTTGTTCCCATTCTCAACCCTCCTCCCTTGTTCCAGGAGATCATTATACCACAACATAGAGAGAGAGAAATGGAAGAGACAAAGTCCATATTCAAGAGGGTTTGTGTGTTCTGTGGAAGTAGTTCAGGGAAGAAAGCCAGTTACCAAGAAGCTGCTGTGGAACTTGGAAAGGAACTGGTAACGTTAAAGTCTCCCTCTCTCTCTCTCTCTCTCTCTCTTATCACTTTTTTCGTTCTTTCATTGGATCATGGAAGTACATGTGTTTTCAACACATTCTGAATCTCTATTTCTTCACAGTTCCCTTTCTTTCTCAAATGCCTGATATCGTTCATCAAAAACCGATTTGAAATGCCTTCTCTCATTGTCCATGCCTTTGTAAATTAAATTCAATGAGATGCTTTCATTCAAGGTGCATTAATCTCTTTGGGACAAAAAGAAATGTTCATCAAGTTGGTGCAATTTGATGTCTTTCTTTCTTCCTCTATATAGTGGATGGCCTATATATTTTGTGTGAATTATCTTCACATTAATTTTTCATCTTAATGTATGTCTTCATCTAATGATTTAATTATTTACCACAATTCTTTTTTCCTCTTTAATATTTTCATAGTTGGGGGAGGTGTGATTTGAGCTTTTTAGTCGAAGAACAAATAATATCGGTTGAGCTACAAGACTTTTATCACAATTCTTTCTTTCTCAAGTGTGTGTGAATTGTAATGGTGGTGTGTTGCAACAAACAAGCCTCCAACGTGGGCTTATGATTGTTGAGGAATTAGGGGAAGGTTTAGGGTTTATGTTTGGCATGAGAGAGAGAGAGATGAGAGAGCTAGCTGTAACCCCCCTGTCAGTTGAGCAGCCTTCTTGCATGAATGATCTTTCTCTCTTTCTCTCTCTCTCTCTCTAGCTATTATGTTTTTAAATTAAAACCCATTAAAATAATAATCTCCTGCTTTTTTCTGGGGAACCAAACGTGCTCCCTTGGTATCATGACTCTTTTAAGCGTGTTACAAGTCCTTGGGTACCTCCAAAAGTTTCCATGACCAAACCTATATGATTTTTGTTTATGGGGTTCTCCTTCAAATATTTTTATTTTACTCACTAGGCTGTTTGGCGGGTTTCATTGCAATCGAGGCTTTATTATCATTATTATTTATAATCTTATTATATTTTATTGTCTACCTTGGTTAGTAAATTAATGTTTTGTTTTAATGATGGGGTTTTGTGACATGTGTTAATGGGTCTGGTTTTCGATGTGTTTTGCAGGTGGAGAGAAGGATTGATTTGGTCTATGGAGGTGGGAGCGTGGGATTGATGGGTCTTGTTTCTCAGGCAGTTCATGATGGTGGGCGCCATGTTCTAGGGTTTGTCCCTCTCTCTCACTCTCTCTCACTATCTCACACACACGCACAAACACTTTTGTTTTGATGTTCAAGTGTCAAGGAAAATTGGTTTGAAGTAACAAGAACCTAATAATTGTTAAGGTCTTCAAAAAAAAAAACAAGCATTATTTCTCTCCCCATGATTGCATTTCTTTGTTTTCTATGCAAGCTCGGTTTCTCTCTTTCTTAAAGCATGCAAGTTTTCCCAATTTACTATGAATTGGGCCTTCCAACCACCTAAAGGCAGACATTATGGGATCAAATACTGGGCCAGATAAATTGGACATGCATTTTTCTTGTCTTTTGCTTTGAACAATCAGGTCATATATTGGTAGATCTTGTGAACATAATTATAATATTCTGACCAAATGAAAACCATGGTTTAAATGCACAAAATGCTAGTTTGTCTAGTCCACAGCAGAATCTAAAAGTGTGTGTTTTAACTTTTACTAATGGTTAGAGGCTTTTTGAGCCAGCTTTGATCAGTTGGATAAAGTTGTATCCCTTTTGGTCTAGCTATGTCAGTACACACTGGGACTTAAAGTTAGAAAGATTGAGATGGAAAGGCATTAGAAAGTATGAGAAAGTTGAGAACTTTTGGACATTGATTTGGGAACTGCTTTTGTTCTTTTTCAATGAAAATATCAACTAGCCCACTAGGCATTTTGCCTAGTGGTGCAACCCCCTCTCTCTCTCACGATCCCACACAGCCTTCGTGAGTTCGATCCCCAACTTATACAAAATTAGTGTAGTGTGTGGGTGTATATCATCAATTCCAAAAAAAAAAAAAATGAAAGTATCCATTACTTTTTCTTTAATGGACCGTGCTGCCCATGTCAGGATCATTTGCCTGTTCTTAAAAATACGTGGCTAGTTTTAAGTTCTTCCAGTATGGTAATATCTAAGGTTATTAAAGAAACAAATTTGTGTTGTAGAAATTATTGTTATGTTTGGAATGGTATTGATTTATGTCATGGGGTTGTTTTGCAGGATCATTCCAACAAGTCTAATGCCAAGAGAGGTACATTCAGACACTCTAGATCAAATCCCTCGTTTTGTACAGTGCAATTTCTTTTTGTCTTGACAACAAAAAAGCTTTGTCATTTATGGCAACACAATTTAATTGGACAAAGCGTGATGTGACCGACACATCAACAAACAACAATTGCTGTACTTCCTTTTCTATCTTCTTACAATCCAAGGCCTTACAGGACAGTAGTGAAATTCTATCTTTTACATAAATAAAAAAAGAAGAAGCCAGTAGTGAAGTGATTGCGCATTTTTGTGTTAATTACTACTTTGGTATCAAGATGTTTTTGCATTTACTCCTAGCAATACGATTTTTAAATTGGTTAGTTAATTATGATAGCCACTAATTATTGGCAGGAAGTTGTTTATTATATTTTATTTAAATATATACTACTTTTGTATAGTTATTTAAATATAGATTCGACTTAGGTCTAGTGCACTAAACTAGACACTTGTCCACTTATGGTTCATGTGTTGTAATCATATCCGGTTCACTACACTATACCAAAAGCCTTCTCCTTCAAATTCATATATTGATTTTGGTTAATGTCTATTTGACCTACTGTCATTGTGCCTCTTGTGGGGTTTATTTTCAGCATTTTAAGATAATAATTGTGATATTAATATGACACATTACAAATTGTTGCAGATAACTGGTGTAACGGTTGGAGAAGTGAGAGCTGTATCCAATATGCACCAGAGGAAAGCTGAGATGGCCCGTCAAGCTGATGCATTCATTGCCCTCCCTGGTATGAATCGGTGCTTAAATCAGAATGTGCCATATTTGGATTAATATATAGAGTCACATGCTCTTTTCTTATCTTAGAAGATTAACCATGTATTACATATATCAGGTGGCTATGGCACCATGGAAGAACTGCTGGAAGTCATTACGTGGGCTCAACTTGGAATTCACCAAAAACCCGTAAGAAAATTTCCCCTTTTGTTCTGCTTGTGTGTTATCGAAGGAATTATGAGAGGAATTTTCACCATAAGGACTATCAAGATGTTGAATATAATATAAGTAAAAACAATTGTGGTCAGGTTAATGTAGAAACAAATGGACTTTTTTTAATCACAATACCTACTTTAAAATATTGTTTTCTTTAAATAATTCTAGCTCCTGCCTTTCACATGATAACATGCTTTATGTCTAAACTCTAATTAATTTTCTAGATTCAAATTAAAATAGTTTTTACTTGTCCCCACTTTTTATGGTCCTATTATATGCAAGCATGATTTGTCATGTGTCTTGAGTACACGGCTGTTTTTGGTGGTTCATATGTTAGTAGCCTAGTAGGCATAGTTGACGGGGGTATTGGCCAATTGATCTTATTGAAAATAAGAATCATTGGGATAGATATAGAAGGAAGCTATCTTACAAATAGAATCAATGCATGTGGTACTTAATTCGGATTCACATGGAAAGATAGCATGAGATTTGCCATTTACACGAGAGTCATGCTACATGATTTGGAAATTTAAATGGGGGAGGATCTCCGTTTGAATAGGAAAAAGGTTCTCATAGATTTTAAAAACAATAAAATAAAAAATAAAAAAATAATAGAATAGGGAAAATTATTAGGTACTCCGGGAGTACATTAAATGCGTACTCCCTCCTCTCACAGAAGTTGTGGGTCCCACTAATTAAATTTATGATGGGACCCACCACTTCTGTGAGAGGAGGGAGTACGCATTTAATGTACTCCCGGAGTACAGTATAATTACCCATAGAATAGTTAGTCAAAAGAAGTTAGTTTGTCTTATGTTTTTGTTCACAGAATAAAAGATAGTTAATATTAGATGTTTCGACTTGCTTATATTATAATCTATTTACTATTTTAAGACAAAATTTTGCAGGTGGGGCTCTTAAATGTAGATGGGTTCTATAATTCCTTGTTGTCTTTCATAGACAAGGCCGTTGATGAAGGCTTTATTTCGCCTAGTGCACGTCGCATTATCGTGTCCGCACCAACTGCAAAACAATTGGTCAGGGCACTTGAGGTAAATAGCTTCCTCTTCCTCGCATGTATAATTTAACATGATCAATAATTCTAGAAAGTGTCTCCTTTGGAGGCTCAACAAGCTTTTTACACACTTTGGAGACTAGTTATATGGAGAATCATGCACCTAATTAATTTGCCATTTATTTATTTTCAGCTTATTTGATTTATCTAAACTTTTTTAGATATAGTTGTACTTTTATTTAATTTGTTTTTAGAGTCCAATAAACAGATGAAGCTAAAATTCTCCCAAATGAGTACCATCCATCTACAGGATAACTTTTAAAAATTGTATTGTAATGAATTTCAGAAAAGAAAAATGTAAGGAATCTAAGCAAATTTTAAAAAAAAAAATTAATCATTTTCTTTGTATATTTGGACGTAACTAACATTTTCTTCTGTACCAGGAATATGTTCCAGAGTATGATGAGGTAACATCCAAGCTGGTTTGGGAAAAGTGGATAGACTAAATTATGTATGATGAGGTAACATCCAAAGCTGGTTTGGGAAGAAGTAGATAGACTAAATTATGTGCCTGGATCAGGGGTCGCTACGTGATCTGTAGGAAATGGAATGAATCGTACAAGGCTTTTTGAGTTTGCAAACTTAACTTAGTATATACAACTACGGTCTTCAACCGTACAAGCACACAGCTTTTGGGTGTCTTTTTTTTTGTTTTTGTTTTTTTTTTGGTGGAACTGGCCAGCAGTGTCGTATAGTTTCTCATATATACAAGTAAATGTGCACTCTTTTGTGAGACTCAAAAGAATCAAAATTAATTAAAGTCTTTTTGCTTCCCATCTCGTCTGGTAGCATGTATTTCTATTATTTTCTTTTCTTTTCATTTTTACAACTTTTATCATCCTTCTTTTGGTCTGTATTTTATTTCTATATCACTCGGGAACTCAAATGGTACAACGCGAATATAGCAATTATAGTTCATCAAAAAATATACCACTTCTTGGATCGGTTAAAGAATTTTTATAAATTTAATAAAATGCTGAATATAATTGTGCAGTCACATACTCTGGCACTGGCACTAAGAAGAACACTCTTTTCATTTTCTTTATTTTATTTTGGTTGATATCAATTCAAGTTCCCCAACTCATCCATCCACCCGAGAGGGAACAATGGGTTGTCAAAGCAGGCCTTCATAGTCACTACTCACTAGTCAACTTATAAAGCAGCTGGTTACTTGTACATGATAAACTCTTTTTACTTACCATGTTTCAAATAAAGTGGTCAAGTGTACATATGAAGCAAGCTTAAATTGCAATATATTAAATCTATTCTTATGAGTTATGACTTACTGGTATCCTTTCGTGGAAATATTTAACAGACCGTACCTCAAAGTCAGCATAAAGTAGTCTCATTTCAATTGTGACCTACAAACGGTGCAAATTGTAGTCTCATTTCAACTCCTTATAACTTAAGTAATATAGTAGAATTTCAGCACAAAAAAACAAAATACAAGTTTCTAAAATTCGGACCACTAACATGGTTTTGATTAGTATTTTGTCTACTAGTGGGTATGTTGATTCGTGGGCATGAAAAGTAAGGGAGCAGCTTGGGTCAGTGCACAGGAGCACTGAACCCGTTAAGATCATTACACATGTACAAAAACTGAACACATGTTAAGATTTTCAACAGGTCCAGAGCTTCTGTGAACTGGACCCAATCCTTTCCCGAAAAGTAATACTACTAATTATTGTTATATTAGTATTTTGCCTAAACGTGTGCGTGACAATGATCCGGTCGTTGCGGCCACGTTGATTCGTGGGCTTGATGGTGAGCCCACCTGTTGGAAACTGATAGGTACTGTGTGGAAATTGTGTACTACGGGCCCATCTGTTTTTGTTTTGCTTTTGTCGTTTTGGGGCGGTGGTGGTACCAAAATTTTAAATATGAGATTTTAAGAAGGATTTGAAATTTGGCCCAAAAACAATCCAAGGATGGGGTCAGCTCTCATTTTTTTTTTTTTTTTTATTATTATTATTTTTTTAATTGTGACCCACCGGCCCAAAGTCAATTATATGAAAATTCAAGGATCTTTAACCTTTTAAGAAGAAATGTGGTTAAATTTGATGAATATAATGCCGACCATGTTGATAAGTGATATCTATAATTGCTCTCACTTTTCATGATTGAGGTTTGGGATTCAATATCCTAGTTGTATCACATGCGAGGCTTTGCTTGGAGTCTTTCATTTGGTAAGAAGAAGAAAAAAAAGTTGGTAGGTAACCTGCAAGGGTTAGTTGGTAGAGTGAGGCTTTGGCATACCTAGTCCGTGGTCTCGTATTTAAGTCCTCACTTAGTTAATATGGATGGTTTACATGTGATTACCCATTTTCGGAGTTCACAATAACCTCCTAACTCCGTCAAAGGTAAGGTCAAGGATATATAATTATTTAGAAATATTTGAACCAAGTTTGAAGATGTTTTTCAATTATGATATTATTATTTATCAACAATTGGATTAATCATATGATATTATTTATTATCAACACTTGAATTATTCAGTTTTGGACTCTTTAATATGCCATCAAACTATAGTGTGTACATAATATAATACAATTCCACATTCCAAGGCTTCGTTGTTAGTTGTACCCATTTGGGGAAAAGAGGAAAGAACAAAAACAAGTATAATACCACTACCAGTCTACCTTTCCAATCCTACAAAATAAAATATGAAATAATGTCTGCAAGGAATTTTAATTTTTAAGGTATCTAAATGATTTGATAGTTATCAATTATCATGTGATGCTTCCAACACTTTTTCTAGTTGATAGAATAGGTTATAGGAGTATAATAAATGCAAGTATACCACAGATATATGATTATTGGATCTTTGAAAAAGAAGCATGTTCTTTTTGTTATATAATTATGATCATCATAATAATGATTAAAATGTGGTTTGATATACATTCTTCGAGGAGGTTTGATTGCTTTGCTCGCCACCAGCTTTACGAGTCCATGGCATATGGTATTATGGTGTGAGATACATGTTACTATGTTAGGCACATGATACGTTTGTCAATGTTCAACTGCATTTGATTAGATACATCTGATGCAATCCATATAAGATGCCTTGGTCAACCCAAATGTCCATGAGTCTTAGGCTCCTGATTTTATTGATGAATAATACAAAAAAAGAAAAGGAGATTCCAGACAACTGACTAGTTTTGGTAATGCTGTTGTAGACTACTATTCAATACAATGTAATTATGTGTTTTATTATTATTATACTTCAAAGACCACCTTATCAAAAGAATATAAAAAGTTTAAGGTAAGTTTAGATTACCTTTTATTGTTTTCTCTTAATTTTTTAGCCTATTTTTTTTATAAATGGTTTTTAAAATCTTACTTTTTATAAGGTATAATTGTACTTTTGTCAACTTTCAACAAATAAATAAATAAACTTTTAATAAAAAACTAATCCAAACTCGTGAATAAGAACTATCTTCAATTCTTAACCCTCATATAGTCTTAAGCTTAATTGGTAAAAGAGTGAGGTGGGTCATGGGTGACACGAATCGAGATAGGTAAATATCTTATTACTATCATCATAAATTTTAGTGGAAGCTCTCCACTCTAATGTTTCTTTCCATTCTTTTCTATCATTTTTTTTTTCAATAGAATCTTATTACTAATATATATACATACATATATATATATATGTATATATAAAAAATCCCACCATTCTTTTGTTGAACACAGCAAATATGAAATTATGAACCCCAAGCTTATTTTAGAAAAGAAGCTGACAAAATAGTGGCTCATTGTCGTGAACATGAGTTCTCTGTTCTAGGTCTTTCAAATTACTATATGAATTTTGAATGTCTTACATTAGAACAAAGTACTAACATCAAGGCAAAAGAAACAAGAAGTTACAGAGCTGAATAATGTTTTCCTAATTGTCAACAATCATGAATAAATGGTTTAGAACAATGGCATTTTCTTTGCTGAAGAGGTTGTTCATCTGATATATGATCTCTACAGTCTACTACGTTGTTCATGGTTTCCCTTATTTAAAACTAATGTCATACTTCTCAGCCTACCTGCCTATGAATAATTTCCCATTCACAATATTGACAATCCGTCTTCTGCATGAAATGGAGAAGCAGCAAGAGCACTAGATCATTGAACAGCAAGGATTTGAACTCAGCCTAAGAGTTATTTATTGCTAAGCAGAAATACGCAACTCCAAGATGGTCTATGAACATAAATTTTACGGAGTACAAAAACGTTATGAAAGCTAGTACTGCTCAACTAAAGGGGTTGACAAAGGGAATGAGGAGAGGGTGGGCATTGGCAATGAGAATATCCACCGCAATCAAAATCCAAGGGCAATGAAAAATGAGAAATACCAAAAAAGGCTGCCTAACAGCAATTAGTAGATAATAATGTGGAGTTTGGAAAGGAGCAGCAGCCGAGCAGGGCCCTTACAATATGCTTCATGAAGGTTACAATGCAAAGTGTAAGAAGAAAATGAAAAAGAAAGTTCTTACATTATAGTAGGATATGTAATTTTGATGCACGATATAGGGGCCTCAAAGAAAGGTGAGAAAGGCTGTGTGATTAATATATGGAATCCTTTCATCTAATATGTTTTGATTTCAGCTTTTTTTTCCCACCAAAAGGTTCTTAAAACATTGGTTTACTGCTAGTCTAATTCCCTAAGGAAATTCCTTGGTTTCAGAAGTTGGGTATGCTGCTTTGCCAGTGATGCGCAAGTGATATTGGTGTTTATACCCAAGGATAGACACCGGCAACCTTTGACAAGGCTCCTGGGCAAGATTTAAGCCTATAGCTCTGCGAGCCGTACTGAATTGGGAGCAGGGTTCAGTTCAATGGCTTGATGAACACCTTAGTGCCTTACTACCAGGAATGCCTCAGAGAAAAGTGAATTGGAAAGACTTGAGAGTGAAGGCCCATCATGTAAGGCCTTGCCATGGCACTCTCATATGAGAAGATAAGAACATTCCTAAAGTGATCCTCCATTCCTCAATGACATCAGAGTAAGGAAGCCTTTCATAAATCCCATAAATCATGCCTGAATGCACAAAAGGACAAACTCAAATTCCGCTATAAATATTTCTGCACAGTACTCAGAACCCGAAAGACCTTATTGCTAGACCTGTTCAGGCCAGAACTTTCTTGTCCTAACTCCCTCTATTTGAGACACTCAAGGAATTCCCAAACTGCCATATAAAGTAGTCTCATACAAGAGGATTCACTTTCCCCTCTCATTCCATTCCTTTAGGAAGTCCATCGTATAGTTGATACACCTTCCTTCATCTGATTCTTTGAACCCTCTCATAAACAATTGCACTTTGAGTCTTAGACATTCTTGCCTTCTTTAGCATCCATAGCAAAATAAAAGCTGCAAACAAGTTACTTGCCAGAAAACCATTCCTTAAATCCATGACCATCAGCTACGTATTTACAGGGCAGCTAAAGCAACAGACTTATAGAGTTATAGTACATTAGAGAATGAATTTGGTGTTGCAAAGAAGAAAATTCCTTTACTGGTTTACTGCTAAACTCAGTTAAACTTTCTAACTCTCTCCTCTGCTTACACTAAACTGTTTCCATAAGATGGAAAATAGGCAACTAATGCAATTAAAGTTATATGTACTGCCACACCATACCTATGGGAAATAAATTGTGTAACAATTTCACAGATCACACACAACAACACAAGAAGACAATCTAGACAAATTTTTACAGGACAATGTTTTTACATTTCTAATTTTGCATTCTCAACCATGGAAATACCAGAACAATTTTCTAAAAGGACCTGAAAAAAAAAAAAAAAAAAGGAGTACGTGTACCTCAAAAGTTTTGAGGACTGTCATCCAACTGTTTCTCATTTTCAATTTCCACTTCCAAGATTTCCTGAGAGAAAAACAACCTCACACTATTACCAAAAGAGCAAAATATTTCATTTAGCTAACATTTCTCAATTATAAAATAAACAATTGAAAGTGAAATGACTCACAGGAATCCTCTGCTTCAGATAATTACCGACTCTAGCAAGTACAGTACTACGTTTGTGCCAAAACCGACCTTTGAGACTAATTTTCACAAAAGGTCCATCTAACTCAACAAGTTCAACTTTTCCTAAATAAACAAAAATTAACACTTTGTTCACAATGAAAAAATTAATAAAAAGAGTGGAGTGTGACAGTGGAAGTGTATAATTCATAGGAGTAACCTGTTATGCCAACAGAAGAGTCGAAGATTTGTGCGAGCTCACCACGAGCTTCAACTAAAACATTTCTAACGTTGTCTTCCGTCAGATCGAGTGGTGCTGGGAATGAATTTGAAAGTGCTGCTGCTGAAGCCGGTAATCTCGTACTGCTTGTTGTCGAAGATGATGTTAATGGTGGTACTGTTACCATTAGCTGCATTCTCTTACTTAGCCGTGGCCTTTCTACTACCACAATTGGGGTTCGGATAATTGAGATAGGAAAAGCATTACAAGAGAGGATTGATGGAATTCTACTGGATATTGTTGTGTGGTTATGACAGTAGCGGTTGGGAACAACCGCTTCCAGCGACATTTCTTTTCTTTTTCTAACTTCCAAGCCTTTTTTCTTTTGTATATCTAGTTATAATGGAATGCATGATGAAGAGATGTACAAAGGGAGAAGTGGATAGAATGGTGGGACCCTCCTTATACATGGCATAGATCAAATAGGAGACACGGTGCACGACACATGAGTTCTAAAATAATTTAGACGAGGCATTGTTAGTTTTTCAGATGATAATATATGGGTTCTAATTAACTTAGTCTTTAATATGAAAAATGATAGATATTTGGATTCTCAACTAATAAAGTATTTTATCGTTGAATAAAGAATTTGAGATCGAATCAATCACATTGTAAAAAGAAGGCAATCATCGTGAAAAGAGACATTAAGGGTGATGAACAGAGGAGAGGAAAAATGGAAAACTGTAATCGGATCACCCTTCCCATCTGTTCTTACAAGAAGCAAGTTGACACCACACCTTAAGGGAAGCTAATTTCACAATACACACTCACATAATTCGAGCAACTATGTAGGTTGTGGTTTTACAAATTTATTTCCATTCCCTTAAAACCAACTGTTTATTAACATAATAAACGTAGAAGTACTCTTTAATTGAAACACAAGTTAATAAAAGCTGTAGTTCATGAAATGTAATTAGCTACAATAATACATTACAAAAAAACAGGACAAGTCCCCTCAATAATTCATTTATTCCCACAAACTGCTGCTCAAAATTCATGAAAAACTGAAAAGACATTACATGAAAAACAAAACTCGTTTACACCTCCCTAATTTAAACAAACATGCAACTGGGGTTATGATGGTATCGGCCCACTCTATATTGCTGAGAAGTACTCTTTGCTGAGCTTAGGGTCTGGCTTCATGGACTTCTCCCCAGGCTTCCATCCAGCAGGGCAAACTTCATCTGGGTTATCCTGGACATACTGCAAAGCCTGCAGGACATAAAGTGACAATGACCAATTTAGAAGGTGATAAAGAAAAATATGATATTAATACTATACAATAATAAAAATGAAGAAAAAAAAAAAAACTTATAAATATATAATCTCCCAGTCATTGTCTTGTCCTAAATATAAAGTACCTGGAGTGTTCTCTTGGTCTCATCAACACTCCGCCCAATGGCAAGGTTGTTAATGGTGGAGTGTTGTATAACTCCTTCCTTGTCAATAATGAAAAGTCCCCTCAATGCAATGCCCTAAGAAAGATTGGAAGGAAATTTGTAAGACAGGAAATATATGCAAATTTTAATGCAAACAAAGCTGTAGCTAATGGAGAAACTGTAATTAAAATTAAGAAAGCATCTACCCACATTCTACAAGCACTAAATTGTAAATTTTTGGAAGCATAGTGTAGATGATCAGAAATTTTTATTTTGTTCAACACAGGAAAAAAAAAAAATCAAATTTGAATCTGAAAACACTCATCAGTGTTCACCAATCTCCATGGAAAAAATTCTTAAATAATGGCATATGTTGACTCACTACAGAACGTACCATACCATGTTCTTATTAACTCACACATTATGGTTTGGTTTGGTTTTATTATTAAAAAAGAAAAAAAAAAAATCCCCTCCTACATGCTCTTTTAGGATGAGATTCTAGCAAGAAAAAAAAAATTCTCATACCTGATCTGGGATTAGCACACCATAGGATTTCGAGATTGATTTGGTGACATCAGAAATCAGGGGATACTTCAGATCACCAAGCCCGCCTGACTTTCTGTCTGTTTGTACCCATGCAAGATGCGAGAACTACACCAAGGATAACATAAGACCATCAAGATAACCAGCAATTTCCAAATTATGGCATAGCAGTAAACCAAACTTCTAGTAAGAAAATATAAATGGCCACACTTCATCCAGACAACAAGCCGAAAAAATGGCAGGAATCAGCTGTCCCAAAAGTTTTGAATGAAAAGAAAATATATGAATTCAGTGTCACAATGTAAACCCCATATTGTAATACACAAACTAAGTGTGCTGATCTAGCAGATAACTCCATATAATATTTGTTACTGAACTGAAAATTAAATGATATACACCAATTTATGAAGCGGGAAAAAAATGGTTTGCCAGCCACTGGCTTCAAGAGTGTTCAAGATAAATGGAGGAAACAACTTACCACACTGTCAACTGAAATACCCAATATTTCTGTGTTTAGCTGCTCAAATTCCTGCATGGCGGTCGCTGAAAGCAGTGATCTCTGCAAACGAGGGAGAAGTGAAGAGAGAATACAGGAAAGCTATAGCATCAACTAATATCTAAACTTAAATTTAGATTTAGTTCAGTCTCAAACAAACCTGTGGGACAAACAAATGTGAAATCCAATGGGTAGAAAAAGAGAATCACATATTTCTTCCCAATATATTCAGAGAGTTTAACCTGAAATAAAGATGCTTTAGTTAAATAAAGACTTTAATATAATTATCCGAGCCACCAAAACAACATCAATTAGATAACATTTTAACTTGGTAAGAACATGAAAACTGGATTTGGGCCCATGAAGCTATCGCTAAATTAAGCAATCCATTAACTTTTAAACACAAAACAAAAAAAGTTGATTATGTTGTTGATGTGGCACGAATCACATTCATTGTTAGGTCTAAGAATTGGCCAAAATTCACCGACTCGATTTAATATAAATTGGAAATCACAAGAAACAATCTCAGCATTATTCTTTATAAATTACCTTGATGAACTCCTGATCGAAAACAGCCTCAGCCTCGAAATCTGGAGCTACATTTCCAACTAGTGGAAGTTCACTCTGCACAAAGAGCAATGAGCACAAAACGCACATCAGAATTAAATTATCTTCAAGAGCGGGTAATTATTGGATAAGGATCCTCTCCATTTGGAAATCTCTCCATTTGTCCATTTCATGGTTCAGATTTTTTTTCACAAATCTAACGATATATAGACTGTCTTGTCATTTAAAATTTTAAATGATGTGGCAGTCTGTACACTATTAGATTTGTGATATTTAATCTGGACCATGAAATGGAGACTCTCCATTTTATTTCAAATGGAGAAGATCCTATTCCGTAATTATTAGGCACAGGGAGTATATTAAATGCGTATTCCCTCCGTTGAGACCCACAACTTCTGTGTGAGAGGAGGGAATACGCATTTAATGTCAGTATCTAATAATTTTCCTTTTATTAATAGAAGGCATAAAAAAGCACATTAAA
Organism: Fagus sylvatica; assembly: GCA_907173295.1. Classification (NCBI taxonomy): domain Eukaryota; kingdom Viridiplantae; phylum Streptophyta; class Magnoliopsida; order Fagales; family Fagaceae; genus Fagus; species Fagus sylvatica. The sequence continues at coordinate 50,459,866 of OU015762.1, read as the reverse complement.
TCATTAACTGAAAAAAGAAGAAGATATTTTTACACAAAACAATGTCAAATCTTTGAAATCTTCCAGTATGAATACATGAATCAGCTTATCCAAATTCAATAAGCAAAATTTTGCCTTGTAAACATTGTACATTTTGAAGCAAAAGATAAAATAGACGGAATTTACAAGAAAACGCACCGTTTAGTTAATACACAGAATCCAGAACAATAATAATAGAGAATAAGATAAAAGTGAGACTTACAGAAGCCTTAACAACGAAGCTGCGTCGAGAGTGGGAGCCACGAGTGAGAGAAATGGAGCGAGGGGTGTTGGATTTGAGGGGTTTGCGGAGGCCGTTGAAGGATTTGGGGATGGTTAGGGTTTGAGAGGAGAAGAGGTTGGCGGATTTTGTAGAGAAAGCCTTTGGGTTTGCGGAGAAGAGAGTGGTGGAGGTAGCTGAGTAGGAAGCCATTTCTTAGAAAGCAAGCTCAGTCACTCACTGTCTGGGTTTGGGAAGTGTTAAGAACAGAAATGGTGGGTGAGACTTGAGAGTTGAGAAGATAAAGTAACGGGTGGGGTTGGTGGAAATGGAACTATTTGGCTCCATACGTTTAGGGGAAACAGGAAATCTAGGTAATTTTGAGCTGGCAAGTATTGGTAATTTTGTGAATTTGCTAAGCATTTTTCAGGAACCTTCAGTTCGGCCCATTGAGCTTTTATTTTAGACTGTAGGATCTGAAGGCCCAGCTTACTCACACAGATAAACTGATTCCATTTTTTTTTTTTTTTTAAGATTAGAGGAAGGAACTAGTTAATTGGGGTTTGAGTTGAAAACCATAAAGGAAAAACAATAGTTTGAAAAGTAAAGCTTGCGAAAGTAAGATTAAATCCATCAACTATTCAAAATATTGACAAGCAAAAGAATATGAATGGGCTTCGGTTTAGTATTCCAGTACACTGAATCGGATATGATGCGGACACATGGTAAAAAAAAAAAAAGATACATATTTGAATCGTATCCGGTCTCCAATGAACTAGAGTATTGGACCGAAACTTCACTGCAAAAGAATATTCAAGCTTGTGTTATAGAGTTCCAAAATAAACCAATTCATTACATGTAACAATTTTTCTTTTTTTTATTACTTTCTTGGTTATGAGTTACAATCAGAGAACCTCCAAATCAAATAGGATAGAATTTTCCTATCCACTACCTAACAAGTCAAAAGACTATTTATGTGCAAATTTAATAAGTAATGTGATTTATTAAAATAATGTAATGAATAAAATAATTTAATAGCCATGGATGGTTTTTTGAACAGTCAGTCCGATTCATGTTTGTAGGAAACTTTGTCCAAACAAAAATTATGGCCTATATCCTTATGGGGCCATAGCCAAAAAGAAGCACTACAGAAGTCATTTGGGCCCAGTTTTTTCCTAGTTGCCCTCTCTCTTGAAAAGTTGGGTACCCTTATCACCTATGTCCTAAAACTTCTTTGTATCTCTCTGGGATTCCAGATAGCACACTCACACTATCTTCAAATCATAATTTTGGAGCCTTATCCTCTCTCCCCACACCACCTTCTACACTCTCCTCCTCACCAATCAGCCATGTAGCAACCAAAAACAAAAATGCAAAAACACACAATCCATTTCCTCTCCACCACCACAACCACCAATTCCTCCTCCTCCTTCACCAAACCCCATTTCCTTTCTCCCCACCGCCACCATGACTATTATTCCACTCCACAATCACTCTCTCCCCCAAGGAACCTCCACTTCCCTCCCATCCTTTCCCTCAAATCAATAATTTCTCTCCCACTTAAACCCCCCAAAACCCCAGAAATCCCATCCATATCCCCACCACCTCACTCTCACTTTCAAGAAAAAATGCTCTACCTTGACTCCATAGGCCTCGACTTCTTACCCCTAATCAATCACCACCCTCCGATCATCTCCACTTCCCTCTCAGACATCAAATCCACCGTCGATTACGTCACCTCCACTGTTAACCTCACATCCATCGAATTCCGCCGAATCGTCGGCATGTGCCCCGAAATCCTCACCTCCCGAGTCTCCGATATCGTCCCGATATTCACCTTCCTCCTCCGCGAGGCCCGCGTCAACGGCTCAGATCTCAAGCGCGTAATCAACCGACGGCCCAGATTGCTCGCCTGCAGCGTCGAACTCCGCCTCCGCCCCACACTATACTTCCTCCAAAGCATCGGAATCTCCGAGGTTCACAAGCACACAGCCTTGCTCTCATGTAGCGTCGAAGACAAGCTCATTCCTCGAATCGAATACTTCGAAAAAATCGGATTCTCGCGCCGAGACTCTGTCTCATTGTTTCGGCGATTCCCTCAGCTGTTCAATTACAGTGTGAAACAAAACTTCGAGCCGAAATTCGATTACTTTGTAGTGGAAATGGGAAGGGAATTGAAGGAACTGAAAGAGTTTCCTCAATACTTTTCGTTTAGCTTAGAGAATAGGATTAAGCCTAGGCACCAGTGTTGTGTAGAGAAAGGTGTGTGCTTTCCTCTACCTGTGTTGTTAAAGACGAGCGAGGAGCAATTCCGTGATAGATTGGAGGTATGTTGTAATTCTTCGATACCATTGAGACATTCTCCTTTGTGGTGTACAAATTGTGATATTTATTCCAATATTATAGAGTAAATTTGGGTTCATTTTTCTTTGCCTATGTTTCAATTGGTGGGTTTGGTTTGTCATTGCTTTTATCTTAGTTCTAGCTATGGTAATTGATAAATGGCTAGTGCCTTATTATTGGGGTTTTGGGTTTGGTTTATGTTTGAGATAGTTGAGGAAATTTTGGATTTAGATTGGATTTGAACGCTTGAATCAAATTTGGACAACATTTTGGTTAAAAAATGCCAATGTGCTCTAGCTTAAATGGCATTCTTAGTTCCTACTCCTGTAATAATGGGAATGGAAGGAAAGGTTTTGGGTTCAAGACACATGGGTCGCGTGTGCAACTTACCAATAAAAAAGAAGGTTTCGGTTAGCTTAATTGGTAAAATCTCTTGTTATTGAATAAGGGATTTGGGTTTGAATCTTGCCACACGAAAAAGGAACACATTGGTGTATTGGTTTGATAGTAAAAAGCAATCATCATGTGACAAATACTATGGAGTTCAACTCCTATTGTATCTTAAAAAAAAGGAAGAAAAAAAAAATGTTCTTTGGAAAACCCCTACAAGTTAGGATGGAAAATTTTAGGATGTTTAGCCAAATTTTAAATTTGGCTGAATTTTAGGACCTTAGATTACCTATGTTAGAAGTAAGAACATTAGTCATATATTCCTACTTATCAAAAAAAAAATAGAAAATTTCTGACTTTGTGGGTGCTTGTAAATGTACATTACTTTTATGTTGTTAAAAACCTCATGTTTTACACCGGGCTAAAACTATATCCCACCAGGTAGAAAAAGATTGCTATCAATGCGATATAAGAATATGAACAGTGGTTGTCATTCCTGTACTTTGTAGAATATCAAACAATATTCATCTATCTTGTACTTGATTTGCTTGAGGAATATGAGACTGTTGGAAATGTCTACAATGAAACAATATTCATCTATCTTGTACTTGATTTGTTTGAGGAATATGAGACTGTAGGAAATGTTGCTTTCAGATTAGGTCAATGCAGGATACTGCAGCCATCCTAGTTGATTGCCAAGTCCTAAAATCTGAGATTTGGACATTATTTTAATCGCACATACATGTGAACAGCACTGGGCACAGTGACTCAGCTTCCTGTAACAACACTAAGAATCATTGCATAACATCTTTGTAGGATAAAGTTGAGGTTAGGGAGATTGACTCAGTGGCACCTCTATGACACTATCTATATCGAAACTAGGATTCATAATTATAGCTCTTTGTATGGATAAATAATAAATATGAGGTTAGGGAGATAAACACGGTGGTGATAGTTCCTCGGCTTGGGGACATCCGCTAAAATCAGAATGATACGAGGAAGGTATCCGACTCTATCCTGTGTTTTTTCGCATATCTCAACGGGTGGAGTACTACTATTAATGGGGAGGAATTAGAATTCACTTGTCTCAAGTCTGAATATTGCTGGTCTTTTTCTTAGATTTACCTAAAAGGACCTTAATTGGTTTTGACTGTATGCTTGTTCATACAAAGTATGATGTTTCTTATTTGCCTTCATAGTCGTATATATTGAGTTAGGTGGTTTATCTTGTGAGCTGAATGGAATTTTGATTTATTTTACATGAAAACGATTTTTACTTTGCTGAAGAAAAAAATGCTTACGTTGCATTTCTAGCTCTTCTAAAACAAATGAAGCTTACAATAAGGGCCAACTCAATACAATATGAGGCATAGGGCGATAACTTAGTGCTTAGAATTGTGTTTAATTTACTCCAATATCTTAAATTATCAGATTATAAATATATAAGAAGAATATATAAGAATTGATTTTATATTTTTAAATTATCTATTATATATTATAAATTATGAATATATAAATATATAAGAATTGAATTTTATATGGGTGATGAATTAATTGATTAAAAATCATTCATCCTTTGCTATATAAATGTTAAAAGTTTTCTTGCAAAATGCAAATAAAGTATGACATAAATGCACCAAATTTCATAATTGGGGAGCATGCGGTTTGTGTTTTTTCAAACACGAATTTTGGGTTTAAAGTAGTGAAGACGTGACATTTTTCAAAATTAGTAACACGATTATGAAGTCATGTGCAATTCGAAGTATATTTTAAAATATTTTGTAAGTAATTATCTTATAAGACATTTATATTACTTATTATGTGTTATACTATTTAGGGAATCAATTTCAATTATATAACATGTCATTAGAAAATGGTTGATGACAAATGGTAATTAAGGTTATAATTAAAAGGTAATGTCAATTAATTTTTTGAAAGAAAGGAAAAAAAAAAAAAAATTATGACATGACTTAATGAAAAGCCTAAGTTGCCTAAACCTTGAAAATGCTAATAGAATGACCAGTAATCTTGATCTCCACTCTATCTCTATGAAGAAAAAAATTTTCAGCAGTATCTAACTCTATCTCCAAATTTTAAGACAATTACAGTTTTAGAATAACTGTAATTGTCTAAACCATAAACCCGATTAAAAACAACTATGGGACCACCGATCTACAAATAATTAATTATTTCATTCATATTTTTAACTGATTTGTTTCTTATTTTCATTTTTTTGCTCTCTTATCTCTCTGGCCTCAAGTTGCCTAGCCCTGAAGCCACCGTAGCTCACCTCTGCTTTCTTCGTTCTATGCTGAAGCAAGAAATGATAGAGTTTACCTGCAAACTAGTGGTTGGGCTTGCGATCTCAGACGAAAATTGGGCCTCAAATCGGCTTAACCATATGATGACTCAAACATGAAACTATTCAAATGATCGGCTTTTAACCTAACCAGCATAGTTTTTATACGTGAGTTAGCATCCGGAGAGATACCGTTATCCATGGACCCACCGATCCACACCAATCTCAAACCACGGCGTGGCTCTCTTCTCAGATCTGTCCAGACCGACCAGCCACCACCTTTCGCCGCGAAGCCGAACCACGGTGGTGGAGCCTCCGATCTCCACGGTGGTTTTTGGTTGCTGAGATTTGGTGGTTTTTGGTTGCTGAGATTTGGTGGTTTTGGTTGCTGAGATTTCCGGTGGTTGTGGTGGTGGCGGGTGGGAAGGAATAAGTGTCAGTTAGTTTTTTTTGGTGTGAAATGTTGTTTCGGAAAAGTTAAAAATATAATATTTAAATGTGGTAAAATAATAAAAAAGTATATTTATATAGAGGAGAGAGTGAAATAGAGAAGACTGTTGGAGTAAAAATAAATAGAGAGTAGTTGATAGTGTAAATATAGAGATAGAGTAGATAAAATTTTAAAAAACTGCTGGAGTTGCTCTTATAATAAAATGATAGAGTTTACCTCCAAACTAGTTTGGAGAAAAAATTCTCAAACTCACCACATGATGACTCAAACAATTATCCACATATGTTTTTAGTCACATATTTTTACACGTATTAGCATTACCTTATCTATATATCAAACCACTCTTACTATTCATTTTCCAACCTCTCTCTGTCTCGCACTTACCTATCTCCCTCAATCCCTTAAATGGTGGAATCTCTGTTCCACCATACTTGCGTGCAAGTGTAGGCAAGTCTTGCCCCGATTGCATGGGTCATCCTTGAGCTTGAAGAATATATTGAGGGTTTCGAGAACAATCTCGCAGAGTATGAGTTTGGATTCATTATTGTTGGGTATTTTAAGGATTGTTTTTTAGATGGGTTTGGGTTTGTTTTTGCTTCTTAATTAAATTTTTCAAAGTGTGTTTAGGTTGTATAAGAGAGCCGTGAAAACGCTAGATGGTTTAGACTAAAACTAAAAGTTTTTTTGCATTCTTTTTTTAAACTTCACTATATTTTTTTGGTTTGTATTTTGTGGGGGATTTGTAATTTAGAATTTTGATTCTAATTGTCCGTTAGGCTTTAGGGTTTATGTGTGTAAAATGGACTTTCTAATTTTTTATTTTAGACATAACCAATTTAGGCCCAAAATGTAGAGGTTTATATTGATCCATCTCAATTATATTGAATCGAACAATCCATATTCCCCTCAAATTGGTCTTTGGACTCCTCCTCTCTTGTCAACATCGGGGCGGGATGTAGAAAACCAACCAGTTTTGTTTAGTCCAAAATTTTCCTTTAATCCTAATTGAATTGAATCGATTTCAAGTTTGCCTTACAGATTGAAAATTGAATAAACTAAATCGCTCTAATAGGAAAAAAAATTACACAACTGAAGTTTTTGAGATATATGCAACCTCCCGTGTTGTTTGCCCTTTAAATATGAAACTCCCATGTGATTTACTTTGTGACACTCATATCCCTTGTAGTCCAAAATTTGGATAAGGATCCTCTACATTTGAAATAAAATGGAGAGTCTCCATTTCATGGTCCAGATTAAATATCACAGATCTAATAGTGTACAGACTGCCACGTCATTTAAAATTTTAAATGACAAGGCAGTCTATATATCGTTAGATTTGTGAAATAAAATCTTAACCATGAAATGGACAAATGGAGAGATTTCCAAATGGAGAGGATCCTTATAACCAAAATTTTGGGTATATATCTAACACTATCATGTTGAAGAAGAAAAAGTAAATTACAAATTATAATATTCATTTGTTTCCAATTCTATATTTTTTTTTGAATGGCTTATTATTTAATAGCCCTTTAAAATAAAATAAAAGTACATACGAAATAAAATGACATTTGATAGAAATGTCGAATGTCTTGTCTACATGTCTATTTGATGCAATGAGGCTATAGGTGCTTTGTATTCAACCACATAGGGAATTACAAAACTGGGAAATCCATGGAATTTCCATATTTTAAATACAAGTCATAAGGGAAGTTTATATATGAAATTATCATAAGGGAAGATTAACTTGACATTTCTAGGGACACACATGATGTATGATTTAATTGTTAGGTTCGAACTTCTACTTGCATACATAATGTGCCTTTTTTTTTTTTGGCAAGTTTTCAAAACTCCCTATTTTAATTTAGAATACAAATCATGACAGAGTTTTGTTATTGTCATGCGTGACAATGGTTTTATAGCATTAATAAACTTTTTTTTTTATTGGAAAATGACAATTTAATAGTCTCTTCAAATCTACATGTCAAACATTCCATTTTTTATTTTTTTATTTTATTCTCATTCATCTCGTGGGTAAAGCCCTTTAAAATACTTAAATAAACCTAAACATACGAAATAAAATGGCATTTTTGTCATGTCTTGTCTCATGTCTATTTGATGCAATGATGCTAAAGTGTGATGTAGTCAACCACATAGTGTAATACAAAATAAATCACATGGAATTTCCATATTTTAAATACAAATCATAAGGGAAGTTAATTGAATTTCTAGACACACATAAAAATGATTTAATTGTTGACGAACTTCTACTTGCATACATAATGTGCCTTTTTTTTTTTGGCATGTTCAAAACTCCCTATTTTAATTTAGAATACAAATCATGACAGATTTTGTTATTGTCATGCGTGACAAGGTTTTATGAAAGCATTAATAAACTTTTTCTTTTTATTGGAAAATGACAATCCTAATATCTTCACTATCTACATGTCATTCCATTTTTTATTGTTATTATTATTAGTTAATTCCATCTTTTATCAATGTGCAGTGTACTTAATCTCAACGTGCAACCCTAAATCAATAGGAAAGTTAAATGCATAATATTTTACCACGATTCTCTTATTAGTTTCTACCATTTATCACATCTCCTATAAAATAGTGAATTATAAAGGTAAATGAAGCCACATAATATATTGTAAAACTTGGCAAGATTTTCTAAACTCATCAATATGAAATAATTGCTTACTCCAGTGCTTTTGTGTATTATACAAGATATTGAATTGATATGTAACAATTTTAGAATATGTGTTGTATCTCATGTCTCCCCCAATGCATATAAGCACTTTAATAAAATTATTAAAAAAAAAAAAAAAAAAAGGTTTGCCTTTGAACATAGAATAAAAGAATAAATCTAACAAATTTTATTTTCATAATTGTTGAGGTAATATGATATGATTGCTATATAATAAAAATAATAAAAATAGTGAATAAATGAGAATTAAAATTGGTTGTGGTGGGATTTCTATCGACACTCAAAGAATAATTTCAATACAAAAATAAAAATAAAAAGTGAATCAGTGTGAAATGAATATTACATCGATCACACTTTATTATCTCAATAGTTCAACCAAAAAATAAATAAAACTTATCATTTCAATAAATTAAATTATATTATATATATATATTTATTTATTTATTTACTATTGGCATTGCTCTAGAATTGCACGAATTTGTGTAGTGCAGTGAGTGCTCCTCTCTATGTGTATGATAAATTGACACGGGAGAAAAAGCAGACCAGTGCCAAATTATTGATTGCCGTTTAAGACAAATAAAGGCGCGTATCTACTCGACTAGTTTTTTGATTTTGATTTATTCAATTTTTTCTTAGTTATCAATTTTATACAAATGCCCCAAAGTTTTGAGAAATTCCAAAATACATCTATAAATATTATTTATCCTATTAACAATGCATGTCATCTGGTTCTTCTTCATCCATGCCCCTAACAAAGGAAACCATAAACCCTTTTTGTTATCTTATATTTTCTTTTCCTTTTTAATAGTGGACTATACACAATAGACCTTCCTTTTTACTGGTCTGTGAATGAAATTTGACCTACCCTAAATCAATCACTATGGTGCGTCCAATACTGATTTTAATTCAAATTTTTTTTTCTTTCTTTAACAATAGACTTTATGAAATCTATTATTTGTTTGAATTTTAACTTTTTGCCATAATGGATGCAAGATAAAGACACAGCTTATATCCACATACCTTCTCTTATTGGGAATGACACTAGTTGGACAATAGACATTACATGTTCAGTAACCTGTTAATGGACACAAAGTCCATTATCATGCCCCTTTAAGCAAGTGGGCCAAACTATATACCTATCATACTTATATTGCTTCCTATCACCGTTATCTTTCTTAATGTTTGTACATGTTGTTGTGGGTGAAGGATTTGGGGTATTTTTTTCCTTCTCAATTATTATATATTGCTTATGAATATTCAAAGACATGAAAAAGGTATATAACCAACATTGACCTAATAAAAAAATCACTAAAAAAAACACACATGTTTTGGGAGAATGATAGTTGCTTAATTATGGGTGAGCATTCAAATGTGCAATACATCTTTTTCAATATTAGCAAAACCTAGAGCACAAAGTACTTTTAGGTGATGGATGAAACGCAAACTTATTAATAACTTGCAAAGAAGTTATATTTGGTAGTGTGGAATACTCATGGGCAAACTAAGCACACGGTTACCCATCTATTTTGGCAAATAGAACAATGACGATAAATCATAATCTTTTGGAAGAAATGAGAGGACTAATGACCCATTATAGTATTTGTCATAAAAGACTAATGTCTTTAAGGTTGGACATTCAAACTATAATAAAGGTTACTGACAAATATGCGTTAAAATGACATTTATGATTTAACAAACAAGTAAACTACTTTGAAGTGTCTAGAAGTCTTGAAATATAAGTCATAGAAGGAAATAAAGTTTGTTAGGTGATTGGTTTGGTGATTCCTAAACTTTATGTGATTCATGAAGTGCTAATGATTCAATTCTCATAAAGATCTTGAGGTAACCATAATAGATTATTTACAATAATTATCATAAAGATTATCTTCAATTGAAATTGATCAATTTCATGGTTTAGATTAATACTACAACTTTAAGGGTGTATACAATGTTAAGTCATTTAAAAAATTTAAAAAGATATACATTTGGTTCCTAAAAACTTGCAGTCCAGAAATTGTGAAAAGTTCATTTCAAATCATAAAAGAGTTGTAAACGTGCTAAGTTAGTCTTTCCATAACCTAGTTATATTATTTCTTATGTGGTAAAATTTAACAAACTCACACGTGCATGCATTCGATTGAGCTATTCCACCACAGCATATTCACTCTTCCGGATCTCGTCATTCCCCCAATTTATGTGACTTCAGGCTCAATCCTTTCTCCTGTGGATGTGGCAGCCTCCAGATTGTAATTCTAGGGTACGATGCTCTTGTTATAACTTATAACGACAATGTTACAAAAGGATTAACATGATACGTTTATAACCTTGTAAGGACTAAATAAAACCCGACATAAATTGTAGAGATTAATCATATATTTTTACTTAAAATTTTAAATGATGTAACATTCTATATTATTAGATCGAAAAAAATAAAATTTTAACCGTGAAGTAAACTATTTTCACATCGTGTTCAAGTGTTTTAAGAGTGGTAGGGAAAACACTAAAAAAAAGAAAAGAAAAAAAAGTAGAGAAATTAGATTGGGTAATGATAGAATACCGTTAAACAAAAAGGGCAAAAGTAGAAAAAACGAAAATTGAAGGCGATTTATAAATTATAATTTCCGCCGTGCTTCCCTCCACATCTATCCGAAACTAAAAATTCCCTCCTTCCCTCGTTTTCTGCTCTCTCTTCTCTAACCTCACTTTCCCCCAAACCCCTTTCCTTCTCTCTCTCTCTCTCTATAACCCTTAGATCCCATTTCTCTGTCTCTCTCTCTAAACCCTGCACCTTCACTTCCGACTCCGATCCTCTCCGGTTCCTCCTTTCCCCAAAACCCCTCCGGTTCTTCCAATTCTCAAAACCTCTACTCGGATCTTCTTCACAAAGTCAGTTTCGATCAGTTGCTACATCCATGTCCGCCGGCGCTAGAGCTCCAACCCGCCCCGCGCCGGCGCCTAACGTCGCTGCTAGAATCCCTCCGCCGCCGCCGATGAAGAGGAACCTCGCGGTGCTCGCGTCGACGAAGCCGCCGTTCGTTCCTCCAGACGATTACCACCGCTTCTCATCCGCTTCCGCCGTCGCCGATCATGAAGCCGAAGCTCTTGTGGTTAGATCTCCTGTAAGTTTATTTTTATTTGATTTTTGTGTTTATAGCGTAATTAATGACTGATTTGTTGGATATATTGATAGTGAAATGAAATGCTTTGATTTTTGTTTTTTTATTATTTGGTGGATGATGATAATTGCAACGAAATTCAAGCTTTGTTTGGCGCGTTTCTCGCTTTATAAGACACTGTCAAAGTTTTAGACTCGCATTTAAATTCTATACTCATATTAAAGGATCTATACGCGTGCTTGCGATTTTTTAGTATTATTAATCTTCTTGCAATGATGTTGTGCTATATGGAAATTTTGACTTAGCTGAATTTTATTTAGTAGCTTGAAGAGTTTGCTATTAATTCTCTAGCGGTTTAGTCATTTGGTTTGGTTGAACTTTTTAGTGAAATGCTACAGTGGTTCTTCGTCAATGAGGGATTATAAAGCTCTCTTTAGACTATGTTGAAGAATTTGCTTGAATATGCAAAACAAAGTGAAGGTTTAAACAGATATTTCTAATAGAATTAACGCGTACAATTTTAACCTTATGATATGAAGGTTAATGAGTATTAAGAGACAATTGCTGACATGATGTACTAATGTCTTTTCAAGAAGTCGCTAATATTGTGACATTTATGAAAAACTTTTAAGATGGATGAATAATTTGTGTATGTACACGTGTATTGTTAAATGTATATGATGTTTTAGTTTGATTATAGTGATTCGGCTTCATTGTTGGGTATGAGGCGAGTGACTGCCTCAAGATATGAATTTGAGTTGTTAAATCTGTAGTTAAATTATAGTGCACAACAAAGACAAGTTCTCATTTCAAATTTTTGCATCTTAAATTTGGTTCAGTTCAATGTTTCCCAATTGAACTGGCCAAGGATTAGTTCACCTCTTTAAATAGAGAGAACTCTTATATTTCCTTATCAATATTTTCGGTTGGTGCAAAAGTTGCCACTGATTTCTAGAAGTTGTAGTGGATGTGTTTTCGTCAGCAATATGGAGAAAGCTCATAGTTCTACATTGTATGCTGGGGCTTAGAAAGATGGTGTGGGTGATTACAGATGTATATACCTTGTTTTTGCTGGGCAACTACAGTAACCTTAGAAGTTCTCATGCATGAACCTGAAGAGAAGTTTAGGAATCTTAAGAAGCTTATTGCCATATTTTTTTGCTTTTGTTTTGGTTAATTTTGACTCATCAGCATCGATGATATCAAACAGGATCATCACTTGGACGTGGATTGTTTGGCAGTGATATTGAGGTTGACCTTGTGTTTCTATTAGTGAACTTTGCTATGATCATTTAGAAAAACTGACAGTGGACTAGAAAATGGTCTTTAGATAAGTGGAATCTGCTTCCCCCATGATTAAGGTTTGCAGGCTGAGGTCATGTGTTCAATTCCGTATAGGTGTGAAATTCTAATTTTCCTATAAAAAGGCAGTGGACTTCATTTTAATTTTCTCCAGCAGCCAGCCTAGGGTTCTACTATATCAGTTATTTGAGTTTGTCAATTAGCTTAATATATATGCTAATTTATTTTCATCTTAAACTTTTATTGCTCATTATTGCGTTGCTGCCTGAAACAAATAGAATTTTTAGATTCTGTAATCTTAATTGATTCTTTGCTTCTAGTGTTTAATGGGTATACATGAACTTGAGTATATGATTGATTGGACTATTGGAAGGACTTGCAGTTTCATTAAAAGTTTTGAATTGTCCAGCCTTCTCCAGATTAAAATTCAAGTGCAATATGTATCTCATTTTAGTTGTTTCCATCATGTAATCAATCATCAATCCACTGTAATATACATATCAAGTAGTATCACTTACTAAAGGATACATATCGAATAGTATTGTGGTTGCTTAGTCATCTACCTCTCATTGATATAATTTCACAAATCTGCTGGTGATTCTCAGCAATTAAAGCGCAAGAATGGAACAGACGACAATGAAGTTCACTCTATTGAGTGGGCTAACAGTCCTGGTGGATACACTGCTGTAGTCAACAGTCCCCTCAAGACACCTGTGTCTGCAAAAGGGGGAAGGATATACAACAGGTCAAAGGCTCCAAAGGGCAACAGATCTGGGCCTCTGACACCTGTTTCAAATGCTGGTGAGACATTTTTCCCACATCCCCTTTTTTAATTTAGACCATCTGATATTAGCTTTGACAAAGGATTGTCCTTGGAAACAAACTATGTTGGATTGTATAGGTCCCAAATTTGCTTCTCCTCATCCTAGATGGATTTGGACATAATACAGTCTGTTCTATTCCCAGTATTGCCAGAAAAATATCTAACAAGATAGTTTTCATTATCGTGCAGGTTCCCCTTCTCCTCTTACTCCTGGCAGCTGTCGTTACGATAGTTCCCTAGGTAATGCTGAAAGTTTTAGGATCTAAATGATCTTCATATGTATTAATGGCTGTGTTATATAGTTTTTGAAGCTGTCATATGTGTAAAGAGTGACAAAGTGCCAGAACTTTACAGGATTGTTGACAAAAAAGTTCATCAATTTGCTCAAGCAAGCAGAAGATGGTATTCTTGACCTAAACAAAGCAGCGGAAACTTTGGAGGTGATCATTTAGCTATCTTATTATATGCAATTTTTTCTATACTAAATGCTAATTTGAGGGTTTCTAATGATACAGGTGCAAAAGAGGCGAATATATGACATAACAAACGTCTTGGAAGGCATTGGTCTCATTGAAAAGAAGCTCAAGAACAGAATACATTGGAAGTAATGCTTGTTACTTTTGTTATTAAAACATATGATTTTGCTTTGCTTTTAATTAATTTTGATTTGAGATTCTTCTTAGCATTTGAAGAACTTGATAACTTATGTTAGGGTTGGTTGAATGACTGATTAGGGGACTAGATGCTTTAAGGCCAGGGGAGAGTGAAGATGATGCCTCTATACTACAGGTATGCAGATGTGGATATTGCTTTCTTGTGATGCATACACAAGAAACTACATTTTTTACAACTATCAGGGGTTAGGATGTTTATACTTTCCATATTCTTTTGTCATGTTCTTTAAATGTCCATGAGGTATTGAAGAATTGCTGGATCCACAGCCTCTGATGTCCCTTCAGTGACATCCCATAAGTATGGAATGATTACCATACCATGAATCCAAGATGGATGAAAAGGAAGGAAAGACAAACAATTAAATAGTTTTTCATGCAAGATGAAATTTTTTGTGGTTTTTCCTGCAGGCGGAAGTTGAAAACCTTACCATGCAAGAGCAAAGATTAGATGATCAGATAAGGTATATGGTTCAATTTCCTTGTCAATGTAATAATGTTGCTGTCTTCAAATTGTGGAATATAGCTGATGCTTTCAAGCTGTTGCAGGGAAATGCAGGAAAACTTGAGGGATTTGAGTGAAGATGAAAACAAGCAAAAGTAAAATCTTTTCCATATTATTTTTTAAAGGGGAAACAAATTCAAATGGAATATAAAAACTTCAACCTGATGACTTTATATTCATCATATTAGGTGGCTTTTTGTAACCAAAGATGATATTAAGGGCCTACCCTGCCTCCAGGTCAGTTCATTCTGTGTTATACTGATTTAGTGCAAATGTAATTGTGTCACACTTTTCTACCTATCTTCTTGGTGTTCCAGCTATTTTGTTAATCTGGTTAGAGCTTTCTCTGGCAGAATGAAACCCTGTTAGCAATCAAAGCTCCACATGGAACTACACTGGAAGTCCCTGATCCAGATGAAGTAAGTCCAGATCATAAAAATTGAAGGAAGGTACATGTTATATTTAACATATGATTTGATGCATGACACTGCTTCCATATATATCAGGCTGTTGATTATCCACAGAGGAGATATAGGGTTATTCTTAGAAGCTCAATGGGCCCTATTGATGTCTACCTTGTCAGGTGCCATTGTCTTCTTTTCAGATCCTTACATTTGTTGGAATTACTTTCTTTATTTTAAATATTCTCTAATGTTTTTCCTCTCTTTCCCTCCTTTTTTAATAAAAAATTTCCCCCTGAAACTCCCTTTGATTGTTTTATAGTCAATTTGAGGAGAAGTTTGAGGAGATGAATAGTGTTGAGCCACCTGTGAGCTTCCCATTGGTTTCGAGCTCAGAGTCTAATGAGAACCCAGCCACAGAAGAAGTGGTCAATGCCAATAGCACCATGAAGGAAGTTGCACCTCAGGCCCAACACAGTCATCAAATGTGCTCTGATCTTAATGCTTCACAGGAGTTTGCTGGGGGCATGATGAAGATTGTTCCCTCAGATGTTGATGTAAGTGTATATATTCTGAGTAATTTGCTAACTATTACCAAAATGTCATAAGATTTATGAAGACAGACTATGGTAAAGTATATGCATGATTGGGCTGGTAGTTAATTTGTCACTTGTTATTATCGCAGAATGATGCAGATTACTGGCTTCTATCAGATGCCGAAGTTAGCATAACGGATATGTGGAAAACAGACGGTATCCCACTTTAACGCTGGTTTTTTGTTTTGTTTTGTTTTGTTTTTTAACATAATTTTATCTGATTGTGGATGCTCAATTCCTTGGATTCCAACTACAGCTGGTATTGAATGGAGTGGGATGGACTTGCTTCACTCTGACTTTGGAATATCTGATGTCAGTACTCCAAGGTCACAAATTCCATTATCTGGAATGACTGAAGTGCCATCTACAGCTGTTAACTCTACTCAGAGATGAATGGATATTGATTTGCCTAATGCACTAAATTGAGAAACTCAAGTCTGTATGCCAGTAGCAACCTTTATGTCTTTGAATCATTGCTTAAAGATGCCAAAGGGTTGCCAGATGAATTAATGCTAAGGGAAGCTTTTGGATGAAGCTAATGGATGGCAAGCTGGGGGTAATTCTTATACTGTACAGTTTAGGGACTCCTGTGGCATGAATAAAACTGGTACTCTTGGACTTAAAAAAAAAAGGCACTCTTGGAATTACGCTGGTGGATCTTTAGCATGGAAGGTAGAATGGTTTCGTTTAGTATGGGTGCATTGGATAAAGTTAGGGCACACACTAGAAAGAAACAAAGATAGAATTTACATGCATAATCTCATTATATGCATATTTATTATTTGTCTGCAGCACCTTGGCGTCTTTTGAAAAGTTGAGGCAACTTAGGCTGTAAATGTTGCGAATGTAAACATGCTGCAAGGTTTGTGTACTAGATATTGTGGGGCAGCAGCCAGCTAGATCTCCTGCCCCAGATTGATCCAATTGTATGATCCTAATCTTTGGTATAAACTATGGTTGTAAGCATTTGGCGCATACCATTATGGTGATAGACTGATAGAATTGTGTTTGTTTTGTATCCCCCATGCGTTTTTTTTGAGGGATAAGTAATTATTCCCTATGTCTCTTCCTCCAGTTTATGCTGCCATTTAGATTTGATTTTCAAATGTTGACATTGAATTTTACTTGCAAATTTTGATTTTGATAGTATTCTTTTTTATTGAACTTCAGCTATGGTATTCTTTCCATCCCTCAATTTCTGCTCACTTTTTTTCTTTTGGTAGGTTTTGCTCTTTTATGTTCTCCCTCGATTTTTTCAGTCAGTGCTTCGTACTTGGTTAGAAATGCTTATGTATAAGCTGAATTTACTTTTCTGGCGAGATCTATTAACTGCATATGGTAGAGCAAACAGTCAAGAGTTTTGTAGATTAGTAGCATGTCCGGATCATTATCTACGTACTTAGCCAAAAAAATAAAAAAAAATTAGAACAAACGGCTTTCTTTTGCAATGCAATCAACCATAAATGATACACCAGGAGACTAAATAGTTAGACAAATTACTGACCGTTATTTCTTTATAATTAATATATATAAAAAAGCATAGACTTTCAGTTGAGGTTCTGTCATTTAGCATGCTTAGAATTTGACATGTATTGAGATTTTTTTATTTAAAAAAATTAAGATGAAGATAAAGATTAAAAAAAAATTAAGATGAAGATAAATTATTTTATTAAAAAAAATTAAGATGATAATAAAGATTAAGAAAAAATTAAGATGAAGATAAATATAAAAAAAAAAAATTAAGATGAAGATAAAGATTAAGATGCAGATACTATTTATAAATACACGTTAAAACCTATAATATTGCAAATATTTTGTTTTTGGGTGTGATGAATTAAGTTGAATGATGTGGCTTTTGATCATTAGAATAAGTCGGTAATTGATGAGATTAGTTATGTTTATTGCTTCTTGAATTATGTATTTTAGTTACAGGAGTAGAGCAAATCTTGAATGAGTTAATGACTATACCTAACAAACCTGAATGAATGAAAATGTAATAGACAAGCCTACATATATGCATAGTATTAAAGTGTATTGAACAACTTTTGGGTCTAATGGACCATGTTGAATGTAGGGATTGAAGAAATTGTTAAAATAATTCGTGAGTTTGCAAAACACAATGAAGAAGTGGTAGACAAGGAGAAACTTCAGTTGCGAATGGTAGTCATGAAGTGGTAAACAATTTTTTTTTTTAATTTTTAGTTTTTTTTTTTTTTTTTGTGATTTAAAATTTAAATAAATAAAAATCTTGTGCATTTGCACGGGATTGCACGGGATACATGCTAGTAATAATAATAGAATTCATAATGCTCAAATGATGCAGTTAAGCCCCAATCTTTGTGCTTTGAAGACTCTAGAGGACCATAAAAGCTAGTAAAACGTCAAGAGGAACTGTTCTCATGTATCATGGCAACAATATTTGATTGTGAATAGGTAGAGATCGTCAGTGTGATAGTTGCATCCCACAAGAGGGCTAAACCCCTGCCCAACCCCACTTTGTCAAGAGGAAATGCATTATGATAATTTAACTTCACACATAGCTTGTCGATTCTAGTATGAGCAAGCCAATGTTTCTATCAGAAACAAAAGTACAAAACCTAACCTAACTTGGGGGGCTTTTTTCCTTGCCACACGAAAAAAAGAAGAAGGAGTAACTGTGTGAGGATCCCCAAGCTCTTAGGACTTAGGAGTTCCAACACGGTAGACTCATTGATTAATAGCCTTATTGTTAGGACATCCGAAGATTGTGTAACTGTTGTTTCCTTTGGGCACTCAACATCTTTAATAAGAGCATTGTTTAAAAATGGGTATTTGCGTTTCGGTAAATAACATTTTATTTTTATTTTTTTTTGTGGGTTCGGGGCATGGACATGCTTTTAATAGGTCTTTTTGTTTAGGGCTGTAAACAAGTTGAGTCTTAAACATTCAGGATTGTTTCATTTAATTTTATTTCAAACATGCACCAAACTCGAGCTTATACTTACCTTGCATTCAACCATTTTGAGTTTGGACAAATCATTTTCGAACAAAATAAGGAAAGATTCTCACCAATATCACGAATCAAAAAGTCTTTTAGAACATACCAAATTTGCTTGAGCAAAGTTTCAATAGTTTCTTTACTGAAAATATGATTTGTGAACACTCATCCTAAATACATACGTAATAAAAATTAATATTAAAACGATAAGTATTTTAAGAGAATCACAACAAGGAGAGGATTAACTTCAATAATATAATATCATCCATAAATTCAGACATCATAAATATAAAATTACATTTTAAATCTTATTGTGGTCTTGTTTATTAAAAAAAAAAAAAAAATCTTATAGTGGTCTTTAAACGTGAGTGGTTTAAAAATATCGAGTTTATGTGTCCTAATGTACTTTTAAGTTTTAAGCTTTGTGCTTAACTAAAACGGTGCATTTCACAAGAAAAAAGAAAGAAGAAGAAGAGAAAAAAAGAGAAGAGCTGAGTCCGCCACTCCCAGACGATCGAGAGAGAGAGAGAGAGAGAGAGAGCTCAGTCGATCGCGAGAGAAAGAGAGCTGAGAAGCCACCGTCACCGTGAGACCGTCTTGAAAAGTGTCCAAATGGGTCCTCGAAAGTGTGAAGTCTGCAATGAAGCGCTTTCCAAGTACAAGTGTCCCTCATGTCTAACACCTTAGTATGTCACCACTCAAATCCTCTCTCTCTCTCTTTAATAAATTGGAAAATTCCTTTCAATCTCATATTGATATCTAATCTTTTCTTGCTCCGGTTGCAGTTGTTCCCTGCTCTGTTTCAAGAAGCACAAAGGTTTGCCACTTTTCTATTCACTATTTTTCTCTGCCTTTTTATAAAGTTCACTCCTTTCTATTAGAACAAATCCAATTGATGATGGCTTGGATTGGGTGATTGCTGATCCCTCTTGGGTTTTCCAAACAAACAATAACTAACATACTAAGATGATCATGTGAATGCAATCCCATAAAATTCCCCCCCGCACACCAAGTGCTCGAAAAAATGCCAAATTCCGAGGCCCCAACACTATACTAACTTGTGTTATGTTGGAGGCTGTAACTGTATGGATTTTAGGTTGTAATACCATTAATCAAAAAAGGGAGAAAAGGAAAATTTTACTAGGCTGAGAGTTAAAACTCAAGAGACATAATAAAATTATAATGACTGAACAACCGCTAATTAACAAGGAATAATTGTGGATTCTTGTTTTGGTAATGAGAACTTATGTGGGCTTACATGAATGGTGCAGAAATCCCTTGTGCTAAGCCAGTACCAGTATCTTCTGAGGAAAAACCAAGTAAGAATTATACTACTCTAGTTTCATGTTAATTACTAAAGTTGTTTTGATACTCTACATATTCTTTTGTTTTTGGTTCCTTGTAATTTGTTAAAGGTTTTTAAATTCCTGTTGATGGCTATTAGAAATAGTTATGTGGTATCTATGTTGTAGTAAGGGAAAATTGCACAGACATGTTGTTGGTAGGCTTTTCAATTGTAGAAGATTTTTGTGAAATTGAAGAATTTTGTTTTCCAAATGTTTATTTTTATTTATTTTTGGGTTGGGTGATTAATTCCTTCACCTAGGGTGTAGGGTCAATAACTCAATATCTATCCACATCAGATTAACTTTGTTTAATTCCATTTTTTTTTTTTTAACGAACTTTGTTTTCTCCATGTTCTGCAGCTCCTGTTCCAGAATCACATGTAGAGAGACCATTGACTATTGAAAAACCCGTGGAGGTATTGCAAAAGTTGCAACTAGAGGCTATAGGTATGGTTTTTCGAATAGCTCAGAGGTATAACCCTAGAATATTCTTTTGCCAATAGCACACCTCAAGTATTTTTTTAAAATTATTTTTTTTGCCTATTTAAAAAAAAATATACTTGAGGTGTGCTACTCGGGCAAAGTGTTGCATTCTACTGCACACTTATTGCATTCTATTGCACAATCAACTAGGGACCAAGACTACGCAGAGGTCACTAGTTCGAATCTCCCCCTCCCCCTTCTCCCTTCCCCCTTCCTTTGGGATCAAAACTTCTGACAGAGTTTACAACAAATTATAGAATAAGAATCATTAGGTAAATTTAGTTGGAGTAGTGTGATTTTTATGTTTCTCGTTAATGGTAACTTTCCATTGCTTTGTTCTCAAAGAAAGATTTTTAATTGTTGAGAAATTGGAGTAAAATATTTCTAATTGTTTTACAAAGTCATGTATGAATATGTGGCTTGAATAGAATAGCCAATGAGCTCTAGCTCAAACGAAAACTTCCTCACACTGTAAGAAAGGGTAGAGGGTAAGTCATGAGTTGTTCAAAACCCATTGGATGCACGGTGACGAGCTGGGGGTGGAGTGTTATCATTGTGCAGAGGGAGGGAGGTTCTCTTTGTGTAAAGCTGAAAATGATTTATGCCCCTTTTTACAAGGGTGTTTTAGTCGCCCCAAACTCCCAAAAATGAGGAAAATGTTTTACGCCAAAACAAAGGGGCCGTAGTATTTGGATTGGATATTATGAATTAGGAGGACACACTTATTGCATTCTATTGCGCAATCAACTTGGCTTTTCAATTGTAGAACAAATTTGTGAAATTGAAGAATTTTATTTTTTTATTCCAAATGGTTTTTTATTTATTTGGGTTGGGTGATTAATTCCTTCGTCTAGGGTGTAGGTTCAATAACTCAATATCTATCCACATTAGATTAACTATGTTTATTTCCATTTTTTCTAACCAACTTTGTTTTTTCCGTGTTCTGTAGGTCCTGTTCCAGAATCACGTATAGAGAGACCATTGACTGTTGAACAACCCGTGGAGGTACTGCAAAAGTTGCAACTAGAGGCTATAGGTATGGGTTTTCGAATAGCTCAGAGGTGTAACACTAGAATATTCTTTTATACGAATACTTGAGGTGTGCTACTTGGGCCAAGTGTTGCATTCTATTGTGTACTTTTTGTATGCCAGGTTATGTAGTTACTCCAAGGGATAGCACAATCAGACATATAAAAAGAAAAGATAAAAAAAGGATAGCGCAATCAACTTGGGACCACGACTTATGAAGCAGAGGTCACTAGTTCGAATCTATCCTTTCCTCATCCCTTGGGGTCAAAACTTACTAAAAAATAGAATAATATCATGTAGATTTCAACAGACAATATAGAGACCTTAAAATATGACAAATTATGTGGGACACGCCTAGTTGCTGTACAGATTTTGAGAAAGGTATTGAAGTTGTAAGGGTAAATTTGTGGTCTTCTGATTTTGTGAGAGAATCTTGTGGTCGGGCCTTTGGAGTGGCAAAAATGGAGGTTGCAACTATTTCAGCATATATTAAGTTTGAAATTGATGAACGTAGTTTATTTGTTTTCCGCATGACGTATGGTGCTGGAGAGGTTGCTTTAAAAAACTTGTTCCGTTATATATTTTTTTTCTCTTCTTTTTGCCAAGGATAAGGGTGCGTATTTTCTTCATATCTAGGTATTTCGAGGGGACTTGGTACTAGAATCTCAAGTTTGTGAGATAGGTTTAAGATTTAGAGTCGGAATCAGTTGCGCCTCTTTTAGTTTCTCATAATCAAATCAGGATATAGAACTTTCTGGAGGTTAAAGATGACTGGTTTTTCTGATGCCCACATTCTTATGATGTTGCATTGGGTGGGGTCTTTTGGTGTTGTGTTCAGTATTTGCCGGATGAAGGCACCTATGAAGGAGAGGATAGAACTTGCTGAAGGTTAACAAGGAATGGTACGTATGAATATGATGCCTGCATTCTTATGATCTTATGTTGGATGGGTCTTTCTTTAGGTATTGTGTTCCGTATTTTCTGTACTAAGTCACCTTTGAAACCTGTGGATTGGTGTTTTGCGTAAAGTTAGCGGTAGGGTGTT
Organism: Fagus sylvatica; assembly: GCA_907173295.1. NCBI lineage: Eukaryota > Viridiplantae > Streptophyta > Magnoliopsida > Fagales > Fagaceae > Fagus > Fagus sylvatica. Next base: position 50,437,144 of record OU015762.1, on the reverse strand, counting down.
GACCATCATTTGCTACTGCTTAGTTGCAAGAGATTTTTTTGGCCACTAGTGTTCTCTCTTCGGGTTCCAGTGGATAATACCTAATATAGTTTTTAAGTTGTTAGTGTGTGGTAAATGCATGTTTGATCGGCATAGAATTAGTATGATTATGGAAAGCCATTCCTCCTTGTCTGGTTGGATGATTTGGTGAGAAAGGAGCCACCAGGCTCTTTATGTGATCAAGTTATGTCCAAATAATCTTAAATTTACGTCCCTTAGGTCTTTCTTTTGACTGGATGATTTCTTTAGATGGTATCCCTTATAGGTTGTTTATAGGTGGATAAACAACCTGTAAGTGGATTCTGCAACTAGATTACACAGTGAGTGGTGAAGCTGCAAAGGTTTCTGGGGTAATGCATTTTTAATGTAGTGATATATTTACAGTTATCAGATATATTTGTCTCATTCCTCTCCCCATTATTCCTTTTCTTTTCCCTATAAATCTTTTTAAATTCAATTGTCTCTTGAGGGTGCTACTCTCTTTATGGGTATTTCAGGTTCCCTTTAATAGTTGTATAACTTTCACCATTTACATTTATGCTAGGTTCGGTTAGTAAAAATCTTGTTAGTGTGTCTGTTGGTGATTTGGATTCCTGCCACATGGCATATTCTCATATTATTGAATATCATGCAGCTTAAATAATTTTATCTGAAAAGACTGATTGTTACCTATGAATTGTTGGGATAAAAGAAGTTGGTTAGAAAGTTACACTTCTGAAATCATATCTGGTAAGATAATTCCCATTAGATGTAAATTCGGATTTCCTTGTGCAGCTTCTTCCAGTGAAATTCGTGATGCTTTGAAGGATGAAAACCTCCTGAAACTCATCTACAATATTGATGGTTCCCCAGATGCAGCGAATGTAAGCAGTTTAATCCCTCCTTATATCAAGATAAAGTATTTTCTTTATGAAATACTTGTTTGATAGTGATATCATTGCTAAATCGAAATGTTGACTGAGCAAGCATGGAGGACTGAGCTAAATCCTGTTGTTACTTGTTAGGAACTTGATAAAGCTATGGGAGTGGAGGCGTTTCGCATATTCACTGACAAGGTATTGCCTTCTGTTGCCTACCAAAATACTGTAAAGTGTAAATATTACATCTATAAGCATTCATGAGAGTATGATTTCCATGCAAATGAAATGAGGAATTTGAATTTGCCTGGGGCATTAAGCATTACTTGGTTTAACTGTTCACAGATTCTATCTGCTGTTAGCCAATAACTGCAAGCAGTTTTAACGCAAGGAAGAAGACAACATTTGTTGCAGGAAGATCAAAATTTTACTGAAGCAGCAGTTTGTTACGTCAACATCTACTTTGACTTCAATAGAGCTCTTTCAATCTGGCTGGCATCTCCAGCATGTCTTGCATCTCCATTTTTTGCTTCATATAAGTTAGTTACTAGTAGTCCTTTGGTGTGGTATATATAGTTTGCTTTTGCTTCAATTTTGGACCTGGTTAAGAAGTACATTTTAAATTTAAGTCTTTAATGTACAAGTAGTCAGTGAATTAGAGCATAATCATGTTTAAAGTAATAGTGTCTAGCTTGGATCAATCCTAATACATTTCATTTTTCTTGCTCTTCAATGGAAAACCAAAGTACTGAATTTTTGGAAAACTTCTCACAAACAGTAACTCTCTATGGTTAACTATGGAAAATATGAAAGGGATATGTTGAGGTGATATCTTGTGTAATGGTTACATGCAATATCTCTCACATGGAGATGGGTCTTATACTTGTGGAGTCTACCTTTATATGAGAGAGATGTTGTATGTAATCGTTACATAATATACTTTTTCCAGTTTGAGGGGATTCAATTCAACCACAAAAAAAATGGCTAACGTTTCTATTGCATGAGATTAAGCCATAAAAGGTGCAATCTATGATGGTCAACAAATCCACAACCAAATGCTAAGTGCTCAACAAGCTGTGTGGTTCGCCGATCCTCCAAACGATGTTGGATGGAGCAGCACGTCCGCTCTTCTCCGATTGCCGGATTTGGCTTTGGTCTCTTGGGGGTGAGTTGGGGATGTCCGTTTTAGGTTCGTTAGGCAATTAATTATTGAGATGAGAAACGTGATGGTGGTGGACCATAAACTTTGAGACAGAAGATTCTGGGCCGGCTTAATTCAAGCAAGGGAGCAAGTCACCTAGAGCATAGGTGCACCTACCAAATTCAACCAAACAAGCATAAATCAAACTTTAAGCATGTGCAAAAGATATTCATGCACTAAGATAGAGCTGGACCAGGAGCTGCAGGATTCTGAGAGAGCAATTTTCCATATGCTCACCACTTATAAATATATAATGTTCCACACGTGGAATGTGTACCCAATAGAGGAAAGGATTAAATATTAATCGTAAGCATATTATGACTGTTAGTTGTAGTTAGTTGTAGTCAGTGGGCCTCTTTCAAGAAAATGATAGACACTGGCTTCTCTATTGTCTATCACATTTTCAAGGCTACATTCATCTAACACCTGTGGACTGTAGTTTTGAACGTTTGCTGTAAATAATTTGCAACACTTTTTTATTAAAAAATTAAACTCATAATCACACACATGATGCCCGGTGGAAAAAATATGTTTGATCAGAATAAAAGGAAAATATGTTTTTATTTTCTTCCCAAAGCCACACAGTAGATGAATAATCAAATTAACATTATTGATAGATAAAGTGATTAAATAGATCAAATTTCATTTAAACGAACAATAGTGACGTGAGTCACCTTTTTATAAAGTTGGCATCAATTCAATACAACCAACACATTTCTACTCCATTAATTAGTCAACAGCAAGACTCAAAAAATCAACCACTCATAACACAAATTTTATCGTTTCTGTTGATTACTCGCAAATATCATTTTTCTTGGACGTTGCAATATCTATATTCTTGTGATCCACTCTAGAAGTATCACTACTCTAATTAATGACTTTATAGGTTATACCTTTAGTTTCTTTAAAAAAAAAAGTTTATACCTTTAGTTACTTATGGTCACTCTTATATTCCATTAATAAGAGTCTTATCACATAAAATATTATATTAATTACTTATATAAGATTCATGCTTATCTTAGGTTTGGGAGAGTTGATTAGTACACAATACTATCTATAATACAAATGATACTTGTCAATTACTCATTACATCAAATTAAAATCAACACAGTCATGTTGTGGATCATAAGTGTCATTATCCAAATTATAACAATTTAGGTTAATACATACATATAAAAAGAAAGAAAAAAAAAAAATTTAAGGACAGAAAAAGTAAAGTTGTAGCATTTTCCATTAATTTCCAACGTCATAGTAAAATTGGAAATAATTTTACCAATTTCCTATCCGATATAAGGCCATAAGCAGATAAGGAATCTGATGAACACCCGGACAAAAGTTCACACCCACACACTAAAGACTAGAGACAATGTACGCCAATTATTGCACTTGCAAATAGTTAGCCGCCGTTGCCAAACCGTGTTTTTTCTCATGACTCACGAGCTCACCACCCAATCAAATGCTTATCAGCCACTACTTATCAAAAAAAAAAAAAAAAAATACTTATCAGCCACAAAAACAAAAACACAAACACAAGCACAAACACTCTCTCTCTATTCACTCAAAAACATGAACGACACCGCCGCCTTAAAACCCGAGCCACCACTCTCTCTCTATTCACTCAACAACATGAACGACTCCGCCGCCTTAAAACCCGAGCCACCACTCTCTCTCTATTCACTCAACAACATGAACGACTCCGCCGCCTTAAAACCCGAGCCACCACCACCACTACTTCCTCAACCGTCGTCAATATCATCCTCATCACGTCTCCGCCGCAGAAACTCAATCGCCACGTCAGTTGTTGTGGTCCCCACAAAGCTCTCCTTCATCACCTCCACCACAACAAAACCACTTCAAAGCTCCAATAGCTTCCCCCACCAAAACGGCACCGTTCCACGACCACCACCACTAGATTTCGAGCTACTCTCTTCCTCATCTTCTCTCAACTACACCTCCTTAAAAGACTTACTCCCATCTTCCTCAGCCTCCGCCTCCGCCACAAACGCCATGGCTTCACCCACAGCCACCGTAGCTTCCGGGTACGAGATCTCAATCCGCAACCGTCTCGTCAAGCAAGCCGCCTGGGCCTACCTCCAGCCCATGTCGTCATCACCAGGCTCCTCCGGCACACACTTCCTCCACCGCCTCTGGCTCTCCCTCATCTCCTTCTTCAAACGACGCGTCGTTCCTGCGTTAACCCAACTACTCCAACGTGTATGCAGATAACGCTCTTTCTCAACCGTAGACTTTTTCTTTCTTTTTTTTTTTTTATTAAAAAAAAAAAAAAAACATCATTTTCAGTCTCCAAAAAAAAAAAAATGTTGCAATGTTTGAACTTTGAGACTTTTTAATATAGGAAATGTGTATCTATATATTACAAGTAGGAAAGAATGAAATGAATGGAATCGAATTGAATTTTACAAATATATTACAAATTGGAAATTTGTACAATTTCTCTCTCAAATCAATGTTGTGGTTTTGAGCGCCTAAATTTGAGCCTTTGGCTGAAATGGTTTTCCGGGGAGTCGGCTGGGCCGGGCTCCGGGTATCTGTTCACATGCTCTGTTTGGTGGAGGAGAAATTTTACGGCATCGGATTTGGGTGGCTCGGCCATGGCATGGTCGACTGTGCTACCGGGCATTGGCGGAGCACTGGGAGCAAATCCATTTGGTGGTGGGCTTGAATTATTGTTACCACTCTTCTGCAAAAGTTTGGTTATTAGTTAATTTTAAGTACTAACACTTTTTTTTTTTTTGAAGTGTGGTGTAATTAAATGTGTAATGCATATGATCAATTTACATTTCTGTATTTGTGTATGAAATGCCAAATCTCTTCAAATGTCATGGTACTATTATGTACTATTATGTTATGTTATGTATGAGAAGATATTTTATGCAGCGGATATATGCATTTCAGAGGATCTAATTTCTACGATGCTGTGGGACTCACATAGGATGGCATAAGATAATTATTTAGGAAAGCGATGTTAGGATAAGTTAGCCCTTGATACTTACAAAAAGAATAAGGAAGGGGTTAACTTATTAGCCCCTGTTTGAATCTTTGTGAAGTACAAGGGAAAGTAGCTGAGATTTGTAAACATTACTTCTATCTAATGGCAAGTATAATTGATCATGTTCTTTTCCTCTGCCTTAAATTTATGAGATTCAATATTTAAAATTGGGGGCTTTGATATGGGACAAAGGCATTAATATCATACATTTATATCTATGTGTCCTGATTTGGTAATGTGGTTGAGAAGCTAATGAAGTTTTAATGCAACAATGCTATAAGTACAATAAATTTCACAACTATTTGAGGCATTAGATTGTAATTAATGCAATATTACTTTTATCTATTTGACATCATGATGAAAGGGATTAGATGAAATGAGAGAACCTACCGCTGTGTTAGGATGGGTAAACCTTGTAGATTGAGAAGCCAATCTCTGCAGGACTTCGAAGAATGCTGACTGCCCTAATTGCGAGCAGTTTTGCCAATAGTAAATGGCCAAATCCCAGGCCCTTGCTCTCCACTCCATCAACTTCCGCTCGATGACTGTTTCATTCTTAGTTACATATGGCCGCAACACAGCGTCGTAGACAAAGCCGCTTCCCTTCATGATTCAAAAAAAGTTTCATAATTCAGGCACAAACATGGTGATATATGATATTATGATTTTCCTTCCCTTATTCTAAACCCCCTCTCCCTAACAGGAAAATCCCTCCCTTATACTTTTGCTTTTACCTTGGTTGTCGGATACCATAGATAGATAAAGAGTGCCAGCTTCAGCTCACCATACATGGGCACCCTTCACACGAAAAGTTTATCATAAATTAGTACCAGTTAAATAAAGACAATTCATATATACTAAGACCTACACATACCATGAAATGAATATATCCCCAATCCTCTCAAGAACTGTAAGCAATGCCACAATGATCCTGCAAAATTGATGACAAATTGGGATTTAATCAAATATATTAGATAGATAGAGTTTGGCTTGTGTCCAGTGCATTGAACGTGCACATATTCAACAATGATCATGTGTTGGTCTCGTATCTCATTCAGTGCACTCGATGAATAGATAAAAGCTTATCCTATTATATAAACATTGATAGATAAAAGCTTATCCTATTATATAAACATTGATGACATGTGTACTGCAATGATGAGATAATCAATGACCAAAAAATTCAGGTATATTCTTCAATAATATACCCAACTATGCCATTAATCGAAATTGATTACATGATCCTGATGCCCAACCAAAAGGCTTATTTCTCATAAAATCTAATAAATTCCTTTCCTGTCTTGTTTTTACTCCCATTTACGAGATTGCGCTATCATTTACTAATAACCAAAAACAAGAAGACAAGGACATTTTAGGTTCGATAATATGTTGACCTTGGGACATTGTGGGTCATTTCACCTAACCCATGTGTTTCTAGGTGGCAACACATTTGACATTCCTAAATTGTTTATGTTTCTCCTAAGAACTTAACCCAGATCAAATTGAACTGGGGAAGGTCCTCTAATACCACTTCCAATTTGAAATAACCATTTTACAAATCATCCTCCAATTAAAACTCTTAACACAGGGTTTATAATGTAGAAAAGAAAATGCTTGTTACCAATATTGACACCAAAACCGCAGTTCTTCGATGTCGACCCTGTTCTTCTCCACAACTTTGTAACACTCAAATGCAGGATATGCATACCCAAGAACCAACCTGGCACCCCCCACAAAAATAAAAACACAAAAAACCTTTAATTCCAAAACTCAATTATGAGTAATTAATCAAATCAAATTGGCAATAACGAAAAATGAAGTACAAGATCTAAGATAAACATCTATGAGAATATATATAGGTGCAACATGAACATACACAAGACATCTGGTTATGAAATCCCCCAACATTTCTATTGCCTACACTTCAACACCCGCCAAAATTCCTGCAATACATTCAATAAAAAGTTCCATCTTAATCAAATTCACTGAGACAAAGAAATTCATTCTTGAAAGAACATAATAGTAAAAAAAAGAGAAACATCAAGGGTCAAACGAAACAAAGTTTGTTCAGTACTATTACCTGTTATCTAGAGCAAAGGAGAAACTACAAAACTGGTCCTTTTTATAGACGGCTGAAAGATTCAGAGACACCAAAGATGATCATGCCCATTTGACTGGTTCAAACACTGCGTTCCAATGAAAAAAAAAACATGGGAAACATTCATAAATACTGATATAATAAGGTGTAGTTATGGATTAGAGATGCTTTAGAAGGAATAAGAGTTCATACCTTTGAAACAAGGATCTCTGATTCTTTGAAACGAATGTCTCTTGGGGTAGAGCCGTAGAGAGAAAGAGAGAATAAGAAGAAGGAAGAGATAATAAAAAATAAAATGAAACTGACAGAAAGCTTGAATTAGAGGATAAAGAAAGTTCGCAAATATTTATAGTGTATAGTTATGCAGTTATTAAAGGCAACAAATTGGTGACTGAATTAAAGGGAAAAAGATTAGTATTATTATTAACAAAGGATTTCTTGCCAGGTACGTTTCTTTGTTATTTTACACGCAAGTCATTGTGGGGGATTTTTCGGGATTCTTCAAAAACGGATTTACCGTTTGGCGGTTAGGTTCTGTGTAGGGTAATTTCGTCATTTTGGGTAGGTTAAGATATTAATATGGTGTGGTAGTCCTCATTTGCTGGTTAATGAGCTTTTGTTTGTGTGGACTTGTTCCACTTCCCCATGACTCATTCGCTTTTGGAAGTTCATGTAACAGTGTGCATTTGCTTTATTTTAATTTATTTTGTCAGTGTGGTTAGGTTGTATATGCTTATATGAACTTATTGAGTTATAATGTTATATGCTTGGTTGTTGGCATAGGATAGAAATTGCAGTTTGATTTTACATTTTGGGATCGAAGTCAACCGCGAGGTCCATGTAGTTTTATGATCAAAATTAATTAATTGCTTTTCATTTTGTGAACAAAGTGCTATCAAGTTAAGAGACCATTGGCAATTTACTTATTGATCCCCACCCAATAAACTTTTGATTTTGGAGATAATCTTGTTTGATTTTGTTTTTGCCTAACTAGGTGGTGTCATTCAAACTTTTGTTTTGATCTTGGAGATAATCTTGTTTGATTTTGTTTTTGCCTAACTAGGTAGTGTCATCAAACTTTGTTCAAATGATAAGGGGTAGAGAAGGATTTGGGTAGTATTTAAATTCAAACCCTCTCTCTCCCCTCCCCCAAAAGGAGAAAAAAAAAATTGGTTAAAGATTAAGAGGATATAATTCCAGTATAATATCTACATTTAATCAAACATATTAAATAGGTTCTAATGATCTTATTCGAGAATTAATTAGGGTGTTACTCGTTCTCACTAGAATTAGTTGAGATGCGTGCAAACTGACTCGAACACTCAGAGTCATAAAAACAATTAGAAATAAGGTTGCCTATCAATTATATATGTAAACTCAGTAAAAGCAGAAATCTTATGCATTAAGAATGATCTATGAACTTTAGTGATTTAATGGAATATGTAAGTCTTACTTAGAGAAGCAATCAATTTTTAAATGACTTATATATGTGAGAGTTGAGACCCTTGACTTAATTTGTTTCCTTGAAATTTTGCCGAAGTTTCGTTGATCATATAAACAATTATAACGAGAATAGTATTACGTAACTTGGTCCATGTTTCTCCATGACGACAAGCAGGGGCGGATGAATTTTCTAGGGTGGGTCCCAAAGATAATTACAAAAAATGGCCAATATACATTATTTATATAACCAAAAAGTAATAAACAAGAAGTATAGTACTTACATATTTTAGATATTAGATATGTCTTTCCCTAGTATACATACAGTTGTCATCAATTTTATAATATGATTATTCAATTCTAGCTGAAAATATATGTGAGAGTTTGTTGAGACCTGAAAAAAATTTAACTTAGGACTTAATTTGTTTCCTTGAAATTTTGCATCGAAGTTTCGTGATGATCATATAAATCAATGATCATAACAATATATGTGGGGATTGTGAATAGTTCTATTAAAAGTACACAAAAAAAAGTGTGTAACATTTGGCTTTATTCCAATTTATTTTGTCAGTGCCCACCCTGGCCTTAGGTGGATCCATGACGACAAGGCATAGACTGGGGTTCAATTACTGAGAATTTGGCTATAACATGGCAGCATCATGCATGATGACAAAAAGATCAAATAAACTTGTCAATGGCGTAAGGTCTTGCGTCTTGGGCCTTGAGTTCAATACCGACACGCTTAATATATAGAATAATAGATAAAATTTTCATTTAAATGGTTCGCATTTTTTAAAATAAATTTTAATCCTAAAAGAAAAAGGGAGTTAACCAATATTTTAGGCCCAAAAAGTTTCATGTTGCCTAGCTAAACTTTTACTAGGGCAACCGAATTCAGAGAACACTGACATATTCAAATTTCGTCCTAATGACTTGGTTTTTGAGAAGTTAATAAGGGACTGTTTGGAATGAAAAAAATTCAGCCACTTTTGTATTTCCTCTCTTAGCTTTCTTCATCTTCTGCCATAGAAAGTAGAATTTTAACCGTAAAATTTTAGTAGTAGAGCTTTTATGATATAGAGTTTTAACTAATTAACTCTTTAGAGATTTGAGTGTTTAATAAATTACAGTAAATAATGCTTTGAAACTTTTTATTTATAAAGTTGTAATTTTTTTTTTTTACTTAAAAAGTCCAAATTTCACCTTTATCCTTATAAGCGGCTTTAAGGATCCTTTGAAGCTCTAACCCCCTTAATCCTGACAATGGCAAATAGTGTGAGTGATTAGTTAAGAGTTAAGACACAATCGAAAGTAAGAAAAGAATGGCATCTTATGGAATGAAATTGCCTCTTAGCACTTCTAAAACAAAATAAAATTTGTTAAGAGGCATCGTATACAAAATTACAAATATCTTCAAAAGTTTTAATAACTTTAGTTTCACTCATATTTTCCTTCGGACTAACAATGAAGGATAAACCAAAGATAAGTTTAGGATCACATCTTTATGTCCTCAACTAAACACAAGAGCAAATTGCTGTTCTTGGGTTCTAATAATACCCTTTCTTGATATTCGTAATTAAATACATTGTTGGTCAACCTTAACCAACTAATGTACAAATTGATAATAATATATTTACATATTGTTTGGAAGCAATTTTATGTTCCTCTCTAACATATTGCCTAGGTTTCGGGTGTCTAAACAAACCTATTAGCTATTGGCAATATCATTAACTACGACATTAAACAACTCCTAAGTTGATAACATGACAGTCATAAAAGTCAAACTTGTACATAATGTTAAGTTTGGTTGGAGGAGTTAGTTTATGGGTTGGTTTGATCCACTTAATTCACATGCATGACCCACGGGAATCATATATGTGGCCAGTGGCATTAATAATACAACCTGCCAATGATGTCATGTTCAATTGTTCACCCAGGAAGCACGTCTTATCAATTTCATCAAACATTCAAAGCACAACAATTTTCTTTGTCCATTGCGTCTCGTACCATTTCCATTTGGTTTCCAATTCCTTCGTTAATTGAATTTCTAGAAGCTAATTTCCAACTTTCTTGGATAGTTCTCAAAATTCTTAATATGGACAAATATTGTTACATTGTTATGTCTGCATCGCGTTAAATATACGGAGCACTAAAGCAAGCCAAACTCTTAATGAATCAACGTAACCAATAATCTCATTCTAAAAAGTTGGTCAAACATGTACTTAAAAGTTAAACAAAACAATATATTTGGTCGAATTGCTTTGTAATAAATTAATAATTGTTTGCATTCCTTGCAATGGTGAAATTCCCCTCTAAGTATATTTTTTTGTCCTAACAAATGCAACTTGGGTTTATAATAATGAAAAAATAAATATATTTTGTTAGCAAAATTGACAAAAAATATACTTAGAGGGGTCAATTTCACCAATTTAAAAACCCCAGATGGTTATATTACAAAATCAAAACCTCAAGGGGTCTGTTTGCAACTGAACCAAACCCCAGGGGGTGATTATGCAATTTAGCCTTTAATCAAACATATTAAATAGGTTCTAATGATCTTATTCGAGAATTAATTGGAGTGTTACTTGTCCTTACTGGAATCAGTTGAAGTGCGTGCAAACTGACTTGAACACTCAGAGTCATAAAAACAATTAGAAATAAGGTTGCCTATCAATTATATATGTAAACTCAATAAAAGCAGAAATCTTATGCATTAAGAATGATCTATGAACTTTAGTGATTTAATAATATGTAAGTCTTACTTAGAGAAGCAATCAATTTTTAATATGACTTATATATGTGAGAGTTGAGACCCTTGACTTAGTTTGTTTCCTTGAAATTTTGCCGAAGTTTCGTTGATCGTATAATGAGAATAGTAGTACGTAACTTAGTCCATGTCTCTCCATGACGACAAGGCATAGGCTGGGGTTCAATTACTGAGAATTTGGCTATAGCATGGCAGCATCATGCATGATGACAAAAAGATCAAAAAACTTGTCAATGGCGTAAGGTCTTGCGTCTTGGGCCTTGAGTTCAATACCGACACGCTTAATATATAGAATAATAGATAAAATTTTCATTTAAATGGTTCGCATTTTTTTTTTTTTTAAATTTTTAATCCTAAAAGAAAAAGGGAGTTAACCAATATTTTAGGCCCAAAAAGTTTCATGTTGCCTAGCTATACTTTTACTAGGGCAACCGAATTCGGAGAACACTGACATATTCAAATTTCGTCCTAATGACTTGGTTTTTGTGAAGTTAATAAGGGACTGTTTGGAATGAAAAAAATTCAGCCACTTTTGTATTTCCTCTCTTAGCTTTCTCCATCTTCTCCCATAGAAAGTAGAATTTTAACTGTAAAATTTTAATAGTAGAGCTTTTATGATATAGAGTTTTAACTTTTAACTAATTAACTCTTTAGAGATTTGAGTGTTTAATAAATTACAGTAAGTAATGCTTTGAAACTTTTTATTTATAAAGTTGTAATTTTTTTTTTTTACTTAAAAAGTCCAAATTTCACCTTTATCCTTATAAGCGGCTT
>OU015762.1:50354958-50419958 GCA_907173295.1 Fagus sylvatica | reverse complement strand
CCAAATCTGTCTTTCCTTGTTGTTAACCGTATGGTGCATGTGATTGGCTCTGCTCGGACTGAAGTCATCCACGTAGTATAATCCCCCCCTCTTAGTACCACGCCCAATTATCTCCTTGGTGAGAATATCCTGAAGGAGACAGAAGGTAGAATACATTAATACCACACAATTGAGATCAGCAGTAACTTGGCTTACAGACATCAGTTTATTGGAAAGAGATGGAACAAGTAAAGTATGAGATAATGAAAGAGAAGGAGATAGAGTCACAATTCCAGCCCCTGTAACCGGATAAGTGACCCCATTAGCATTAGCAACATGACTTCGTCTCGGCGGAGTTATATGAGAGAAATCATTGGAATCAAATGTCATGTGGTCTGTAGCCCCAGAGTCGAGAATCCAGTTGTCATCATCATTGTGAGTAGAGCTATGAAGTGCGTTACTGCAGTTACCTGGATTATGTGAAGATTCTACTTGGGAGGTGAGGGATAGCGAAGGTTCACCGGTGACCATGGCAACTCTCCCTGTGCTGTCATCAATAACGGGAGCTTCATGTTTTTTCCGTGCCTGAAGATCATGCCACCAATCTGGATATCCATGTAACTTGAAGCAAGTTTCACGGGTATGTTTGGCGTTTCCACAGTGAGTGCATTTCATGCCATCAGATGGAGCCTTAGATTTGGAGGGTGGATTTGACTTTCCACTGCTTAGAGAAAGAACCCCTGTTTTTGGTGGTGTATGATAGTGGCCTGCCTTGATTCCTTTGGATGCCATAACCACTCCAGGAGCAGTGTTTGCACCTGATGTCATTACCATCTGCCTGACATCTTCCCGTCGGACATGAGCGTAGGCTTGCTCAACTGTAGGAAATGGTTTTAACTGGAGCACATCACTCCGAGTCTTATCTAGCCGGTCATCCAATCCATCGAGGAAGATATAAACTCGATCTTCCTGTAGAATTGAGTTGTATTTCTGAATGTCATTAGCGCATTCCATTGGGTTAGGACGACGAAAATCGATTTCTCGCCATAAGCCTTGAAGATCATTGTAGTATTTTTCAATGGATCCGCCAGCTTGTTTCGTGCGAGTCACACGACGTCGGAGATCATAAACTTGAGACGTATCTGTCCCATCAAAATAGGTTGTAGCAGCAGAATCCCAAACCTGTTTTGCAGTTGGGAAGCGAATGAAATTAGCAATCAAGGAAGAGTCCATTGAATTGATCAACCATCCCTTTACAATGGCATTTTCAGTTCGCCATCTCCTGAAAGATGGATCGGTTTCCGGAGGCTGGGGAGAGTCTCCATTGATATATCCCAACTTGTCTTTGCCAGAGATATACATCTCAACAACTTGGGACCATAAGGCATAATTGGAGCCATCCAACTTGATGCCGATTGGAGCAGTCGAAGAATCAGCAGGCGGTGGGTGTGGTGAGGTCTGGGATCTGGTCAAGACTTCTGTCATTTTGGTCGTCAGGCTGGTAAGAAGTGATTCGGTCTGGGGGTTGAGTTGTTGCATCAGATCAGTGGATTCTGCCATGGATCTGAGCCCTTTTTTTTCTGGTCACGAGGTATGTTGAGCAGAGGTCCTAAGAACTTGCTCTGATACCATGTTGTAATGGAAGGTTTTTCTTCTCCGTATATTTTTTCTTCAGAATAGAGTACAATAATATATAGGTACAAAGAGGACTTTTTAGGGAGCTATTCTAGACAATACAATATCTTAGTCAATACAATATCTTTGGTAGAGATTGTAGTTGACCCTTGAAGTATGGGATTTCACATTAAAGCAGATTCCTATAATATCTTAGTCAATACAATCTTGTTGGCAGAGATTGTTTTGTCTAATAGCTCATGCCAACAAGATTGTTTTGTCTATAATATCTTAGTCAATACAATCTTGTTGGCAGAGATTGTTTTGTCTAACAGCTCATGCCAACAAGATTGTTTTGTCTAACAGCTCACGCCAACATTCATTGCGTTAAATATACGGGACATTAGAAGCAAGCCAAACTCTTAATGAATCAACGAAACCAATAATCTCATTCTAAAAAGTTGGTCAAACATGTACTTAAAAGTTAAACAAAACAATATATTTGGTCGAATTGCTTTGTAATAAATTAATAATTGTTTGCATTCCTTGCAAGTTGCAACTGTTGTAATCCTTGGTTGACAAGTTCCATTTTTTGTGTGTGTTCCCTTTCACATGGTCACAGATTGAGCTTTCTCTTTTGACGGTATGCTAACTGCTGAATAAAGTCAGTCAGCAACAAGGTTAGGCATGCTAGGTCACCATGAAGTCCCAAACGATGGCCAAGAACGATAAAAATATTCGTACTGTTTGGAACTGAGTTAACGCCGGTCAACATATTGCCATTTTTTTCAATAATAAAATACTGTATTCACGAATTGGAAATATTAATTCTTTTCTATAACATCATTAAAAAAGGGCAGAAATACACTTTTGGTCCCTGTGTTTAGGGGGTGTTTTCGATTTGGTCCTAGTGTTTTAATTTCATTCAATTGGGTCCCTTTGTTTTAAAAACGTTTTCAATTTTACCCTTGGAGTCAACGCCGTTAATAATTGCTTACGTGGCAAACGGAAATTGCTGACATGGTCATTTAAAAATAATAAAAAATAATTTAATTCAAGCCACGTCATTATTATTTTTTTTCTTTTCTCTTTTTTATTTTATTTTTTTCTTTTTATTTTTTTTCCTTTCTCTTTCATTTTTTCTTTTCTCTCTCCCTCCTCTGTTCTTACTCCTCCCCAGCTCAGATCCGGTCATGATAATACTTCACAGTTCAAAACCCCTAACCTCAGCCATGAGAATACTTCACAGCTCAGATCCGGTCAAAGTGGAGAAGCTTTTCAATGGCTCGGATCCGGATCTGTGGAGGCGTGGACCCGTGGGTCTTAACCATCAACAGCGTAGCATCTTCAACGGGTCCACGCCTCCATAGATCTGGATCAGAGCCATTGAAAACGAGCTGTGAATCGAGCCGGATCTGCGTGAAAACGATCGGGTCAATGGCTCGTCTTCAGCGTAGCATCTTCACAGCTCAATCGGCTTGAATCCGGATTTGCGTGGACCCGTGGGCTTGATGATGAAGACGAGCTGTGAAGCGAGCTCAAGCCGATTGAGCTCCACGAGGAACCGACGGAGCTGACCGGCCGGATCCAAGCCCCCGGTTGGCGCTCTCTTCATGGAGCAGGACCTGCTCACGCAGATCTGGCGGCTCAAGCCGGTCCATCAGATCTGGTGGCTCAAGACCGGTCCTAGAGTTCCTCAAACCCATTTCTTTGGAGCCAGATCTGATAGATGGTAGCAGCAAAAACCACCTTACTGATGGTGGTTTTTAAACCTTTGCCTTTTAGATCCTTGAAACCCCACTTTGTAACTTCATCCCAACTGGAAATCTGACTCTTGCACAGTCCCATCTTCAAAAGATGCGGCCAAATTCTTATAGAGACGGGGCATTCGGAAAAAAGAATCCCCTTGGTCCGGTTTGATTTTGGTTGGCTAAAAATTGTATAATCTGGGTTTAGTGATGTTGAATATGTATTAGAGAAATTAAAAGAATGAAGATTAAGAAAAAGAAGAAAAAAAATCTGGGGAGAAAGAAGAACAGAGGAGAGAGAAAAGAAAAAATAAAAGAGAAAGGAAAAAAAAGAAAAAGAAAAAAATAAAATAAAAAAGAGAAAAGAAAAAAAATAATAATGACGTGGCTTGAATTAAATTATTTTTTATTATTTTTAAATGACCATGTCAGCAATTTCCGTTTGCCACGTAAGCAATTATTAACGGCGTTGACTCCAAGGGTAAAATTGAAAACGTTTTTAAAACAAAGGGACCCAATTGAATGAAATTAAAACACTAGGACCAAATCGAAAACACCCCCTAAACACAGGGACCAAAAGTGTATTTCTGCCTTAAAAAAGTAATTTCATAGTTCATGCATAATTTGGGGTCAGTTTTAGCTCTGTTGCTTGGGCTTATCCACTTGAATTTTTTTTGCATCATATATCCACAGTATGTGAGTGTGGACACCAAGGAAGCACGTTCCATCGGCATTTAATTTAATTGATAATGAATCCACACTCCCTAGCACGTCTTCTTTGTATCCCAATTCCCTTAAATCTGATTTGAGTGTTACGAAAGGCCATTTTGATTTCCAATTGTCCCCAAGTCACATTTGCGAAGTTGATGAGCTGCAGAATTGCACGTGCTTGATTCCACCTAAGGTTGCAAAACAAAACATAGAGTTCTCTTTAGTGATTAGTCTTTACTTGAGCAATAGATTTTAGGGGACCAAGGATTCGACTCTAGCTCACAAAGTCTTAAAATTAGTAACACAAAATTAGTTATATATACACGTCAATCCACATGAAAGTATGATGACTGTCCCCTCTAAAAAGAGCTTGGCATAGATTCCAAGAGTCCTACAAAAAAGATATAAAAAAAAAATTCCCAAACTTTAGTTCCTCAATTATTCGTCTCTAAATCTAAAACAGCTTAACATTTTATCCCATTGGAGAGAAGCAGAGTATTTTCCAAAAGTACATTTATTTATTTATTTTTTCAAAAAGAAGGTTTTTGTTGGGGTTGATTGATCTAGTAGCTTGTGACTTGTGTAGCTCGCAATCAAGCAGGCCCGTTCGTTCAAGTGGCCTGTCTCGGGCCCAGTTTGCACCATTTGAGAAGGATTTGACATTTGAGTGGAGAGGCAAATCCTAGGGATTTGGCAAAGGGCCGAAAAATCTGTTTTTACTTGCCCTTTATTATTATTTTTTTTTCTAAATAAAAAGACTTTATTGAAAATTAAATAATGGAAGACTTCCACTCAAACGAAATGGAAGAAAATCAAACTGATTACACAATAAAGTCTCAGATCCTACTCTGTTGGAGGCAAAAAAGACATACAATTTGGACCAAAATCCTATTACAAGGACGGCTAATAACCTTATAACAAGAGAGGAAAATAGAAACATCCAATACAAAAAAAGGAAACAACACAACAATAACAACAATACAACAACATAAAAAACAAAACAACCATAGCAAGAGACTTGTGACCCACAAGAAAGACCAGCAGGAACTTCCGTCATCCGTCTTGCCCTTGGGAGAGTGAAAATACTTTCTCCTAATGCCAATAGAAGGCTGTTTGTAATTGACGTGGATATGATTACGAACCTTCTAATAATGATAATTCATTTTTGTTTTGTTTATGCTATTCACAATCATTTATCAACGTACCAAAAAAGCCCTTCCTTTTTATGTAATTTTGTTTATGCTATATTAAAATAAGGACAAAGTTTACCTCCAATCCAATTTGAAGGAATTCTTTTTCAACACACATGTGTCAATTAAATAGACTATCCACATGTATTATTTTAAAAAGTCACATGACTCATTAAAAATGCTATATGACTAAAAATACATGTAGATTGTCTATTTAATTGCCACGTAGTGGATTAGAGGAGGATTCATTCAAACTGGACTAGAGGTAAACTATTTCCTTAAAATATATACAATTCTTCAATATAATAAAGGTACATTTGTTTAGCATAATTTTAAAATTCATATCAGACTGGCTGATCCCAACGAGTTAACTAAAAACCTATGCCTGGACCGATCCAACCCAAGCAAAAAAAAAAAAAAAAAAAAAATCAAGGAATTTAAAATTTATTTAAGAACCGGTCAAAAGTACTCAAAACTGAAATTGGTGAAACTAGGAGCTCCAATATGTTTTGACCGCTTCTATTTTCAAAAATTTTACTATTTCAAAAAAAGAAAGAAAGAAAAAGCATGTGAAAAAAGGCATGTGAACTCACATGCATTTATCTATATATATATATATATATATATATAAAAAAATCATATGTATTATCTTATTATTATTTACTAAGAATAAATGGATGGAGTCATTCATTTTATTTAAGAAGGTTGAATATTGGCTTACACCACATCCCATCTAGATATGGACATATACCCACTAATTATTGATATCAACCTCCACAAATTATGGACATCAACATACACAAATATCCATAATTTGTGGATATATACCCACACTTAGGTGGTGTATAAAGTGATATGAAATAAGAGACAATGATTGACGATTTATATGCCCAATAAGTTGGCTCCTGCATTTAATACTTCAAATATTTGAAGGAGTGTGCTATATATAGAGGAAAAAATATAACTTTTTATTAAAAAAAAATTCTCAATATAAGACTTGTAACACTCTCCCTTATTTATAGACAAAGAATCATAGCATTTCTAAGAATTATAATACTTCTTTTGAAAAGATTTCCATCCATTTTTTCAACAACTTGCATTTTTTAATTATTTGTATTTTAAATTTATGATGTCATCACGTCCGATTGAACAACACTTAACCATTGGCTCTGATGCTATTTATTGGGGAGATAACACATTGGGGATACTACACATAAGACATTAATATAACATATATGGACATCACTTAACTTAAAAGCTTAAGCATTGTGGGTTTGGGTCTAATATGCTATATTAACTTCTCACTCTTTTCAACTCTAAGGGGTAGCTTCATTGGTCCGGCCTTGGGTGTGCTCCCTAATGGTCATTAATTCGAGTCCTTTCATAACCACCTATCCAAGACAAAACCTTGCGTTTATTGTGGTACACCTGCTAGTAGGGTGTTGCATGCATTAACAAATTAACTCTTTAGAGATTTGAGTGTTTAATAAATTACAGTAAATAATGCTTTGAAACTTTTTATTTATAAAGTTGTAATTTTTTTTTTTTTACTTAAAAAGTCCAAATTTCACCTTTATCCTTAAAAGCGGCTTTAAGGATAGTTTGAAGCTCTAACTCCCTTAAGATTTTTTCTGACCCTTAATCCTGACAATGGCAAATAGTGTGAGTGATTAGTTAAGAGTTAAGACACAATCGAAAGTAAGAAAAGAATGGCATCTATTGGAATGAAATTGCCTCTTAGCACTTCTAAAACAATTTGAGAGGCATCGATCTTCCTTTAGTTTCACTCATATTTTCCTTCGGACTAAAATGAAGGATAAACCAAAGATAAAGGATCACATCTTTATGTCCTCAACTAAACACAAGAGGCTGTTCTTGGGGATATTCGTAATTAAATACTTGGTCTATTAAACAATCAAGACGAAGAGTATTGGTGTAAAGTTATTGAACTCGAAGGCTTAAGTGGGAACTTTTTGAATCTAGTTAAAAACATTTTTTTTTTTGTAGAAAAAAAAAAAAAAAATGGAAACCCGAGGAAGAAGAATATCATCATAGGTGCTCTTAGACAAATGGGAACAACAAATATAAGTAATATTCTACTATAAAACAAATATATCTTGTAAAATTTGTTTACAAAATGAATGGTAGTCATTGTTAATGCACCTCATAGCGCCAAATGTCTTTATATGCGATTATAGAGCTTTCAATTTGTATACAAAATTACAAATATACTGTACAAAAGTTTTAATAACATATTCCCCTAGTAACACGTTGTTTCTGGTGAATAATATATCTGCATCCATATGTAAATCCAAATTCACCTTTTTTATTTTTGCTAAAAAAAACCTTTATAATCGAATATTCAAATCACAAGACTACATATATGCTATTCTATCTTACATTTTCATTGAAAGAGCTGCATCTATTATATATATATATATATATAAACATTTGACCAAGTTAGGTGGCCGTAATTTTGTAAAATCACTACGTTTTAGTGGTTTTTTAGTTTAGGATTTCACTTGCATCCAATGTTTCAATGTACTAGCTAGACCGAAACTTCACCCTTTAATTTATTTATTTCTTCTATTGATTATGGGGTTTTAACTCACGCGGTGAGAATTAGAGAATATTCTACCAACTGTTTTTATTTTTAATATTAGCATCTTCAATGTAACAATGGGCAAATTGCAATCATCATGAATATTTATTACTATTTTTTGTTTTCACAGTTGGTTCTAATAATACCCTTTCTTGAATTCTTTTATCCTGCGGAATATACCTATTAATTGGTTTTGGTTTTTTATGTGCCCGAAGGGATTGTTATGTTAGCATTGTTAGGTCAACCTTAACCAACTAATGTACAAATTGATAATAATATATTTACATATTGTTTGGAAGCAATTTTATGTTCCTCTCTAACATATTGCCTAGGTTTCGGGTGTCTAAACAAACCTATTAGCTATTGGCAATATCATTAACGACGACATTAAACAACTTAAGTTGATAACATGAGAGTCATAAAAGTCAACTTGTGCATAATGTTAAGTTTGGTTGGAGGAGTTAGTTTATGGGTTGGTTTGATCCACTTAATTCACATGCATGACCCACGGGAATCATATATGTGGCCAGTGGCATTAATAATACAACCTGCCAATGATGTCATGTTCAATTGTTCAAACCAGGAAGCACGTCTTATCAATTTCATCAAACATTCAAAGCACAACAATTTTCTTTGTCCATTGCGTCTCGTACCATTTCCATTTGGTTTCCAATTCCTTCGTTAATTGAATTTCTAGAAGCTAATTTCCAACTTTCTTGGATAGTTCTCAAAATTCTTAATATGGACAAATATTGTTACATTGTTATGTCTGCATTGCGTTAAATATACGGGGCACTAGAAGCAAGCCAAACTCTTAATGAATCAACGTAACCAATAATCTCATTCTAAAAAGTTGGTCAAACATATACATTAAAGTTAAACAAAACAATATATTTGGTCGAATTGCTTTGTAATAAATTAATAATTGTTTGCATTCCTTGCAAGTTGCAACTGTTGTAATCCTTGGTTGACAAGTTCCATTTTTTGTGTGTGTTCCCTTTCACATTCACAGATTGAGCTTTCTCTTTTGACGGTATGCTAACTGTTGAATAAAGTCAGTCATCAACAAGGTTAGGCATGTTAGGCCATCTCTAGCAGTCCTTTAAACTTATCTCTATTTTATCTCTATATTTACACTATTCAGCAACTCCCTATTTATTTTTTCAGACAAACACTCCAGCAGTACTCTCTATTTCACTTTCTACTCTATTTAAATATACTTTTTTATTATTATTTCCCACAAAAAATAACCAACTGCCACCAAATCAATTTCTCAGCAACCAAACATAGTCAAATTAATTATTTCAAATTAATTTCTCAGCAACCAAAATCAATTTCTCAGCCACCAAATGGCACGGCTCCACCACCTCAAGGCTGAGACCCACTCCTCCAAGCCGAGATCGGCACGGCTCCACCACCTCCAGACTATTGGGATCGGCACGGCAAGGTTTGGCGGCAGGCTTGGCTAGCGGGGTGGGTCTCTCCTTCCCGGCGTGGCCAGCGGGGTGGGTATCTCCTTCGCGGCGTGGCCGTGGGGTGGGTCTCTTGTGGGCGGTGGTGGTGGCTGGCCTCACAGGTGGTGGTGGTGGTTTTACAGATCTGAGAAAAGAAAAAAAAAAATCACCCGGTATACAGAAAATCAACCCAAGATCGGCAAGCCCAACCACCAAATCAAGTGCTCCGCCGTTAACCACCACCACGCTGAGATCGGGAAGCCCAATCACCGAATCAACCACCACCACGCCGGCAAGCCCAAGCCACAACCGAATCAACCGGTTTCGTGCTTCAACAGAAAACCCAAAAGGCCGAAAGAGCAAAGAGAGAAGAGAGAGTAGAGAGAAGAGAGAGCAAATGAGAAGAAGAGAGAGAAATTTTCGGAAGAAATGAGAGGAGAGAGAAAAAAATCAAAAGAAATAGCAGTTGAGATGTGTGGGGTCAGGACTGAAGAAATTGTTTTTTTAATTTTTACAAAGTGTACAGTAGCCTTTCATTTTTGAAAGGCTACTGTACACTTTGTAAAAAAATTTGAAGTTGAAGAGCTGTTTTGCAGGACTGCTGGAGCTCATTTTTTCATTTTACTCTCTACAAATAGAGATAGATAGCAGTTTTACATGACTGCTGGAGATGCCCTTAGGTCACCATGAAGTCCCAAACGATGGCCAAGAACGATAAAAATATTCGTATTTGTTTGGAACTGAGGTTAATGCCGGTCAACATATTGCCATTTTTTTCAATAATAAAATACCGTATTCATGTATTGGAAATATTAATTCTTTTCTATAACATCATTAAAAAAGTAATTTCATAGTTCATGCATAATTTGGGGTCAGTTTTAGCTTTGTTGCTTGGGCTTATCCACTTGAATTTTTTTTGCATCATATATCCACAGTATGTGAGTGTGGACACCAAGGAAGCACGTTCCATCGGCATTTAATTTAATTGATAATGAATCCACACTCCCTAGCACGTCTTCTTTGTATCCCAATTCCCTTAAATCTGATTTGAGTGTTACGAAAGGCCATTTTGATTTCCAATTGTCCCCAAGTCACATTTGCGAAGTTGATGAGCTGCAGAATTGCACGTGCTTGATTCCACCTAAGGTTGCAAAACAAAACATAGAGTTCTCTTTAGTGATTAGTCTTTACTTGAGCAATAGATTTTAGGGGACCAAGGATTCGACTCTAGCTCACAAAGTCTCACATTAGTTGCGAAGTTGACGTGAGAAATCCACTGCAGAATTCCAAGAGTCCTACAAAAAAGATTAAAAAATTCCCAAACTTTAGGCCTATTTGGTACGTGTTTTCGTTTTCTGTTTTGGTTTCGTGACTTTTTACTTTATTGAAGTTGGACTTTAATCCTGATTTGAATTCAAATTGTAAAAAAAATTCTGTTTGGTACATAGTTTTGGTTTCACAACTGAAATCATAATTTAAAAAAAAAAAATTGTGTT
The DNA here is from genome assembly GCA_907173295.1 of Fagus sylvatica. Classification (NCBI taxonomy): domain Eukaryota; kingdom Viridiplantae; phylum Streptophyta; class Magnoliopsida; order Fagales; family Fagaceae; genus Fagus; species Fagus sylvatica. The sequence goes on along the minus strand of OU015762.1, from coordinate 50,409,164 downwards.
TGTACATAGTTTTGGTTTTTAAACATTTTATTATTACATTATTATTATTATTTTTTCCTTTTTTCCCCACCACCCAGTACACACCTTTTTTTTTTTTTCCACCACCCACGTACCCCCTCCCTTTCTTTTTATCTTCCCAACAAGATTGACTTTTTGTTGATGTCTAAGTTCCACTTGAATCACGTACCCCCTCCCTTTCTTTTTATCTTCCCAACAGGACTGACTTTTTGTTGATGTCTAAGTTCCACTTGAATATTATGAATTGGTAGAATTCATTCCAGTATGTCCTTGTAAATATCATAGTACCTTTTCTTCGTTAAGTTCCTAATTTCAATTTTCCAATTCCTCACTATCTTTGTATTTGTAAGGGGAAAAATTGATTAAGACAAGTATAGGGCTACAAATAAAATAGGAAACAAAGTTGGGTTTGGTCTTCACTTTACAGCACATTACATATACATTTTACAGCTTGGATTAGTCCATAAAATATCTTATAAATATCTACAAAATATTACGTATATGTTCTGTGAGGTTCTACTATATTCGAGAAAAAAAGAATTCTATAAAAGGGAAGGGAAAAGCAACGTGAAGGGAGGCTGCAAAAAAGACGGAAAATAGGGCAGAGAGGCAGAAAATTGGAAAAGAGACTGGAGAGGGGTATCTCTCAGGGTGTTCGGTCATTTTCGGATCAATTATTGTTCTATTTTATCATCCAACAGTCTCCAATGGACTGAGAATCTACGTGCTGTGAGGTTTGATGTGGTTCCATTATAACGTGAAAAAATCCCACCTTCAGTATTGAAATTTTATGTAATAGTGGAGCTTTTATTCACTTGTTCCCTTTTCAGACAAGCCCTCTCCAGAGGATTTACAGCACTTCTTGGAGTTTCAAGTTCCCAAGCAATGGGCACCTATGTTTTGTGAGCTGCCTCTTGGGCATTAGCAGAGAAAGGCCTCTTGCCCTCTCCTGCAGTTTAATTTCTTGGGTCCTAAGATTTATGTCAGCTCTACCCAGCTGGAGATCGAGTCCGGTGTGGGACCCAGTGATTCTGTATTTGAATCACAGAGTTCGGATTTGAATCCGGTGTACCAAACACGCACTTAGTTCCTCAATTATTCGTCTCTAAATCTAAAACAGCTTAACATTTTATCCCATTGGAGAGAAGCAGAGTATTTTCCAAAAGTACATTTATTTATTTATTTTTTCAAAAAGAAGGTTTTTGTTGGGGTTGATTGATCTAGTAGCTTGTGACTTGTGTAGCTCGCAATCAAGCAGGCCCGTTCGTTCAAGTGGCCTGTCTCGGGCCCAGTTTGCACCATTTGAGAAGGATTTGACATTTGAGTGGAGAGGCAAATCCTAGGGATTTGGCAAAGGGCCGAAAAATCTGTTTTTACTTGCCCTTTATTTATTATTTTTTTTCTAAATAAAAAAACTATTGAAAATCAAATAATGGAAGATTTCCACTCAAACAAGATGGAAAAAAATCAAACTGATTACACAACAAAGTCTCAAATCCTACTCTGTTGGAGGCAAAAAAGACATACAATTTGGACCAAAATCCTATTACAAGGACGGCTAATAACCCTATAACAAGAGAGGAAAATAGAAACATCCAATACAAAAAAAGGAAACAACACAACAATAACAACAATACAACAACATAAAAAACAAAACAACCATAGCCAGAGACTTGTGACCCACAAGAAAGACCAGCAGGAACTTCCGTCATCCGTCTTGCCCTTGGGAGAGTGAAAATACTTTCTCCTAATGCTAATAGAAGGCTGTTTGTAATTGACGTGGATATGATTACGAACCTTCTAATAATGATAATTCGTTTTTGTTTTTGTTTATGCTATTCACAATCATTTATCAGCGTACCAAAAAAGCCCTTCCTTTTTATGTAATTTTGTTTATGCTATATTAAAATAAGGAACAAAGTTTACCTCCAATCCAATTTGGAGGAATTCTTTTTCAACCCACATGTGTCAATTAAATAGACTATCCACATGTATTATTTTAAAAAGTCACATGACTCATTAAAAATGCTATGTGACTAAAAATACATGTAGATTGTCTATTTAATTGCCACGTAGTGGATTAGAGGAGGATTCATTCAAACTGGATTAGAGGTAAACTATTTCCTTAAAATATATACAATTCTTCAATATAATAAAGGTACATTTGTTTAGCATAATTTTAAAATTCATATCAGACTGGCTGATCCAAACGAGTTAACTAAAAACCTATGCCTGGACCGATCCAAAACCCAAGCAAAAAAAAAAAAAAAAATCAAGGAAATTTAAAATTTATTTTAAGAAAACCGGTCAAAAGTACTCAAAAAAACTGAAATTGGTGAAACTAGGAGCTCCAATATGTTTTGACCGCTTCTATTTTTAAAAAATTTTACTATTTCAAAAAAAGAAAAAAGAAAAAGCAAAGAAAAAAAGCATGTGAACTCACATGCATTTTTATATATATATATATAAAATCATATGTATTATCTTATTATTATTTACTAAGAATAAATGGATGGAGTACATTAAGAATTAAATTAAGAAGAGTCATTTGAATTATTGGCTTACAACCACATCCCATCTAGATATGGACTTACACCACATCCCATCTAGATATGGACATATATCAACTAATCTATATGATATCAACCTCCACAAATTATGGACATCAACATACACAAATATCTATAATTTGTGGATATATACCCACACTTAGGTGGTGTATAAAGTGGATATGAAATAAGAGACAATGATTGACGATTTATATGCCCAATAAGTTGGCTCCTGCATTTAATACTTCAAATATTTGAAGGAGTGTGCTATATATAGAGGAAAAAATATAACTTTTTATTAAAAAAAAAATTCTCAATATAAGACTTGTAACACTCTCCCTTATTTATAGACAAAGAATCATAGCATTTCTAAGAATTATAATACTTCTTTTGAAAAGATTTCCATCCATTTTTTCAACAACTTGCATTTTTTAATTATTTGTATTTTAAATTTATGATGTCATCACGTCCGATTGAACAACACTTAACCATTGGCTCTGATGCTATTTATTGGGGAGATAACACATTGGGGATACCTACACATAAGACATTAATATAACATATATGGACATCACTTAACTTAAAAGCTTAAGCATTGTGGGTTTGGGTCTAATATGCTATATTAACTTCTCACTCTTTTCAACTCTAAGGGGTAGCTTAATTGGTCCGGCCTTGGGTGTGCTCCCCAATGGTCACTAGTTCGAGTCCCTTCATGACCACCTACCCAAGACAAAGCCTTGCGTCTATCGTGGTACACCTTGCTAGTAGGGTGTTGTGTGCATCTACATAAACTATTTAGAACTTTTGAGTGTAGAAATAGATCTTCGTATCTCCCAACCGGTTGGATTATTGAATAAACAACATTCAATGAAACATTGGTCCCAATTATCAAACTATAGTTATGTGGATCGGTGGATACCATATATTATTACGCTTAACAATAGTATCAATAAAAGTATATCAATTGTAATATACCATAACAAAATGAACAAGATTTGAACTAATAAACCATAACACCGAATCCATTATCTTCATGAAAACAGCCCCACCGACGCCCGTATCCGCTTAGTCCCTTTACGCTGAAGCACATGGAGCAAAGGTTGAAGCACATGGAGCAAAGGTTCCTGGTCTCTGGGTCGCCAAAGAAGCCACAGTTGTTGGCGCAAGGCATCCCCTCCGACTCCGACGGCTGGTTCCTTCTCTGCTCATTCTGTTCAGAACCCATCTAAAGAAAAATTAGCTCTAAGAAATTTTGAGAATTTCTGGAGAATTTCAACGTTGTGGTGAGAGAGAGAGATTCTGAATGAGTGGTGGTAGGCCAGGCCACTGTCGGTCTCTAAAATTTACTCATTAAGCGTTATTGGTCTATGAAGTTTGAAATGAACACATTTAATCCTTAAAGTTTAAGAAATGAGTGATATATTTTTTGCTAAGAAATGAGTGATATTAGTCCTTCCATCCAATTCATTTAGTTTGCTTGTCTAAGTATCTAATGGAAAAATGATGTGTTATATTTTAAATAATGTGGACAACTTATCTTTTAATTAAAAAATTAAACATAAGCAAAATATCCCATTGGATTGACCCAGACCCATTTTAGACAAAATACCTGACCCACAAGAGTAACCTTTACCAGATTCACTTTCCCATTTCTCCTCCACACCATCGGCTCAAGCTTTGTTCATCTAGTTTCGATGCCGCCACCAACACACAATGCCTCAAAGTATATATATATATATATAATATTAATGGAATTATTAATTTTGAACAAAGAATACGTATATTAATCATGTTGTTGTAAAATATATAATATATATTCAGGGTTCTATTCATGTGTTGTTACCAAACAAATGAATGGTAATAGTTATTCCATTACAGTTTCTTCTATTTATTTATAATATTGATTCTTATTACAAGGTATCAAACGTGCTTTAAGAGTTTAATTTGTGCGGTCATGTTGTACTAAAAATACTCTTCTATTGAAAGTTACAAACACAACAAGTTTTCACAACTTTTCTAAAAATTAGTTGAGGTGTCAAATTGTGATTAGTGCGACATCACTTTTACTGGGACCACTATGTGACATCATTTTTAATGTACATTAATCACAATCTGTCACTTCAATAGTGGTAAAATTTGTTGTGTTATTAGACATATCGAAACTCTATATATGAGAATCATGAACTAGCATAATTAAGATACCCACAGGAGAATACAGATGAAATGAAAGAACCTACCGTTGTGTTACGAGTAGTGACCCATTTAGACAGAGCATTAAAGTCGAAGTTCTGCAGGGCTCTCAAAAGTGTTGACAGCCCTAATTGAGGGCGGTTTGCTCTCCAACTCTGCAAATTCTGGTAGATGACTGTTACAAGCTCAGGCAACTCATTGAAATTGACATAGTTTCTTCCCTTATTGATCAAAAAAAAAAAAAAAGTTTCATAATCAGGCACAAACATGGTGATATATGAAATTATGATTTCCTTCCCTTTTTCTAAATCCTTCCCTTATACTTATGATTTTACCTTCCAGATAAAGAGTGCCAACTTCAGCCAACCAAACATTGGAAACCTTCACGAAAAGTTTAGCATAAATTTATTACCAGTTAAATAAAGACTATTCATATATACAAAGACCTACACATACCATGAATTCATGACTATATCCACAATCGGCTCAAGAAATGAGATCACTGCCACCATGATCCTGCAAAATTGATGACAAAGATCATATTTAATTCATGTATACAATACATAATCAAATATACACGTGTTCAACAATGACCCATGTTAGTGTCGTATTCCATCCAGTGTTGTGTGTACGGGAGCAATGGATGGAAGCATTCCTGTTAGATAAACATTGATGACATGTAGTGCTACAATGAGATAGTCTATGACAAAAAATTACAGGTATCATTATTCAATAATATGATGATTGATGACCTGTCATCTAGTACCGATTACCAGGCTACCCACCTATGCCATAATCGAAAGAGTAATGCTAGGGATACAACTAATTTTACAACCAAATACTTACAAACTGACATGACATCCTATATGGATATAACACGTCAGCAATTAAAACACCAAATTACCAACTCAATATTAACATTTAATATTAATTTCTGATGTGTGTTATATCCATATAGGATGCCATGTCAGTTTGTAAGCATTTGGTTGTAAAATTAGTTGTATCCCTAGCATTACTCTAATCGAAAATGATTAACATGATTCTGATGCCCAACCAAAAAGACTTTCTCATATATTCCTTTTTTGTCTTGTTTTTACTCGCAATCATTGGATAATGACTCAAAGCAACAACACAAAGACATTTTAGGTTCGAAGTTGGATAATATGTGGACCCTGGGACATTATTCGTGGGTCATTTCATCTGACACATTCCTATATTGTTTACATTTCTCCTAACAGATCAAATTGAACTGGGGAAGGTCCTCTAATACACTTAAGTTTGAAATAAAAATTAGGACCCTTTAATTTTATCAGCCTCAACTCAAGGTCACAAATCAGAACACATGCATGAAGACCACCAATAAAAACCCTCTAACATAAGGTTTACAATATAACGGAGAAAATGCTTGTTACCAATATTTACACCAAAGCCGGAGTTCTTCTTTCTCGACCCCGTTCCTCACCACAGTTTTGTAACACTCAAATGCAGGATATGCATAAACAACCAACCTGGCACCCCGAAAAAAAATCAATTGATCAAGTTGGCAAAAACGAAAAACTAAGAACAAGAAAACATATTTAGCAACAAAAGAAGGTACAAGAAAATATCTATGAGAATATATATCGGTGTAACATGAATATGCATATGCTCAAGACACCTGATTAGAACCGCCGACATTTCAATTCACTACACGTCAACACCCGCCAAAAATTCCTGCAATACGGTCAATAAAAATTCCATTATTATCAATTTTGCCATCCAAAATAAGGTACATACATTATACATCTCCACGCATTTACCAAATTCACTGAGACAAAAACATTCTTAAAAGAACATCAACGGTCAAACGAAACGAAGTTTGTTCTGTACCATTACCTGACACCTCGTAATATAGACCAAAGAGAAACTACAAAACTGGACCTTTTATCTATGGTTGAAAGATTCAGATTTCAGAGGCACCAAAGATTATGTCCATTTGACTGGTTCAATCACTGCGCTTCCATGAAAATACCCATCGGAAACAGTGGCTATATATCCAGGAACCCAAACATGTTTGACCAATTTTTTTTCTTCAATAATTTTTTTACTATTAAAAAAAAAGCCACTTATTTTATATAAAATACATGTATTATTATTTATTAAGATAAATGGACGAAGTCATTCATATATATATATATTTTATAAGAAGGTTGAATATTGTTATAATATGGCTTGACTTTGGAAGTTAGGTGGCTTCTTCTAGTGGTATTAGGAGACCAAGTACTACTTGGTTGTGTTAAATGGTGTGGCACAAAGTGACGCAGTACAGAAAACATTAAAGGACTAGATCTTGTTCTAACTAAACAAAGATTTGGCTCATGCATTGAATGGTGTTGGCAACTACATGGTGTACCCAGGAAGAGGGCACTGAAATACAGTGAAGTGGATTTTCAGATTATTGAAAGGCATTGCGGAACATGATATTTTATTTTCAAGACAACCAGAGATTAATTCAGTTGTAGGATATGTGGACGTAGACTATGCAGGTGATGTGAATGACCTTTATCTCTTAAAATGTCTTTTGAAATTGAATTAGGCTCATTGGATTTTAATAGACAAAAGGACTACTACATGTTAATTAATGTTCACACTATCAGGAGGGCCTATTTGTTGGAGATCCACATTACAATCCAAATTAGTCATGTCCACTACAGAAGATGAATACATGGTTGTAACTGAAGTTGTAAAGGAAGTAGTGTGGTTAAAGGGGCTAGCCAAAGAGCTTGGTTTGAATCAAGGTGGAGTTCAGATATATTGTGACAGTTAGAGTGCCTTTATTTGGAAAAAAAAAAATTAGGTTTATTATGCCATTACAAAACACATCGATGTTAGGATCTACAAGATAAGAGAGTTGATTGTTATATGAAATATTGTTCTCAAGAAGATTCACACTTTAGAGAATACAATAGATATGTTGACAAAACCGGTTACCGTAGCCAAATTCAAGTATTGCTTGGACTTGGTCAATGTTTGCAATCAGTGATAGCCCTTAGGGGCTAAGGTGGTGGCAGGAGAAGTTTCGTTCGTGAAGCTTGAGCAAATTTAAGCCAAGATGGAGATTTTATTATAACATGGCTTGACTTTGGAAGTCGGAGGCTTCTTCTAGTGCTAATAGGAGACCAAGTACTACTTGGTGCATGTGTTGAATGTTGTGACACAAATGACTTCGAATCCAAGTCCTAATTGAATTAGTAAGTGTGACCCACGAAAATTGTGATCCTAATACTAGCCGACTATATTAGCGCTCTCTCTATATATATATAAATGAGTCCTTGTTACTCTTAAGTTGTGCCACATAAAAATTTGAATATTAGTGAATTTGTTTCTCTTGGTTATTATTGGTGAGAAAGAGGTTATAGTGTATTTGGGGTTTGAGTTTTTTGAATGAGTCCTAGTGTCTCTGTTATAATCTCCCTATATTCTTAGTGAAAAATTTTCTATGTCACCGCCCGTGGATGTAAGCATATTGCCGAACCACATAAATTTTTGTATTATTTGTTTGTGTGTTTAATCTCTTTCTCTCTTCTTTAATCTTGCACAAACTATTATTTTTCACAACAAATATTGTCTCACACTACACATTATCTAGATGTGCATATATATCCACAAATTATGGATATTAATCTCCACAAATTGTGGACTTCAACATCTACAAATATTTACAATTTGTGAATATATATTTACACTTAAGTGTTCTGTAAAGTAGTATGAAATAAGAGATAATTATTGCCCCTTTAAGAATGCCATGTCTAATAAATTAGCTCAAGCATTCAATACTTTAAATATTCCAAGGAGAGTGCAATAGGAAAAATATAACAACTTTTTATTAAAAAAACAAAAACAATTCTCAATGTAGGACTTGTTACACTCTCCCTTATTTATAGAAGAATCATACCATTTCTTTCATTCTTTCAATGTTTGAATTACAATACTTCTTCTAAAAAAAATTTCCATTCATTTTTCCACATGGGACTTGCATGTTTTTTAAATCATTTGTATTTTAAATTTAATTATGACACCATCACGTCTGATATAAAAACCCTCAACCTCTAATTTTTTAAGGGATATTAATATAACATATTGAGAGTTGAAGCATCACTTAACCCAAAAACTTAAATCATGCGAATTTAAGTCCAATTATGTTGTTTCTAACCATTTAGAACTTTTGGTTATAGACTATAGAGGTAGATATTCGTATCTCACAAGTCACAACCGGTTGGATTATTGAATAAACAACGTCCTATGAAACATTGGCCCAATCATCAAAATGAAAATATAAGTTATGTGGATCGGTGGATACCATCATTATTACACTCAACAATAGTATCAAAATATCAATTGTAATAAACCATAACAAAATGACTCATTTAAAGAAAAAGAAAAGAAAAGAACAAGATATGCCAAATTTGAACTAATAAACCATAACACCGAATCCACCTGATCTTCATGAAAACAGCCCCATCGATGCCGCACTCGCTTACTCTCTTCTTCTTCTTCTTCTTCTCTGCTCATTCTGTTCAGAACCCATCTAAAGAAAAATTAGCTTTAAGAAATTTTGAGAATTTCTGGAGAACATCAACGTTGTGGTGTGCAGGGACTTTGATGTCGATTTTATATATGATTTCGATTGGGTTTTGTTGGTCTTAAAGACTAGAATCCCTTCCTTAATATAAATAATAATAAAAAAAGGACTACAATCCTTAATATTAACGTGAGAGAGATCAATTCATTTTAATTATTGATATATTTTTTTATATATTATATATGACATGACTAGACAACGCGGTAAAAATGGTGATGCGGACACAAGATTTAGGGTATTTATTTGGCACTTAACTATCATTAACAGAGATAAAGAGAAAGCGGGTTTTAATCCATTGCATTATTATTGCTATTTAAGCCTTCATCTGCGGTATTTTGGGAAATGAAGCTTGACTAATGCCTGAATATTTTGAAAAAGATGTTCCTTAAATCAACTAGCAAAGTGTTCTTTCTTTACTAGTTGAGAATAATCTGCTTTGTAACAAATGTCGAGAATTACATGATAATAGAAGAATTTTCATTTGGATTGGAAGACCATTATATGTTTTGACAGAACGTGGTGCCAAATGCTATTTTTAATGCAGAGGTTTTTGAATAGATTTGTAAGGGTGCAAAATCAATTACGAAGACCCGGTGGCTTGACTAAAGCACAAACACACAAGAAAATTAAGAGGCCATTTTGTGCGGTTATGTTTACAATTGTACTGAAAATACTCTTCTCTTGATATCTAAGCAATAGATGTCTGTTGGCGTTTGTGAGTTAAAACCAACTCAAGCTGTTTTGAACTTCTTGCTATGGGTGACAAACATTGGACCCATGGTGTGGCCTAGTTTTATCTTCCTCGTAATTGTGAATTAGTGAGCCATAGCCACCCAAATGAGTTTTTTTTTTTTTATATGCTTTTGCATGTAAAATCCTATAAATTTTGTATTACTAAATTCTTTTTAAAATTAATTTTCTTAGAAATATTGAATGGGTTGAATGAACCAGTTTATCAGTTGACATGTGGTAAATAATTTTTGGAATTAGGTGTCCATCCTTTCTTTTCCTCTGCCTCAAATTGTTCGAGATTCAAAAATTGAAATCGAGGCTTTGCTATGGAATCATGGCATTAATCTCATACCAATATATCTAAGTGTTTTTATTTTTTGATAATTTGATAGTTGTAGGAGAATTTGAACTATGGATGTTTCATTTAGACAATACCAAGAGATGCTAACCAATTGACCTACAACTTTACAAGTTCTTGGAGATTTGATTATGTGGTTGAGAAGCTAATAAAGGTCTATCAATAATATTATCGACACAACGAATTTTATAACTTTTTTCAAAATTAGTTGAGGTGCCAGATTGTAATTAGTGCGACATCACTTTTATTGAGACCGTTATTTGATATTATTTTATTGTACACTAATCACAATTTGTCAATTCAACAATTGTAAAATTTGTCATGTCGTTAGTCGTATTGAAACACTATATATGGGAATCATGAACTAGTCTGATTGCGATATCCATAGGGAATACAAATGAAATGAGAGAACCTACCACTCTGTTAGGATTGGTAAACCATGCAGACAGAGCATCCAAGTTGAAGTTCTGCAGGACAATCAAGAATGCTGACTGCACTAATTGCGAGCATTTTGCTCTCCACCTCTGCAACTCCTGGTCGATGTCTGCTTCATACTCAGCCAAAAGAGGCCGCAACGCAATGCCATAGACATAGCTGCTTGCCTTCATGATCCAAGAAAAAAAAAAGTTTCTAAATCAGGCACAAACATGGTGATATATGAAATTATGATTTCCTTCCCTTCTTCTAAACCTCCTCACTAAAAGGAAAATCCCTCCCTTATACTTTTGCTTTTACCTGGGTGGTCGAGATAAAGAGTGCCAACTTCAGCCAACCATACATGGGAAACCTTCACAAAAAGTTGAGCATAAATTTATTACCAATTAAATAATGACAAATTGACAATTCATATATACAAAGACCTACACATACCATGAAATGAATATATCCCCAATCATCTCAAGAATGGTAAGCACTGCCACAATGATCCTGCAAAATTGATGACAAAATGATATTTATTTCATGTATACAAAACATTATCAAATATATTAGATAGAGTTTGGCTTGTGTCTAATGCTCCAATACATTAGACACACGTGTTCAACAATGACCTGCATTGGTTTCTATCCCATCCAGTGTACTGGAGAAATGGACGAAAACCTTATCCGGTTAAATAAACATTGATGATGTGTAGTGCAACGATGAGATAGTCTCACGAAAATTATAGGTATCATTCTTCAATAATATAATGACTTGTCAGTTATCATCTAGAATCGACCAAGCTACCCAGGTATGCCATAAATCAAAAAACTTATTACACAATCGTCGAGCTAGCAAGTTGTTACTGATAGATAAAAAATTGGTGTTAGTGGTAGGCTCATATGAGAACCAGTAACAGCTTGCCAACTCCAAAATTGTGAAAAATGTTCTGTCTGTAACATTACTTGATCCTAATTGCCCAACTTAAAAGACTTCATCGTAAAATCTCATAAATTCCTTTCCTGTCTTGAATTCACTCTCATTTGCGAGAATCCGCTATCATTGGATGGATAATGACCAAAAGCAACAAGATAGAGACAATTTTAGGTTTGATAATATGCGAACCTTGGGACATTGTGGGACATTCACCTAACCCATATGCTAATTATGTTTCTATGTGGCAAGACATTCCTATATTGTTTATATTTCTCCTAACAGATCAAATTGAACTGGGGAAGGTCCTCTAAATATCTAACACACTTAAGTTTTGAAATAATAATTACAACCCTTTAATTCTATCAGCCTCAACTCAAGGTCACGAATCAGAACACATGAAGACCACCAATAAAAACCCTCTAACAGAAGGTCTATAATATAAGAGAGAAAATGCTAGCTTGTTGCCAATATTGACACCAAAGCCGGAGTTCTTCGATCTCGACCCCGTTCCTCTCCACAGTTTTGTAACACTCAAATGCAGGATATGCATACCCAAGAACCAACCTTGCACCCAAAAATAAAATAGGAAACCTCTCTAATTCCAAAAACCAATCAAATCAAGTTGGCAAAAACGAAAAATTAAGTACAAGAAAACATCTATGAGAATATATATATATATATAAATTATATAATATTCCGGGAGTACATTATATATTGGTATTGTTAATTGCTAATGTCTATCTATCCCTTTTATAACAAAAAGCACAAAGGAACCCATGAATTAAAATCTATGGACAATCAATAATGACTCCCTACACCACCTCCTCTGTTGACAAATGTTTCCATCAACCTAGTAATCTATAGTAAGAAATAGGAAAACAGATGAATTCTTTGGGGGTATAATAAATATAAAAAACATGAGCTGGGAATCCATGGAAACACAAATGCCCTTCAACACATTGACCAGTTGGAGCATATTCATTTCTCAATGCGGTCAAAGACCACTGAACATAAGGCTCACACACTTAAGAGTATTGCAATAATTGAATCAGGGGACCCCAAACGTGGAACAATACTCTACTACATGGGGAAAAATAAGGAGAACTAATATTCATCTAAATCAATTTAATATGCCATCAAAACAGTGTAAATGCACAAATAGTGCTAAAACCCTGCAAACATATAAACTATCCTCTAAATAAAGATGGCTTTTAATTAATTTAAATGGAGCCTTACATCTCTTTGATGGTATAAAAAGCTTTTAACATAAGACAGAATACAATAGACAAGTCAACATAAACCCGAAAGCTTGAGTCATTCATAATAAGTTAATAGAGTCTATAATATAAATCATCCAGATGATACTAACTAAACCAAAAAGTTTTAGTAATTCATCAGGGTCTATATAATGGCACAAACAGCAGAAGCTTAGCCTTTGTCTCACATGCATATAATAACCATGCTGGAAATTGCAACCCTTGCCATAAACAAAAACTCCAGTCTCATCCCTGTTGACGAAAGAACATTATTAAAAAAAATACTAGAAAATCGAATGGAAGAAAAAGAATATTCAAACACATCATACAATGATAATCAAAATAATGGCATAAAAAATAATGCTACAGTTACGATAAGAATCTCAAACTACAATCACTACAAGGTGTAAATTTTTTTTTAACAACGTTGATTGGTAAACCACAGACAAATAACCCCACCAACCAGAACCGTGTACCGGGTAATCCTGGAAAAGCTTTGTAGGACTCGAACTTAGGACCTCAAAGTGACATACCAAGTACTCAACCAACTAGGCTAACACCCTAATGGACCTGCATGATTAGTTTTAATCTAACAAGAAACAAATATAATGGATTTACCACTGTTTACACCGGAAGTAAAATTTCAAATGAGAAAGCAACATTAATCAATTTATTATATCAACTAAATAACTACATCAAACATGGAGCAAAACTGATGTAGGTGCAATTAAGCCAAAGCAGAGAATGCCTATTAGTCCATTGTCCATTTTGTTAAGCCTATTAGCCATTATAAGACTCATTTTTTATTTATCTAGGTTATGTTTTGTTTATTGTTATGTCTTTAGCATTTTATAAAGTCATGTGACTTTGAATGAAATCAGATGTTTATGATTTAGATGTTAGGTGGAAGATGAAGGGTTAGGTTTCTAGGGTTACTAAATGCTATTGAAATAGTTATGATCTCGTTTTATTGCTGAAAATTTATTTTAGACCCTTTGTAAGCATTAATTTGCTTGAAAAATGACATCTTTGGGGTAGTTCATATTAAATCTACACTAGATCTAAGTTATACTTACTACATTCATCCGAACAGAGTTTAGTTACAAACCAGTTTGTAGCTATCTTGTTACAACCCACTACGTGGCAACTCATAAGACCATCCACATGTATTATTTAAACAAGTCACATGACTCATTAAATAGGTCATGTAATTAAAAGTATACGTGGATGGTCTTATGAGTTGCCATGTACTGGGTTGTAGCAAGATGGCTACAAACTGGTTTGTAGCTAAACTGTGCCCCATCCAAAAATAAAACATCTTTTCGGTTGAAAAAAAAAAAAAATTCTTTGCATTCTCAGGTGTGGTAACCCTATACCTAAGCAAAAGTATGTAATCCTGTAGCACCATAAAAATTAGTTATTTGATTAGGGGAGGAGTAGAAGATACTCAATTTATCTATCTTAATCAATCCTAATCATTCAATTTACAACCCCCACCACCCCCACTCACCCACACAAATACAAAAGCATAATGAAGAATGAAGGAATTGGCCAAATTATACACACCACATTCATAGTCTGTTAGGTCTATTATTTTTATTTTATTATGTTTTTGGGGAGTAAACAGTATAGGTCAGATTTCCTTACTGTTATTTAGTTTAAGTGTCGGGTAATTTTGTAATTTTCTGATTTTTGGGATGGGCGGTTCCAAGAGTCTATTGGGTCTTATTTTGGTTTTATTTTAGTTCTTTATTTTGGGCTTAGTAGTAAAGCTCAAGGAGTCCAAGTTCAAGTCCTATTAGGAGTCTCAAGAAGTCCTAGTTCCACTGGAATAGGTTTTAGTCATCTATTTATAAGGTCATAAGACTTTCAATTAGTAGAGAAGAATAATTTTGATAAATTTTCAGAAGCTATGAAGCTTTGTTTTGAGGTTTGTGTGATGCAACCTTCTCCGAGAAACCTAGTTATGATGCCTAGAACTTGATTTTGTTTCTTTAAAATCCCAGCAACTTCAACCCTTTCAATCCTTGCAAACAAACCTTGATTCGTCACCCTCTAAACCCTAAAATCCTAAACTTCAAAACCCTAAACCATCCATCCATCAAATAGCCCCAAATACTCCACAAACCACCAAAATACTATTTACGGATTACTGTTCACAGCACAGAATTTGAGTTTTATTTCATCCCCAAATCCCACTATTCCTTTTCCCCGTTAGAAATCCTATATTCCTTACTATTTTCTGACCTTTTCCCACTAAACTCTAACCCTAAATCCTCAAAATACACGCTGTCCAGACCTGATTCAGATCTGCCAAATCTACTTTTGATTTGGTTCCCTTTTGTCCGCCAATTTGGCATCAGAGTGAGGTTTTGCATCATGTCTACACGATCAGGGATATAGGGGAAAATTGAGTCATGATGAGCGAGAAGATGTTCTTTTTGGTATAGATGGGGGAGCATCAAGTGCCAATAATGGTAATAATGATGGTGATGATGATAAAATTCAAGAAAAACAATCAACCAACCAAGCTGTCAACACTCATCAAGGGCCTAATTTGAGGGGGCAACATGTCCAAGGGGTGCCGCAAGATCCAATTCTTGAGTGGACTAGGGATCATTTAGAAAGAAGGCGATATGAACCCTATGATACAGCTGGTGACATCACAAAAAAGCTTAAGATGGAAGTTCCAGATAGGAAATGTTGACCCCACGGTATTTTCAGATTGGCTGGCTTCTATCAAATAGTACTCTGATTGGTATGATATGGCAGACGATAGGAGAGTAAGGTTTGCTAAGATGAAGTTTGTAGGCTTCGCAAAAGTGTGGTGGACTGGTGTTGAAAACGATATAAGGAGATTAGGCCAACCACCCATAGGCACATGGCAAGAGATGAAGGCTAAACTTCGAGAGATGTATGTGCCTGCTAATTATCGTGATAAGTTGTGTGAACAACTTGCTAACTTGAAGCAGGGCAACAAGCCGGTGGCTGAGTATATGCAGAAATTTGATTAGCTCAAAACTAGGAGTCAAATTGCTGAAGAGCCTTGCCAAACACTAGCACGATTTAAGACTTGTTTAGAGGGTGATATACGAAGGGAGATGCTTAGACAACGTGTTTATAATGTGGAACATGCATTCCAAGTGGCTCTTGACATGGAGGAATACTTGAGATATCCAATTACTACAAAATTTGGGTCCCAAGCCAAGGAAGCAGAGTTTAAGATATCTGTTGAGGCAAACCATGGTGCTAAGGCTTCATTGTCACAACCGTTTAATCGGATGAATGGATCAAAGCCATATACCAATTTGGCTGATCCTAAAGGCAAAGGGGTTATGTCAAATAAAAGTTAAATGCTTCAAGTGCGGTGAGGTAGCATGGGTTGTTAATGTCCAAAGAAGAGAAGCTTGCATATTGGAGTCGAGGATGAAGAAGGATCACAGCAGACGATGATCATAAAATAATGATGCATTTGATTATGGAGCTTTTGTTACAGATGACTTGGAGGAGGATGAGGTAAATACTTCTCTTGTTGCTGTAGTGAGACGTATTTTAGCAGCCCCTAAATTAGAAAAAGAGGATTGGAGGTGAACTTTAATTTTTCGGATGCTGGTTCGTTGTGGAAACCAAGCTAAGAAGCTTGTCATTGACGGGGGAAGTTGTATGAATCTTGTATCATCTTCCACAGTTGGACACCTTAAGCTTCCGACTGAACCTCATCCTCAACCATACAAAGTGGCTTGGATAGACAAGACCACTAGTCCGGTAACTCATAGATGCCTTGATTCTTTTTCTTGTGGTGTTTATGGTGATTTAGCATGTGTGATATAATTCCTATGAAATACACATCCTTTTGGGTCGACCTTGGCTCTTGATCGAAATGTGCAACATAATGGGAGAGAACACCTACGCTTTAATGGTTGGCAAGGAGGAGGTTGTTTTGAAACCTATGACCTTAGCTGAGATGAAGCAATTTGAAAAACCAAAACTAAAATAGCAATAGTAAACAGAAGTTGATCAGCCTAGAGAAATGCCTCGAACTCCAGCTAATTTGTCCAATGATTGCAAGGACTTCTCTTAGAAACAACTATAACCGTCCTTAGGTCCTATGCATGAGTACTACACTGATTTTTTCAACAGTACAAGTTGTCTGGTGAGTAACATAGGAGATGCTGAGTTGAAGACACATGCATATGAACAAAAGGGGCTTAGAGTGCCATTCGTTCAAGGATTAGGAGTGCAGAAAGCAGTCTCAACTACCCTTCTTAATAAGGTTAAAGTTGAAGCAAAAGAAGATCCTATCATGAAACAAGACTTAGGTGGAAACTGTTGGAGTTGAAATTGAACAAACGGCGTATAAAAAATGTTTTTTTTTTTTTTTTTTAAGTAAACAGCGTATAAAAAATGTGAGGCTAAAGCAAAAGATTTGATTTGAAGGTCAAAGTTTCTTATTCCCAGATTCATGTTGGCAAGGTTCTATTGCCTATACCAACTTTTCAAAATATTGATTTTGTCATACCTAAAAAGTTTACTGGTTCAGTTGGATTGGAGGATATACCATTAAAATCATTCCTACCCCAGACGAAGAAAAGGAAGGAAATTCAAATTCAATCTTTGTATTCAATATCAAGGATGCACTTCAAGAAACCAAGATTCCTCCTACTTCAACATTTCAAAACTCGAGGACGAGTTTTCTCAAACCAGGGGAGAATGGCACGGATAGCGAGAAGCCAATATTATTTTTATTTTATTATGTTTTTGGGCAGTAAACAGTATAGGTCAAAGGTCAGATTTCCTTGCAGTTATTTAGTTTTAAGTGTCGGGGGTAATTTTGTAATTTTCTGATTTCTGGGGATGGGCTGTTCCAAGAGTCTATTGGGTCTTATTTGGTTTTATTTTAGTTCTTTAGTTTGGGCTTAGTAGTAAAGCCTAATTAGTCCAAGTTCAAGTCTTATTAGGAGTCTCAAGAAGTCCTAGTACCACTAGAATAGGCTTTAGTCATCTATTTATAAGGTCATAAGACTTTCAATGAGTAGAGAAGAATAATTTTGATAAATTTTCAGAAGCTAGGAAGCTTTGTTTTGAGGTTTGTGTGATGCAACCTTCTCCGAGTTGTGATGCAAAGGAAAACCTATGTGTGATGCCTTTATTTTGTTTCTTTTAAAATCCCAGCAACTTAAACCCTTGCAAACAAACCTTGATTCATCACCCTTTACCCTAAAATCCTAAACTTCAAAACCCTAAACCATCCATCCATCAAATAGCCCCCAAATACTCCACAAACCACCAAAATACTGTTTAAGAATTACCATTCACAGCACAGGAACAGCCGCCCAGAATTTGAGTTATTCCCTTCATTTCATCCCCGAATCTCACTATTTCTTTTCCCCGTTAGAAATCCACTATTTCTTACTATTTTTTGACCTTTTCCCACCAAACCCTAACCCTAAATCCTCAAAATACACGCTGTCCAGACCAGATTCAGATCGTCAGATCTGATTTTGATTTGGTTCCCTTTTGTCCTACGTCAAGTCCCATGTGTTTACCCACTAAGAAGTGTGTCCAAAAGCGTAGTATTAAAAACAAGAAAGAAAACCATTCTAGTTTTCCTCGATCAACAAACAAAAGCATCTTTCTTTCTCTCTCACATATTTTTGAATAGGACATAAATCCTCACAAGTGTTTGTAGGAGCATCAAAGCAGACTAAGCCCAAAGCAAAGAAAGGCCAATTAGTCCATTTTGCTTAAGTTCGATCTTTTATTAGTTATATAGACATATAATATCCATAAACCCTTGTCACCTACTAAGGGGAGGTAGATGACTGATGCTCCATTTATTAATCATAGTAATTCCTACTCATTCACTTTACAACCCACACCCAAAAAGACAAAAGACAAAAAGAAGGAAATGACAAAATTATCACATTCAAAGTCTGGTAGGGTCTACTATGTTAAGCATTTGAGCCCATATGACTACACCATGAATATAGGGAACAAACTGATTAAACCCCCTAAATCAAGTTGTAAGCAAGAAAATTAATCTTTTGGGTAAATGTCCAATACAAATACTAATAAATTGCAATTTTTTTAAAGCCAAACAGCAATATTTTTGCTTTTTCATTTAAAATCATAATAACAAACCCCTTACAACCAATCTTTAAAAAAATAAACAAACAAAAAAAATATCGTTCCTTAAGTTCATGCATAAGAACATGGAACAAAGTATACCTGTTTCTTAATGCATCATCTTCAAAAGCAACCCACTACCACAATTACCATTGAACGATACACTTGCTTCATCTGATAACTGGCTTCTCCTTTGACATTAAAATTCTGCTTCTACAAATAAATGAGAAATATTAGTCTTAGGTGCACATTAGATAAGGTCCTCCTAGTTCAACCGACATTGATAATGGGTCCCATTAGAGGTGCCACGTTATAAAAGGATTACATTTAGAAGGCCACGGGTGAACTTTTTGATAAGATGTAGCAAGTATCTTTAAAGAGGATCGGAGAGACATAGAATTATACATTTGTGTAAAACTTACAAATTGATATATTTGGATGCAAGATCTTCAAAATTTTAACACCACAATAAGGAAATTGGGATAAGGATTTCACATATGCTACCACATTTAAGAAGGCATGCACATATAACATATCAAATACAGGATTATATAACATATCAAATGCGACGTGTTGCGATGACCAGATGCATAAGAAAATTATTTGGCACTTACAGCAACACAGCATCCAAGAGTCCAAAGCACCTATGATGCTGCCATTGAGTTCCTTGACCCAGCATTCAGGAAAAAGGAAAAAGGAAAACGTAGACGTCAGCGACGTCGTAAGAAAGCTCATTCCATATTCGTCTTCGGTCGTAAGGAGAAAGGTCAATATTCGTCTTCGGCAAGGAGAAAGGAAAAGGAAGACCCGTCCTAAGCCGCAAGCGCACGATTCATTGGAATAACAGGTTTCCAATGAAGCAAAGGGTCCACAGAGCCCATAGAATCAGGTGCTCACGGATTCCGTTCTTGAGCTTCTGATACGGGCTGACGTCTACGTTTTCCTTACAACGATGGCTCTCTGGGTCAAGGAACTCAATGGCATACCACTTTACTCTAGAATCTGGATACATCGAATTAAACCCACAGAAAGCGATCTTGAAATTGAATTCTTCATTTGGCCTCCTCCTCCGTAGCCTTGAGATCCTCCCACTCTTCTTTCTTCTCCATTAGAGCTTTTGATTGAGAAAATAAAAGAGAAGGTTTGATAAGGGTTTAGGGTTTGCGAATTCGGATCTGAGAGAGAGAAAAGGGAGCGGCGCGATTAGGAAGGTTTGATAAGGGTTTAGGGTTTGCGAATTCGGATCTGAGAGAGAGAGAGAAGGGAGCGGCGCGATTAGGATTTAGGGTCCGTTTGTATATACATCAATATATAATTTTTTGATATAACATCAATATATATTAAAGTAGAACAATGGAATTTTCTACCGTTTGGCATTTTAACTGGGCTCTCTGATTTTGTAACGCCATTTAGGACTAATTTTGTTACTTGGCAAATCATAATTCGTACACATCATATACATAGACATGTGTCAATACATTTAATTGTAAATATACTTATTTAAATGAGTCATTAGTTATAAATTAATAATAAATTACAAATTTTGTATGTTAAAACTAAGGGCTCGTTTGGTATACTGTAATAGATCCTGTAATGTAATAGCTATTACGTAGGAATAGCTATTTAGTTGTTTGGTTAGGTTTTTATTACGAGGAATAGTCATTCTGTAGTAATAGTTATTTCTTAAAATGAAGAATAGTTATTCCTTTAAAAAAGGAGTGTAATAGCTATTTATTTACCCTACGTAATAACTAAAAAATATAAAATACCCAAAAACCCAATCAAAACATACGGCTTCTACATCCCCTCCATCTCACCTCTTTCTCTCTTTGCCGCTTCATCTTCCTCATGTTCTCTCTCTCACCTCTTGCCTTTTTTTTTTTTTTTTTTTTCACGGTTAGCTTTGCATTGTTTCTGTATTGTTTACTGGTTGTTCAGTTTTTTCCTTTTTTTTTAAGAAGATAGAAACAACTTTATTGATTGAAAATAAAATGTACTCTCACCTCTTGCCTTTTTTTTTTTCAATAATGGTTAGCTTTGCTTTGTTTGCTATAAATACTGATTGTTCAGCTTTCTTCTTCTTTTTTGCTGTAACTTGCTGGTTGTTCAGTTTTCTTCTTTTTTTATTATAAGAAGATAGAAACAACTTTATTGATTGAAAATAAAAGTACAACAGGTCAATGACTTTGAAGTATTGGTTAAGGGTATTGGTTAAGGGTTATGAGATATTTTTGAGGGAAAGTGATACAGCCGGTCAATGACTTTTGTATAAGACAAAAGAAGATCCACTAATCGTCTTATTTCCAATATGTACAGTATATATTTTTATGTTTATTGGATTTACAATCTGTACATTATTGTTTATTTTTTTCTTTTGATTTTTGTGTTTACTGATTGGTGTTTTTAATCTGTATAGTACTGATTATTTTTTTTCTTTCTATATAACCATTGTTGTACAATTGTACGGTACTGCTCATAGAAAAAATAACTAGTTATATAATTTTTTTTGCTTTTGGTTTTTGTGTTTACTAGTTGATGTTTTTAATCTGTATAGTACTGGTTATTTTTTTTTTCTTTCTATATAACCATTTTGTACATATACGGTACTGCTCATGGAAAAAATAATAATATATATTTTTTTTGCTTTTGGTTTTTGTGTTTACTGGTTGGTGTTTTTAATCTGTACAGTACTGGTTATTTTTTTTCTTTCTATATAACCATTGTTGTACATTTGTACGGTACTGCTCATGAAAAAATAACTAGTTATATAATTTTTTTTGCTTTTGGTTTTGTGTTTACAACATATACCAACATTGTTTTTATTGTTAAATCTGTACTCTACTGGTATTTTTTGCTATGTTTACTGACTTTTTTTTTTTTTTACCAAAATGGAATACGATTCGTTCTATTTTGGTTACCAAATTGAATAGTAATGCTATTTTAAGCTTATTCTATTCCTTTAATGATTCCTATTAAGTGTAATAACCATACAGCGTACCAAACGAGCTAAGTTATTTTGTGCTTTTTGACTTTTTGTTGCCATTGCCACATAGTTTTTGAAATCTCACAATTTTACACATTATTTTAATATAATTTTGAATTTAAATTTTACTAATTGAACTTGCTATTTTCTTTAATTGAATAAATCATAATTCATAATTAATGTAAATCATAATTATAATTTTTCGTATTTTTTTTTTTCTTATGTATTTCATTTAATTTTGTTGCTGGCAATGGAGAAAGTGGATGGATTTGTTATAATGAAACCATGACTTGAAATGAGTTATGAAAATTATAGGTTTGTCAATACATGCCCATGTATTTATTGTCCTTCTTCTTATTTTAAGTATCATTTATTTTATTTTTGGATAAATATACATATGGTAAATATAAACATATCGTGTTTTTAAATGACTATATTCAACTTATGCCAAAAAAAAAATTACATTATATTAAATTTTAATTATCCTATGGTAAATATACTTTCTTAGTTATTTTTTTTAATAAAAATAGATTTATTAATATCTGTAAAGTCTCTTTATTAATCTTGCCTACAAATTTTTACAAAAAAGAAAAAAGAAAACAATACATATTTATCATAAGAAATAAAATAAATCAAAATTAATTTAGATTTTATTTTCAATAATTTTCCTGTGCATCGCACGGGTTTGCGACTAGTTTGTACTATTCCTCTTATCCCGCCATTGTTTAAATTTTTTCTTAGAATTGCATTTATTAGCAGAATAAATGTACCTTTTTGAATTATCCCTAAATTAATGGTAGGTTATATATAAAGCTGATAGTATATTCGACTAATCTAATTCATATTTACGTTTTAATTCTATGAGTATTAATTATAAAATTTTCCATTTGCAAATCAATTTTCCAAAACCATTCATATTCCATGGCTTTGAAATTACCAATAAGGCCACATGACCTTATATATTTCTCTTAACCCATTAATTTTATTCCTTATTAAACATAGTAGTTATAATATGTTATTTAACTCAATTAATTTTGTTTACCATTTTTTTTTTTGTATTGAAGTATATTATCATGAATGTGCCAACCCTTAATATGTTATTTCTTATTAAGCACAGTAGCAAATCATTTAAAAAAAAAAAAATTTGTGCCAGCCCTTTTCTTTCCAAAATAGCACAATATGTTTTTTCCCAAAACGACGTCGTTTTGGCTATTAATTAACAATAAAAAATAATAATAATAACGAATTGCCAATGACAATTTCTCTTTCTCCTTCATTTAACACTTCCCCAATTTTTCCAGCTTCCCCCATTATTGTAGCTTAATGGAGTCTTTATATATCTCACCCACTTTTCTTTGCTTGGATGTGGGTTGGGCCATGTTCTTTGTGGACCTGCATTATTTCTTATTTTCACCACCTTCAATGGGTTTTGTTGTTTATCTTTTAGTTTAAGAATGGAGATTGTTTTTCAAACAAATTCAAGTGTTTGGAATAGTGATGATGTTTTTGTTGTTGGTTAAATTCATACTCTCTGCCAATTGCATCTTTACTTATAATTGGAACTTGATCAGAATCGTGGCCCTTGATTTTGTAACATTAGGTTCTTTGGGATCATTTTGAATTAAGATTCCTAATGCAATAGAATTTGTTTGAGAATTAATAGCTTCATTAGAATTGGATTTCAAGCCTTTTAGTAAAATTTGGATTGGGATGTTGTTTCCCTTTGATTGTGAATTTCACTAACTGCTTAGATGTGGTTGTATACATGAACAATGGCAATGAAATTCAAAGTTTGTTAATAATATCATGTTCAAAAGAACTTGGCAAGAGTCGTCAACTCTTCCTCATTATAAATAATGTAGCCATTATTACTTCCCAATAGCAATCAGTTTCTACTTACAAAAGTTAAAGCCATGGAGTACCCTTCCATCAAGAGGTGTAAACTCTTCCTGTAAACTCTTCCTCATATTATGAATATAATCTTCAAATTTAGACCTGATATAAGTATTTACAGATCAAAGCAAATATGCTCCTAACTTTCTAGAGAAATGACATAATAAACAACTTATTTTACAACATCAAGTCAAAGTTATTTGTGCAATTCCATAGCAATAATATGATTTTTCTGATTGTAGAAGCCAACAAAAGGTTGCATAACCAAGTTTACTCACTGGAATTTGCAAGCCCAACCATGTTGAGCGTATGGCTATCCTCCTTAAATCTATCTAATACAGTACCTTTGACAGCATCATGCGTTCCTTGTTTTCCTTTTGGAACAACCCTCCAGCATTCTATCACTTCCGGGCATATTCAACTGGTCTTGGAAAGGGAAGGACTACAGAATGTGGTACAGTTGAATGTGTGACCCTGATCAAAGCTTGCAGAGAGAAACAGACCCAAGTGATTCACTCGTCCTCCAAAACCAATCCCATTTGGGATGTCCTCTGAACTGAAATTCACGGCGCACTGCAGATAAAATGTACACCCAATATCTTAAGAGCATTACATGAGTGGAGGAACAATTAAATGCAATGTAAATAACTGAGATGCATTTGCTTTTTGAGTCAAATGTAATGCAACCAATAATATCACCCCATCAAGAAAAGCTTTTAAGCAATAATCTTAAAAACAACAAAAATTGGGTTCCTTAAAGCTCAAAATTCCACATGCATTTTAGATCATAGACCTCAAGGCCTTATAAAACCCAATTGACTAAACTTCCAATGTGATCAAACTTAATCCTATTTCCAATGTGATCAAACTTAATCTTATCTTAAAAAATCTGCCTCAATAGTCACTTAAAGAAAATCAGGATGACAATAGTCAGGCTGAAACGAATGACCGTTGAGTCAAAACCAAAACCTTGAGCAAGACTCACTGCTTCAGACTTCACTGGTTGTGCCCATTCTAGCAGATGACAACTGCTCTTACTGTCTTTTTTTATAAGTGACAATTGTTCTTACCATACACACAAATTTGAGGAGAACCTCCAAAGCATTTTCTAATAAATCACTTAGTGATGCTTATATACATAGGGCAGAGCATGGCCGCTTTAGGCAGTTCATTTCCGCTTGAAACATGTTTTCTTTTTTATCAGTTCCACTTGAAACAACATGTGAGCATTCAAAATCTAATAGCACTTTCACTTCCTCATAAATTTATAATGGCCAGGAGGATTCTTTCCAGGCTGAACAATATCCTTTCAAGATATATATATTTTTACTGATTTTTTTCTACTTAGTTACTCAACCGATAAATAATTAATGAACTTAATAATCAATAAACTTATTGAGGTAATAGGAGTGAACATTGTGACATTTAGGCAGACTTCAATCACATGCGAATATACAGAGTTATTTACTATCAGCAGGAACAAAAATCAAAGATGAGACTCATCTGAGATCATTCTATAGAAATCATAACCATAAACCTCCAACTTAGAACCATATGAAAATAATAGAAACTTACCCATTGTATATTATTGTTCGCTCCAGTAGGCCTAAATATAGATGCCTTTGGATATAGCTGAAAAAGAAAAGACTTCATGTCTCCATAGAAACCGCCATGCCTCTCCCAAGTCTGTGAAGCATAACCTCCACATACATAACCTTCTTTATCCTTAATAATCAATACAGTTGGCCCATCATCTTTTCTGCAGTTCAATTGAACAATTACCCATTCGACTCCTAGTTAAAAAATAGTAGCAGCAACCGAAAAACTGAAATAAAAATAGAAAGCATTAAACATTTGTATTTTCTTTTAGAGAAAGCAAAAAGGAAGTACCGTCAAAGCATTAACACCACTATAGAACACATCCATGTCTTTATAATTGAAGAACTCTTTACTTTATGGATAGGCATTGATGCCATTGTCTACAGGTTTCTTGCCACCACCAGTATCTTCTTAGACTAGCTAAGGAGATCATCTCAACTAAAGGTCAGGGCCTCAATGGAAGCTGTTACTACGAATTTGTACAGCAAAATCCACTTAGTCTAAGTATGCATAATCAATTTAATTTTAATGAACTATACGGAAATATCAAGAAAGGTCGGGACAGCACCACTACCAAAAAGGTAATTAGTGTATCTAGAAAAATATAACGCATTCTAATTTTTAAACTCTTTAAAACATAATAGGACTTTTGAACAGTCGGAATCTGACATTTTGAGAAAAATTTATGGATAATACATGTTACATTTAAGTAAGCTTGACATTAACAATCAACATAACGAGGAGTGAACTAAAGTGGCAATTAGTGCCAGTCGCCTTGTGTATATTGTTGATACTGATGTCTATAATGTTTTCCTAGCATTTATGTAACCATTACAACATGATCCCATGACTTCTCAAATATCAACATCAACGTTGAGTGTTGGAACAGAACCCATGAATCCCCTAGCCTCATTGTTCTTCTTTACATAGTTTGTAGGTGTTGTTTTGTTTGTTTAATACATAAGAAGTGCGAAACACGTCTGGAGAATCATTTTCTTCAAGAAATGCAATCTTGATCCAACCAAATTTAGCATTATTAAGTGCTAAAAAGAAAAAACATGATGAATGATTCTTATAAATAAAAGAAGCAGCAGAAGTGAAAGGTTTCCAGACCTCACAAGGCTAAGAAGGAAAAATCATACAAACAGTTTGGTGCAGTCATGTCACATTCCAAGTTACCTTTTTTTTTCTTTTTCTTTTTTGTCTATATCTGATAAAAGCTTCTTCTAAAATATATACAATACATGGTTTATTTTCTGAAAGGTATATATGAGCCCCAAACACCTAATTTTGGACTCAAAATAAAGATAATCACAAAGATGGAAATCAAACTCAACTCACAAGATATAGGACTGATATCAACAAATTTCAATGAGATCCACATAGTTACAAGATGATTGTATGAGAAGAGCAAGTTACCTTTTTTTTATAAAAGTAAAGAAGAGCAAGTTACTCACGATATACTGCCCAAGAATGTGTTGAAACTTAAGCCATTGTAAGCACTATGGTATAGAAGTTTCCATTCCTCCAATTCTTGAAGTGAAAGGGCTCCTCCAATATGCCAAGCATATTCCTTCCTCAATAACACCATATTAGAATCAACACTCTCCAAGTGCACTAGACAAGGAACTTGCGATCCTGGTCTCCCTGCACAAAATGGTAGCACATTAAAAAGAGTATTTTTTTTTTTTTTTCCTGAGATGTCCAAAAAACAGGACAATCATAAGAGTTAAGTATAGATTCTCCTAAACTGCTTCAGGATCCATAATATGCAGAACTGGAATATACCAAGTCCAACAATTTTCCATATGAAGTATTTAACGAACAACTGAAAAACATACAAACAGAGAAAGAGAGATGCTTTCTTCAAATATTGATCTTAGAATCCATATTCATATAAAAGAAAAGAAACACAACACAAGTAACAAGATATGTTAATCCCTACGACTAAAGTTCCGGCGTGTCAATGCCAATGAACTCTAGCTCAAATGGCACCTCACATTCTGCTAGGGAAGAAATTAGAAAAACGATAAATCTTATTGGTTGACACCACAAATTCCAACCCCAAAACCATATTTTGATTGAGCCTCAACAATTACAACCATACTTAAACTATTAGATAATCATAGTTAGTGATAACATCACTGTTATCTTTGCTATTATAGAACCAAACATGAGATTTTCATCTCATATGGCTCCTTTAGGGCCATAAATAAATCTATGGACTGGGTCTGTATTATTTATCATGGTTTATCGGATAATTAGGTTCAAAATCGAGTAAACGGCCCTGAATTAGACCACTTAAATTTGGACTGTTATATAATAAACAATTTTATTTAAAAAAAAAAATTAAAACTATATCTGAATTGATCTTATCCTTAATTTAATTAGTAAATATCCTCTCCTTGTAAAAGCAAGGAGAAGAGTGAGGTTGTTGATTCAAGACCCAATAGGTGTGTGTGTAATTACCAATCCAACAAAAAAAGAGGCAAATAAACAATAAAAGGGCAGTAAACCAAACACCACATGGTTTCTCATCAAATCAAATTTAAAAAATTCAAGTCCACTAAATTAACAAAATGCACATGTTAGATCTTAACTACAGTTTATCTGCTTATATTTAACTTCATGTTGTTGGCAACCATGACATGACATAATTTGCTTATTTAAACATAATTTTATTTCTTTAAAAAAGAGAACAACGAGAATCGTTAATTCCACAAAAGAAGTCTATTCACAGGTGTGAAAACCACGACCCGAGGATCAAATGGGCCTCAAAGTGTGACCCAACTGACAATGGATCAACCCTCTCGATTTGAAGGTTGATTGTACATGTAAATAGAGTCGCCACTTATTTTAATTATTTGGACAAAATAAGAAATTCCACAATAACAATAATTCCTCTTTATTCATCTTTGAATTTGTACAATTGCCAATGAATTTGTAAAAAGAAAGAATTACATGTAAATGAGTTTCTTAGTTACAGTCTAGTAAAAGGAAAAACAGTTTGTTTGTAAGACACTTTGTAATACGAACCCTCAATTCAAAGATTCGGAGGCTTGGTTATAAAATGGGAAGGTGTTTGCACCCCATTTTACCCGACATACGTTGGTCTTCTAAATTAAGCTTGGCCAATATTCAAATCATGTCAAAGTATATAAACTCATGTTTGCACCACAATCGAATTTTAATGTTCAAGTTGTTGTTTAATTTATTTCATGTGAAATATCATGTTATAGTCATATAAGCATGGTATTCAAGAAAAAAAACAAAACAATCAAATACAAGTAAATAAATTTCAGTTTAGAATTTATACTTGTATTATTGTATGGCTTGTAAGGAATACCTCATAATTGCTTGTATAGCTTAAGAAGAATTGCTTGTATAGTTTGCGAGGAATGCTTGTATGGCTTAGGGGTCAAAATGTGATTTTTGGGAAATTTGGGGCCAAAATGTGATTTTGTGGAATTTTGGGGTTGAAATGTAATTTTGGAAGTTTGGGGATGTTTTTGTAATTTATGTGAAGTGTGGATTGGTTGGGTTTTGGTTTTGGACTTGGATTGAGTGTGAGTGTGAGTGTGAATGTGAGGCTTTATTTATTTTGGGATTGGACTTAATGAAATAGATTTAAGTTGGCCTTGATTGGGTTAAATGAGGAGGCAGACCGGTCCATACTGAACTTGGTAGGGTTTTACTTAAAAACCGGGTCGGGTTGGGTTGACCTAATCCGATCCATCTCTTTCTCCTTCTTTTTTTCCTCCAGCCGCCACTCCTTTTTTTTCTCTCTCTCTCACGGTTTCTTTTTCTCTCTCACAGAAACTCTCTAATCTCTCCCTATCACCGAAACTTCATGGCCAAGAGCAAGAGCTCATGCTCGAGCTCCAGCTCCGTTTGCCACTCACCACCGCCGCTCTTCACCGCCACCAGTGGTGGAGGATTTTGGCTCGGCAAGGCCGAGCCTTGCCTCTCTCTCTCTGCTTTTTCTCTTCTCCCTCCCTCTCGGCTTCTCTCTTTTCTTTCTTTCTCTCACTCAGCTTTGAATAGTGAGTTTGGGGTGGTGGTTTTTTGGGTGAAACCGTGTGGAGGGTCGTGGGTTTTGTGTGAATTGTGGGTTTAGGTGTTCGGTTGTAGACTTTGGTTTTTTGGATGAAGCCGTGTGGGGTGTAATTGGGTAATGGTGGTGTTGAGGGGTTGTTTCGTCACCGATCTGTGAAGGTGGCTTGGGTTCAATTGGTTGAGGATTTTGTAGGATTAGGCCATATATTGTGGATTTGATGTTTTGGGTTTGGAATTGTGATGGTGTTGCTGGATTTTTTATGAGCCCATGTGGGTTGTGGGTTGATGTTTTGTGTGTAATCAAGACCATAGAGGTATTGGGTTTTGGCTGTGTATGGGTAATTGTGAACCCGTGTGTATATGGTGATGATGGTGTGTGTGTGTGTGTTCGGGTAGTGGCTGTATTGTGAAGATGAGGTTCGGTGTAGGCTTTGAATCAATGGGTGTTGTGTTTTTGGAATTGATCATGGAAGAGGGTGGTGATGTGTTGTTCTGCTGCCTTTCCCAAACGGGTTGTGTGTGTAATTGTTGGCTTGTTTCCCGATTGTGAAGATGTGAGATAGGAATTATAGTGAATCCAAGTAGGGATGGCAATGGGGCGGTATGGGTCGGGTTTCGACCCGCCCCACCCCTGACCCGCCCCGTTAAAAAAACCCATTAAAAAACCCGTTAATCACCCCGCCCCGTCTGTTTCAACGGGTACCCGTTTAACCCGAACCGACGGGTACCCGACCCGATTCGAAGAAGCTCATCTTTATGCCTCCAGAGAAGAAATGGAAAATCTCTATACCCGTGGGTACCCGACCCGATGATCCCTTGAACAACGGCAAGTCGTTTTCGAATTACCGTAGCGCCACCACCCTCTCTCTTCGCCGATCCTCGTGAATTCGGCGGAGTCCGATCCTCTACTCTCGCCTCCACCGTATCGAGATCTCCGAAACGCTAACGTCCCCGAGAGCTCCTACATCGAGCCGCCAGCGTACGCGGACGTGAGTTTCAGTCCATTGGATGGGGATACTGTCAGCGACGTCAACGGCGTTGACAGCCCTAGCCGGAACTCGGAGAAGACTGAGAGATACAGAGGATTTGTTGATTGAAAAACCCGGAACTCGAAACTCGGGTCTGTTTAGGATTTTCAGGATTTTTTTTTTTAATAGTTCGGGTCAGATTGAAAAACCCGACCCGTTTAAAACCCGATTAAAACCCGTTTCAGTTTTAAAAACCCGATCCGAAACTCTATTACGTAAACGGGGCGGGGCGGGGCGGGTTTTTTGGGACGGGGCGGGTCGGGTACCCGCGGGTAGCGGGTTTGTTGCCATCCCTAAATCCAAGTGTATAGATTACCTGTTGTTGTGGTTGCTTTTTTTGTTTATACGGATGCTCCTAAAAGAAAGAAAGAACAATGAATGATAATAATGTGAGAATACTTTGTATTGAAACAGCAAATAAAAATACAGAAAAGAAAGAAATCACTCCCTGCTTTGTTGTTGTTGTTGTTGTGTGCTCCTTGTTGACCATGATTGTGTGCTCATGCTCATAAAAGAATACGTAAAACCAAAAAAATAGTGTTAGTATCTTCAATTAAAGTAAACTGTAAGAATGACTATAAAAGAAACGATACATTGATTATCCCTTAATCTTACCTATGCTCCCTGTCGTTTTATGATTCTCCTTTCCATTTTTATATCAAATGAATCAGAGCCCTAAAATCTCTTTTTTGATATTATCTCTTTGTTTAAATCTTGAATTTTCAAATTATCACCAGTTGATTATTAAATATTCACAGATAATTGGTGATCTTCTTAATTCCTTAAAATACTGAATGATTTAATTAAAAAATTCAAATGTTTTAATTAATTAATTAATCAACAATTATCCAATTAACTTGTTCAGTTTATCCAATGTGTCAGAGTCCATGATAATTTAATACTTTGAGCCAATAAGATATTTACACCTTATTAATTAAAATTAATCTAATTAATGGACCAATCATAATTAATTTGGATTAATCTTATGTGCTCAATGCCATTTTATTATTATGCACTCTGTTTATTAAAACTTCAACTGAATATAATTTTCACACACGTGATCCGATTCAAACACATAACGCATCATTTCAATTGTCTCAACTTAAAGATCTGTTTAATTACTTTTAGTTGTCGATCAGACGGTAAAAAACATTGTTGGTTTAAAACCCTAATTTAAGCAAGTTGTGCACTTTCCGTTTTTAGAATTTTAATTTGTGAAAACCCTAGTTTGTGTGAAAGTTAGAATGTAGGTAGCAAAATTGGGTGCCAAGAACAGGGTATAACTAGAAATTCATATTTCTTTGTACTGAATAGACCTAAATACCATCAAAATGTAAAACAATATAACTACAAAACAGCAGCCCAAAAAATACACAAATCTGAAGATAAGCAGAAAACCTGCATCAGGAGGAATCAACAAGCTTCCGAGGAACTTCTTAACAGATGGGAGAAGAGTACACCAATTTCCGAAATCTTCAAAAGACATACTTTTTTCAGAACATCCATCATCGTGCTTCGAAAAAGTTGCAGCATTAAGAAATATGTCCGCAACGTCCTTATGTGAACTTGGTCCAAGTTCAGCATCTTTCGTGGAGAATATAGTCTCAAACATCGCAATTAAAACAGATTCCAGATCAGACCTGACATTAAGCTCCCAATATGATTATCACCAACACAACCCAAAAAACAAAAAACACCAATCCAACTATCTTACAAGTTTTTATACCAAATTATGACTAAATTTTATGCAATTAGTCATAGAATCAAATTTAAATATAAACACAGCATAAAGCTAAACAAATTTCAATGCCAAAAAAAAAAATAAAAAAATCCTAGACCTAGAATACTACCTCCCCAAGATGCCATCGCCAGACACGTCTACTAATTGGTAAATGAACTCTTCAATCTCATCTTTAGTTCCTTTCTCATAAGTTCCCTGCAATACACAATAAGCATTATAAAATGTAGGCTGTAATTAATCAAGTATAAAAAGTAGGATTGATTCATTTAATTTTATTTAGAACTCGGAGCTCATCACCAAGCTATATTACATGTTTAAGCTTTATTCATTTTTGTGTCACGCAAAATTGAGCTTGTTCGCAAGCTACTTGATTAATAAAGTAAACACCTAAACTAAATTTTTTTACCTTTCACAAATCTATACTAATATTTAATAACTAAATTATAGTTGAGTTTGTATTATTAGAATTAACCATAATAACAATTAGATTCAGCAATCTTGTTATGTAAAAAATAATACATAATTTGTACTAGGAAATGGAAGTTACTTTAGCAATAACGAGGTCTTGAAAGGAGAGGCGTTGATCCTGGCGTTGCTGAGAGAGTAAATCGAACATTCGGTCACCGAGAGGACCATGGAGTCCAAAGTATCTCTTAGAGAAAAATGAAGCAAATGTTGAGTGTTGAAAATTTTGGGGATTTGGAAAGGTGAAAGAGTGAGCGAAGAAAGAGACCTTGAAGACTGAGGGAAAGATGTATTTGCCATCGCTCTGTGATTGGGCAGCCAGGGACACGAACAAGCTCTACAAGTTCCTTTTGAGAGAAAATAAAATAATAATAATAATGAATTGGTAAATTAATTAACCAAATTATAATAACATATATATATATATATACATAGAGAGAGAGAGAGAGAGAGAGAGAGAGAGAGAGAGTGACCTGGAGGCCGAAGCGTAGCGGGAATTGGCAGGAGGTGACTGAGCGTTGCCCATTTTGGTCGCCTTGAACCGCTTTGTCTCCGGCTCTGGAAATGGAATATCGATTTTTGTTTTTATAGTTTCTTAGACTTTCTAACTTTTTTGTCCTGTGTTTTGCGGTATTTCGCAATGCCCCCTAACTTTTTTACATTTATATTTAACACACCTCTCTCCATATGTGGGATGGGATGTCTTATTTTATCAATTTAATGATAGTCTCTCCCTCTCCTTATTCACTAACACTAAAAAATATAAAAATTACTTAACATAAAAGAAAAATTGAAGGAAAATAATTTTGTTCTCAATAATGGCTCACATGACCTATTATGATTAGTGTGACCTATTATGTACAATTACCATTAGTCTTATTAAATCATCAATGATCGGGAAGGTGAATAATAAGTGACCTTGATAGGAAGTCTACAATTTGACCCAAACATGCATTTGAATTAATGGGCAAATTTGATTACAACCATGGACAAGCCACTAGGAGATTAGCCAATAGAAATCTAATGTAGTCATTTCTTCCCAGATCGCTACCCTTCATGCAAGAAATCTAATAATTAATTCCTCTATAATTTAAGTCAATTTCAAATTAAGCCATTGTTTTTTTTAAGTAATTAAAATCATGAACTTTTAAAATATTTTTAATCTACACTCTTAATGAATCACTATTAATTAAAATAAAATAAAATCACATACGAGAACCTATATAAAAGTAAAAAATAAAAAATCATTTTCAGAGTTTTAATGAGATATTGAAACTTTAAATATACATGTTAAAAAAGTAAGATGTAAAATGAGTGAAATATTAAAAAGTATTACATGAATTGAAAATTTCAAAAAATAAATAATTTCTTTATTTTGTCTCTTAGGTATATCCAAACTGTATCACATGATTTATGTACTCCATGTTTATTTTGTTTGGTTAGAAAAAACAGGTTTGCAATAAAATAAAGGAAATAGTTTACCTCTAACCCACTATGTGGCAATCAAATAGACCATCTACATGTATTTTTAGTCACATGACATTTTTAATAAGTCATATAACTTTTTTAAATAATATAAGTAGATAGTCTGTTTAATTACCATATAATAGGTTGAAAGATAATTCCTCCAAACCGAATTAGATGTAAACTCTGTTGACATCAATTTCAACCATTCTATATGTATTTATTAAGTTATATTAAATTTCAAGAATTACATGATTCGTTAAATAGACACCTGACTTATTTACTAAAAATAGTTACAATTAAAATTAATGACACATTTAATAATATTTGTCTTGATGTAGACACATTTAATCATTACCTAATTAGTAACTGGTTAATGTAATAAAAAAGCATGGTTTCCAAATTTATCACGAAAAACAAAAGGAAGAGTAAATAGTACGTGCAGTATATAGATCTTAGAAAGCCACTCGAGTTTGCTCCAAGTTCAATGCAAATTCTTATCCTCTCAGCCTCAGATTTTACAATTCCAAAGACATTTTTCAAAGCGGCGGGAAGAACGACACTGTTTTTTTCCTTTTTTCACGACACGAATGAACTCCAAAGAATCCGATATATGCAGATTTTGCTGAGCCTTGATCTGTAAGTAGGGATGGCAATGGGGCGGGTTTGGGGCAGGGATCCTATCCCCGCTCCCGCCCAGTTATCCCTGCCCCATCCCCTATTCCTGCCCCGCCCCGTTCTCGGGGGAACTTTCTTCCCCCCATCCCCGCCCCACAGGATACCCGCGGGTACCTGCCCTGCCCCAATATGAATTTTCATTTATTATTATTTTTTTTGTTTCACTCTTTTTGGCTAAATTACATGAAACAAAAAAATTCCATTAGTATGACAACAATCGATTTACTAGTTAATCAATTTGCCACTAATCTATTTACTAGTATCAATTTACATGAGATAACAATCCACGCTTGAATGTTTAAAAATATAATAATCTCTTAATAATATTATGACTAAATGTTCCAAAATACCATTACTAATATTCCAAAATAATATTAATAATCTCATAATTTATTTACCTACATCAATTTACTTGAAAATCTAAGTACTGTGAGTATTTATATGTGGGGAAACTAAGTAGGGTTAAAAGACTAAACCATGTTTTTATTAATCTATTATAAACGGGTTGGGTACTGGGTGGGGGATGCCTCCCCCGACCCCACCCTAAACCTGCATGGGTTTTTAAAACATCCCCCACCCCCACCCTTACCCCATTATAATAGCGGATCGGGTAAAACCCATCCCATTAGGGGCGGGGCGGAGCGGGTACCCACGGGTCAGATGCAAATTGCCATCCCTATATGTAAGTCCTATAATGTCCCACATTTTTCTTCAATTCATTGCTTTGCTCATTGATCTACTAGATTAATCATATCAAACCTTGTATTTACACATCACTATATAACTAGGTTTTGTTTTGTTGGTGAGGAAATTGTAGAAATTAACCTTGATTCGTAGTGCTTGATCTTTGAAATTCTCAAATTGTTGGACCTAGGAGTTTTTTATTTTCAACTAGATTCTCTGCTACCAAACAGAGCTATAAAATGGTGCAAAAGTTTGAGTTTTTTTATTTATTTTTAAGGTAGTGTTTGTTGGGAGGTTTTAGTTGTACATTAATTTAAGTGAATTCTTCAAAAAATGGTTTTTTTTTTTTGAAAAAATAGTAGCAGCAGCGGTCGAACGAAACAAAGTTTGTTCTGTACCATTACCTGACACCTCGTAATATAGACCAAAGAGAAACTACAAAACTGGACCTTTTATCTATGGCTGAAAGATTCAGATTTCAGAGGCACCAAAGATCATGTCCATTTGACTGGTTCAATCACTGCGCTTTCCATGAAAATACCCATCGGAAACAGTGGCTATATATCCAGGAACCCAAACATGTTTGACCAATTTTTTTTCTTCAATAATTTTTTTACTATTAAAAAAAAAGCCACTTATTTTATATAAAATACATGTATTATTATTTATTAAGATAATGGACGAAGTCATTCATATTCATATATATATATATATGAATACTTAAGAAGGTTGAATATTGTTATTTTTGGGTATATATCATGTGATTTTGTAAAAAGAAACAACAACAAGAAGAAATCTGTTACAGTTAATAAATAATAAAAACTCACAGTGAATGCAGAATGAAAAGATCAAGTCTAGCGTTTGACGCTATCTCCTTAAAACAGATTGCGCCCCTCACACTATTAACTTAGTGGTGCTTTGAGACTCATGGACGTCTGTCTCCCAGGATAAAATGATCTTCGCACGCAGAAGAAGCACAAGCAATCTCCGTGCACAACGAACGTAACAAGTGTCTCTTTCTCTCTCTTTATGCAAATGGGACTCTCAAAGTTGTAGGAAAATAACTAACTCAAGGTATATGTAAGTAATATTTTAAATGAATGAGGGGACACTCTATTTATAGATAGAGTCATACCTTTTCAGAAAAGACACAACATTTGGGAAAAAACAATGTATTAATAAATACATAAATTAGATGGACTGGGCCTAACCCACATGGGTCTGCTTGGCCCACTTTTAGGAGGCAATTTCTCATTCACTCCTAACCATTTTTCCAACAATCCCCCACATGAATAGAAATTGAACAAACACAATGCAAATGACAATGCAGACACAGAGAGAGTAGAAGAAAAGTTACTGTATCGGGAGAGGTAGCTTTTGGCTTTGAACCTTCCTTTGTGAAAGACTATCGGATATACTGGCTAACCGGTGAACATGATGTCTTGAACCGTTCAGCCGTTTGTGTATACCAAGACAATAGAATTCACACAGCTCCTTTTCGAACACAGTTAGTTCTCATTATTGTGCTCATTTTGGCCCTTAGCACCTTCCTAGTTTCATGAGTGTTTTAGAGAATTCAGCCTTAAAATTCTCATTGAAGCGGCCACATTTCACACTCACATAGGTGATTTCTTATTAAGAGTATCCTGCTGCTACCCCACTTGGATTTCCAAGGTATAAGAATCATTAAAAGCATAGCTTATCCTAAACTTTTACAGGCATCACTATTTCATCATAGGAATGGATAGGAGATGTTATCTCCATAGTGATACTACCAAGTCCAACACAATTCGGTTGTCCCTTTGAACCTAGATCTTGGGATCTCCAGTCAGCTAGGTAGGGTTGCCATTATGGGACTTAAATTATAGGCTTTAAACCCATTCCCCTTGATGAGCAGTTTACACGCTCTCCACTCAAACCTTTGGTTAACGGACCCGCTATATTATCTTTCGACTTTATGTAGTCAATGGAGATAATGCCATTTGAGAGCAACTGCCTTACAGTATTGTGTCTTCGACGAATATGTCGAGACTTACCGTTATACATATAACTCTGTGCCCTACCAATTGCTGATTGGCTATCACAATGTATACAGATAGGTGGCACAGGTTTTGTCCACATCGGCATATCCTCCAGGAAATGACGAAGCCACTCTGCTTCTTCTCCTGCTTTATCCAGAGCGATAAATTCCGATTCCATTGTGGACCTTGCAATGCATGTTTGTTTAGAAGATTTCCAAGATACAGCTGCACCACTAAGTGTAAAGACATATCCATTTCGTGGATTTTGTGTCATTTGTATCAGATATCCAGTTTGCATCACTGTACCCTTCTAGTACAGCTAGATATCTTGTGTAGTGCACACCATAGGTTAGGGTGTATTTCAAATACCTTAAAACCCTAACTATTGCCTTCCAGTGGTCTTCCCTTGGGTTACTCGTGTATCTACTCAGCTTGTTGACAGAATACGCTATGTCTGGTCTTGTGCAGTTCATTATATACATAAGACTGCCAATTATCTGAGAATACTCTAATTGAGATATGTCATTCCCTTTATTCTTAGTTAGATGTAAATTTACATCAATAGGTGTTTTCATTGGACTGTCATCATATCTCCCAAATTTCTCAAGTACCTTCTTAATGTAGTGTGATTGAGATAAAATAAGTCCATCAGATGTTCTAGTAATCTTGATTCCTAGTATCACATCTGCAACACCTAAATCTTTCATGTCGAACTTACTATTCAACATCCTTTTGGTAGCTTTAATGATATCATTATTGCTACCCATAATGAGCATATCATCAACATAGAGACATACAATGACATAGCCACTTGTGGTATTCTTGACATACACACACTTGTCGCATTCATTGATTCTAAACCCATTTGACATCATTGCATTGTCAAATTTCTCATGCCATTGCTTTGGAGCTTGCTTTAATCCATACAAGGATTTCACAAGTCTACACACTTTCTTTTCTTTTCCAGGAACAATAAACCCTTCTGGTTGTTCCATATAAATCTCTTCATCCAATTCACCATTCAAGAATGCAGTCTTAACATCCATTTGATGTATCTCTAGATTATACAACGCTGCAATAGCAATTAACATTCTAATGGATGTTATTCTTGTAACTGGTGAATATGTATCAAAGTAATCCACACCTTCCTTTTGTTTGTAACCCTTTACAACAAGTCGTGCCTTGTACTTGTCAATAGATCCATCAACTTTCATTTTCCTCTTGAATATCCATTTATATCCTAGAGGTTTACAACCAGGTGGTAGATCCACCAGTTCCCAAGTATGATTTTGTAGGATGGATTCAATTTCACTATTGACAGCCTCTTTCCATAGAGGAGCCTCTGGCATAGACATTGCTTCCTTGAAACTTTGAGGTTCATCTTCTAACATAAAAGTTAGAAAATCTGGACCAAACGTTTTTGATGTTTTTGTCCTCTTACTACGTCTAGGCTCAACCTCATTCCTTTTTTCCATCAACTCTTGATCATGAGAGGTACTAGACGTAGATTCTAAATTCCTTTTAAGGGAATTTGTTTCTTGTGTAGATTTACATGGAAATATTTCCTAAAAAAATGAAGCATTCCTAGATTCAATAATTGTATTCACATGCATGTCAGGAATATTAGATTTATGAATCAAAAACCGATATGCACTACTGTTATGGGCATAACCAATGAAAACACAATCAACTGTTTTTGGTCCTATCTTTACCTTTTTGGGAATATGAACCGCCACTTTAGCCAAGCACCCCCACACTTTTAAGAATTGATAGGAAGGCGTTCGGCCTTTCCATAATTCATAAGGTGTCTTGTCTAATTTCTTTTGAGGCAACTTATTGAGAATATAATTAGCGAAAAGAATAGCTTCCCCCCACAAGTTCTGTGGTAATCCAGAACTTATCAGCATAGCATTCATCATCTCTTTCAAGGTTCTATTTTTCCGTTCAGCAACTCCATTTTGCTGAGGTGAATAGGGTGCAGTGGTTTGATGAACAATAGCATGTTGTGAACAGAACTCACCAAAAGGTGATTCATATTCCCCACCTCTATCACTCCTAAGAACCTTTATCTTTTTATTGAGTTGATTCTTAACTTCTTTCTTATAATGAATGAAACTCTCTAATGCCTCATCCTTGCTTCTTAGCAAGTACACATAACAGTACCTTGTGCAATCGTCTATGAATGTGACAAAATATTTCCAACCTCCTCTAGTTTGAACAAATTTCAAATCACATACATCACTATGTATTAATTCTAGAGGATCACTACTTCTTTCAATGGAATGAAAGGATGTTCTCGTTAATTTAGCCTCCACACAAGTTTCGCATTTATGATTACTATCAATTTGAAATTTTGGCAATAAATTTAAATTGATTAATCTATGCAAAGTTCCAAAATTAACATGACCCAATCTTCCATGCCAAACATTAGATGACTCAAGCAAATAGGCAGAAGATTTGTTCTTATTCTCATTTATAGGAACAATGGTCATCACATTCATTTTGAAAAGATCATCGCTTAAATACCCTTTTCCCACAAGCATTCCACTCTTAGTGAGTAAGAATTTGTCAGACTCAAAGACCAACTGAAAACCATTCTTGCTTAACAAAGAACCCGAAACAAGGTTCTTGCGAATGTCTGGCACATGCAGCAAATCATTGAGGGTCAGTTCTTTTCCAGAACTCATCTTTAGGACCACCTTTCCCTTTCCTTCAACTTTAGAAGTCGAGGAGTTTCCCATGAAAAGTTGTTCTCCATATTCCACAGATTGATATGTAGAAAATAATTTCTTGTCTGAACATATATGATGAGTGGCCCCAGTGTCCACCCACCATTCATTGGTATTTTTTACCAGATTTATTTCAGACACTTGTTCGATAGACATTTTATTAAACAAAATTTTATTCAAACAGAATTCTCAAAATTCAATTTAAAATATCTCACAGAAATTTTGAATTTATTAAATGAATTTAATAAAGACAAAATAGACAAAGAACAAGTTATATAAACAAAATAAATATATTACGCAAACAACTTATATACTTCAACAACAAAAGTCACCGTACATATATATATATATATTGAAGTTTTCACTGTTTCGGAAAAACCAAAAACAAATAAAACGTTTAACAATTATTCATATAATATAATAATTCAAAAAGTATGTTACAGTTATTGTTGCGAACTGCAGAAATGTTTCAGTAATAACAACGCAATAAAGACAAATTACTTCAACTCTTTATATCATTCAAACGACGGAAACCGTATAATATCACCGAACAATATGAAAACCCAACCAATGAAACTTTGCACAAACAGTTACAGTATCAATATCAATATCACCGAAACAAATATTAACGCAAACTCGTAAACAAAATCAAAGTCAAATTGTTAAAATCCTGGGTATGTAGTATCAGAAAGAAATTCGCAGCCAACAATTTTAATAACCATAACAGAGTAAAATTTCACAAAAATTGCACAGTAAAATTTACACAAATTGTTTTAAGATTGTTGGGTATATATCATGTGATTCTGTAAAAAGAAACAACAACAAGAGGAAATCTGTCATAGTTAATAAATAATAAAAACTCACAGTGAATGCAGAATGAAAAGATCAAGTCTAGCGTTTGACGCTATCTCCTTAAAACAGATTGCGCCCCTCACACTATTACCTTAGTGGTGCTTTGAGACTCATGGACATCTGTCTCCCAGGATAAAATGATCTTCACATGCAGAAGAAGCACAAGCAATCTCCGTGTACAATGAACATAACAAGTGTCTCTTTCTCTCTCTTTATGCAAATGGGACTCTCAAAGTTGTAGGAAAATAACTAACTCAAGGTATATGTAAGTAATATTTTAAATGAATGAGGGGACACTCTATTTATAGATAGAGTCATACCTTTTCAGAAAAGACACAACATTTGGGAAAAAACAATGTATTAATAAATACATAAATTAGATGGATTGGACCTAACCCACATGGGTCTGCTTGGCCCACTTTTAGGAGGCAATTTCTCATTCACTCCTAACCATTTTTCCAACAGTTATAATATGACTTGACTTTGGAAGTTTGGTGGCTTCTTCTAGTGGTATTAGGTGACCAAGTACTACTTGGTGTGTTAAATGGTGGCGCACAAAGTGACGCAGTACGGAAAACGTGAAAGGGCTAGATCTTGTTCTAGCTAAACAAAGATTTGGCTCATGTAATGAATGGTGTTGGCAACTACATGGTGAACCCATAAAGAGGGCACTAAAATGCAGTGAAGTGGATTTTCAGATAATTGAAAGGTATTACGGAATATGATATTTTATTTTCAAGACAACAGGAGATTAATTCAATTGTAGGATATGTGGATGTAGACTATGTAGGTGATATGGATGACCCTCATTTCTCAAGGCGTCTTTTGAGATTGAGTTAAGCCCGTTGGACTTTAACAGACAGAAGGTCTACCCATGTCATATGTTCACACTATCAAGAGGGCCTATTTGTTGGAGATCCACATTACAATCCAAATTAGTCATGTCCACTACAAAAGATGAATACATGGTTGTAGCTGAAGCTGCAAAGGAAGTAGTATGGTTAAAAGGACTAGCCAAAGAGCTTGGTTTGAATCAAGGTGGGGTTCAGATATATTGTGACAGTTAGAGTGCCTTTATTTGGAAAAAAAACTTTAGGTTTATTATGCCAGGACAAAACACATCGATGTTAGGATCCACAAGATAAGAGAGTTGATTGTTATATGAGATATTGTTCTCTAGAAAATTCACACTTTAGAAAATACAATAGATATGTTGACAAAGTTGGTTACTACAGCCAAATTCAAGTATTGCTTGGACTTGGTCAATGTTTGCAGTTCAGTGATAACCCTTAGGGGCTAAGGTGGTGGCAAGAGAAGTTTCGTTCGTGAAGCTTGAGCAAATTTAAGTCAAGGTGGAGATTTTATTATAACATGGCTTGACTTTGGAAGTCGGAGGCTTCTTCTAGTGGTAATAGGAGACCATGTACTACTTGGTGCATGTGTTGAATGTCGTGACACAAATGACTTCGAATCCAAGTCCTAATTGAATTAGTAAGTGTGGCCCACGAAAATTGTGCTCCTAATACTAGCCGACTATATTAGCTATATATATGAGTCCTTGTTACTCTTAAGTTGTGCCACATAAAAATTTGAATATTAGTGAATTTGTTTCTCTTGGTTATTATTGGTGAGAAAGAGGTTATAGTGTATTTGGGGTTTGAGTTTTTTGAGAGAGTCCTAGTATCTCTGTTGTAATCTCCCTATATTTCTTAGTGAAAAATTTTCTATGTCGCCGCTCGTGGATGGAAGCATATTGCTGAACCACATAAATTCTTGTATTCTTCGTTTGTGTGTTTGATCTCTTTCTTTCTTCTTTAATCTTGCACAAACAATTATTTTTCACAACAAATATTGTCTCACATCACACATCATCTAGATGTGGATATATATCCACAAATTATGGATATTAATCTCCACAAATTGTGGACTTCAACATCTACAAATATTTACAATTTGTGGATATATATTTACACTTAAGTGTTGTGTAAAGTGGTATGAAATAAGAGACAATTATTGCCCCTTTAAGAATGCTATGTCTAATAAATTAGCTCAAGCATTCAATACTTTAAATATTCAAAGGAGTGTGCAATAGGAAAAATATAACAACTTTTTATTAAAAAAACAAAAACAATTCTCAATGTAGGACTTGTTACACTCTCCCTTATTTATAGAATAATCATACCATTTCTTTCATTCTTTCAATGTTGGAATTACAATACTTCTTCTAAAAAAAAATTCCATTCATTTTTCCAACATGGGACTTGCATGTTTTTTAAATCATTTGTATTTTAAATTTAATTATGACACCATCACGTCTGATATAAAAACCCTCAACCTCTAATTTTCCAAGGGATATTAATATAACATATTGAGAGTTGAAACATCACTTAACCCAAAAGCTTAAATCATGTGAATTTAAGTCCAATTATGTTGTTTCTAACCATTTAGAACGGTTGGTTATAGACTATAGAGGTAGATATTCGATACAAGAATGGATTCTAAACAACGTCCTGAAACATTGGCCCAATATCAAAATATCAATCGGTGTAATAAACCATAACAAAATGACTCAAAAAAAAAAAAAAAAAAAAAAAAAAAAAAAAAGAAAAAGAAAAGAAAAGAACAAGATATGCCAAATTTGAACTAATAAACCATAACACCGAATCCACCTGATCTTCATGAAAACAGCCCCATCGATGCCGCACTCGCTTACTCTCTTC
Organism: Fagus sylvatica; assembly: GCA_907173295.1. Lineage (NCBI taxonomy): Eukaryota > Viridiplantae > Streptophyta > Magnoliopsida > Fagales > Fagaceae > Fagus > Fagus sylvatica. The sequence goes on along the minus strand of OU015762.1, from coordinate 50,365,048 downwards.
TTCTTCTTCTCTGCTCATTCTGTTCAGAACCCATCAAAAGAAAAATTAGCTTTAAGAAATTTTGAGAATTTCTGGAGAACATCAACGTTGTGGTGTGCAGGGACTTTGATGTCGATTTTATATATGATTTCGATTGGGTTTTGTTGGTCTTAAAGACTAGAATCCCTTCCTTAATATAAATAATAATAAAAAAAGGACTACAATCCTTAATATTAACGTGAGAGAGATCAATTCATTTTAATTATTGATATATTTTTTTTATATATTATATATGACATGACTAGACAACGCGGTAAAACGGTAAAAATGGGGCCGTTTTTGCAAAATAATACATATTTTAATATTATTTTGCTGAATGTTTCTCAACTGAAATAAATTTGAAAAATAGACTTTGTGTTTTCTAAACACAAGTTTGAATACCAATCTTGTATTTTCTAAATACAAGATTGGTAAAACTGCTAACCAAAGCCCTAACCGAATAAACCAAAATTGTACTTTCTCATTCACTTTCAACCCCTCTCTCTCTCTCTGTCACTTTCATGTTTGTCTCTTTCTCTCTTCACTTTCACATTTTCAGATTTTCTGTCTCTCTCTCTCTCTCACACTTTCACCCCAGCCAGCCACCCTCCCCGTGCCACCAGCCCCAGCGCCACCAGCAACCGCACCACCACCCTCCTCATTCCAGCATCCCCTGCGGCACCACCCCCTCGCGCGCCAGCCCACCGTGCCAGACCCACCGCTCCACCAGACCACCGTGCCAGCACCTCCACGCTCCGCCAGCACCCTCGCGCGCCAGCCCACCGTGCCAGACCCACCGCTCCACCAGACCACCGTGCCAGCACCTCCACGCTCCGCCAGCACCCTTCACCGCCAGATCTCTCTCTCTCTGAACCCACTTTGGAGTTTTCACCAACTAATGGGTATCAACAATTCTCTACTCTTTTCCTTTTTGGGTTTCAGTTAAATGCGTGTGGTTTTCTTCTTTCTCCAATTCAGTTTCTGGGTCTTTTTTTAGATGATCGTTTAAACCCAATTTGGAATACTGACAAGCAAGTGATTGATATGATTTTTTATTATTGATTTGAAATATGTAATGTGTCTTGGAACTGTTTGATACGCAATTGGGTTTCTGGGTTTTTATTGATTTTTGTTTATTATTAGTATATCAGCTTGCTTGCATTGAGTTAAAGTTCCAAGCTTTGATTTTGGTTCATTTAAAAAAAAAAAAATTGTAAATTTTCTTGGTGTTGGTGGGTTTGATTTGATGAGCTCATTGTGGGAATAGATTTGAAATGAGCTTCAAATTTGTAGAACTGGGCTTGCGTGTACTTTTGCATTGGGAATAGATTTGAAATGAGTATCTATGTAAGAATGGATTTCACTTGAAGACTTGTTCTTGTTGTAAAATATGGTTGAGAATAATATTAAAATTCAGATTTTGATCATGCATGGTTCTTGTGCTGATTCTTTTTTTTTTTTTTGGTTATGTGTTTTTCTCATTTACGATCTTCAGCTTAATTACTACGCGAATAGGCTCTGGTTAGGTTGGCTGTTTCTGCTATCACCAATCTGAGATATGTTGATTTTCATCTTTATTTGCCCAAGAAATAATATTTGAATTAAAGGAAAAATGATGCATAATTATGCTTAAGGTATTCAGAAATAAATTAGTGGGCTAATGCAACAAACCTGTATCTAGTAACAAAATAGTGAAGGAATGTAGAAACTTTAACTATGCCCAATTCCTTTCCAGGACACAGCGTGCCTCCAGCTCCAAATAAGAAGCAGTGTTTGTGAGACTCCAAGCTCTTATCCTGTATTCCATTTCATTAATAGATACTTTTTAACGATATAGAAACGCAAAATAGAAAAAGCTTAGTTTATCTAATTAACTAACCAGCCATCTCCAAGGATTGAATGTAGAAGGCTCTGGATAGAAGCTTGAATCATAGTTGATCCCCCTTGTGAAAAGATATATTTTCCATCCTTTCGGAATGAAGAATCCTGAAAAACCCAATAGAAATATAACAAATTAACTAAACAATCACTTCCCATTATGGTTTTACACCTACACATGCATGTAGTTTGCGATGTGGCCAAACCTTAACTTCAAAGACTATATCATATATGAAGTTATAGGTTTGTTGAGTCAACATACCATTCAATTCCACATCTTGTGTTGTCTTCCTCAGTACTCCATTAACCACAGTGGCCAACCTTGAGGTTTCAAGGATCACCTGTACCAAGAGCATAGGATCTATATCTTTTAATGTATCTTAATTAATAAAAAAGAAGTATGTAACATTATTTAAAATTTCAATTTTGCTTACAGCACGAGTGAAACTCATAGACTTGTAGTCATTCCAGTCAATTGGCTCATCCGGCTTTTTTCTTTCTCGTATTGCTAAATGTTCTTCCTAATTGAGTTCATCCAAAAAATAATTATGAACATTATCATGATGACAAAAAAAAAAAAAAAAAATATAACACATAGATGATTAGTAAAACTCTCACTCTAAATGTCTTTAAATTGAAGTTTATGAATTTAAAATCATATGGTTGCTTTTAGCATTGATTTGACCTCTCATTGTCTATTTTGTCGTTATTAACATTTAATTATATATCTTGTGATTTGACCTCTCAATGTCTTTATTGTCGTTATTAACATTAAATTTACTTATGTTTTGATTGGACATATCAATGTCTTTATTTGTGCAGTATTTGTCATATATAGAGGTACTGATGCAGCCAAATCCGTTGGATCCGTCACTGGTGGTGCCAGAACTTATGGACCCGGGTCCTATTGACCCATCAGTATTGACACGACAACAATACCATCGATCCAATGTCATTTGGAATACTGTTGTGGTAAATAATTTATTTGTAATATGGCATACACAATGCATTTCTTTGCTAGACGGTGCATTTATTATCTTGTTATTTTTGTAGGATCAACCATTACTCTGTTGTCGTCGTCGCGAGGCGGTGATAGCTCGGGCACCTCGACCGCATCCGCGGATTGTGTCTTATATCACACGGGCTGGACTATATGGCCTATACGCACTAGGCTTCATTCAACTTGATTGGGCATTGATCACTGCATTGGTAGAGCGATGGCGGACCGAGACACATACTTTCCACCTACCGTATGGTGAAATGACTATCACCTTAGAAGACGTTGAGGTGTTGTTAGGATTGAAGGTTGACGGAAAAGCCCTTGTGGGGTCCACTCAAGAGGATTGGCCTGAGTTCTGCCAACGATTACTTGGTGTCACTCCACCACGCAATGAGTTGGATGGAGGGCGAATTAACATGTGTTGGTTGAGTGAGCAATTTCAGGTAGCCATTGTTATAAAACTCTAAACGTATATTTTTTTTTCATGTTGGTAAACAAAATTTTTTTTTTTATGAATGCATATCTATGTCCATATATTTATATAAAAAAAAAAAATAAAAAAACCAAATTGTCCATATGTATATTTTAGTATAAATGCATAATTTTGTGAATATTAGTATAAAAAACATTAATGCATATATGTTCGTTGAATATTTTTAATGTTAATTATTTTTTTGTTTTTTGTATAGGCTCCAGTGACTGCTGAGACTGATGAGCAGACAGTGCAACGTTATGCTCGATATCATTTGTTAGTGTTGATGGGGGGGAGCATATTTGCTGACAAGTCCATCAGCCACGTCCATCTACTTTGGTTGCAGTTTTTGGTGGATTTTGATAGAGCTGGAGAGTACAGTTGGGGTAGTGCTGCCCTTGCTTGGTTGTATAGAGAGATGTGTCGAGCCTGTGAGGGCAGTACAAGCATTGGTGGGGCACTAAACTTGCTGCAATTGTGGGCCTTCTGTAGGTTTCCACGCTTGGTTCCCTCACTTGTGTCAGAGCCTCAAATAGATTATGGTGTGGATGTCGATGGCCAACCACTACCTCGCGGTCCCTATGGCGTTAAGTAAGTCAATATCTTGTTATTCTCTAAATATTGATATGTTTATCATGAATAATTCTAATTTTTTTTAATTAAACATTAATCACAATTATTTTACAAATGCCTTTGACATGCAGTTGGAAAATCATGCTTGAGTACACTATCTTTTTCTTTTTTTTATTCCTTTGACTTTTATATATAATAGCTTATGATGTTGCTACTTGCTAGTTCCTTTTATCACATGAGGAAAATTCATGAATATGTATTTGTGTTCATGTTTGTAGATGGCGTGGGGTGAAGTGCCGGAAAGAGGTTCCAACACATGTTTTGGATACATACCGTGCAACATTTTCCTTGTTGCTTTATGAAGATGTTAGTGAGATTGTTTAATTCAGTTACTTATAAAATATATATATATATATATATATATATATATATATAAATATATATATATATATATATATATATTGTTTAATTCAGTGATAAATTGTTAAAATTCTTGATTACCTAATGCGAAGTTGGTTTTATTATTTTTTTTTGTAGATTGTCTGGCAACCATACACGACAGATATTTTAGATGAGTTGCCAGACTATTGCAAGGCGGGACATGGATGTTATCGTGCGGTAACGCCTATGCTATGTTGTAATATCGTAGAGTTGCACACGCCCGACCGTGTTCTTCGCCAGTTTGGTATGCGACAGGACATTCCGGATCCTGTTGATACAAATGTGGATATGCACTCAATGGATTTGAGGGGGAAGACACAGGTATCATGGATGAACACTTGGGCAACCGAAATTGACAAGTGGAACCATCGGGCCGAGCATGTCGTGACTCGTCCCCCATTTGAGGGTGTCATGGGATATCATGACCCATATATGCAGTGGTACCGTCGTATCACTCGACGTTATATTTGTAAGAAGTCTGCCCATTATAATCAGATGGTAAGGTTTTAAAGTTGTTATTACATAGTGCTATCACATGAACTTGAACACTTGTCTAATAAATGATATTGTCCATAAAGTCATATTTTTAAGTCTATGTATACTAACATGTCCTTTTATGTGATAGGTTGATCTTTTGGTCAAGCACATCGGTAAGTGGCCAGCAGAAAGTCAGGAGGCGAAGGATATTGGCATGGTCCTACAACATGCAAGGGCAATTAATAGAATAGACGTTTTGGTGTGGCATAATGTATCCAATCACATTACAAATAATCCACCCCAAGTACAACGTGGACGTGGACGTGGACGAGGACGAGGACGAGAGCGTGGGCGTGGACGTGGACGTGGGGGTGGGCGTGGGCGTGGTTCTAGAGGTATGAATCTCGATCCTTCTAGTAGTACACAGCTGACCCCATCTACGGGTGACGGTCCATCAGCTGCCCCTTCTACTAGTGCACAGCCGCCCTCCACCTACGAGTGTCGGCCCCTCTAGTATACCCTTTAGCTTTGCACAGCCGACCCCATCTACGACTGCATGCCCCTCTGATGATGTTACGTCTAGTACACACAAACGTCATAGAGTTGCTCCTTCATCCTCACTTCCCACTTCTCCTGACTCTACCTTTTTGACCACTACACATTTGCCCCCCTCCCCGAGGTGTCATCTCGAGTCTACCCCAGCCACTCCTATCCGTCCCAGTTCATCCACACTCCCCACTTCTCCTGACTCTGCCCCAGCTGCCCCTATCCATCACATGGCCTCATTCCTACCACATAGTGTTACCCCCACTACACAGTCCGGTGTTGATATGTTTTACATGCAAGCAGTAGGTCTTGACCACAGTACTACACACGTTGAGTCAGATAGCTCAGCATGTATCTTTATCTCCACACCATCTCTTCACACACCTCATGCCGGGGTGGCATCCACTGACCCCACATTGACACATTCACCTCCTGCCTCATCCTTACCCACCATAGTAGATTGCCATCATTCTCTAGCAGAGGTACCTCAACCAGATGTGCCACAAGAGCAGCAGTTAGAGGAGCGTCCTAGGAGGAACCCAGTACGCAATACAAAATGTTGGCAATGTGGGACAGAGTGAATAGCAGCGAAGGCCAATTTCCAGGTAATTTTGAGTAACAATTCTTATTTATTCTTATTAAAAGGCATAAGGAAAAAGACGCCTTGTGGTTATTATTTTTTCTTAATTAAGTTACCTTTTTCTCTTGTTAGTTACTTCAGGGGGCTTTCTGTATTTGCTAGATAAATCCTTTCATTAATATTTTTGATTAGTATGGTTTTGGTTCCGGTACCCCAATACCCACTTTACTCAGCTGCAATCTCTCTATTTGGTGGTTCTTTATCAGCAGAACATATACCAGGATGAGCGCCCTTTTATTAGTGCTAAAAAGGTATATATTCTTGTGCTGTTTGATTTATCTGTGTCTTGAGTTTTTGCATGTTATTTCAAATTGTATTTATACTCTAGTTTTTTTTTTTTTTTAATGAGTTATTTATACTCTAGTTTACGATAACATTGAAAGGTTTTGAGGGAAATGAGGCCGCCCATAAGCAGGGAACTCCAGCTTGACTCTTTCCATACTGTGTCCAAAGGATATTGGGGTGAATGTGGATAGAGAGGTGGATACTTTGAGATGACTAACATTCCTCCAAAGGTTTGTCTTTCTATAAGTTGTCTACTATATATATATAGCGCCCTTAAGTTGCAAACCAGGCATTTTTGCATATTTAGGATTAGTGAAGATATGGATATGTCTTACATATATTTCTATTTGAAGTTACGTGATCAAAATAAATTAAAATGAATCAGAAGTACATAACTGTACAGGTTTTGTAAATCATTAAGATGAAGCCATGAAAAACAATGTTAAGACTTGGTCTACTAGAAGCCTCTGAACTTTTCAGTTATTGTTATGAAAATACCAAATCATGCCATTTACACACATAAAGAACTGTTTCTTTATCATTCTGATTTAATAAGGTCGTCTTCTGACTTATGTAGAGTGAAATTCAAATTCAATTAAGCAACTGATACTCATTTTCCTTTTTGCTATCATGACTTAATCTTGCAGACAGTTGATGAGATCTATACAGTTGCATCCATATCACTCAGTCCAAATGTCCCTGCACGGATATTTGTGAGTTAGAGCTCAAATTTTTGTGGTGTAGTATCAACAACTGATCTTGCACAACATACACTTGAACAAGTAGTGTACTTTCTTTTGTGTATTTTGTTTCAGAACTTACAAGATGCTTGATGATTTTTTGTTTTATCTACTCTTATATGGGGTTTATTTTCTTTTAGGTTGAACCTATTCGCAATTTCTTTGCTACTCTTTTTCTTGCCAGCATTGGGATGTTAATACATGTTCAGTTCCTTTGGAACCATGTTGATATTTTACTAGCAGTATGTTATATTGGTGATAATTATAAAATGTTACACAATCAAATAGAGGTAACACTTTGGCTTCATTAAATGATCTTTAGTTATCTTATTTGCACTTTGTTTGGTTTGGAAGCAAAAAATGCAATGAAAGAGAAATAGACAACCTATAAACTTGAGTCATCTTCTTTGCACTTACTTTGGTTTAGAAGCATAATGCTGTAAAAGAGAATTAGGCAACTAAAAACTTGAGTTTTGAGTTATGCTTGTTGACTTCAGAAAATAATTTGGACAGCACATGGTAATGGTAGGTGAAGAACAGCTGAAGGATTGTGAATTTCATACATCTTCCTTATTAAGATATTTCTGCTTATAAGGAAGTTGATCATATAGTGGTAACGGGGTTCCTTGATTTGAAGTATACATATTCAGAGAGAAAGCAGTTTACAATTTGTGTAAGGTTTGGGATTTATTTTTTCTTTCTTCAGAACATAGGTTCCTTTCTTGGAATTTGGTTGAGCTGTAATATCAGATTGGTTAGTGTTGTCATGTAGGTCTCCCTTAAATGTATTCTGTCCTGCATTTCTTGGCTATACAATTATCCTTAGTCTATTTCCCCCCACAAAAAGTCAAGAACCAAATAACAAAGTTTGATTCTCTCTGACAGTTTGTTTCTGAACTGGAGTACACTGAATCCTTTATTTTCTTACCATTTTTTAAATCAATTTTAATTTATTTTCTTTCTTAATTTATTGTCAAGGGTGCTGAACCATTCTACATATTTTTGGTCATTTTGAAAATTATTTCCTTGCTTTCAAATTTCAGGGTGACTGCAGCCAACTAACTCAAGATTGATTTTTAACTGCTAATATCAAAAACATAAGCTCGAAATGTTTTGGCAGGAAGAAGTTTGAAAACATAAGCTCCCTTACATCTATTTAACATCTATGTGATAGGTAGCATCCTCCAATCAACTAGCAGAAGCTCGAAATGTGAGATCATTAACCTCCAAAGTCAAGGATCTTGAAGCAAATCTGGGGCCATTAGAAGTCCACATCTTGAACAAGGATAGTGAAGAGAATGTAGAGATTTCAAATCTACCAAATGCGTTGGATGAAGCCCACATCAAGAACAAAGACAGTCGAGACATTGGAGACTTCAAATCTTGCAAATGCCTCAAGTGAAGTTCAAAGTTAAAGCTGGGCCTGGAAATTTTACTTTTTGTTTACAGATAATATTGTTCTAGATATTTTTATTTTAAACTTCTTGGCTTAACCTAGATATTTTTTATTTCAAACTTATTTAATTTTATTGATGTAAAAATTTTATGAGATTTTGAAACAGATATTTTATGATGCAGAATTTTATGAGAAATTGTTGCAGAATTTTATTCATGTAGAATTTTGTTGATCTCAAAATTATTGATGTTTCCTTTTATTCATGTTGAATTGAATGAGAAATTGATGAAGAATTTTATTATATATGCAATTATTCAAATAAACAAGAAAAGAATGAGGGATATAAATGGCTATGTGATTGATAAATTAAAAAAAAAACCATTCAAAAGGAAAGGGCTAACTAATCTCAATAATAAAACATGACATATTGGCAATAGAAGTTGCATTTAGTAGTCATTATATTTTACAACTCAATGAGGGTTGAATTGAATACCTAGTTTGCACCTCTACCACTACCACTGGTTGATGTAGGATTCGCATTAGGACATCTTCGACGATTATGTCCTTCCTCATGACAAATTCCACAACTTGGACGACCACTTTGACGCTCAATCCAATCCATCTCATTCCTTATTCTTGTTGCCTTTGGGCGACCGCTTCCTCTTTTTTGTGCGGGGTTAGGTATTAGCCTAGGGCCCTCAACATTACGCCAGTATCCCTTGTCATGAATAGGCATAAAAGAATGATCATAGCAGGCTAGTCGTTCAGTCAATGTATAAAATGGGTCAATAAACTGCCGCACATCAACGCTCACATTGTTGCAAACTGCGATTGCATGTGAACAAGGGATCCTATACAATTGCCATTTCCCACAGGTGCAATTTTTCTCAAACAAGTTCACAACTTGAATGTGGTTGCCCCTATTTGCAGAGAAAGCATTAACAGGTGTTTGAACAGCAAAGATACCTGAACGACGATCATATCTAGTCACTGGTCCATGCTTGGCTGCCTTTTCTTTATTCTTCTCAAATATATCCGTAGCATATTCACTGAACACTTGACCATCATCTAGTTGAGCTTGAGTTTGGTTACGTTTGGCATCGAAATAACTCACAAGTTTGAAAAAAATGTATTGGACCATTGCAGTAATGGGTAGGCTGCGGCAACCTCTTAATACACCATTGAAGCACTCAGACAAGTTTGTGGTCATTGCCCCATATCGCCGTCCATTATCATGGGCCAGTGCCCAAAGTTCCTTCGGGATCGTATCTAACTCCATGCGAGCTTCCTCATTGTATCTTTTAATGACCTCCATTATCATGTCAAATTTACGGATCTGGTTAGCACTTCCTGCTTTCATTATCATATTTTTCAATCGTGTGTCTTTAAATCGTTTAAGGAAGTTGCTGGCAAAGTGACGAATGCAATATCGGTGATGGCCGTTATCACCCCGCCAATCATCAACAGTTCTCCCATTAATAGCATGCAAAATCCCTCCATGGCGGTCTGATATGATGCAAAGATGTTTTCTACTAGTGACATGTTTTCTAATGCAGTCCAAAAACCATGACCAACTATCACCATTTTCGCTTTCAACAACCGCAAATGCGAGTGGATAAATCTC
>OU015762.1:50311810-50354858 GCA_907173295.1 Fagus sylvatica | reverse complement strand
AAAGAGGTGAAAAAGAAAAAACAATCGACTATTTGGCTGCCATTGACTTTAAAGAATCGATTTGAAACCCTTCAAAACCCCCAAATTCAAAACCATGGAATATCGGTATAGGAGAAGATGCATCCTTGGATTAAATGGAGAGTGAGGTTACGGTTTTGTTGGAAGAAGATGAAGGGGCTCTTAACTCTAAAGTATCAAGCGCACAAAGACGTTAATTTTAAACCTAAAATCTTACAACATCAAACAACGTCGTTTTGGGAACATTAACTTTTATTTATTTATTTATTCCTTTTTGGGTCCTTTTACAATCCGGGCTATCTTCTCTTTTATAAGGCCATCTCCAACAGTCCTTTAAACTTATCTCTATTTTATCTCTATATTTACACTATTCAGCAACTCTCTATTTATTTTTTCAGACAAACACTCCAGCAGTACTCTCTATTTCACTCTCTACTCTATTTAAATATACTTTTTTATTCTTTTATCTCATTTAAATATTATATTTTTTTATTTTTTATTATTATTTCCCGGCAAATAACCAACAGTCATAACCAAATTCTTCCCATCCACCGCCACCGCCGCCACCACCACCACCACCGTAAATCAACCCAGAGCAACCACCACAAAATCAATTTCTCAGCACAAAATCACCACACAGAGTCAAATTCCAAAGTTTCAAAACTAAAAAATTAAAAAGAAAAAAAAACCCAGATCCGGCACGGCTCCACCACCTCCAGGCCGAGACCCACGCCGTTAACCAGGCCGAGACCCATGCCGTCAACCACCACCAGTCTTGCCGTCAACCACCACCACGCCGGCAAGCCCAAGCCACCACCACGCCGGCAAGCCCAAGCCACCACCGAATCAACCAGTTTTGTGCTTCAACAGAAAACCCAAAAGGCCGAAAGAGCAAAGAGAGAAAAGAGAGTAGAGAGAAGAGAGAGAAATTTTCGGAAGAAATGAGAGGAGAGAGAGAAAAAAATCGGAAGAAATAGCAGTTGAGATGGGTGGGGTCAGGACTGAAGAAATTGATTTTTTAATTTTTACAAAGTGTACAGTAGCCTTTCAAAAATGAAAGGCTACTGTTCACTTTGTAAAAAAATTTGAAGTTGAAGAGCTGTTTTGCAGGACTGCTGGAGCTCATTTTTTTCATTTTACTCTCTACAAATAGAGATAGATAGCAGTTTTACATGACTGCTGGAGATGCCCTAATGTCATATATGGTTAATTGACCCTCTTTGAAATAATAAATAATAAATTTTCCTTTTTGGATAATTTTAGTATTCTGACTTATCTTTTCTTTTTTATATATATTTAAAAGATTATTTCTTAAAATATATATGTATATATATATATATATATATATATATATATATTGTTTGTGTGTAGACACTTCTTTTTTTACGTTTAGTACCATTTTTTTTTTCTTTTCCTACATGATTATCCCTTCTTTTTTATTTTCCTTAAAAAGTTTTTATTTATTTATTTTAAAAAAATCATAACTAATCACAAAGTGTTTTCTTTTCTTTGGCTTATTTCCGTTTCCTAAAAAAAAAAAAAAAAAAAAAAACTATACTTATTTTTTATGTGTCATTTAATATCGCAATAAAGTACTCAATAATTACATAACTTATAGTTAATAGTGAAAATATATTCTTAATTATCTATGTTCATTATTGACATTGGTATCTATAATTATGATTGACACGTAAGCAAATAATAGACACACGTGGACAAATTAAATACATGGGCAAATAAGTGGTATACACATGGCATGTTACATCCACATATGTCTATAGATATACCACTTGTCAAGCAAAAGGCGTTGTCATACATGCCACATGGCAGAGATATAGTAATGTCTTCTTTTAATTTATATATAGATTATTATTATTATTATTATTTTAATGTTGATATATATTTTTTTGAGAACACTGTGTGGATATATATGATTGGTTGCTATGACGACTTGAGGTGGGTTGGTACTTGCACAAGAGTAATTATTTAAGCTAGATTTGAGCGGGTCTAGCTAAAACGGATACAGTGGGACTTCGACCCTATAAGTAAATTCTTGTTGGAAGTTTTGTTACATATTTGAACAAATCTTTGGTTTGGTTGTATTATGTCAAGCTTGATAGTTTTCGAATTAATATAAACATTCCTAATGTTTTTAGATGTTTTTCCTAAATTTACCTTTTAATGCTTAGTTATTTCAACGAAAACATAATTAGAGTGTTTGGCATCCCATATTATCGATTAGCTTATTTGTTTAAAATCAAATTTTGTCTCACTTTTTAGTAAATAAGAAAATGAACCTTTTTTTTTTAATAAATAAGCTAACTTATTTATTTAAAATCATTTTTTTTTTTTTAATATTTTTTTTATATTTTATCAAATAAGCTAGCAAAAAATACGTGATGCGAAATGCTCATGACAAAAGACATAAGTCAATATAAAACATTTTTATATTCTACAGAAAACAAGGTAATTAATTGGAGGAAAATTGAAAACATTATTTGGAACATTACATTAAATCATCACAAATAAACTATACACAACAAGAAACTCTTCTAATGATAATTTGTCTATCCCCCCCATCTTTCTCTTTCTACAAGCTGACCATTAATTGTTGACCAATTGTTGAATTTTTGTTCTAAATGTTCCTTTTTACTCAAACCAATTTTTTTTCTACTTAATTTTCTACATATATTTCGAATTTTGAATTTTTTTTTTCCTATTTTGGGTCGGTTTTCATGAATGAAAGTTTTTTGTTCATATATTTATTTGCAATTATAGTAAATATTAATAATTTTTCGTGTGACATAAATAATGGAAATTTACATTTTTAATCATAAAATAAACTATACACACAAGAAACAATGATAATTTGTCTATCTTTGCCCCCATCTTTCTCTTTCTACAAGCTGACCATTAATTGTTGACCAATTGTTGAATTTTTGTTCTAAATGTTCCTTTTTACTCAAACCAATTTTTTTTTCTACTTAATTTTCTACATATATTTCGAATTTTGAAATTTTTTTTTTTCCTATTTTGGGTCGGTTTTCATGAATGAAAGTTTTTTGTGTTGGAAAAATGATTAGGAGTGAATGAGAAATTGCCTCCTAAAAGTGGGCCAAGCAAACCCATGTGGGTTAGGCCCAGTCCATCGAATTTATATATTTATTAATACATTATTATTTCCCCAAATGTTGTGTCTTTTCTGAAGAGGTATGACTCTATCTATACTAAGTTAGTTATTTCCTACAACTTTGAATAGTCCGATTTTTGGATAAAGAGAGAGAAAGAAACAGTTGTTACGTTCGTTGTGCACGGAGATTGCTTGTACTTCTTCTACGTGCGAAGATCATTTTATCCTGGGAGACAGACGTCCACGAGTCTCAAAGCACCACTAAGTTAATAGTGTGAGGGGCGCAATCTGTCTTAAGGACATAGCGTCAAACGCTAGACTTGATCTATTCATACTGCATTCACTGTGAGTTTTTATTGTTTATTAATTGTGACAGATTTCTTGTTGTTGTTTATTTTTACAGAATCACATGATGTATATTCAACAATCTTAAGACAGATTGATTTAAATTTATTGTGATTTCTGTGAAATTTTACTCCGTTGTGGTTGTTAAAATTGTTGGCTGCGAATTTCTTTTGATACTATAACATATTTGTTTCGGTGATATTGATACTGTAACTGTCTGTGCAAATTTTCATTGTTTGTGTTAACATTTGTTTTCGGTAATTTCATACTGTTTGCGAAAACAATTTCAATTGGGTAATATATATATATATATATATTATATATATATATATATATATATATATATATATATAGCCGAAATGTGATTATGTGAAAAGTTGCTGCCTTTTGTTGTGTGATTTAACTTCAAATACTGTGCGGCAATTTTATCGTTAACCCAGAATCGTTGTTTGCGAACTTCACTGTGCGGTGTATTTTTTCCGCAAACTCACATGTTTGTGAGAATTGATTTGTTGGAACATAACGCAAACTCACAAGTTTGTGAAATATGAATTGTTGAAATCAATAGGATACTATACTGTTTGATAGTAATACTGAAGATTGTTATTAAACGTCATCATATCTACTGATTGAATATTAATGAAACAGTTCGTCTTTAATATATTGATTCAATTGAAGGCTTAAATATTGTGTACTGTTTGCTTTAATTGAATATATATTTACAAGTTTTGTTCTTTGATATTTGAAGAATCACATATCTGCTACTGTGCATTTGTGAACATATTGTTGCCGAAATTAATGTTTAAGTGATTAAATTGAATTTTGAAAATTTTGTTTAACAGAAATGTCTACTGAAACGGTTCAAAACATTGTTGTGGCGCCAGTCACTACCCCTGTTACTGTTCCCATTAATCATGGAGAGAAGCCTGAAAAATTCAATGGAACTGAGTTTAAAAGATGGCAACAAAAGATGCTTTTTTATCTCACTACATTGAATCTGGCGAAGTTCTTATATGAAGATGCTCCTACTCTCAATGAGAATGAGAGTGATAAGCAAGTAGTTGCTGCAATAGATGCATGGAAACATGCAGATTTTCTGTGTAAGAATTATATTCTTAATGGACTAGACAACACATTGTACAATGTGTATAGTCAAATTAAGACCGCAAGAGAGTTGTGGGACTCCTTGGACAAGAAGTACAAAACGGAAGATGCTGGAACCAAAAAGTTCATTGTGGGCAGATTTCTGGATTACAAAATGCTGGATTCCAAGACTGTAATCAGTCAAGTGCAAGAACTCCAATTGATCCTGCATGAAATTCATGCGGAAGGTATGACTTTGAGTGAATCTTTTCAAGTTGCTACTATTATTGAAAAATTGCCATCATCTTGGAAAGAATTCAAGAATTACTTGAAGCATAAGCGTAAGGAGATGAAGCTTGAAGACTTGATCGTGAGATTAAGGATTGAGGAGGACAATCGTACTTCTGAGAAAGCTATGTGGAATCAAACTATAGAGTCCAAGGCAAATGTGGTGGAGCACAACAATAAGAACAAGAAGAGGAAGCATTTTGGTCAAGAATTTGGTCAAGGCTCGAACCAAGACACCAAAGGTGGTCATGCTAAGAGGTTCAAAGGCAAATGCTTCATTTGTGACAAGCCAGGCCATCGTGCAAAGGATTGTCGCAAGCGTAATGATCAAGGGAACAAGAAAACTTTTCAAGCCAACATTTCTGAAGTAGAGACTCTTTCTAAAGATGTCTCTGATATAAACCTTTCTGCTGTTGTGTTTGAAGTGAACTTGGTGGGAGATACCAAGGAATGGTGGGTGGACACTGGGGCCACTCGTCATATTTGTTCAGACAAGAATATGTTCTCTAAATATCATTCTGTTGAACATGGAGAACAACTTTTTATGGGAAACTCCTCTACTGCTAGGGTTGAAGGAAAGGGAAAGGTGATACTAAAGATGACTTCTGGAAAGGAACTAACCCTCAATGATGTGCTGCATGTGCCAGACATTCGCAAGAACCTTGTTTCAGGTTCTTTATTGAGCAAGAATGGGTTTAAGTTGGTCTTTGAATCTGATAAGTTTATACTTACTAAAAGTGGGACATATGTGGGCAAAGGATATTTAAGCAATGGGCTCTTCAAAATGAATGTAATGTAGTGACTATTATACCTATGAGTGTGTTGTAATGATTGAGTGTGTTATAATGACTTATATTCATGAGTGTGTTGTAATGACTTTTATTACTATGAGATATTGTAATGATTATTATTACTATGAATGTTATGAAATGACTATCCTAATTATATTAAACTTGCTTGGCATGTGTAAAATTAATTGGATATTAAGGGTGTTATACCAATACTTATTTATAATATTTCCTTTTTATGAAATATGCGTTGACATGTCATTGTTGTTTATATGCCTGTTTGAGTATTTTAATATTGGAAATATATAAGATACTCGTATGTGTGCCTGCTAAAAAGCAAGGATGAGGCATACAAATTGATCATTCATTATGAGAATGAGGTTGAGAATAAAATGTTATGTTGATAAGTTATAGTTTACTTCAGAACTTGTGGGGGAGAAGCTATTCTTTCCACCAATAATATTCTCAACAAGTTGCCTAAAAAATAAAACCTTTGAGATACCCTATGAATCTAGGAAAGGTCAAATGTCTTCCTAGAAATTCTTGAAAATGTGGGGGGTGATTGGTTTTAAAAGAAAAAAAAAAATGTCCAAACCTGATGCGCCTTTTTGTATAGAGGTTGTCAATTAATCTATCTTACAAATCCATGCATGGTAACTGGTGGCCACCCGGTTGTGAATCTCTAGAATATAAGAGGATATTCAAGAGGAATTTGAAAGATGGATCTATTGATAATGATAAGGCAAAACTTGTTGTAGAAGGCTACAAACAAAAGAAAGGTATGGATGATCATGAGACATATTCACTAGAATATTATAAACTCAAAAGTTAAGGCATGAGTAGATACACAAGTAATCTAGTGGAAAACCACTGAAGGCAATGGTTAGGGAAATGAGGTATTTGAAATACACCCTAAACTATGGGTTGCACTACACGAGATATCCATTTGTACTAAGAGAGTATAATGATGTGAACTGGATATTTGTTACAAAAGACACAAAATCCATGAGTGGATATGTCTTTACGTTTGGTGGTTCAGATGTATCTTGGAAATCTACTAAACAAACATAGATTGCGAGGTCCACAATAGAATTAATACTTATTAATTTGGATTAAGCAAGGGAAGAAGCAAAGTGGCTTCATTATTTTCTATAGGATATGCCTATGTGGACGGAATCTGTGCCTCATATTTATGTACATTATTATAGCCAATAAACGATTGGTATGGCACAGAGTTACGGTAAGTCTCGACATATAGACATAATACTGTAAGGCAGTTGCTCTCAAATGGCATTATCTCCATTGACTACATAAAGTCGAAAGATAATATAGCGGATCCGTTAACCAAAGGTTTGAGTGGAGAGCATGTAACTGCTCATCGAGGGGAATGGGTTTAAAGCCTATAATTTAAGTCCCATAATAGCAACCTTACCTAGCTGACTGGAGATCCCAAGATCTAGGTTCAAAGGGACAACCGAATTGTGTTGGACTTGGTAGTATCACTATGGAGATAACATCTCCTATCCATTCCTATGATGAAATAGTGATGCCTGTAAAAGTTTAGGATAAGCTATGCTTTTAATGATTCTTATACCTTGGAAATCCAAGTGGGGTAGCAGCAAGATACTCTTAATAAGAAATCACCTATGTGAGTGTGAAATGTGGCCGCTTCAATGAGAATTTTAAGGCTGAATTCTCTAAAACACTCATGAAACCAGGAAGGTGTTAAGGGCCAAAATGAGCACAATAATGAGAACTAACTGTGTTCGAAAATGAGCTGTGTGAATTCTATTGTCTTGGTATACACAAACAGCTGAGCAATTCAAGGCATCGCGTCCATTGTTTAGCCAGTATATCCGATAGTCTTTCACTATGGAAGATTCAAAGCCAAAAGCTATCTTTCCTTATGCAGTAACTTTTCTTCTACTCTCTCTGTGTCTGCATTGTCATTTGCATTGTGTTTGTCAATTTCTATTCATGTGGGGGATTGTTGGAAAAATGATTAGGAGTGAATGAGAAATTGCCTCCTAAAAGTGGGCCAAGCAAACCCATGTGGGTTAGGCCCAGTCCATCTAATTTATATATTTATTAATACATTATTATTTCCCCAAATGTTGTGTCTTTTCTGAAGAGGTATGACTCTATCTATACTAAGTTAGTTATTTTCTACAACTTTGAATAGTCCGATTTTTGGATAAAGAGAGAGAAAGAAACAGTTGTTACGTTCGTTGTGCACGGAGATTGCTTGTACTTCTTCTACGTGCGAAGATCATTTTATCCTGGGAGACAGACGTCCACGAGTCTCAAAGCACCACTAAGTTAATAGTGTGAGGGGCGCAATCTGTCTTAAGGACATAGCGTCAAACGCTAGACTTGATCTATTCATACTGCATTCACTGTGAGTTTTTATTGTTTATTAATTGTGACAGATTTCTTGTTGTTGTTTATTTTTACAGAATCACATGATGTATATTCAACATTTTATTCATATATTTATTTGCAATTATAGTAAATATTAATAATTTTTCGTGTGACATAAATAATGGAAAATGATTTACATTAAATCATCGCACATAAACTAACACAAACAAGAAACTCTTCTCTCCCCCCCCCCCCCCATCTTTCTCTTTCTACAAGCTGACCATTAATTGTTGACCAATTGTTGAATTTTTGTTCTAAATGTTCCTTTTTACTCAAAACAATTTTTTTTCTACTTAATTTTCTACATATATTTCGAATTTTGAATTTTTTTTTCCTATTTTGGGTCGGTTTTCATGAATGAAAGTTTTTTGTTCATATATTTATTTGCAATTATAGTAAATATTAATAATTTTTCGTGTGACATAAATAATGGAAAATGCTTTTTAACTTATTTTTAGAGTCGTAATCAAACATAAACATAAGAAAACATGTCATTTTCTAGAAAATATTTTTCTTCAAAACAAATGGAGTAGATTATATTCATCCTTATTTAGATTATTTTATATTAAATATTCACATCACAAAAGTACCACAAATGTTTTTCATTAGGCTTAAAATTATGAGTTGTGTTAAATGTACTATAAATTGTATTGTCATTTGATTATAAATTGATATAGTTATTTTGCTTACAACAAGTAGGGGGTAGAATAATTCAAATCCAAGTTCTCCCTATGAGAGAGATATGGTAGTGTCACTAAACTATAAACCTCTTGATAATTGATATAGTAATATTGTTAAGTTTAATTTATATGCCCATTTTGACAATACAGCCAATGTTTAATAAAATATTGTTTATTCAATAATCCATCCCGTTGTGATAGAGAATTAAAAGAAAGGAAACAAAATATAATTAACATGTTTCGATATATAAAGACCTTCATCCACAGTAAAAAGTCTTAAGTTATTGCATATATCTTTATTAATTATATTGAATTGTATTTGTTATAATGTGTCCATCGAATATATATATATATATATATATATATACACACACACATGAAGGGGAAGGATTTTATCATGCGTAGGTTGATAAATGAAAGTGAATGGCATAAAAAAAATAAATAAAAAAAATAAAAAAATCATGATGGAAGGTTCATAACCACATCAAATTAAAACCAATTTGTAATAAAATTTATTGTACGGTAAGTAGTTTTTTAAAATTAATTGAAAAGCAATCAATAACAAAATCAAGCATAACAATAAGATACTAAAAAGTTTCAAATGAAGTTTGAAAACACAAGTAAACAGACTATTAGCAGAAACGATGCCTATTAACATTCGGTCAAATTCTTTTTACTTTGTTAAAATTGAGTTATTGAAAGAGAGAAAAGAGAAAAGAATGAACATAAATAACAATTTAATTTAATCACTAGAATCTATGTCCACAGCGGATAGTTTTGACGACTACATCTTTATTATAAACTCCTCATATTACAATGAATCAAATGTAAGATTTATATATATAGAGATATTACTAATTCCCATTGTCAATGTTAAAGACTGAAAGTCTATGTATTATATTATATCAAATGTAGTACAAGAGAGAGCCTTTATATAGGCAGAGGTAAGAGTAATGCACAAGTAAAAGGAGTGCTATACAAGACAATATATTGAGCCTAAGACCTATTGGGCTTATATTCTAACATCCCCCCTTAAACTCATGTTGGGTGAACAGACACCAACTTGAGTTTGGAAATAAGATCACGGAAACGGCCTGGAGGTATAGGTTTGGTGAATATGTCAGCTAACTGGTCCTGAGAAGACACTGAACAGAGCTGCAAAGTACCCTGTAGTAAGTGATGACGAACAAAGTGACAGTCGATCTCAATATGCTTGGTACGCTCATGGAAGACGTCATTGTGGGCAATTTGGATGGCACTTCGATTGTCACAACAGATCGGAACTGCAGTAGAACAATCAATGCCTAAGTCCTGGAGAAGCCAACGTAACCAAAGGAGCTCAGCAGTGGTGTCAGCAAGTGCTCGATATTCTGCCTCAGTACTAGAACGAGCAACAACAGATTGTTTCTTACTGCGCCAAGAGATGAGGGAGTCACCAAGAAGAAAACAATACCCTGTAGTGGAACGACAGTCAGTAGGGTCCCCTACCCAGTCGGCATCAGAATAAGCCTGAAAAGTGAGCGACGATTGAGATGAGAAGTGAAGTCCATGAAATAAGGTGCCTTTCAAATACGGAAGAATCCGAAGTACAGCTGCATAATGGAGAGACCGCGGTGCAGCCATGAACTGGCTAACAATGTGAACGGCATAGGAGATGTCCGGTCGAGTGACAGTGAGGTAAACAAGACTCCCAACTAACTGTTTGTAGAGGGTAGCATCAGGAAGTGGTTCTCCATCATGAGTATTCAGGCGATTGTTGTATTCAATGGGTGTGTCAACGATCTTGCTGTCCGTGATTCCAGCTCGAGAGATAAGATCAGATGTGTACTTGGCTTGAGTGAGATAGTAACCATCGGAGGAGGAAGAGACTTCAAGGCCAAGAAAATAACTGAGAGGACCCAGATCCTTCATCTCAAAGTGCTGACCAAGAAAGCGCTTAAGATCCTGGATGCCCTGCACATCATCACCAGTAATAATCATGTCATCTACATACAACAAGAGAAGGGTAATACCATGATCTGAGCGTCGGAAGAACAGAGCTGAATCATATGAACTAGCTGAAAAACCATGCTGAGAAATGGTGGAGCTGAACTTGGCAAACCAAGCTCGTGGAGCTTGCTTAAGACCATATAGTGCCCGACGTAAGCGACACACTTTGGGAGAAAAGCCTGGAGGTTGGGAGAAACCAGGAGGGAGCTGCATGTAGACTTCCTCAGTTAGTTCTCCATTAAGAAAGGCATTCTTCACATCCATCTGAAAAAGTGGCCAATGTTGGGAAGCAGAAACTGCGATAAGTATACGAACAGAGGAGAGGCGAGCCACCAGGGCAAATGTCTCCTCATAGTCAATGCCATACTCTTGAGTGAATCCCTTGGCAACGAGACAAGCCTTGTAGCGATCAACAGTACCATCTGATCGAGTCTTGATCTTGTACACCCACTTGCAACCAATAGCAGATTTACCAGCTGGCAAGTCAACTAGATCCCAAGTACCTGCCCAATATCCAAGGGGTGGCTTTGATACCATGTTAAAGACTGAAAGTCTGTGTATTATATTATATCAAATGTAGTACAAGAGAGAGTTTTTATATAGGCAGAGGTAAGAGTAATGCACAAGTAAAAGTAGTGCTATACAAGACAATATATTGAGCCTAAGACCCATTGGGCTTATATTCTAGCAGTCAAAATTACTAAGTTGACCCTAAAAATAAACCCCCTTATTTTATTTGTTTTTTTATTTTTTTAATCCTTTGGGACCGGGTATTACAAGAAACTCAAGTAAACCCTATATATATATATATATTTTTTTTTTTTAAATGAAAGACTCAAGTAAACCCAAGCAAAAAAGCTAAAGCTAAGCTGACCCTGTATTGCAAGAAATAGCAAAATGTTGACCGGCGTCAACTCAGTATATTTTTATCCATCTTGACCCAGCAATTCGACCAACTACTCTCTTTTTGTTTCTTGGTGGTGCATGTTTTTCCAACTTCTTAGAATGAGAACGCGACGACATGTGTCCATATTAAGGATTTAGACAAGTATTCAAAAAAGTTGGAAATTAAGTTCTAGAAATTCAACTAATTAACGAAGGAATTGGAAACCAATTGATCGAGCGAGATTCAATGGACTCACACCGTGGGCCAAAAACGTGCTTCCTAAGTTTGAAGAATATTTGAAACATGACATTGAAAGCTTGTAAAATTAATGCCACAACATGACTCACAGTGGGTCATGCACAACAATTAATGGGAACACATTCAAGGAATTGGAAACCAATTGATCGAGCGAGATTCAATGGACTCACACCGTTGAAAGCTTGTAAAATTAATGCCACAACATGACTCACAGTGGGTCATGCACAACAATTAATGGGAACACAAATGTGTTCCCATTAATTGTCTAAGAGCACCTCTGATGATGTTCTTACTTGACTTTTCTTCTTCTTCTTTTTTTCTTTTTAAAAAGAAAAATGTTTTTTACTAGATTTAAAAAAATTTCACTAAAATACTAAGGCTTCCAAATATTCTTGTTAAGCTTTCGAGTTCAATAGTTTAAACCAATATTCTTCATTTTTACGAATTTTCCCATGAACGGAGCCAGAGTTTTGTTTAGTTGAGGACATGAAGATGTGATCCTTTATCCTTCGCTTTAGTCCCAAGGAAAATACAAATGAAACTAGAGGCAGTTTCATTCCATAACATACCATTCGTTTCTTACTTTTATCATTCACGATATTATTTGTTGTTGTCGGGACTAAACCTATTTTTTGAACGAAAGAAGATGGAGAAAGTTAACTGATCAAAAACAAGTCATTAGGGAAGGGAAAAGTGGCGGAAATATTTTGATTCCCTATATTAATTAACTGGTCAAAAAGAAATCATTAGGATGAAATTTGAAACAGTTTTGTATGGCTCAGTGTGTGAGGTGGTAGGAACTAGGAACTAGGAAGTTCAACTGGTTGTGAAATTTAATGTGATCAACTTAATACTAAAAACATTAGTTATTTCTTTTTTCTGGTTAAAATGCTTTTTTTATTTTTTTAGTTAAAAAAAAAAAAGGATGGAACCCTTTAAATGAAGGCATGAAGCATATACTTTAAAATAAAATAAAAAATAAAAACTACTTAAGTAAAATTAAGATTAATCATTCTAGGAATACAATTTTTGTACCACAACTGTGAGTGGTGGAGCATGCATCAATTGCATATAAACCCACTATTTTTTTTTTCTACCACTCACAAATTGTCACTTAAGAGTTGTGACAAAAAAATTGTGATAAATTGTATCTTTTGACTCTCTTAAAACCATGTCTATGCAAAAAATTTGTCAGACTTAAAAGGTAGCTTTTCAGGCCTTACATATTTCTCATGTTCATAATGTCATGCTTAAAAAAAAAAAGAAAAAAAAAAAATTTCAAGACCTTAGGCCATTGACTAGTGGATCTTTTTGTCATCATGCATGTTGCTTTCATGCCGGCCAATTTCTAGTTGCAGCTTAAGCTAGGGAAAAAATATTTTATGTAATGATTACACGTAATATCTCTCTTATATGGAGGTGAACCTCGCATTTTCATGTGAGAAAGATGTTACATATAATAGTTACACAAAATATCCTCTCCTCGTCATGGAGACATGACCAAGTTATCTAATTCTATTACAATTATTCCGATTACAATCAATAAAGTTAAGGTCACAACATTTTTGCAATATTGTTTAGGTGGAAAAAATGTAAATGGTAAACAATAAAGTGCTGTAGTGGTGGGTTCATGTGAAAACCAATAACAACTTGTCACTTGGACAATATTGTAAAAATGTTATGACTATAACATTACTTGATTATAATTCCTTACATCAATGAAATTTCGGCAAAAATTCAAGAAATTAAACAACTAAGTCAATGATCTAAAGTTTCACATATACAAGTCATTTTAAAATATATATACTTCTCTATTTGTTATCATTTGAACAAAGGTTTGGATGAAACCACCTCTATAAATATTAGAACTTGTTTTTCCTCTAATTCAAGCTTTCTTGTCTTCTCTTCCTTCTCATTCCCTCTCTCTTCCCCCAATAGACATTCCTTTCAAAGAATCAGAGATACTTCTTTCAAAGGTATGAATTTCTTTCATCCTGTATAATTTTTATTTAGAATGCTAAGAATGACATAAGATGAACACCATAACATGCATGTGTTAATTAGTAGTCATGCTATGTGTGTCTTGGCGCAAAGTGTGATATATGGAAAACACTTGTCATTTCATGGGAGATTTAAAGTCAATTGTCATTCTATATATGTTGATCCAAATTTACTTTATGCTTTTTACTTGATTTGCGTTTATTTCAACAATCTCTCTATCACTCAAAAGTTCTCTTTATTGAGACATTATTGAATCCACTTAAATTCACTAAGTTGGATTCATTCCTCAAGTTAGAATATTAAAGTTATTTGTTTCCTTCAAGCAATTAGTGCCCATAGTATTCCATAGAAAATTTATTTTTCCACCAACAGCTTCTAAAGCATCTTTAATCCAAATTTACTTTATGCTTTTTACTTGAATTTCCGGGATTTTGTTCTCTGCTGCATTGAATCCCTGTCAGGGGTGGATTCTGAAATTTTATTCACTATAGCGTGGGAGATTTGGAATGCTAGGAATCGTCTTCATTGGGAAAATATTCTGCCCTCTGTGAATGCTATCTGGCAAAAAGCAGTGGCTATGGTGATGGATTTTAAAGAAGCAGGTCTGCAGGTTCAAGAAGTGGGAGGCAGTTCTGAGATTCTTAGAGCTAGTCGATGGAGGCCCCCGGACCAAGGCTTCTACAAGCTAAATATGGGTTTTTCCGTGGATCCGGGTTTGAAGTTGGTAGGTGTGGGTTCTCTTATCCGTGACTCTGATGGTTCTGTAATGGCTGCCATGCATCAGAAATTGGTGCTCTGTGATGACATGTTACAATTGCAAGCAACAGTGGTTTTAGCAGCTGTAAAGTTTGCTTTCCATGTGGGGTTTCGAAGTCTTGAAGTTGACATGTCTTTCAATGAGCTGTATTATTTATTGCAAGCTGATGGGCCTTGCCTAGCGTCTATAGGAGCCTTAGTTGATGATATTTTGCAAATTAGGAATGCTTGTATTGGTTGTAAGTTCTCTCTTATCAAATCTTCTTGTAACAAGGCAGCATCTGCCTTGGCTTCAGAGGCGTTGTCCTCAGCTACCTCTCAGGCGTGGTTTGATCACTGCCCTGAGAATATTTCATCATTTGTTCTTGCTGATTTTAGTTAATATTACTCTCTATCGTTTATGATCAAAATATTTTATTTGAGGGTAGACAAAACATGCCGTGAAAAAAAAAAAAAAATCTATGTAATTTTATTTTATTTTTGCTCTTTTATGAAGTTATGAACACTCTGAGCAAGCAATGGTGTGCCGCCACTGTTTTCGATGGGTTTTTTTTTTTTGGTCATTGGAGCGCTGTGAGTGATTGAATAAGTCAAATGGACATGATCTTTGGTGCCTCTGTACCTTTTAGCCATAGATAAAAGGTCCAATTTGTAGTTTCTCTTTGGTCTAGATAATAGGTAATGGTACAGCCGTACAGATCAAACTTTGTTTGGCTTAATGTTCTTTTAAGCATGTTTTTGTTTCAGTGAATTTGGTAAATGCGTGGAGATGTATGTTTATTTTGGATGGAAAAATTGATAATAATGGAACTTTTATTGAATGTATTGCAGGAATTTTGGAGGGTGTTGACGTGTAGGGAATGGAAATTTTGGCGGATTTAATCAGGTGGTCTTGAGCATGTTCATGTTACACCAATATATTCTCTCATAGATGTTTTATCTTAGATATTGTACTTAGTTTTTCGTTTTTGCCAACTTGATTTGATTGGTTTTTGAAATTAGAGGAGTTTCTTATTTTTATTTTTTGTGTTTTTTTTTTATCGGGGTGCCAGTTTGGTTCTTTGGTATGCATATCCTGCATTTTTGTGTTACAGAGCTGTGAGAGATGTGGAGGAGAACAGAGCTGTGGAGAGGAACGGAGCTGTGGAGGAGAACGGGTTCAATATCGTAGAACTCCGGCTTTGGTGTGAATATTGGTAATTAGCAAGCATTTTCTCCTTTAAATTGTAACCTTGTGTTAGAGGGTTTTAATTGGTGTCTTCATGTGTTCTGATTCGTGACCTTCAATTTGATCTGTTAGGAGAAATATAAACAATTTTTTTGTCTTTGTTTTTGAATTGCGAGAAATATAAACAATATAGGAATGTGTTAGGTGAAATGACCCACAAATAATGTCCCAAGGTCCACATATTATCGAACCTAAAATGTCTTTGTACGTCTTGTTGCTTTGAGTCATTATCCAATGATAGCGGATTTTCGTAAATGAGAGTAAAAACAAGACAGGAAAGAAATTTATGAGAAAGTCTTTTTAATTGGGCATCAGGATCATAATAATCATTTTCGATTATGGCATAGGTGGGTAGCCTGGTAATCGGTACTAGATGACAGGTCATTATATTATTGAATAATGATACCTTTAATTTTTCGTCATAGACTATCTCATTGTGGCATTACATGTCAGAATAAGGCTTCTGTCCATTGCTCTAGTATACTCCATAGGATACTAGATTAGCACGGGTCATTGTTGAACATGTGTGTGTCTAATGCCTTGGTGCATTAGATACAAGTCAAAACTCTATCTAATCTATTTGATTATGTTTTGTATACATGAATTAAATATCATTTTGTCATCAATTTTGCAGGATCATTGTGGCAGTGCTTACAATTCTTGTGATGATTGGGGATAAATTCATTTTAGGGTATGTATAGGTCTTAGTATATATGAATTGTCCTTATTTAACTGGTAATAAATTTATGCTAAACTTTTTGTGAAGGTTTCCCATGTATCGTGGTTGGGCGATGTTGGCACTCTTTTACTGGACATATAAGGTAAAAGCAAAAGTATATGGGAGGGATTTTCCTGTTAGTGAGGAGGTTTAGAAGAAGGGAAGGAAATCATAATTTTATACATCACCATGTTTGTGCCTGAATAAATTTTTTTTTTTTTTTTGGATCATGAAGAGAAGAGCCGATATCTATGGAAATGTGTTGCGGCCTTTCATCGACCAGAATTTGCAGCCAAAAATCTTGAGAATCTCACAGATATTCCACTTGGATGCTCTGTTTGCAAGGATTGAAATTTTCTATCCTATCGTCATGGTAGGTTCTCTCATTTCATCTGTATTCCTCTGTGGACATCTTAATTGGGTTAGTTCACGATTCTCATATATACAGTTTCGATACGTACAATAAATTTCACAACTATTGAAGTGACAAATTATGATTAATATACATTAAAAATGATGTCACATAATGGTTCTAGTGAAAATGATGTCGCACTAATCACAATCTGACACCTCAATAAATTTTGAAAAAAGTTGTTAAACTTGTTGTGTTTGTAACATTGTTAATAGAGCTTTATTAGCTTTTCAACCACATAATCCTATCAGTCCTATGGATATATTGGTCTGAGATTAATGCCATGGTTCCCTATCGAAGCCTCCATTTCAAATTTTGAATCTTGAACAATTTTAGGCAAAGGAAAAGAAAGGATGGACACCTAATTCCAAAAATCATTTACCACACATATAATATAAGTAGAGGCTAAAGGATAAAACTTCCATGGTCAACTGATTAACTGGTTCCTTCAACCCATTCAATCTTTATAAGAAAATTAATGTCAAAAAGATTTTAGTAATACAAACTTTATAGGACTTTTACATTCAAAAGCATATAAAAACTCATATTTGGGTGGTTATGGGTCTATGGCTCACTAATTCACAATCATGAGGAAGACAAAACTAGGCCCAGTATCCCTTCAATGTTTGTCAAACCCATAGCAAAAAGTTCAAAGATAGCTTGAGTTGGTTTTAACGTGTTAGGAAATTAGACGCCACTAATTTCTGCAAGATCTTTATGATACAATATACAAGAAGATAATAATTTGCACAATTATTATAATAAGTGTAAGAGAATAAGCACAATCACACAACACAAAGATTTAAGTGGTTCGGCAAAATTGCCTACGTCCACAGAGCGCACCCATTTTCACTAGTCACTAAAATGGTTTACAATTAATTGTGGATCAGCAGATACCAAATGCACACATTGTGTATCACTTACTGTGTATCTCTCTCACTCTGAAAAATACACTGAGAATTTTTGCTCTCTCACTTTGTTTTGATCTGTGCACTAGGAGAACTACACTGCTCTCACTAATATATGCAGAAGACTCTCTCTTCTTGCTCTTTTCTCTCTACACTTAACTCTCTTCTTTCTACTCCTTACTTGCTTGTAACTAATACATGTACAAGCCTCCAATACCTTAAGTGCAAGCTCCAATACCTTGAATGCAAGCTCCAATACCTTAAGTGCAAGCACTTTGTATTAGTGCTCCAACACCTTACAATCTCCCACTTGGAGACTAATGCAAATGTGAAACCAACTTCCTTAGTTAATGGTGCAAAGTGGCGTGCTCATAGCTGTCTTCTCAGGCTAGAAGACCCACTAAAGCTGAGCACAGCTCCAGTTTCTCTATCGTTACTGCTTTGGTTAACATGTCGACTGGATTCTTGCTGCCTTGGATCTTTTCAAGTGTTAACACCCCATCATCAAGAAGTGATCTGACAAAGTGATAACGAAATCCAATATGCTTGGTTCTTGAATGAAATGCTGAATTCTTTGCTAGATGAATAGCACTCTGACTATCACTATGCAAAACATTCTTCGCCTGTCTGAAACCCAATTTTGCCAACAAACCTTGTAACCAAATCATCTCTTTGCTCGCTTCTGTCACAGCCACGTATTCTACCTCTGTAGTGGATAAAGCAACAATCTTTTGTATCTGCGAAACCCAACTAACTGCAGTAGTGCCTAATGTGAAAACGTAACCGATAGTACTTCTCCTGTGATCTACCTCTCCAGCAAAGTCTGCGTCTGCAAATCCTTGTAGTCTCAACTCGCCTTTTCTGAAGCATAAACATTTGTCAGTCGTACCACGTAAATATCTTAGTATCCACTTGACTGCTTCCCAATGCTGCTTTCCAGGATTGTCATAAATCTACTCATAGCTCCCACTACATGAGCAATATCTGGTCTTGTGCAAACCATGGCATACATTAGACTTCCAATGGCTGAGGCATATGGAACCTTAGCCATGAAACCTTCTTCTTCCTCTGTCTTGGGAGACTGGTCCTTGGATAGTCGAAAATGACTAGCCAGAGGTGTGCTAACTGCCTTAGCATCACTCATGTTGAACCTTTTTAGAATTCGACCAATGTACTCAGCTTGAGACAACTGCAAAGTACCTCTCTGCTTGTCTTTGTGAATCCTCATCCCAAGAATCTGCTTCGCTGCGCCCAAATCTTTCATGTCAAATTCACTTGACAACTACTTCTTCAATTTCTTGATTTCGTCCATATATGAACTAGCCATTAACATGTCATCAACATAAAGTAGCAAAATAATGTAACTGGACTCAAACCTTTTGAAGTAGCAGCAATAGTCAGCATTGCACTTGTAATAGCCATTTTTCTGCATAAAAGCATCAAACTTCTTGTACCATTGCCTTGGAGCCTATTTCAAACCATACAAGCTCTTTTTCAACTTACACACAAGATTCTCTTTTCCTTCATTGAGAAACCATTTGGTTGTTGCATGTATATCTCCTCCTCTAGGTCACCATGAAGAAAGGCAGTTTTTACATCTAACTGCTCAAGGTACAAACCTTCTACTACAACAATGCTCAGAACTGATCGAATGGTAGTCAGTTTCACAACTGGTGAAAAGATGTCAGTGTAGTCAATTCCTTCTTTCTACTAAAAACCTTTGACCACCAATCTCGCCTTGTGTCTCTTGGAACCATCATGCTCCTCCTTGACTCGATACACCCATTTGTTGTGTAGAGCCTTTTTCCCCACGGTTAACTCAGCTAGCTCCCATGTGTTGTTAGAGATGAGGGACTTCATCTCGTCCTTCATTGCAAGCTCCCACTTGCTAGCATCCTCCACCTGAAATGCCTCATCATAGCATTCAAGTTCACCTTCATCAGTGAGCAACAAGTAATTCAAATATCTCCTATTTGGTACATGAGGTCGGGAAGACCTCCTCAGTATAGGAGTATGAGCTGGAGTAGAAGCTGGAGATCGTGGTGTGTCAATTCGTTGTGTGTTGTCTTGTGGTGTAAGTCCCTCTGACTGGGAACTCTCAACTACCTGTTGTGCCACACTGTTTTCTGGAATGTCATCCAACTCAACATACACAAGATCACTTTGTGCTGAATTACTTGGAGATTGTGTGTCTCTGTCCTTGTACATCACATTTTCATTGAATATAACATCTCGACTTCTAGTAACCATTTTGTTTTGATCATCCCAAAATCTATAACCAAAATCATCGTCACCATATCAAATGAAAGTGCATTTTACAAATTTAGGATCAAGTTTACTTCTAGCATGATCACTAATATGCACATATAAGACACAACCGAAAACTTTCAAATGAGAAATTTTTACCTCTTTACTGCTCCATGCCTCTAATGGTATTTTGTGTTCCAACGGTACTAATGGTCCTCGGTTGATTAAGTAGGCTGCTGTATTGACTGCTTTTGCCTAGAACTGCTTTGGTAAGCCTGCCTGTATACGCATGCTTCTGGCTCTCTCAGTCAATGTTCGGTTCATACGTTCTGCCACGCCATTCTGTTGTGGTGTCCCTGGTAAAGTCTTCTCTAGCCTGATGCCATTTTTGTAACAGAACTTTTTGAACCCCCCGTCTTCATACTCTCCGCCATTGTCGGATCTTAACTTCTTGACTTTTAAGCTTGTCTCGTCTTCTACCATGGCCTTCCATTTCTTGAACACCTCGTACACTTCTGATTTCTGTCTCAAGAAGTAGACCCAACCCTTTCTGGAATGGTTATCAATGAAAGTCACAAAGTATGACTTTCCACCAATGGACGAGACTGTAGCTGGCCCCCACACATCTGTGTGAACTAACTCAAGCTTCTCTTGCTTCGGAGTTCTGCCACCTGTCTTGAAGCTAACTCTTTTCTGCTTACCAAAAATACAACATTCACATAAGTCAATATTAATTGATTGTAGTCCTAGTAGCTTACCTTTGGAATGCATAATCTTGAGTCTTTTTTCACTCATATGACCCAGTCTCTGGTGCCATAGATTAGGATCCTCTTTGCTTGCTGCAACTGCAATTGACCCACAAGCATTGGTTGTCATGTAGAGAGTGTCGGTCTTCTTTCCATGTGCAATAATCATTGCTCCTCTAGAAACCTTCCATTTTTTGTCTTTGAAAGTTATGTCATAACCTTCGTCATCCAACTGTCCCACTGAGATCAAATTTTTCCTCAAGGCTGGGATGTGTCTCACATCCTTTAGCTTCCATACAGATCCATTCAGCTTGATCTGCACTTCACCCTTTCCGACCACGTCACAAGGTTGGTCATCACCAAGATACACCTTTCCTAAATTGCCTGGTGTATAACTTGTAAAGAGTTCACTACTTGAGGTAGCGTGGAACGATGCTCCTGAGTCTAACACCCAAGACTCCGCCTTGCTCTCCAAAAAGCATGTCAGTGCATCATCTACTCCCGAAGTAGAAGCAACATTTGCTTTAGCCTTATTTTCTAGATCTTTCTTCGGAGCTTTGCATTGTTTTTGGTAATGACCTGTCTTGCCACAATTCCAACACTCAACAATTTTTTAGTTGTTCTGGTTTTGGAAATTGTAGGAATTTCTTGGATTCCTCGACTTTGACCTGCCAGTCCTTGATCTGGACTTGCCACGACCATTGCCTTTGTTTGAACTTTTGCCTCTACTTTCCACGTTCAAAGCAGACCCCAAAGTAGAATTATTATCTGACTTCTTCATGGTCACATGAGAGATGATGTCTTGTACAACCTCATTGAACTTGAGGGTTGACTTTCCAAACATGAGTGTAGTGACGAAATGCTCATAAGAATCTGGCAATGATGCAAATAACAACAAAGCTCGATCTTCTTCACTGATTTGAACATCTATTCGGTTCAAGTTGTTGATCAAAGCATTGAAAATGTTGATGTGCTTCATCACGTCCTCGCCTTCCTTCATCTCGAGCTTAAAAAGCTTCTTCTTACGAAAGAGCTTATTTGATAAGGATTTCCCCAATTATATAGCTTCTACCTTGTCCCACATGTCTTTGGCTGTGGTGCAGGATACCACATGATTTAATACATCATATGTGATATAGGCCACAATGGAGGAGATTGCCCGTTCATCAATATCCATCCACTCAGCATCGGTCATGTTCTCTAGTTTCTTCTCTATTCCCAACAAGGCAATTTGTAACCTTTGTTGGACAAGAACGCCACGCATCTGCCTTTGCCATAAGCCAAAATTGATCTTCTCATCAAATGACTTTATTTCAATTTTCATGGAGCTTCTAGATCCATAATTTGGGTTCCACTTCTTTAAGCTGTCACTCAAAGAAGTACCCTCAGGTGTGGCACTGGGCGAAGTAGTAATCTCAGGAGTGGCAGCATCGGTAGACATCCTTCTTGTTGTATCAACCAATACGCTCTAATACCGATTGTTAGGAAATTAGACACCACTAATTTTTGTAGGATCTTTATGATACAATATACAAGAAGATGATAATTTGCACAATTATTATAATAAGTGTAAGAGAATAAACACAAAGATTTACGTGGTTCGGCAAAATTGCCTACGTCCACAGAGCGCCCCACTTTCACTAGTCACTAAAATGGTTTACAATTAATTGTGGATTAGCAGATACCACATGCACACACTGTGTATCTCTCTCACTCTGAAAAATACACTGAGAATTTTTGCTCTCTCACTTTGTTTTGATCTGTGCACTAGGAGAACTACACTGCTCTCACTAATATATGCAGAAGACTCTCTCTTCTTGCTCTTTTCTCTCTACACTTAACTCTCTCTTCTTTCTACTCCTTACTTGCTTGTAACTAATACATGCACACGGATTCCTTTTATAGAGAAATCAAGCTAGCCAACTCCTTCTTCTCATGGGAGACAAGCAAGCCTCCAATACCTTGAATGCAAGCTCCAATACCTTAAGTGCAAGCACTTTGTATTAGTGCTCCAACACCTTACATAACGCACAAACTCCAACTGCTATCTATTGCTTAGATTTCAAGACAAGAGTATTTTCAGTACAAATGAAAACATAAACCGCACAAATCAGCCTCTTAATATTCTCGTGTATGTGCGCAGTAACCAAGCCACCGGATCAGGGTCTTCGTAGTTGATTTTGCACCCTTACAAATCTTGTAGTCTTCAAAAACCTCTCCATTAAAAATAGCATTTGGCGCCACGTTCTGTCAAAACAAATAATGGTCTTCCAATCCAAATGAAAATTCTTCTATTAATCATGTAATTCTCGACATTTATTACAAAGGAAGACCATTCTTAACTACTAAAGAAAGAACACTTTGCTAGTTGATTTTGATTTAAGGAACATCTTTTTCAAAATATTCAGGCATTAGTCAAGCTTCACTTTCCAAAATACCGCAAATGAAGGCTTAAATAGCAATAATAATGCAATGAATAAAAACTGGCATTGCCTAATCTTAGTATTAGCTAAGTGCAATTATCTTTAAGGCTCTGTTTGAATCGGAGTAAAACGTTTTACGGAAAACGTTTTCAGTCAGGCTGGACGTTTGGTACGCGGTAAAATGAAAAGTCAACGGAAAATTTTTTCATTTGACCGGAAAACATGTATGTAAAATACGGAAAACGGTTTACGGAAAATTTTTCCGTAAACCATTTTCCAAAATAACGCGTGCGTCTTCTCTCCCCGAGTCTCACTTCTCTCATTCAGTTTCTGCTCTCTCTCTCTCTCAACTGTCTGCTCTCTTCACTGTCCCGAGCCACCCCCAGCCGGTCACCCCCAGCCACGCCTCTTCGCTGCTCACTTTCTCTCTCGCCCAAATCGTGCCAGCCAGCCCGAGCCAGCCCGACACCCTCTTCGCTGCTCTCTTCACCGTCGCACCGTAGCTCCGGCTCACCCACCGACTGCTTCTCCGACGGTAAGCCCCCAACCCTCCGGCCTCTACCTCACGGATTGGATCTGATCTGATCAGGATCGGATCAGATCAGATCTGATCAGGATCGATCTGATCTGATCTGATCCGATCTTTTTTTTTTTTTTTTTAATAATTTTGGGAATTGTTGATTTTTTTTTTTTTTTTTTTTTTTGCTGAGTATGAGTTTTTGTGGATTGATTTGTTTTGGGTTTTTGTGGATAAAAGATTATGCCTGCTGTGATATTGGAAAACTTCCTTGCAGGGTATATTATTGAAATTTGTTTTTGTAAACTGAGTGTTCTAGATTATGTATCATTTTGTGTATCTTTTAGTCATTAAAAGCTTACTAGATTTCTGTATGTAATACATGTAATCATTGTACAGGTTGATGAAAATGAGCTTTATGAAGCGGTGATGACAACTGAAGGTTTTGCTGAGGAGATGCTTGCTTCAGCTTTTGATTATATGATGCAGGAAGAGAAGGTTGGCAGAGCTTTCATGGCTAAGGCTCCTAAACTAAGAAAGCTTTGGTTGGAGAATTATTTCTCCAAAAATATGTAATATTATGAAACAATGGTTATGTATTTATGAACTATGTTTAGTATTTTGATTATGTATTAAAAATTGGATAAGTAGTATTATTGTTATATATGTTATGGGAATGGTTATGAACTATAATTTTGGATGGTGTCCATTGTTTGTTGTTTTTATTTATTATGTTTATTTATCATATGAAAAAACTTGTATTAAGTTTTACAATATTGTGATGGATGAGTGTTTACACTTCTAAAATAAATACCTTTTTATTTTAGGTTTAAAAAAAATATAAATTTCATTTTACGTCGTGCCAAACACCGTAAAATATTTTCCGGAGCATTTTCCAGAATGCAAACAAACACCGGAAAAACAAATATTTTCCTGAAAATCATTTTCATTTACAAACATTTTACGGTGGAGAATGTTTTACGTCGAAACAAACGGAGCCTAAGCTAGATTGGTGCGGGTCCAGCTAAAATGGATGGAGTAGGAACTTCGAGCCCTAAAAGTAAAATCGTCAGCCCATGCAATAATTCTTGTCAGAAGTTTGGTTATATATCCAAACAAATGTTTAGTTTGGTTGGTGTATGTCGAGCTTCTTAGTTTTCGAATTAATGTAAACAGGCCTAGTCAACCTAATTTTATGAGATTTTCCTAAATTTTACCTTTTGATACTTTGTTGTTTCAGTGAAAATAGCATATTCTGGTGTTTGATATGACGGAGACATAAGTCAAGAAAAAATGTTTTTTCAATGGAAAACTGGCGTGGAGAAAAACGGAAATCACTTTTTAGAACGTTTTATATTTAATAAACCAAAAAAAAAAAAAAAAAACTATTGATTGTCTTGACCAACCACTAACTTTTTTTTTTTCTTCTAAATGACATTTTTTTTTTTTTTTTTCTCAAATCAATTGTTTTTCCACTTAAGTTTCCTCATACAATTTGAATTTGGGGTATGTTTTTGTCAATAGAAGCTATTTGCTCATATGATTATTAAGAATTAGAAGAATGTTGATATTTTTTCGTGTGAACTAAACAACATAAAATGTTTTTATTTTTGTTTTTGTTTTTATTTTTTTTATGACCTCTTTTGAGATTTTGTAAAATGACAGTATTCATTCTATTTTAGAAAATGACACTCCGCCGCCTTACCTTTGTTGAGAAATGGCATTCCACTTCTTATTTTTGTTTTAAAAAAAAAAAATCAAACAAAAGTGAGGGGGCAAAGTGTCATTTTTGTAGTTGCAATCAAACACAAGAAAAATGATCTTTTTTACATAACATTTTCCATCAAAATAAATAGAAAGTAAAATTATGTTCATTCATATTTAGATTTATTTATAGATTAAAATACAATTTTGGTCTCTTAAGTTTAAAAGTTTTGCATTTAAGTCTCTTAAGTTTGATTTAATTTCATGTAAGTCATTATGTTTACCTCTGTTAATGATCTGACAGTTAAGTGTCAAATAAACACTCCAATCATGTGTCCGCATTACCATTTTTGTCACGTCTTGCTATGTCATATATAATATTAAAAAAAATTATCAATAATAAAATAAAATGATCTTCTCTCTCTCTCTCTCTCTCTCTCTCTCTCTCTCTCTCTCTCTCTCTCTCTCTCTCTCTCTCTCTCTCTCTCTCTCTCTCTCTCTCTCTCTCTCTCTCTCTCTCTCTTAATATAGGATTATAGTCCTTAAGACCAACAAAACCCAATTGAAATCATATATAAAATCGACATCAAAGTCCACGCACACCACAGCGTTGAAGTTCTCCAGAAATTCTCAAAATTTTCATAGAGCTAATTTTTCTTTATATGGGTTTTGAACAGAACGAGCAGAGAAGGCAGAGAAGGAACCAGAATTGAGCCAACAAAAAATGTGGCCACTATGGCAACCACGAGAACATGTATTTTTGCTCTGTGTGCTACAGAAAGGTGTTAGCGCTGTTTCGTAGGGATTGAGATTAATTTGGTGCAATTCTATTGCATCATGTAATTGATTTCAAAGGTTGAGATTAAGTTGAGACAATATTCAACCTTGGTATGTGGTGTGAGACAATATTAAACCTTCTTAAATAAAATGAATGACTTCATTGATTTATTATTAGTAAATAATAATAAAAAATAATACATGCGATTTATTTATTTATTTTTATTATATAGAATGGATGACCAATAAGTACACACAAATCCCTCTTGAATGGCAAGCGAGCATGCACACACAAAAGTGGCTAGAGGAAAGAGACCATTTTCAACAAGCATCAAACATCCAGTCTTCCAAAACACCTTCAGATAAAAGCATCCAAATGTTTTGTACTAAATTTTCTTTCTTTCTTCCCCCTCCCCCCTAAGCATGCCCGGCCCTACCTTTAAGCAAGATAAGCCATTGCTTGAGGCTCCAACCCAGAGTAAGGCCTCATTTTTATTTTTAAGTAGGTAATATATATATATATATATATATATCTTATATATATATATATATATATTATATATATATATATATATATATATATATATATATATATATTTGAATAATCTTAATACTAATATGTTCTTAAGTGGTCAAAATCCCCTAACGTGTTCCCTTTCTTTCTTTGTTTTACAATTCCCAACAATTCTATTTTTGTTTTGACCATGTCTATTTTATTTTTTTTTTTTTTTGTCAAAGAGATTGTGAAAGGCCCCAATTTCTATATATATATATATATTTTTTTATCTCCTCTTCCCAGCAATTCTCGCTCTCTAAGGCCCCTCTCTCCTTTTCTCCAGGGTCCAATCTTTTTTTCTCACTCTTCTATGTAATAGACTAATAGGGGGTCATTCTACGGTACCCATAGTTTTTTTGTAGGTACCATACCCACCTTAAATGTCAACCATTCATTTTAAGTGTTTTAATCGTGAGCGTTGATTCCTATTAAAATTGAAACTTGCTACCGGTTAATCAAGTTATTTTCTCTTTTAATTGAAAACCCAGAAAATTGAGTGTATTTCTCTCCTCAATCGTCGCCCCTCCCTCCACGTCGACCTGCTTCGTCTTCAACTTTCACAGCCATTTCTCTCTGTCCCAAGCACTGATAGGTATTTGGTGGAAACAATTTTATTACTTCTCTGTTAACTCTCTTACTTCTTTGTAACTGCGGAACTTCTTCTATCCTCTGGTAAAGCTCACATCACCATATCTCCAGATCTGCAGTGCCGTTGATCTAGACCCATTAGTATGACTCCATGTTTCCTTCATAATTTCTCAAAGTTTCTCTCTTTGCTGGACACATATTTGAAACCCATTATTTTATGAATCCAAATAAGTATATTATGCTTAGACAATCATGGCCATTCCAGCTCATGGTGTAAGGCTTGCATGCATGTGATATTAGCAAACCTACAGTAGCCGACTTTGACATATGTGTTGCGGTTTTGTTGAGTGAGCCTCAAGTACAGATATTAGCATATGTATTTAGTTTTGAGGGGATAAAAAGGTGATATCTGGAGATACCCATCTATATTCAACAAATCCCTCGATCCCCCAAATTGAATCCCCAAATTTTTTGTCCATACATTCATTCGGATTTATATTTTTACAGTTTGATTTTAGCATAGTTTCTGAATTCTTGATTCAATTCGATTTTGATTGCTGGCGGGGCAAAATCAAATGGTTACGTACGAAGGAATCGTACTTTAGGAGAGCCGATTTTGATGGCAATGGCTGTTTCTTTCTTTCAAACGACCCCACCCCCAGATTCTACCCCTATCTTTCAAAGAAGCGCTGCTCTCATCGAAATCCTAGGGTAAGACCCCACTTTACACATTTCTCAAACTACAGGCCATGGGATGAGATGTGGGGAGGGAGGAAAAAAATTTTGTTGGTGATGGAGGCCGGTGAAGGAACTGGCAGTGATTACGAAGATGAACAGTTGTGACTCATTTTGGAGAGTAAGAGGTTGAGGACCTGGTATTTAAACCAATTTGATATTATCTAATTTTTTTAATATATATATATATTTTAAAAATTATGGTACCAATTAATGTGATGGTAGGGTACTATCATATGTGATATTGGTAAAATTAAATGTGATGTTGGTACCATAAAATGTGATACGAAATTAAGGTACAAACTAATGTGATATTAGGTACCATCATATGTGAGGTTGGTACCAGGTACTATCATTGTGATGAAAGTACTATAATATGTGATATTTGGTACCATTACATGTGATGTTGGTACCATAAAATGTGATACAAAATTAAGGTACCAACCAATGTGATGTTAGGTACCATTATATGTGATGTAAGGTACCATCATATGTGATATTGGTACCAAGTACCATAATTGTGATGAAGGTACCATCATATGTGAAGTGAATAAAAGTACTAAATAATGTGATGAAGGTACTATAATATATGATATTGGTACCATCAAATGTGATGATGGTACCATTAATGTGATGTTTTAGTAACCTGTTATAGCAGGTTATCATTTAGAAGTACGGTACCCACGTGGGTACCATAGAATGACCCGACTAATAGGTGCTACCCTTCTCTCTCTTTCTCTCTCTCCTGTAAGTTTTTTAAATGGGTTTCTTTCTCTTCTCAAATTTTCTCTTTCTGTTTCAATAAAAATCCATCTAATAAAAAAAAAAAGATAATTCTTTGATAAATATGTTTGTGATAAAAGATATTTTATCTTAAAGTATACAATAAAATTTTATAAAAGATATTTTATCTTAAAGTATGCAATAAAATTTGTGCCTGAAGTCAAGTGAAATTTGATATGTAGATGAAGTTATGACCTTTGAGAAGAATAATTTACCCACCATTGTTGAGCATTAGTGTGTGCATTTTGTGCAGTTGGGAACAACTTCAAAATATTGCAAAAATAAAAATAAAAATCATTACTTATATTAAAAAATAAAAAATAAAAAATAAAAACCTCATTTTGAGATTTGCTTGAGGCCCCCAAAATAATTGGGCCGGCCCTGCCCCTAAGGGCCCTACGTATTACTAACAAATACATATGAAAGGCAAATTTGTAACCGAGGAACTAAAGTAAGAATTCTGTCTTGTTATAATCTCATGAATAGAGGAATCACTCTAGTAAGATGGGTGTTGCATGTGTAGGAGAAGTGGTGATCAGACTATAGATAATTTTTTATTACATTGTGTTAAGGAATCTCACATAGGTTAGATAGGAGAGTTGTGCTAGTAGTTTTATGTATAAATAGGATACCTCACAACACATTGTAATCATCCAAAAATATCAAAGAGAGAATATAATAAAGATGTAGCCCATTGACTACATCCTGTGGACGTAGGCTCACATAGCCGAACCACGTGAAAAACTCTAGTCTCCATTCTTCCATTCTCTTTCTCAATCACTTTTATATTCCATTGTCATTAGATTTAGGTTCTCTACACATTGTGACATTACATATGCATTATGGACTATTGTCTTCTCGGCATTTGGGGTTCAGTGGGTTATGTCAAGGAATGTAGTTGATCATTTATCTGGACAAACGAACTGGTGAAGTAATTAAACACTTTTCTTCTGTATGGAATCTAGAATTTAAGTCATCTTCTACTAGCTCATTGTTTGACTGATCTCGAGTTTTGGGTCTTGGTGATACTCATTCTTTTGTAGATTTCATTGGTTCTCTCTCATTTCGATTGTAATTCTCATTCTTATAATATTTAGGTTATCTTATGTATACATCATGTGTACATGAGGTAGTTCCTTTGCCTTAATATAAAAATTTTAATAACCAAAAAAACCTGTGTCTAGTTAGTAAGAACCAAAAAGTGTAAGAAATACAGCATTGCTCATCAGCATTCAACTAGAACTCATATCATATGTCATAAAAACCATACTTCGATATATGATTCTATTCTGATATTAAATGAACCGTTCAGTAACATGGCACTTCCGAAAGGCTAGCATCATATTGAAAGTAAAGACAAATTATAATTGTAAAATGAACTTACCAGTATTATAGGAACTTGAATATTTTCTAGCTCTTGCTTGATGAAATCCATCTGGAAATATCATGAGACTGAGCAAATTATAGTCAAATGCAGTAGCTAAAGTGTTCTTAATGTATAATAAAGGGAAAATAGAGGTTGAATCTGGACGTTGAAGTTTGGTTCCTAGAAGAAAAGGAATCTTGATAGCACAAAGAAAATAACGAGTTTAAAATACAAATTCATCCAGTTATTACAAAGTGATAAGATCAATCTAACTTCTTATGTGCTCTATTACAACAGACCAATTTGATTTGATCACTTTTTCAAGGAAAAAAATCAGTAAATTGGATTGGGTCTAAATTATGTTACCAAATTAGTGTACTGTTCAAACTCACAGATAAATTAACGAGTATCCAAGAATTTCACAAAAGCAATGACTAAAATCTGATTGTTCATCTTTATGGTACAGGTTTTTCTTTATTTAAAAATTTACAAATCCCAACAAAACACTGGTGACTTTTACCAGGCCAAAATTTTGCTCTAACAAAGTGAGTAGATAGTTACCTTGTGATCTATTTGTTCTTCTAACGAGAACAACCTTCCATGGTCCCAGTTCTAGCAAGAAGAGAACTTCATATCATAATCATATACTTTCTAGCAATTAGTGAAAATAAAAAGATATAAACGAGTTATGTTGCAAAGATCCTCTTACAGAACAAATAAAGCTATACAAATTATCAATGTGAACATAATGATCGTCTGAAGCATTGCCCACAAGTAGCAACACCATAGGATGAAAAAGAACCATTTTTTTGGAGGGAAAGATACAAAAAAGAAAAAGAAAAGAAGAAGGCAAAAACAAAAATGGATATATACCCAATTCTAATAATCATTTACCACACATACAATATAAGTATAGGCCAAAGGATAAAACTCCCATGGTCAACTGATCAATTGGTTCCTTCAACCCATTCAATCTTTCTAAGAAAATTAATGTAAAAAAGAAAATGTTGAATTAACGCCGATTGTGTTTTGCTTTAAGTTGCCACGTGGCTAAATTTGAGCAAAGGAACATGATATACAGGACCCAA
Source organism: Fagus sylvatica (assembly GCA_907173295.1). Taxonomy (NCBI): domain Eukaryota; kingdom Viridiplantae; phylum Streptophyta; class Magnoliopsida; order Fagales; family Fagaceae; genus Fagus; species Fagus sylvatica. Next base: position 50,323,419 of record OU015762.1, on the reverse strand, counting down.
GCTACTGTATATAAGTTTTGCCCAAAAATCATTCCCTCAATTCATCTTCAAGTAAACAAATGAATGACTCTCCCTTCCTTCCACTTCTTTCCTTTCGTTCCAACCAAACATAGATGTTGGTTATTTTGACAGAGACATTATATTTTGGTGTTTAATATGATAGAAAATATGAGACAATAAAAATCACCTTTTTGTCAATGGACTTAGTGGAGAAATATGAAAAAAGTTTAAAACGTTAACTATTTAATAAATTATCACAAATAAACCACAATAAACTCTTCCAATGATAATTTGTCTATCTCCTTCCCCCATCTTTCTATTTCTACAAACTGACCATTAATTGACTCAACAACGTTGACCGTTAATTCTTGTTCAAATCAATCATTTTTTTGCTTAATTTTCTGTATATATTTCGAATTTGGGGTTTTTATTTTATTTTATTTAAGGCTTGCAAGTGACCCAAAAAGTAGGATTTTTTCTTCTTCTTTTTTTGGGTTTTATTTTTCATGAATGAAATTTTTTTGTTCATATAACTATTTGCAATTACAATAACTATTAATAATTTAAAATTTGCCCTAAATATGTTTTTTGTCTCATTTTCAGAGTTGCAAACAAAAATAAGAAATGAAATAGAAAACGTTTTCCTTAAAACAAATGGAATGCAAAATTATGTTCATCCTGGCCTACTTAGATTATTTTATATTACATGTAAATATGCCCATTACAAAAGGCTTAAAATTATGAGTAGTCTTTAATGTACTATAAATTGTATTTCCATTTTATTATAAATTGATATAGTTATTTTTCTTACAACAAGTAAGGTAAAGGAATGATTCAAATCAAAATTCTCCCTGTGAGGAAGACATAGAGTGTGTGAGAGAGAGAGAGAGGGGTCGAGCAATGGGGGTGGGGTCAAGAAGCATTTCCCTATTCTCCCTTTGTTATTATTATTTTTTTTTATTCTTTCTTCTTCTTCTTCTTTTTTTTTTTTTTTTTTTGTTGTATTTGTGTGGATATATATGATTGGTTGCTAGGGCGACCTAAGGTGGGCTGGTACTTGTACAAGAGTAATTATTTAAGCTAGATTTGGGCGGGTCCAGCTAAAATGGATACAGTGAGGACTTTGACCCTTATAAGTAAATTCTTGTCAGAAGTTTTGTTATATATTCGAACAAATCTTTGGTTTGGTTGTATTATGTCAAGCTTGATAGTTTTCGAATTAATATAAACATGCCTAATCAACCTAGTTTTTAGATGTTTTTCCTAAATTTAACTTTTAATGCTTAGTTATTTGAACGAAATCACAATTAGAGTGTTTGGCATCCCCTATTATCGATTAGCTTATTTTTTTTAAATCAAATTTTGTCTCACTTTTTAGTAAATAAGAAAATGAACTTTTTTTTTTCATTTTTTTTTAAATTTATAAATAAGCTAACTTATTTATTTAAAATCATTTTTTTCTGATATTTTATCAAATAAGCTAAGACAATTAAAATACGTGATGCGAAATGCTCATGACGGAAGACAGAAGTCAATATAAAACATTTTTATATTCTACAGAAAACAAGGTCATTAATTGGAGGAAAATTGAAAATATTTTTTAGAACATTACATTAAATCATCACAAATAAACTATACACCACAAGAAACTCTTCTAATGATAATTTGTCTATCTTTGCGCCCCATCTTTCTCTTTCTACAGGCTGACCATTAATTTTTGTTGACCAATCGTTGAAGTTTTGTTCTAAATGATCTTTTTTTACTCAAACCAATTTTTTTTTTTTTCTACTTAATTTTCTACATATATTTCAAATTTGGGTTTTTCTTTCCCCCTAATTTAAGGCTCCCAAGTGATCCAAAAAGTTTTTCTTTTCCTATTTTGGGTCTGTTTTCATGAATAAAAGTTTTTTGTTCATATATTTATTTGCAATTATAGTAAATATTAATAATTTTTCATGTGACATAAATAATGGAAACTGTTTTTTAACTTATTTTTAGAGTCGTAATCAAACATAAGAAAACATGTCATTTTCTAGGGAATATTTTTCTTCAAAACAAATTGAGTAGATTATATTCATCCTTATTTAGATTATTTTATATTATATATTAACATCACAAAAGTACCACAAATGTTTTTGATTAGGCTTAAAATTATGAGTTGTGTTAAATGTACTATAAATTGTATTGTCATTTGATTATAAATTAATATAGTTATTTTGCTTACAACAAGTAGAGGGTAATAATTCAAATCCAAGTTCTCCCTATGAGGGAGATATGGTAGTGTCACTAAACTGTAAACCTCTTGATAATTGATATAATAATATTGTTAAGTTTAATTTATATGCCCAATTTTACAATTGTAGCCAATGTTTAATAAAATGTTGTTTATTCAATAATTCATCCGGTTGTGATAGAGAATTAAAAGAAAGGAAACAAAATATAATTAACACGTTTCAACATATGAAGATCTACATCCACAGTAAAAAGTCTTAAGTAATTGCATATATCTTTATTATATTGAATTGTATTTGTTATAATGTGTCCATCGAATATATAGAGAGAGAGAGAGCATATAACATAAACCAAGCCTAGAGTATGAGTAAAAATATAACAAGTTACATAATGTGTCCATCGAATGTATATATATATACATAAAAGGCCTTTATTCGTAGGTATAAATGAAAGTGAATAGCATAAACAAAAATCAAAATATCATTATGGAAGGTTCATAACCACGTCAAATTACAACCAATTTGTAATAAAATTTGTAATACAATAAGTCATTTTTTAAAATTAATTGAAAAGCAATCAATAACAAAATCAAGCATAACAATAAGATCCTATAAAGTTTCAAATGAAGTCTGAAAGCAGGTAAACAGACTATTAGCAGAAACGGTGTCTATTAGCATTTGTTCAAATTCTTTTTACTCTGTTAAAGTTGAGTGATTGAAAGAGAGTAAAGAGGAAAGAATGAACGGAAACAACAATTTAGTTTAATCACTAGAATTTATGTCTACAACAGAAAAGTTTTGACGAACTACATCTTTATTATAAACTTCTCATATTACAATTGATACGGACCAAATCAAACCCTAATGGCGACTATCACAGCATAGATGACAACAATAAAAATCCAGTCTTACAAGATATTAAACCCATGTGCTAAACATTTTATTTTCTAAACCTCCCCAAGAAAGTCAAAAGCACAATCAATGGCCCCAAATCAATGACCAAGCGGTTACAAATCAGGGCATAAAAACCCATTAAATGCAAACAAACGGCTAGAAGCCTGGAGTCTCCTATATAAAGCGGAGAGCTTCTTGAATCAAGGTACACTCTCCTTTTCTTACCTCGATACTCTTATCTCAGATATTGCTATTCAGATAACCATCATTTGACTTAAGCATCGGAGGCTCCCCCACCGGTCCATCGTCGGTGCATTCCTTCACTGTTTCTCTTTTTTGCAGGTATATTCGTCCGTCAACGCAGGACCCGTCCGTCAAGATTAAGACGTGTCCGTGCCCACTGATTTTTGGCATTATCAATTGGCGCCGTCTGTGGGAACGACTTAGTAAGCCATTGTCGTTCTTAGAGCAAAAAGGGTCGTACACGGATTAATCGCAATTATGGAAGGAACCCACAATGACAGACCCAGTGCTGATCCTCCCATGACCCCGATCGAAAGACAAATACAGGTTATTTCAACTAGCATCCAGGACCTCGCTCGAGAGACGACTCGTCAAAACAAGGAGTTGTGGCATGTTATCAAGAAGGGGCCACCAACTCTTCACGACGAAAACCAACGCCCTCCACAAAGGGAAAGTAGGTTGGACGATCAAGAAGCTGACAGCCGGCAGGTAACCCGCCGCAGAGACGACGAGGTGGAGAAAACTCCACCCCCTAGCAGGCACAGGGCAGAGTGCAGGTAGCTCCGCCCCTCCTAGCCGTCAGAAGACAGATAGAACTACACGATCGTCCAAACAACCCGATCGACCAGATCGATCATCCAAATAGCCCAATTGTCCAAATTGATCATCCAGATAACTCAGTCGTTCAGCTCGATCATCTAGAGGTCCGGACGATAAAAAGGCCCATCTGGAAGAAGAACTACACGAAATGAGGAAGCAGATGGGAGACATGAAGAATAGCCTGAAAGCAAAGGCTGCCCGTAACTTGGACAACCTCGTGCACCGGGCTAATTCACCATTCATTCCTAGTATCACCAACTTCCCGCTTCCACCCAGATTCAAAGTACTGCCACTTGAAAACTTCGACGGAACCAAGGATTTGTTTGATTACCTAGAGGCATTCAAAACAATCATGCAACTACAAGCCGTTCCCGAAGAAATAATGTGCCGAGTGTTCCCCATGGGCCTAAGGGGATCTGCGAGAGTATGGTTCAATAAGCTTGAATCAGAGTCAATTGGTTCCTTCGTCCAGCTGAGCCGAGCATTCATCGACCACTTCATCAGTGGCTAGCGGAGAGGACGTCCTCCCACTCACTTGCTCAGCGTCAAGCAAATGGAAGGGAAATCATTGAGGGCATATGTACACCGTTTCAACAAAGAAGCTATGCAGATCGACCGCCCAAAGGAAGACGTCACTCTGACCGCGTTCATGGCAGGACTGGGGAAGGGAGATTTCCTCTACGATCTCTGTAAAGACCTTCTCGAGACCTTATCAGAGCTCATGTACGAAGCCCAAAAACACATGAACGTTGAAGATGCTCTGGAAGCACTGGATGACCCCCCTCCAAAGAGGCGAAAAGAAGTTGAAAACCATAAACAGGAACCCGCCAAGCAAAAAGTCCCTAAGTTCTCTGAGACACCAGGGCGCAAAAGGACGACCACCCCAATAGGAAAATTCAGTAGCTTCATGCCTCTGAACACACCTATCGACAAACTTCTCATGCAGATACAGGACGATCCTTCCCTTCGATGGCCAAGTAAGATCGGTTTTGACCCTAATAGCCGACCAAAAAACTTATATTGCAGGTTCCACAGAGATCAAGGACACATCACAGAATACTGCGTGGCATTAAAAGAACAAGTAAAGACATTTATCCGGCAAGGAAAGCTTCAGAAATATGTCAGTCTCCAGACAACGCTCGTCCGCCAAAGCCTCAGGGACCAAAAGAGCAGACCGAGAACCCGAAGCCCGGAACAGCAAGTGAAATCAGAACCATAGTGGGAGGTCCTACAGTTGGAGGAATATCACGCACTTCCAGAAAAGCATATGCCCGTCAGGTACACAATATTTTCATCGTCCAATGAACTCCCAAAAATATTCGTTTGGACGACCAAATAATCTCTTTCAGTGAAGAAGACGCTAGAGAAACTCACCAACCCCACGATGACGCACTCGTCATTACCATGAACATCGCTAATTTCACCATTAGACGGGTGATGATAGACAACGGCAGCTCGGCAGATATCCTCTACCTACTTGTATACCAGAAAATGAAGTTAGACAAGAAGAAGCTACGACCCATGGGAGTGCGCCGCTAGTAGGCTTCACAAGTGACAAAATCTGCCCCGTCGGTATTGTCACTCTACCCATAACCATTGGCACATATCCAAAATAGGTATCCAAAATAGTGGACTTCCTCGTCGTCGATTGCCCCTCAGCATACAACGCTATCATCGGACAACCCATGCTCAACAGGCTACGTGTTGTAACCTCTACCTACCAGAAAATGTTATCTCGCTTCATTAGGGGCAGAAGGAAAGAACCAAACGATGACCATAGAAGAACGAAAAACCCTGGTTGAGCCATCAGAAGAGTTGAGCACAATCATCCTGGACGACGAAAGCCTTGACAAATCGACCAGAATCGGAGCTAACATAACTTCCCAAACAAGAGAGTCAATAATCCACTTCCTGAAGAACAACAAGGACGTCTTCGCTTGGAATCACAAAGACATGCCAGGTATCAATCCTTCAATTATTTCTCATAAACTAAACGTTAACCCTTGCCTTCGTCCAATCAAGCAGAAACGAAGAGTTTTCGCTCTGGAGAGAAACAATGCCATAATGGAAGAAGTGGACAAACTCCTCACCGCAAATTTCATAAGGGAAGTCTTCTACCCTGACTGGTTAACTAACGTAGTTATGGTTAAAAAAGCCAACGGGAAATGAAGGATGTGCGTCAATTTCATCGACCTCAATAAAGCCTGCCCCAAAGATAGCTTCCCTTACCTAGGATATACCAGCTAGTCGATTCGACAGCTGGCCATAAATTACTAACTTTTATGGATGCATTTTCAGGTTACAACCAGATAGTAATGGACGAGGAAGATCAAGAAAAGACGTCTTTCATCACCAGCAGAGGACTCTTCTGCTACAAGGTGATGCCATTCGAACTGAAGAACGCTGGGGCAACCTATCAGCGGCTTATGAATCAGATGTTCCACTATCAGATAGGCAAGAACATCGAAGTCTATATTGATGATATGTTAGTCAAGTCCAGGGAAGAAGATGACCACTTAAAAGACATAAAAGAGACATTCAACACACTACGCAAGTACCAAATGAGGCTGAATCCAAGTAAGTGTGCTTTCGGTGTTTCTTCCGGTAAATTTCTTGGTTTTATGGTTTCGCAGAGAGGCATTAAGGCCAACCCAGACAAAATCAAAGCCATCTTAGAAATGCAGCCACCAAGGAATATCAAAGAAATACAGGGGCTAACTGGAAGGATCGCGGCACTCAATCGCTTCGTCTCTCTATCAACCGACAAATGCCTGCCCTTCTTCAAAGTACTAAGGAAGGCTTTCGAGTGGATAGACGAGTGCCAAAAAGCATTCGAAGAGCTTAAAAAGTACTTAGCAACACATCCACTGCTAAGCCCCTCCAAACCAGGCGAAGAGCTCTACCTATACCTGGCCGTGTCACCAACGGCCATCAATTCGGCGCTCGTGCGAGAAGAAGAAGGTCAACAGCTCCCCGTCTATTACACTAGTCGGGCCCTCAGAGGAGCAGAAGAACGATATTCTCCCATGGAAAAATTAGCATTCGCTCTTATGACGGCGACGAGGAAGCTTCGGCCATACTTCCAAGCTCACACAATAGTATTGCTTACTAACCACCCACTACGGAAGGCAATGAACAAGCCTGACGCCGCCGAAAATCTCATACAGTGGTCAATCGAACTCAGTGAATTCAACATTGACTACCGACCATGAACATCGATCAAAGCTCAAGCACTGGTAGATTTCATAGCGGAATTCACCACCAAGGATGACGAACCAAAAGAAGATGACGAATAGACATCGAGATGGACGACCTACATAAACGGGTCGTCAACAAAGAACGCGGGCAGAATCAACATAACACTAAAGTCTTCAGAAGGTGGCACCATCAAACAAGTCGTGCGACTACAATATACAACCATCAACAACGAAGCGGACTATGAAGCCCTACTGACCTGGCTCAAACTAGCTAAAGCACTAGGGGCAACTGAGCTAAATATACATAGTGATTCCCAACTCGTTGTAGGACAGGTTAACGGAGACTACGAAGCTAAAGAAGAACGGATGCAACAATATTTGAATCTTGTCCAACACCAAATTAGCCAATTCCGAGAGGTAAAACTCAAATGCATACCCCGAGAACAAAATACGACTGCCCCAACTAGCCAAAACAGCCTCATCGACAGAATTGGATGATAAGATCAAGATCGTCATGCAATCAAGGTAAACCCCATCAACATTGAAACTTCCTGGATGACACTAATAATTTCCTATCTACAGGGAGGAATATTACCAAGCGACCGACATGAGGCAAGACGGTTAAAGGTACGTGCATCACGGTTTATAATGTTGTAGGGAATATTATACAAGAGGGGCTTCTCCCTTCCCTATCTCAGGTGCCTAACACCAGCCGAGGTTAAGTATGTCATAAGAGAAATACACAAAGGCATTTGCGGAAACCATTCAAGAGCACGATCCTTATCAAAGAAGATCGTTAGAGCAGGCTACTATTGGCCGTCCATACAAGTGGACGCCAGCACATTCGTTCAACACTGTGACAAGTGTCAACGGTTCACCAACCTACCAACCTACTTCATTCACCACCAAAAGAACTAACGCCAATGACGGCACCCTGGCCGTTCGCGCAATGGGGGTTAGACATCATGGGACCATTCCCAATCGAAAGGCGCCAGCTCAAGTTCCTAGTAGTCACAATCGACTACTTCACCAAATGGGTGGAGACAGAACCACTAGCAATTATAACTGAGAAGAACATCCAGAATTTCGTATGGAAGGCAGTGATATGCAGATTTGGAATACCATAGGTGCTGATCTCTGACAACGGAAAGCAGTTCAACAACCCAAGATTCATACAGTTCTCCCAAGAATTAGGCATCCAACCACTATTCATCTCCTGGCCATCCACAAGCCAACGGACAAGTTGAGGTTACGAATCGATCTTTACTTAAACTCATCAAAACCTTACTTGAGGGAGCAAAAGGGCTATGGCCAGAAGAACTCCCAAGCACACTATGGACTTACAGAACGACAGTAAGAATACCAATAGGAGAAACACCATTTCCAATGACATGGAAGCGAGGCAGTTGTCCCCGTCAAAATTGGACTGACGACGCTCCGAACCTCGACATATGACGATCAGCAAAATGAAGAACAGCTCCGCCTCAACCTCGACTTGACTGACGAAGTCTGGGAGACGGTAGAAACAAGAATGAAGAGGTATCAAAAGAATATGGCCCGCCATTACAAGGCAATTTTTCATCAGCGACCTTGTCCTATGAAAAGTCACCTTGGCCACTAAAGATCCAACTCAAGGAAAGCTAGGTTCGAACTGGGAAGGATCCTATAAAGTCATCGAAGTCCACCAGCAAGGAACATACCACTTAGAAGATACAAACGGACGACGACTGCCACACCCATGGAATGCCGAACACCTCAGGAAATACTATCCCTAAAAAAAACAATCTTGAAAAATAAAAGTACCATCAATAAAAGATCGGAATAAGGGTGGACGTAGGCACTATTGTCGAACCACGGTAAATCATGTGTCTCAATTGTCTTAACTTTAAATGCATCATCCACATAACCCTCCCGCCAAAAAAGAAAAATATACCAAAGTTAAACTGCATCGTCCAACACGATCTTTTAACTTAGAAATATTAAAAGTTAAACTGCATCGTCCAACACGATCTTTTAACTTAGAAATATTAAAAGTTAAATTGCATCATCCAAAACGATCTTTTAACTTAGAAAAATTAAAAGTTAAACTACATCGTCCGACACGATCTTTTAACTTAAAAATATTAAAAGTTAAATTGCATCCTCCAACGCGATCCTTTAACTTAGAAACACTAAAAGTTAAACTGCATCGTCCAAAACGATCTTTTAACTTAGAAAAATTAAAAGTTAAACTGCATCGTTTGACACGATCTTTTAACCAAGAAAGATTAAAAATTAAACCTCATCGTCTAACACGATCGTTTAACTTAAAATTTTCGAACCTCACCGTCCAAACACAAGACTGCACATAAAGCCGAAAACATAGAATCGCAACGCATACCATTCAACTTAAACATACCAATAAAACCACAAATTAAAACATCAGAACAACAAAATTGTTCAAATATGCCGTAAAACTCAGGCACCCACCAAGAGAAACAAGACATATTGTTTTGACGTGCCATAAAACAGGGGCACACACACAAAAAAAATGTATCGTTCAAAAAGAAACTTTAATACACACTAAAACAAAAACAAACTTCTACTTTGACGAAACATCATCATCACCCGCTTGATTGTCTTGGCCACCATCCACAATAGAATCTTCGTCATCATAGGGCTGGAAAGCGGAGAAGTTTAAGTCAGGGAAACGTTCGGCAGCCTGCTTCCTAAAAGCCTTGAAGCCAGAAAGGAAGTAGCACGTATTGATATCTTCGAAAGCTTTGGACGACCGGAACTCCGATACTGTAGCCGCCTTGGCTCCCTCAATCTGTCCGACTAAGTGTTACAGATCAGCCACGGCCTTGTCCTTAGCGTCCACCGCCATCTTGACATCGTCATCTCGCTGTAGACACCTCATTTTTCCACCTACATTTCAATTATAACATGCATGGGGCTTTACGGACTAAAAATCCAAAAAACGGACCTTGACACGGAAATCTGTGCAAATTTAGGGTTTTTGGTCCCAGTTTGTTCTAGGCATCCGATTGACATAAAAATAAATTCACACGAGTCGTTAGGTCAACACGATCACAACGACACGACTTTCACTCGATTTGGACTCCGGGCGTTTCAGCATGGAAATTCGTGCATTTCAAGGGTTTCGGCCCGATTTTTCTCAGGACATCCGATTGACACCAAAATAATTTTAAATGAGTCTTTAGATCAACACGATCAAAACGAAGCGCCATGCACTCAAATCGGACCACAAACGAGAAAGTTATCGCTAATCGAAGTTTTAACGTTTTGGGTCTGCGTTAGCTTAAATGTGCATGCATACATAGGATTATATCTTACTCATGCATGCCAAAAATGCTTTTGGAAGGGCAGAAAAATTAGTTTTTCTGCCCATGCACGTTCCACAATGCATGGCCAAAAGAGGTAAGTTGAAAAAAGTAAAAAAAAAAAAGTTTTAAATAACCCAAAATAGAGTGCCGGACGGCACTCGAATTTTTCAAAACAGTGCCGGCCAGCACTCCAATTTTTAAGCCGGCACTCATTTATTTAATCCTAGTACCAGCCGACACTAGGATTTTAAAACACAGTGCCAACCGACACTGTGTCCCTGGACCACTTTCTGCACTTTTTTTGTCTTTTTTTCAACAAAGGGGGACAAGACATGGTTGGCATGCACGTGAGGCAACTGGTGGGGGGCAAAAAAGCAGCCCCTTCCACCCCTCTTTGACCCTTTGACACCCCCATTTCTCTATAAATACAACCATGGTCTTTATGGCAAGGGGGTTGGAAAGTGTAGAGAAAAATTAGAGAGAAATTGGAAAGTTTTCAAGAGTGCTTTGAGTAGAAAAATTCTTTGAAGCAAACCCTCCTCTTCAAAGTTCTAAAGCTCTTGAAGGTTGAGAAATCTTTTAGATTTAACTCACCCTTCATTATCTTTGGAACCAAGACTTGGAAAATATTTGCACTTAAGCTTTCTTAAACCGAAATTCCTCTCCAAAAGTCTTAAAGGTTTTGAAGGTTGAAAAAATCATTTTGATTTTGTTCACCCTTCATCATCTTTACAACTTAGGTTTGGAATTATTTTTCCACCAACCCACATACTCAAACACTTCTTAGGATTATCCATACAACCCACAAATTGTATACACATCCTTAAAGTCATTGAGTCACAAAACTCACAACCACACAAGTTGTGAAGCACATACTTGATTTTAATTTTGTTTTGCATGCGGGTTAGTTCTCTAACCCTTATGCTTTAATTTTTGTGTGCTTACATTATACTTTAATTTATTGTTCTTACATTATGTTTTAATTTATTGTGTTATATTTACAAGTTCATTATGATTATGTGTTTAAGCTTACAACTATAACTTGAACATTATATTGCAACCAACATAATAACAACACGGACAATTAAAATTAATTTGTTTGCACAACATACTCATAC
>OU015762.1:50274360-50311710 GCA_907173295.1 Fagus sylvatica | reverse complement strand
ATGAATATAAGTCATTATAACACACTCAATCATTACAACACACTCATAGGTATAATAGTCACTACATTACATTCATTTTGAAGAGCCCATTGCTTAAATATCCTTTGCCCACATATGTCCCACTTTTAGTGAGTATAAACTTATCAGATTCAAAGACCAACTTAAACCCATTCTTGCTCAATAAAGAACCTGAAACAAGGTTCTTGCGAATGTCTGGCACATGCAGCACATCATTGAGGGTTAGTTCCTTTCCAGAAGTCATCTTTAGTATCACCTTTCCCTTTCCTTCAACCCTAGCAGTAGAGGAGTTTCCCATAAAAAGTTGTTCTCCATGTTCAACAGAATGATATTTAGAGAACATATTCTTGTCTGAACAAATATGACGAGTGGCCCCAGTGTCCACCCACCATTCCTTGGTATCTCCCACCAAGTTCACTTCAGACACAACAGCAGAAAGGTTTATATCAGAGACATCTTTAGAAAGAGTCCCTACTTCAGAAATGTTGGCTTGAAAAGTTTTCTTGTTCCCTTGATCATTACGCTTGCGACAATCCTTTGCACGATGGCCTGGCTTGTCACAAATGAAGCATTTGCCTTTGAACCTCTTAGCATGACCACCTTTGGTGTCTTGGTTCGAGCCTTGACCAAATTCTTGACCAAAATGCTTCCTCTTCTTGTTCTTATTGTTGTGCTCCACCACATTTGCCTTGGACTCTATAGTTTGATTCCACATAGCTTTCTCAGAAGTACGATTGTCCTCCTCAATCCTTAATCTCACGATCAAGTCTTCAAGCTTCATCTCCTTACGCTTATGCTTCAAGTAATTCTTGAATTCTTTCCAAGATGATGGCAATTTTTCAATAATAGTAGCAACTTGAAAAGATTCACTCAAAGTCATACCTTCCGCATGAATTTCATGCAGGATCAATTGGAGTTCTTGCACTTGACTGATTACAGTCTTGGAATCCAGCATTTTGTAATCCAGAAATCTGCCCACAATGAACTTTTTGGTTCCAGCATCTTCCGTTTTGTACTTCTTGTCCAAGGAGTCCCACAACTCTCTTGCGGTCTTAATTTGACTATACACATTGTACAATGTGTTGTCTAGTCCATTAAGAATATAATTCTTACACAGAAAATCTGCATGTTTCCATGCATCTATTGCAGCAACTACTTGCTTATCACTCTCATTCTCATTGAGAGTAGGAGCATCTTCATATAAGAACTTCGCCAGATTCAATGTAGTGAGATAAAAAAGCATCTTTTGTTGCCATCTTTTAAACTCAGTTCCATTGAATTTTTCAGGCTTCTCTCCATGATTAATGGGAACAGTAACAGGGGTAGTGACTGGCGCCACAACAATGTTTTGAACCGTTTCAGTAGACATTTCTGTTAAACAAAATTTTCAAAATTCAATTTAATCACTTAAACATTAATTTCGGCAACAATATGTTCACAAATGCACAGTAGCAGATATGTGATTCTTCAAATATCAAAGAACAAAACTTGTAAATATATATTCAATTAAAGCAAACAGTACACAATATTTAAGCCTTCAATTGAATCAATATATTAAAGACGAACTGTTTCATTAATATTCAATCAGTAGATATGATGACGTTTAATAACAATCTTCAGTATTACTATCAAACAGTATAGTATCCTATTGATTTCAACAATTCATATTTCACAAACTTGTGAGTTTGCGTTATGTTCCAACAAATCAATTCTCACAAACATGTGAGTTTGCGGAAAAAATACACCGCACAGTGAAGTTCGCAAACAACAATTCTGGGTTAACGATAAAATTGCCGCACAGTATTTGAAGTTAAATCACACAACAAAAAACAGCAACTTTTCACATAATCACATTTCGGCTATATATATATATATTACAATATATATATATATATATTACCCAATTGAAATTGTTTTCGCAAACAGTATGAAATTACCGAAAACAAATGATAACGCAAACAATGAAAATTTGCACAGACAGTTACAATATCAATATCACCGAAACAAATATGTTATAGTATCAAAAGAAATTCCCAGCCAACAATTTTAACAACCACAACAGAGTAAAATTTCACAGAAATCACAATAAATTTAAATCAATCTGTCTTAAGATTGTTGGGTATATATCATGTGATTCTGTAAAAATAAACAACAACAAGAAATCTGTCACAGTTAATAAACAATAAAAACTCACAGTGAATGCAGTATGAATAGATCAAGTCTAGCGTTTGACGCTATGTCCTTAAGACAGATTGCGCCCCTCACACTATTAACTTAGTGGTGCTTTGAGACTCGCGGACGTCTGTCTCCCAGGATAAAATGATCTTCGCACGTAGAAGAAGCACAAGCAATCTCCGTGCACAACGAACGTAACAACTGTCTCTTTCTCTCTCTTTATGCAAAAATCGGGACTATTCAAAGTTGTAGGAAATAACTAACTCAGTAGAATGAGGGGACACTCTATTTATAGATAGAGTCATACCTCTTCAGAAAAGACACAACATTTGGGGAAATAATAATGTATTAATAAATATATAAATTAGATGGACTGGGCCTAACCCACATGGGTTTGCTTGGCCCACTTTTAGGAGGCAATTTCTCATTCACTCCTAACCATTTTTCCAACACAAAAAACTTTCATTCATGAAAACCGACCCAAAATAGGAAAAAAAAAAATTCAAAATTCGAAATATATGTAGAAAATTAAGTAGAAAAAAAATTGGTTTGAGTAAAAAGGAACATTTAGAACAAAAATTCAACAATTGGTCAACAATTAATGGTCAGCTTGTAGAAAGAGAAAGATGGTGGGGGGGGGGGGGAGAAGAGTTTCTTGTTGTGTATAGTTTATTTGCGACTCTAAAAATAAGTTAAAAAGCATTTTCCATTATTTATGTCACACGAAAAATTATTAATATTTACTATAATTGCAAATAAATATATGAACAAAAAACTTTCATTCATGAAAACCGACCCAAAATAGGAAAAAAAAAATTCAAAATTCGAAATATATGTAGAAAATTAAGTAGAAAAAAAATTGGTTTGAGTAAAAAGGAACATTTAGAACAAAAATTCAACGATTGGTCAACAAAAATTAATGGTCAGCTTGTAGAAAGAGAAAGATGGGGGGCAAAGATAGACAAATTATCATTAGAAGAGTTTCTTGTGGTGTATAGTTTATTTGTGATGATTTAATGTAATGTTCTAAAAAATATTTTCAATTTTCCTCCAATTAATGACCTTGTTTTCTGTAGAATATAAAAATGTTTTATATTGACTTCTGTCTTCCGTCATGAGCATTTCGCATCACGTATTTTAATTGTCTTAGCTTATTTGATAAAATATCAGAAAAAAAAATGATTAAAAAATGAAGATT
The DNA here is from genome assembly GCA_907173295.1 of Fagus sylvatica. Lineage (NCBI taxonomy): Eukaryota > Viridiplantae > Streptophyta > Magnoliopsida > Fagales > Fagaceae > Fagus > Fagus sylvatica. The sequence goes on along the minus strand of OU015762.1, from coordinate 50,308,319 downwards.
AAATAAATAAGTTAGCTTATTTTTATTTATTAAAAAAAAAAGGTTCATTTTCTTATTTACTAAAAAGTGAGACAAAATTTGATTTTAAACAAATAAGCCAATCGATAATATATATGGGATGCCAAACACTCTAATTATGTTTCGGTTGAAATAACTAAGCATTAAAAGGTAAATTTAGGAAAAACATCTAAAAAGCATTAGGAATGTTTATATTAATTCGAAAACTATCAAGCTTGACATAATACAACCAAACCAAAGATTTGTTCAAATATGTAACAAAACTTCCAACAAGAATTTACTTATAGGGGTCGAAGTCCCACTGTATCCGTTTTAGCTAGACCCGCTCAAATCTAGCTTAAATAATTACTCTTGTGCAAGTACCAACCCACCTCAAGTCGTCATAGCAACCAATCATATATATCCACACAGTGTTCTCAAAATAATATATATATCAACACTGTTAAAAATAATAATAATAATAATAATCTATATATAAATTAAAGTAGAAGACATTACTATATCTCTGCCATGTGGTATGTATAGCAATGCCTTCTGCTCGACAAGTGGTATATCTATAGATATATGTGGATGCAACATGCCATGTGTATGCCACTTATTTGCCCATGTATTTAATTTGTCCATGTGTGTCTCTTATTTGCTTACGTGTCAATAATAATTATAGATATCAATGTCAATAATGAATATAGATAATTAAGAATATGTTTTCACTATTAACTATAAGTTATGTAATTATTGAGTACTTTATTGTGATATTAAATGACACCAAAAATAGTTTTATTTTTTTTTTTTTTTTTTTTTTTTTAAGAAACGGAAATAAGCCAAAGAAAAGAAAACACTTTGTGATTAGTTATGATTTTTTTAAAATAAATAAATAAAAACTTTTTAAGGAAAATAAAAAAGAAGGGATAATCATGTAGGAAAAGAAAAAAAAAATGGATAAACACTAAAACGTAAAACCAAAGGAAGTGTCTACCCACAAATATATATATATATATATATATATATATATATACATATATATTTAAGAAGATAATCATTTTAAATATATATAAAGAAAAGATAAGTCAGAATACTAAAATTATCCAAAAAGGAAAATTTATTATTTATTATTTCAAAGAGGGTCAATTAACCATATATGACATTAGGGCATCTCCAGCAGTCATGTAAAACTGCTATCTATCTCAATTTGTAGAGAGTAAAATGAAAAAAATGAGCTCCAGCAGTCCTGCAAAACAGCTCTTCAACTTCAAATTTTTTTACAAAGTGAACAGTAGCCTTTCATTTTTGAAAGGCTACTGTACATTTTGTAAAAATTAAAAAATCAATTTCTTCAGTCCTGACCCCACCCATCTCAACTGCTATTTCTTCCGATTTTTTTCTCTCTCTCCTCTCATTTCTTTCGAAAATTTCTCTCTCTTCTCTCTGCTCTCTCTTCTCTCTTTGCTCTTTTGGCCTTTTGGATTTTCTGTTGAAGCACAAAACCGGTTGATTCGGTGGTGGCTTGGGCTTGCCGGCGTGGTGGTGGCTTGGGCTTGCCGGCGTGGTGGTGGTTGACGGCAAGACTGGTGGTGGTTGACGGCATGGGTCTCGACCTGGTTAACGACGTGGGTCTCGGCCTGGAGGTGGTGGAGCCGTGCCGGATCTGGGTTTTTTTTTTCTTTTTAATTTTTTAGTTTTGAAACTTTGGAATTTGACTCTGTGTGGTGATTTTGTGCTGAGAAATTGATTTTGTGGTGGTTGCTCTAGGTTGATTTACGGTGGTGGTGGTGGTGGCGGCGGTGGCGGTGGATGGGAAGAATTTGGTTATGACTGTTGGTTATTTGCCGGGAAATAATAATAAAAAAATATAATATTTAAATGAGATAAAAGAATAAAAAAGTATATTTAAATAGAGTAGAGAGTGAAATAGAGAGTACTGCTGGAGTGTTTGTCTGAAAAAATAAATAGAGAGTTGCTGAATAGTGTAAATATAGAGATAAAATAGAGATAAGTTTAAAGTACTGTTGGAGATGGCCTTATAAAAGGAAGATAGCCCGGCTTGTAAAAGGACCCAAAAAGGAAAAAATAAATAAATAAATAAAAGTTAATGTTCCCAAAACGACGTCGTTTGATGTTGTAAGATTTTAGGTTTAAAATTAACGTCTTTGTGTGCTTGATACTTTAGAGTTAAGAGCCCCTTCATCTTCTTCCAACAAAACCGTAACCTCACTCTCCATTTAATCCAAGGATGCATCTTCTCATCTTCTCCTACACCGATATTCCATGGTTTTGAATTTGGGGTTTTAAAGGGTTTCAAATTGATTCTTTAAATTCAATGGCAGCCAAATAGTCGATTGTTTTTTCTTTTTCACCTCTTTATCATTCCTTCAAGAAGCACATCATTGGAAAGTTTCCAGGTGATTTTTCAACCTTCACTTTTGATTCATTAGCCTTTGCTTTAGAATAGAAATCCAATATCATTCTTTTGTTTGTTCTTCACTGTTTGTTGTTGGAAGTTTAATTTGTGGCCTCTGATGGTGGACGCCACAAAGAGTGTTGAGAGTTTATGATTTTCATTCTTTCATTGGTCAAATTTGAAAAACATTTTTTTTTCCTTCTTCTGACTATATACTCGAAAACTATATAATAGATAACAATTCTTGGATCATATGTTTATCACATGCAGCATTAAAAAGTTATCTTTTTTTTTCCTCCTTGTTTCTCAATTACCTTCAAAGTATTTGAAGAAATGTTTGAACCGTATTCTCTGTCATCATGGCATCTTAATTTTGATTTGGTTTTAGTTGATTCAATGTGATATATTTTAAGTCTGTCATTGATTTCATTTTATTTTATTTGGAGTCCTATGTTTTCTGCTCCTGAAACTTATTTTTGAATTGCTTGCTGGTTGTATGTTGATGGTTGTATTTGATAAATCAAACATATGAATAGTTACTACAAAAGCAGAACTTTTATGACAATTTAGAAATTTCTCTGTAACTCAATTTAGCAGAAGTTAGCAACATAAGTTCGTTAACATCTCATTTCATAGCTTTCCCTCAATACCATTTGTTTTGCGTCCTTATTTGGTAAGATACTCTACCTATATTTATATATTTGGTAGCCAATATATCTATTGTAATAACTAATAACCCAAATGTTGCAAAGTTGAAAATGGCAATTGTGAACTTTTTCATTTGGGTTGTTAACAGGCGAGGAAAGCACTTTCTGCAGGCTTTGGCGAGAGGTCACCTGGTGAGGAAACATGCTACTGCTACATTAAATTTATATTACATTACATTTCTATGCGTTCCCTTCTTTGAAATTCAATTGATTCTTTAGCTTTATAAGCTTGGCTTGGCTCATAATATGATATATTAATCACTGCATTTTGGAACTATTTAAGGTTGAATGTTTGGCATATAGGATGTAATTAATCACATAATTACCTATCAAAAATATTTATTCACGTAGTAAACTTTTTTCTTTTACTTAACTAGATCAATGAAATTTTAGATTGAACAACTGTTAAAAGTAACATATCCAACTTTGCCCCACTCTTTCACTTTCCATGAATCTTAGAGTTTGTCACTTTCACAAAGTTTGAAATTAAGCAAGAGTTGAGGATATATGTACTAATTGGAGTCAGTTGACTCTATGTTTGACAGGGTGGGTACAAAATACAAGCTGTACCATTTTGTTCATGATAACAATAACTTTGGATTTGCACTAAAAGCTCAAAAGAATGCTAGATGGAACCAAAGAATTTCCAGTCAATCTCATTTGTGAATACCACTACCAAAAAATATACAAAAAAAGATAGAGAAGTTCTTATTAAAAATTCTTTTCTTCATTTGTTTTTACCTCTCTGTCTTTGCAACATTGTCCTTTCTATTTAGAGCATATGAGCAATTGAACAACTATAAGCATTGTGGAGAGCATTGTTGAACCTAGCTGATTTAGTTTTGTTTTTTTTTTTTAATGAAATTGTTGGAAATCTAAATTCGATTCGTATTGTTGAACCCTATTTTTTTTTTTGGTCATATATTTTTAGGATTGATTTGAGTATTTTTGGATGTTACAATGTTGTGGAGCTGACTTGGAGTCAATCTAGCTGATTTAGTATTCTGTGTTGACTCTAAGAGCTCTTATTATTGATGATCATAGGATTTTTATTGAGTTTGCATGTATGGTGAATATGCTTGGTGTGTTTTTGTTTGTAAATATATAATTGTAAAATTTATTGAAAATTTTGTTGTGAATTCTTTTCCTTTAAACCATTCAATAATTCTATTAAGACTAATGAAAATTCTTTATGAAAATAATTTTCTTTCGCAAAATTATTTGTTTACTGTTATATGCTTGCATTTGCAATTTTCTATCTTCTGTTTGTTTATTTTGAACAATATAATTGGTGAAGGCAAAATTCTTGGTTCATTTCTTAATGATCCATTTGGTCACCAGTGAAAGTTTAACAAAAAGATAATTAAAATTTTGAATTTAGTGAGAATGACTTGAGTAATACAGATATATGTGTCTTAATTATAATTGTTTTTTCCTTTTTAGTAATTTTTCTTCTGTTTCTTGCTGCAATTTATCTTCTTCTTTTTTCTTTATTTTTCTCAATCCTCTATTATATCTATTATTTTTTTTTGGCTCCTTTGTTATATCTTATTAAGTTTTATTTGCTTTATCCATTCCTAATGATTTGATGTCTTCAAGAGTAATGTTGTGATTTGGATTGAAAGTACAAGCATATTTATCATGAAGTATGAGTCAGGATTCATGTATATTTAAATCTGACCCAAAGATCTGGTATATGAGAATTCGTTGAGTGGTGATTATTGAACTTAATTTTCCTCATCAAATGGCTATTTATTTGTAGGTGTGTCCAAGTTGTGCAATGAGATTGGGGTTGATAGTGTTGCACACATAATCTGACGACATAAGACATAAATATTCTTTACTTCGATCCGATCATTTTTCAAATTTTATGGAATCATTTTTCCAATTAATTGTAAATTAACTTGCTTAAACATTTTGCATGGCATATGTTTATAATGTTTTTTAGTGTATATACAAATTGATTGGAATTTAGCTGGATCTTCAATCTTTTACGCAATCAATAGTCATTTTTTGAAGGTGCCAATGGTCCCCTTTAGGAGGTTGTTTATTATGAAGGTGCCAGAGTGATTAGAAGAGTTGAATTTTTAGCTTTATCCCTTTCAGTTTGAGGTTTAAGTAATTTAGTTGTCTACTTAATATTGGATAATGAAGGTATTAGCCTAGGGTTTATAAGAATATGGATATTGATTAGACAAACAACAATTTGACTTTGTTTGAGGAGTGACTAGAAAAATTGGATATTAAGAATTTGAGGGTATTGTAGTTTTCCCATGGAATTCACTTTTTGAGAATTAATTTAATGGTTTTAATATTTGGAAATGTTGGGGATTTATTTTTGTTACACACAAAACCAATGCATGATTTGTCCCACTTATCTTTTCTCTTACAACTACCAAGAGATCGAACCTCCATACTACTCGATTAGATTATAGTTCCTTTTATATCCAAAGTCTTCTAACACGAATATTCTCTCTCACGAGACAAATATCTAAATTCTTTGTTACTTCGATAAATTTTGTTCCAATTAAATCATTAACCTTATTTCCTCTAAACAAATGTTTGAGCATCCTCTATGTTGACTACTTTAAAAATATTTTTTATTCAAAAATGAAATTTTAAACATGTTCAAGAAAGTCAGAGGCGGTCGAAAGGAATAAGGAATTTTAAAATGAAACAAAAATGTTATGGAAATTTGGACAAATTGAGCAAATCGAGGATTTATCAAAGTTTAGAGGTTTTTACTTTTGAATTAAAAGATCAAATATCTGTTTGATTTTGATCCAAAGTTCATTATAAATTTTAGCTACTATACCTACAAATTAACATATTTTACATTTTTGGCTATTATTAATAATAAAAAAATGTATCCCACGCAAGGTGCGGGTCATTGTCTAGTAATAATAATAACAAAGGAAGAATAGGGAAATGCTTCTTGGCCCCGCCCCCACTGCCCGACCCCTCTCTCTCTCACTCTCTGTCTTCCTCATAGGGAGAATTTAGATTTGAATAAATCCTTTACCTTACTTGTTGTAAGCAAAATAACTATATCAATTAATAATAAAATGGAAATACAATTTATAGTACATTAAAGACTACTCATAATTTTAAGCCTTTTGTAATGGGAATATTTACATGTAATATAAAATAATCTAAGTAGGGATGAACATAATTTTGCATTCCATTTGTTTTAAGGAAAACGTTTTCTAGTTCATTTCTTGTTTCTATTTGCAACTCTGAAAATGAGATAAAAATCATATTTATGTCAAATGTTAATAGTTATTGTAATTGCAAATAGTTATATGAACAAAAAACTTTCATTCATGAAAAATAAAACCCAACAAATAGAAGAAAAAATCCAACTTTTTGGGTCACTTGCGAGCCTTAAATAAAAAATAAACCCCAAATCTGAAATATATACAGAAAATTAAGCAAAAAATGATTGATTTGAACAAGAATTAAGGGTTGGTCAACGTGGTTGAGTCAATTAATGGTTAGTTTGTGGAAATAGAAAGATGGGGGAAGGAGATAGACAAATTATCATTGGAAGAGTTTCTTGTAGTTTATTTATGATAATTTATTAAATAGGTAATTGATGGGGCTGAAAATTATAATTTTCTCCTTCAGTAATGTTTTAAACTTTTTTCATATTTCTCCAGTAAGTCCATTGACAAAAAGGTGATTTTTATTGTTTTATATTTTCCATTATATTAAACACCAAAATATAATGTCTCTATCAGAATAACGAAACATCTATGTTTGGTTGGAATGAAAGGAAAAAAGTGGAAAGAAAGGAAAGTCATTCATTTGTTCACTTAAATATGAATTGAGGGAATCGTTTTTTATGAGGACCCACCATTTTTTTTTCTTCTCAAATTAGAAGGACATGAGAGAAGAAGGAACTGTATATGAGATCCACATGAAGATTCACTTTTCCTCCATACAAACTAAATAGGCAAACACAATACTCTACTTTTCTTTCCCTTTCTATTCTCTTCCCTCCCCTCCTATTCTAACCAAGCATAAAGTAAAGGAAAACTTCATAAAATTAGGTTGATTAGGCCTGTTTACATTAATCTAAGGCCAAATTGCATAATCACCCCCTGGGGTTTAACAAGCCCCCTCGAAATTGGTGAAATTGACCCCTCTAAGTAATTTTTTGTCAATTTTGCCAAAATTTGTCTTCATTATATGTGACCTATAATAAAAAATTCATTATTATAAACCCAAGTGCAATCATTGCAAATGGGCTCGAAGCAAAATCAAAACCAGGGGGTCTGTTTGCAACTATACATTTTAACCTTGTTTAAAACCAACCAAACCAAACTTCTGCCTAGAATCATTGATGGGCCGAAGCCCCACTCTATACGCCCCGCCCCAAGCCCACCTCAGCTCCCCATAGCATTCACTCATATCCCATTCCAGTTTTTAAACAAAAAAAAATGTTAATAGAAAGGAAATGCTTCTTCGGCCCACTGCTCGACCCCTCTCTCTCTCACTCTCCTTCCACACCAGGTACTATTTCTATATCTAAATAATTCCAAATTTCAGTTAGGATTGCTTATATCTTTAATTTGTATGCAAAATTTTGTGCAATGTCAACGCACACCTGTAGGTGTCCAAACTCTATTTCCTTGTCTGAATTTGTTGTGGTTATTTCAGCTTCTTTATAGTTTATATATAATAACGCTTTGGATTTAAAATGTCTCAGGAGGAGCCATACATCAAAGTGCGCGACCAAAGATATGGGTCGAGACCAATTAGATTCCAAACCTAAAAGGCCTGCTCATTTTCGATTATGCAACGTGTCCAGGTATATCACTATATCATATGTTGTTGTTGTCTATGCCAGTTTTAATAGTTATTATTATTTTAATTGTCTTTTTTTTGGTCTGGTTAGTTACAACACTGAATTGCTGGAGATTCGTGCTGATGATCCTAAAATGCATGTTTTATTTATCCCTGGAAATCCAGGCAAGTTTGGTTTTATTCTATTATGTGTTGTTGTTGTTGTTGTTCATTTAATTTTGATAACTAGGATTAGGGAATCTTTGTTAATTGTTACTATAGGTGTTGTTACATTTTATAAGGACTTTGTGGAATCTCTGTACGAGTTTCTCGAAGGGAATGTATCTATAACAGGCAAGACTTGGTTGCTTCTTGATCTTGTTAATTTAATTTTCTACTTTTGGGCTGTAATATGTGAGCTAATTGCTTGCACATTTTTGTGTGTGTTAATTACCAGCCATCGGTTACGTATCCCACACGAAAAAGGTACTTATACTTGGCTAATATGAGATTAAGCAATGGCAGTTTTTAATTCTTTGTGTTATTATTGCTGTTTAAAGCCTTCATTTGCAGTATTTGGGGTTTATGAATTTTTGGGCACTACACACACACAATAATATTAAGAGGCTGATTTGTGTGATTATGTTTACATTTGTACTGAAAATTCTATTTTCTTGAAATCTAAGCAATAGATGGCAGTTGGAGTTAGTGAGTTAAAACCAACTCAAGCTATGTTTGAGCTTCTTGCTATGGGTGACAAACATTGGAGCCATGCTGTGGCCTAGTTTTGTCTTCCTCATGATTGTGAATTTGTGAGCCATAACCACCCAAATTTGATTTTTTTTTGTATGCTTTTGAATGTAAAAGTCCTATAAAGTTTGTATTACTAAATTCTTTTTTACATTAATTTTCTTAGAAAGATTGAATGGGTTGAAGGAACCAATTGATCAGTTGACCATGGGAGTTTTATCCTTTGGCCTCTACTTATATTATATGTGTGGTAAATGATTATTAGAATTGGGTGTCCATCCTTTCTGTGCAAATATCGTCCTTTTGTTTTTGCCTTCTTCTTCTTCTTTTTTGTATCTTTCCCTAAAAAAAATGGTTATTTTTCATCCTATGGTGTTGCTACTTGTGGGCAATGCTTCAGACGATCATTATGTTGACATCGATAATTTGTATAGCTTTATTTGTTCTGTAAGAGGATCTTTGCAACATAACTTGTTTATATCTTTTTATTTTCACTAATTGCTAGAAAGTATATGATTATGATATGAAGTTCTCTTCTTGCTAGAACTGGGACCATGGAAGGTTGTTTTCGTTAGAAGAACAAATAGATCACAAGGTAACTATCCACTCACTTTGTTAGAGCAAAATTTTGGCCTGGTAAAAGCAACCAGTGTTATGTTGGGATTTGTAAATTTATAAATAAAGAAAAACCTGTACCATAAAGATGAAGAATCAGATTTTAGTCATTGCTTTTGTGAAATTCTTGGAAACTTGTTAATTTATCTGTGTGAGTTTGAACAATACACTAATTTGGTAACATAATTTAGACACAATCCAATTTACTGATTTTTTCCCTGAAAAAGTGATCAAATCAAATTGGTCTGTTGTACTATCAAGATTCCATTTCTTCTAGGAACCCAACTTCGACGTCCAGATTCAACCTCTATTTTCCCTTTGTTATATATTAAGAACACTTTAGCTACTGCATTTGACTATAATTTGCTCAGTCTCATGATCTTTCCAGATGGATTTCATCAAGCAGGAGCTAGAAAATATTCAAGTTCCTATAATACTGGTAAGTTCATTTTATAATTATAATTTGTTTTATGCTTTCAATATGATTCTGGCCTTTTGGAAGTGCTATGTTATGGAAAGGTTCATTTAATATCACAATAGAATCATATATTGAAGTATGGTTTATATGAAATATTATATGAGTTCTAGTTGAATGCTTGTGAGCAATGCTGTATGACTTAACACTTTTTGGTTCTTACTAACGAGACAGATTTTTTTTTTAATATTAATTTTTTATTTTTTTTAATTAAAGCAGAGGAACTACCTCATGTACACAGTAACACAGGATGTAAACAAAATTACAAAGAGTGAGAATTACAATCAAAATGAGAGAGAAACAATGAATCTACAAAAGAATGAGTATCACCAAGACCCAAAACCCAAGATCAGTCAAACAATGATCTAGGAAAAGATGACTTAAATTTCACCTGCAAGGCCTCCTCATCTTCAAAAGTACAATCTCTCCACAGTGTCCATCACATACATAGTGGAACTAGATTCCAAATAGAAGAAAAGTGTTTACTAAACCAATTCCTTTGTCCAGATAAATGATCAACTACACTCCTCAACATAACCCACTGAACCCCAAATGCCGAGAAGACAAAAGTCCATACTGCATATGCAATGTCACAATGTAATAACAAATTATCCATAGTCTCACCACTTCTCCTACACATGCAACACCCATCTACTAGAGTGATTCCTCTATCCATGAGATTATAACAAGATAGCATTCTTACTTTAGCCCCTCGGTTACAAATTTGCCTTTCATATGTCTTTGTTAGAAATAGGTAGGGCCCTTAGTGGGGAGGGGGAAGAAAGAAAGAGAATTTAGTACAAAACGTTTAGATGCTTTTTATCTGAAGTTGTTTCAGAAGACTAGAAGTTTGATGCTTGTTGAAACTGGTCACTTTCCTCTAGCTACATTTGTGTGTGCATGCTCACCTGCCATTCAAGAGGGATTGGTGTGTACTTATTGGTCATCCATTATTTCTTTTTCTTTTTTTGTTGGGTGTCAACGTGGTTGAGTCAATTAATGGTTAGTTTAGGAAGATAAGCACATCTGAGTATTAATATTTTGCTAATATGGGGGGAGTTTTTGCCTAAAGTTTTCCTAGGCTAGGATTTCCTTTTAATTTAATTTATAACATTTACTGGTTTTTGCCCTGAAGTTCTTAGCCGCTGACATGTAGTTTCTCTGTGAAGGTTGGGCACTCTATTGGTTCGTATATATCTATTGATATGTTTAAGAGGTCCTCAGAGAAGGTGATGACAACTTTTGGTAAATTTAATTTGTTTGATATCATCATGCTGCCTCCTCATGTTCTTCTCACTTTAAAGTGCCTTTTCGTTGACATTTCTGCTGGGTTTATAGGTGACATATTGCATTGGGCTATATCCATTTTTGGCCTTAAACCTGCAATCGACAGAGCAGTCTATTATTGGAAAAATTGCAGCGTAAAATTCTTTCTTTGTTATGAGTAACATCAGTCCCCATACATTTACTTTATACTCTATTTGTGAAGATGCTGGGGGTATCAACGAACTGGGTGGCCTGCTAGTCCAACCCAGTGTGGCCTAAAAATAGTTGGACAAGGGCCAATGGGATATGATCAATGTATTTGGATTGGTTCTGTTATAATGAAGACGGGGGTCATAAAACATTACAGGCTATTAATCCTTTAGTCATATAAGTTTGAATTTTGGCCTTCTCATTTGGTTGTAATGTATATTAATGCATTCTGTTAAACTTTTGACAACTTACATTAAAGCACTTGTAGGGACTAATGGACTAATGGACTAATGGTACCTGTTTTGGAGTTTCAGGTCACGAGTTTCAAGTGTTGCACTTAGTCTCATTGTGGCATCATTGGGATTTTTACCAAGAAGTACTTTGAGGTTGATTTTGACAAACTCTGCTGGGAAGTCATGGTCAGCTGCTGCAGTTGAGGCTACTTGCTCACACTTGGTGCAGGTGATGTTTTATTCATGATGGAGACATGAGTTGGCTTCATAGGTTAACAAGGAACTTTCCATGAAAGTATTAAAACCAATTTGAGTGTTTAATTTTTCTCGTGGTTAATCTATTTCTGTACTAATGATGTACTGTTAAATGGACATTCGACTTATATTTCTGGAATAATTTCTTCTTTATAAACAATTATTAGTCTTGATATGTTTTCACATGTGCACTACTGTGGGTGACTCAATTAGTTGAGATTAAAGCTTAGGGAAGTTCAATGTATTTTTGTGTCTATGGGGTATGTATGCCTTTTGATTTTTAATCTCTCAAATAACTTCTTTTTTTATTTATCTACAGTACCATACTATCCGGAATGTACTCTTCTTGGCAATGACAGAGTTCAGAAAGGTAAGAGCTTTATCACCATTCTACCAATACTTTTACTTGCTATGCTTCCTGTCCTAGCCTGGTTGAACACTTCAGGTCATGATGATGTGGTTCTTTCAATAAAGTCATTATTTTTATCCTATTATATAAAGCTATACCACCTTCCTATTCCTAAAGTTGTTCTTCCATTAATTTGTCATCCTTTTCCCAAAAGCCGCTAATGCCTCCACATATTTTGACAATAATTGAGTAAAAGCAGTTTTAAATTCTATTAAGGTTTGTATATTTGAAATATGGTTACCCCTGCAACCATCGTATATACTCTGAGAATTAGGTTTCCACATAAAGCAAGTGCACCTTATAAGTTGTTTACAACCTCTTCTGTACTTGGTTCACAATGCATATGCATTTCACTGGCCATGCATTCCTCTATACATTGAATAGGAAATTTTGGCCTAGTATATTCTGATACTTTTAGCTTTGACTCATTACATGTAATTGTCTGAATAATGTGTTTTTTGTTTGTTTGTTTGTTTGTTTGTTTTGGGGAGGGGGGAGGGGGTGGTGGTGGTGGTGGTGGTAGAAAGTTACCAAATGTCAGAACATATATATTGACTCAAAACAAAGAATACTATGAATTTTCTTGCTGATTACTTAAATTGGTCATGTTTGCATATGAGGGTTTATGTTCCCTGGTAGCGGTGGGCCTACTCCTTATGTTATAATTTATTTGTAATATGTTTGTTACAATTAAGTAAATATGCATTGATTGCCTTTTACCCCAACAAAAGTTCGATTGCAGCATTGTTCATATTGGAGTAGTAAACTATATTCATAAACTTGTGCTAACTAAATGCATTTTATGGTAGCTTACCGAAACACCAGATTGGGCGTTTATGAGAGATAACCGGGAGAAACTCGCATTTTTGTTTGGTGTTGATGATTACTGGGGCCCACTTCAAATGTATGAAGAGGTGTGTGATGGATTACATATGTTTAAACATGTTTGTTTCTATGTATATGTAAAGGGGTTTATTGTTTTCCTGAAAGGCTTCGAAGGTATATTGTGTTAAGTATGTGCAATATAGTTTAATTCTTCAGGCACTCCATTTTTTTTTAATTCATTATTGATTACCCCTAATATTTGAAACAATACTTGAGCCCTCAATTTTCAAAATGGCTTTGGCATCCTATTGTTTAATTATTCAAAACTTTTTACAACCATCTAATGTTAGAAAGGGGGGGTATATGATAATTAAACGGCTGGGGTGTACTAGTTTGAAACTTGAAGGGATAAAGCATTTGTACTCTTTGTTTGGTGTTTATGATTACCTCAATGATACATTTTCATGAGGTTGATGGTGATAAGCTATAAATGACAAATCATTTTCATCTGAAATGGTGATGGTTATTTGTGTCAGACAAATGGGTGATTGCATGTGACTTATCCGAGGGTGCTCTCAAGTAGGCATGCAATCAAATGGAAATCCTTAATAAACTAGGGTGGTGGATCATGATTAATGAGGTTGAGTGCCAAATGAGCTCTAGCTCAAATGGCACCTCCTCCCCTTATTAGAGGGTGTGGTCATGGTTCAAAACCCATTGGGTGTGTGTGTAACTTTCTAATAATATATATATATATATTAATGTGGCTGAGTGAAATGATGTTGATGAAGAATTCTGAATGATGATAACTGCTACATTGAAAACTTTGATCATTGTGAATTTGCTTCATGATGTTGAGGTTGTCTAGTGATTATATTTTTATCTATTTTCCCCCTTTAACTTTGGCATTCTTTAGTTTGACTGTCTGTACTTATCTTGCACCTGTCTTTTGCATTCGCAGATTTCCAAGCAGGTCCCAGGCATTGCTCTATCAATTGAAAGGGGTCATAAACATGCTTTCTCTTGCACTGAGGCTGGTTCATCATGTGTTGCAAAGTATGTAGCAAACTTGATCAAAAATCAATTATTGCATTCAATGCAGTAATGTTGGACTCCTTTCTTGCCACCTTTTTCGGATTGTAGTAGTTCTATTTAGTATATACAGAATACCATCCATCCATTGTCCAATCCTCCATATATACTAAATGGATGGATGGTATTGATCACGCAATAGGAATAATTTACATCTTGTTTTTGTAGCATTGTGACAACTCTATTTGTTTCCTTTACCATATTTAAAAGATAACCTGAATTTTACTATTGACATATTAGCGATGCTGTGATGTTAATACTTCTTTTTATTGACAAACTTGTTATGAAACTGCCATTTACTAAACGCAAATATCCCTTCAAGTGTCGGTGTGTCTATCTGTACTGCAAGCCATTTTAGGGACAATCTTTTTTCTTATCTTCTTATTTTTCTCCTGTTTTTGGCCTGTAGGAACAAAGTTGTTAGTGCCATGGGACCAATTCATAAAACCCGGACAAAAATTTAAATAGTAACCATGAATCTATTGTCATACACTCAAGACCTTTCTAAATGCACCCTGGCCCATCATTATCTTTGTGTCTAGGCACAAATAGTAGAATTAATTATTGCAGGGACAGTTTATGATTTAATCAACAGACTTTATTATGGTTTTCTAATTGTGATTAATGTAATTGAGCTGTTCATATGCAGAAACATTTATTTTACTATACCCCTAGAATAGAGAATCACGGCCATGCTGTTTAGTGATGAGTGTCTTTCGTGGAGAGTCAAACGGGATGATATGTGCATACTCCTTTTTCAACATGCATTACTTCAGCATAGCTTGTCCTCTTATCTTATCCCATTGTAGAGAAGGCAATATCTGTTTGTTGTTCTTCAAAACTTTTTTACCCCTTTCCTTTCCTTTTCTTTTCTCGGCCATGTTTTGAAATAGGTAACTAGAGAGGCTAACACATATTTTGGTGTTGAGTTCATTGTAATGGTAGACAATCAAATTTTCATGATTTTTTTTTTCGTAACCAAAAATGGGTAGACAATCAAATCACATCATGGAACTACTACTAGAATTAACCATTAGTTCTAGTCAAAATGAAAAAGAAATAAGTGGATAATTTAATACAAGAAAAAGAAAAGAAGCAGCTAAGAAAAATCCTCCGTTTAAATTGTGTGTAGGTCCCATGAAATGATCTGCATTGACTAAGACTTGCAGTGTCAACAATTCAATGATGATTACAAAAGCACCACCAATTTTCTTTCATCACATCACATATTAAAATACTAAAGAACTTTAAGAACGAAATTGCTTATAAAATAGGTTTTGGTTTACATTATCTCACACGTCAAGGTCGCTGGAGGTCATCGAGTTCATATCTTTTTCAATCAACTAGCAAGTGAAACTTTTCGGTATCTTTGTAGTTGGACGTAGGACTAGGGCCAAAACTGTATGGATTAAAATTTTTACCAATAAGGCTTGAACCCACTTTTCCCGTTTTAGTTGGAATGATCCAAATAATTATGTACAAATTCACCTCATATTAATGTAGTTAAAAAAATCTTGTAATTCAAATGACATTATTCTTCACATATTATTCTCTTTTATGAGAAAGAATTCATCTCCCCCCTGTAATCCAATATGTATAAAATGTAAAATCTCTTATTATAAGAAACTTGGTATCAGCTTAAACTAAAAAGAAATTTATTGATATTAAAAAGAAAAATAAATAAATAAAATCACTCCCATCTTCAATTTCCTCTGCGCCATTCTTTGAATTTGCTACTACTACGTCCCAGTTCCCACCGCTACGCTATTCCTATATAAATATTTATAACACGCAGACTCTATCCATTCTTTGATCACTTCACTTGACGTCACTTGTTCTCTTTATAATATAATATAAAATATATTTAACGCTTGGGATTGTATAAATGCCTCACGAGGGAAGAGCTATCAACCAAACAGTGCAAGCAACGATATGGGTCCAGACCAATCCGATTCCAAAGCTAAAAGACCCGCTCATTTTCGATTGTGCAACGTGTCCAGGTATATCATATATATCATATGTTGTTGTCTATGCCAGTTTTAATAGTTATTATTATTTTGATCGTCCTTTTTTGGGTCTGGTCTGGTTAGTTACACCACTGAATTGCTGGAGATTCACACCGATGATCCTAAGATGCACGTTTTATTTATCCCTGGAAATCCAGGCAAGTTTCGTTTCATTCTTTTCTGTATTTAATTTTGAGAACTAACTAGAATTAAGGTTGTTTGTTAATTGTTAATTTTTAATTTTGTTACTGTAGGTGTTGTTGCATTTTATAAAGACTTTGTGGAATTACTGTACGAGTTTCTCGAAGGTCATGCATCTATAACAGGCAAGAGACTTGTTAATTTAATTTTCTTCTTTTGTGCTGTAATGTAATCTGTGAGCTAATTTGATTGCACTTTTTTTGTGTTAATCACCAGCTATTGGCCACACTTCCCACACGAAAAAGGTACTTACAATTGGCTGATATATAGGATTAAGCAATGGCAGTTTTTAATTCTTTGCATTATCATTTTGCTAATATACTATTAGTCTTGTTTGGTGCTCAACATAAGCTTTCAACTTAATATATAATCTCTCTTATTTATATGCAAAACTTCAAATTCTTATGCCAATCTTTGACATCAGATATTTTAAGTTTCTAACACAATATCTGAAAAGATACTGTAATTGATGATATGCATAGAGTTAGAAATCGGACAACGCCTCGAGGTAAAGTGGTCCGTGTTCTTTCGTAACTTTCTGAATTACGGTTTTTTTTTTAATAGCAATCCTAGAAGGTTAGGACAGTCACATAATTGAGTAGAAATGCCTCTGCGACTAGACCGTCAGCACTTGTTTGTCTCATGGAATGCATAGGAAGTCATGACATGAGAATACAAAAGGGATGCATACAACACATTGATAATTTTAATAGCTTTATTTGTTCTGTTAGAGGATCTTTTCAGCTCTAATTGTTTATATCTGTTTCTTTTCACAAATTGCTACAATGGGTATGATTATGATACAATGTTCTGTTCTTGCTAGAACTGGGACCGTGGAAGGTTGTTCTCATTAGAAGAACAAATAGATCATAAGGTAACTTTCTGCTCACTTTGTTTGAGAAAGCTGTTGGCCTGGTAAAAGTGACAGGTGTTCTGTTAGGATTTTGTGAATTTTTCAACAAACGTACACATTATACCGTGCAGATGAAGAATTATATAGAATCAATGCTTTTATGAAATTCTTGGAAATTTGTTAATTTATTTGTGTGAGTGTGAACAATGCACATATTTGGTATCATAATTTAGACACGTTCCAGTTTACTGAATTTTATATAATCAAGTCAAAGAGGTCTGTTGTACTATCAAGATTCTTTTTTCTTCTAGGAACCCATCTTTGACATCAAGATTAAACTATGTTTTCCCTCTATAATCTGTTAAGATCACTCCAGCTATTTACTATAATTTGCTCACAATCTCATGCTTTTGCAGATGAATTTCATCAAGCAGGAGCTAGAAAATATTGAAGTTCCTATAATACTGGTAAGTTCATTTTTTATACAACAACCAAGCTTTAGTCCCAAAATTTTGGGATTGCTATGGATTCTCAACAGACTAGTCAGGGTCGGCCACATGTATTCTTTTCTGCTATTCTATCCAAAATCATACTCTTTGTTACTTCATGATTTAACATGTCTTTTTTTTACTACTTTTAATGTTATTTTTGGAAAAGCTTTGCAGGACTCGAACTTAGGACCTCAAAGTGACATACCAAGTGCTCAACCAACTAGGCTAACACCCTAATGGACCTGCATGATTAGTTTTAATCTAACAAGAAACAAATATAATGGATTTATCACTGTTTACACCGGAAGTAAAATTTCAAATGAGAAAGCAACATTAATCAATTTATTATATCAACTAAATAACTACATTAAACATGGAGCAAAACTGATGTAGGTGCATTTAAGCCAAAGCAGAGAATGCCTATTAGTCCATTGTCCATTTTGTTAAGCCTATTAGCCATTATAAGACTCATTTTTTATTTATCTAGGTTATGTTTTGTTTATTGTTATGTCTTTAGCATTTTATAGAAGTCATGTGACTTTGAATGAAATCGGATGTTTATGATTTAGATGTTAGGTGGAAGATGAAGGGTTAGGTTTCTAGGGTTACTAAATGCTATTGAAATAATTATGATCTCGTTTTATTGCTGAAAATTTATTTTAGACCCTTTGTAAGCATTAATTTGCTTGAAAAATGACATCTTTGGGGTAGTTCATATTAAATCTACACTAGATCTAAGTTATACTTACAACATCCATCCGAACAGAGTTTAGCTACAAACCAGTTTGTAGCCATCTTGCTTCAACCCATTACGTGGCAACTCATAAAACCATCCACATGTATTATTTAAACAAGTCGCATGACTCATTAAATAGGTCATAGGTCATGTGAATAAAAGTATATGTGGATGGTCTTATGAGTTGTCACGTACTGGGTTGTAGCAAGAAGGCTACAAACTGGTTTGTAGCTAAACTGTGCCCCATCCAAAAATAAAACATCTTTTCGGTTGAAAAAAAAAAATTTCTTTGCATTCCCAGGTTACATGTGGTAACCCTATACCTAAGCAAAAGTATGTAATCCTGTAGCACCATAAAAATTAGTTATTTGATTAGGGGAGGGGTAGAAGATACTCAATTTATCTATCTTAATCAATCCTAATCATCCAATTTACAACCCCCACCACCCCCACTCACCCACACAAATACAAAAGCATAATGAAGAATGAAGAAATTGGCCAAATTATACACACCGCATTCATAGTCTGTTAGGTCTATTATTTTTATTTTATTATGTTTTTGGGGAGTAAACAGTATAGGTCAGATTTCCTTACTGTTATTTAGTTTAAGTGTCGGGTAATTTTGTAATTTTCTGATTTTTGGGATGGGCTGTTCCAAGAGTCTATTGGGTCTTATTTTGGTTTTATTTTAGTTCTTTATTTTGGGCTTAGTAGTAAAGCTCAAGGAGTCCAAGTTCAAGTCCTATTAGGAGTCTCAAGAAGTCCTAGTTCCACTGGAATAGGTTTTAGTCATCTATTTATAAGGTCGTAAGACTTTCAATTAGTAGAGAAGAATAATTTTGATAAATTTTCAGAAGCTATGAAGCTTTGTTTTGAGGTTTGTGTGATGCAACCTTCTCCGAGAAACCTAGTTATGATGCCTAGAACTTGATTTTGTTTCTTTAAAATCCCAGCAACTTCAACCCTTTCAATCCTTGCAAACAAACCTTGATTCATCACCCTCTAAACCCTAAAATCCTAAACTTCAAAACCCTAAACCATCCATCCATCAAATAGCCCCAAATACTCCACAAACCACCAAAATACTATTTACGGATTACTGTTCACAGCACAGAATTTGAGTTATTCATTTTATTTCATCCCCAAATCCCACTATTCCGTTTCCCCGTTAGAAATCCTATATTCCTTACTATTTTCTGACCTTTTCCCACTAAACTCTAACCCTAAATCCTCAAAATACACGCTGTCCAGACCTGATTCAGATCTGCCAAATCTACTTTTGATTTGGTTCCCTTTTGTCCGCCAATTTGGCATCAGAGTGAGGTTTCGCATCATGTCTACACGATCAGGGATATAGAGGAAAATTGAGTCATGATGAGCGAGAAGATGTTCTTTTTGGTATAGATGGGGGAGCATCAAGTGCCAATAATGGTAATAATGATGGTGATGATGATAAAATTCAAGAAAAACAATCAACCAACCAGGCTGTCAACACTCATCAAGGGCCTAATTTGAGGGGGCAACATGTCCAAGGGGTGCCGCAAGATCCAATTCTTGAGTGGACTAGGGATCATTTAGAAAGAAGGCGATATGAACCCTATGATACAGCTGGTGACATCACAAAAAAGCTTAAGATGGAAGTTCCAGATTTTGTAGGAAATGTTGACCCCACGGTATTTTCAGATTGGCTGGCTTCTATCAAATAGTACTCTGATTGGTATGATATGGCAGACGATAGGAGAGTAAGGTTTGCTAAGATGAAGTTTGTAGGCTTCGCAAAAGTGTGGTGGACTGGTGTTGAAAACGATATAAGGAGATTAGGCCAACCACCCATAGGCACATGGCAAGAGATGAAGGCTAAACTTCGAGAGATGTATGTGCCTGCTAATTATCGTGATAAGTTGTGTGAACAACTTGCTAACTTGAAGCAGGGCAACAAGCCGGTGGCTGAGTATATGCAGAAATTTGATTAGCTCAAAACTAGGAGTCAAATTGCTGAAGAGCCTTGCCAAACACTAGCACGATTTAAGACTTGTTTAGAGGGTGATATACGAAGGGAGATGCTTAGACAACGTGTTTATAATGTGGAACATGCATTCCAAGTGGCTCTTGACATGGAGGAATACTTGAGATATCCAATTACTACAAAATTTGGGTCCCAAGCCAAGGAAGCAGAGTTTAAGATATCTGTTGAGGCAAACCATGGTGCTAAGGCTTCATTGTCACAACCGTTTAATCAGATGAATGGATCAAAGCCATATACCAATTTGGCTGATCCTAAAGGCAAAGGGGTTATGTCAAATAAAAGTTAAATGCTTCAAGTGCGGTGAGGTAGCATGGGTTGTTAATGTCCAAAGAAGAGAAGCTTGCATATTGGAGTCGAGGATGAAGAAGGATCACAGCAGACGATGATCATAAAATAATGATGCATTTGATTATGGAGCTTTTGTTACAGATGACTTGGAGGAGGATGAGGTAAATACTTCTCTTGTTGCTGTAGTGAGACGTATTTTAGCAGCCCCTAAATTAGAAAAAGAGGATTGGAGGCGAACTTTAATTTTTCAGATGCTGGTTCGTTGTGGAAACCAAGCTAAGAAGCTTGTCATTGACGGGGGAAGTTGTATGAATCTTGTATCATCTTCCACAGTTGGACACCTTAAGCTTCCGACTGAACCTCATCCTCAACCATACAAAGTGGCTTGGATAGACAACACCACTAGTCCAGTAACTCATAGATGCCTTGATTCTTTTTCTTGTGGTGTTTATGGTGATTCTAGCATGTGTGATATAATTCCTATGAAAGTTACACATCCTTTTGGGTCGACCTTGGCTCTTGATCGAAATGTGCAACATAATGGGAGAGAACACCTACGCTTTAATGGTTGGCAAGGAGGAGGTTGTTTTGAAACCTATGACCTTAGCTGAGATGAAGCAATTTGAAAAACCAAAACCTAAAATTTCGGTTGTAGCAATAGTAAACAGAAGTTGATCAGCCTAGAGAAATGCCTCGAACTCCAGCTAATTTGTCCAATGATTGCAAGGACTTCTCTTAGAAACAACTATAACCGTCCTTAGGTCCTATGCATGAGTACTACACTGATTTTTTCAACAGTACAAGTTGTCTGGTGAGTAACATAGGAGATGCTGAGTTGAAGACACATGCATATGAACAAAAGGGGCTTAGAGTGCCATTCGTTCAAGGATTAGGAGTGCAGAAAGCAGTCTCAACTACCCTTCTTAATAAGGTTAAAGTTGAAGCAAAAGAAGATCCTATCATGAAACAAGACTTCGGTGGAAACTGTTGGAGTTGAAATTGAACAAACGGCGTATAAAAAATGTGAGGCTAAAGCAAATGATTTGAAGGTCAAAGTTTCTTATTCCCAGATTCATGTTGGCAAGGTTCTATTGCCTATACCAACTTTTCAAAATATTGATTTTGTCATACCTAAAAAGTTTACTGGTTCAGTTGGATTGGAGGATATACCATTAAAATCATTCCTACCCCAGACGAAGAAAAGGAAGGAAATTCAAATTCAATCTTTGTATTCAATATCAAGGATGCACTTCAAGAAACCAAGATTCCTCCTACTTCAACATTTCAAAACTCGAGGACGAGTTTTCTCAAACCAGGGGAGAATGGCACGGATAGCGAGAAGCCAATATTATTTTTATTTTATTATGTTTTTGGGCAGTAAACAGTATAGGTCAAAGGTCAGATTTCCTTGCAGTTATTTAGTTTTAAGTGTCGGGGGTAATTTTGTAATTTTCTGATTTCTGGGGATGGGCTGTTCCAAGAGTCTATTGGGTCTTATTTGGTTTTATTTTAGTTCTTTAGTTTGGGCTTAGTAGTAAAGCCTAATTAGTCCAACTTCAAGTCTTATTAGGAGTCTCAAGAAGTCCTAGTACCACTAGAATAGGTTTTAGTCATCTATTTATAAGGTCGTAAGACTTTCAATGAGTAGAGAAGAATAATTTTGATAAATTTTCAGAAGCTAGGAAGCTTTGTTTTGAGGTTTGTGTGATGCAACCTTCTCCGAGTTGTGATGCAAAGGGAAACCTATGTGTGATGCCTTTATTTTGTTTCTTTTAAAATCCCAGCAACTTAAACCCTTGCAAACAAACCTTGATTCATCACCCTTTACCCTAAAATCCTAAACTTCAAAACCCTAAACCATCCATCCATCAAATAGCCCCCAAATACTCCACAAACCACCAAAATACTGTTTAAGGATTACCATTCACAGCACAGGAACAGCCGCCCAGAATTTGAGTTATTCCCTTCATTTCATCCCCGAATCTCACTATTTCTTTTCCCCGTTAGAAATCCACTATTTCTTACTATTTTCTGACCTTTTCCCACCAAACCCTAACCCTAAATCCTCAAAATACACGCTGTCCAGACCAGATTCAGATCGTCAGATCTGATTTTGATTTGGTTCCCTTTTGTCCTACGTCAAGTCCCATGTGTTTACCCACTAAGAAGTGTGTCCAAAAGCGTAGTATTAAAAACAAGAAAGAAAACCATTCTAGTTTTCCTCGATCAACAAACAAAAGCATCTTTCTTTCTCTCTCACATATTTTTGAATAGGACATAAATCCTCACAAGTGTTTGTAGGAGCATCAAAGCAGACTAAGCCCAAAGCAAAGAAGGCCAATTAGTCCATTTTGCTTAAGTTCGATCTTTTATTAGTTATATAGACATATAATATCCATAAACCCTTGTCACCTACTAAGGGGAGGTAGATGACTGATGCTCCATTTATTAATCATAGTAATTCCTACTCATTCACTTTACAACCCACACCCAAAAAGACAAAAGACAAAAAGAAGGAAATGACAAAATTATCACATTCAAAGTCTGGTAGGGTCTACTATGTTAAGCATTTGAGCCCATATGACTACACCATGAATATAGGGAACAAACTGATTAAACCCCCTAAATCAAGTTGTAAGCAAGAAAATTAATCTTTTGGGTAAATGTCCAATACAAATACTAATAAATTGCAATTTTTTTAAAGCCAAACAGCAATATTTTTGCTTTTTCATTTAAAATCATAATAACAAACCCCTTACAACCAATCTTTAAAAAAATAAACAAACAAAAAAAAATATCGTTCCTTAAGTTCATGCATAAGAACATGGAACAAAGTATACCTGTTTCTTAATGCATCATCTTCAAAAGCAACCCACTACCACAATTACCATTGAACGATACACTTGCTTCATCTGATAACTGGCTTCTCCTTTGACATTAAAATTCTGTCCTCCCTGCAAGTTAGAGGATACAAATAAATGAGAAATATTAGTCTTAGGTGCACATTAGATAAGGTCCTCCTAGTTCAACCGACATTGATAATGGGTCCCATTAGAGGTGCCACGTGATAAAAGGATTACATTTAGAAGGCCACGGGTGAACTTTTTGATAAGATGTAGCACATATGCTAGGATCCAGAGAGCAGAATTTAATTTGTGTAAAACTTACAAATTGATATATTTGGATGCAAGATCTTCAAAATTTTAACAGCACAATAAGGAAATTGGGATAAGGATTTCACATATGCTACCACATTTAATAAGGCAAGCACAACCTTTACAGGATTATATAACATATCAAATACGTGTTGCGATGATGCCATAAACCAGATGCATAAGAAAATTATTTGGCACTTACAGCAACACAGCATCCAAGAATCCAAAGCACCTATGATGCTCCCCCAGGATATGCTTTTGGACTGAGCGAACGGAAACACTCAACTTATGGTACAACAGACTCATCGTCGTCATCATCATGGTCATCATCATCAGGCATGTGCATGTCAATGTCAAGTACAAGAAAATTAACATATTTCGCATCAAATTCAGGGGGCTGCCTATTCTTACACATAGTGCAGGACTCCAAGAGAAGGCAGAATTTCTGATCAGCTACATGGATCAAAGGAAGAAGATTTTCATTGCAAGTCAAGAGAAATTCAGGCTTCTTAAAAAGTTGGCTTGTATTGAAAAAGCCTTGGAACCACACATCCGCATCTACATCATATGCTTGTATTATACCCACATCTTCCGGATCTACACTGCCGAAGGCGGGAGTAAGTCGTATCTAGGAAAGCCCAGTAGAGAGTATTACCAATCCGTTACAGGTCTTCTATATTCACATAGAAGACGTGACTGGCGCGGCTCGAGTGTTTTCCAACATTGAGTCCTCAAATTATAAGTATAGAAGTGAGAATACCTTGCCCCACCAGAATCGTCAATTACAAGAATCTCTTTAGATTTGAGAACTGTGCAAATCATAGTGGCTGAGCGCATAGTTGTTGATGGAGGGTTTGGCAAGGGTTCCCAATTTTGTACGATTGGGTCAAAAACCTCCATCCAACCATGGGTAGGAGGTACAGATTCAACCACAGATTGAAGGCCCACCCAATATGTATAACTTACCGTCCAGAGTTAAGCTGCGAGCGCCCGATCTAGAAACATTCATTGGAATAACAGGTTTCCAATCAAGACTATAAGAGTTCAGCTTTAGGGTCCACACTGATAGCCCGTTAAAGGAATAGAGATGGGAGTCCATGAGAATATGGATATTTACTGACAAATCTCTTTCTACTCCAAAAACGGAAGTTGAGCACCTGATTCGGGCTGTTCTTCGCCGAAAAAGAAATACGACTTCTTATACTTGAATACGTTTTCCTTTTCCTTTCTCCTTGCCGAGGACGAATACGGAATGAGCTTGCTGACGTCTACGTTTTCCTTTTCCTTTCTCCTTGCCGAAGACGAATACGAATAGCTTCTTAAGATAACGACGGCTCTCTGGGTCACTCAATCAATGCATACCACTTTACTCTCGAATCTGGATACATCGAATTAAACCCACAGAAAGCGATCTTGAAATTGAATTCTTCATTTGGCCTTCTTCCTCCGTAGCCCTGACATCCTCGCATCCTCGCCACGCTTCTTTCTTCTCCATTAGAGCTTTTGCTTTTGATTGAGAAAATAAAAGAGAAGGTTTGATAAGGGTTTAGGGTTTGCGAATTCGGATCTGAGAGAGAGAGAGAAGGGAGGGAGCGGTTTTTTGATATTCAATATATATTAAAGAACAATTAGTATTTTTCAGTTTGGCAATTTAGGACTTGTTATTGTAAATAAATTAATAAATTAATTTGTACCTTTGTACAGCATTCTATCCACTTCTTCGGGCATATTCGACTGGTCTTGGAAAGGGAAGGACTACCGAATGTGGTACAGTTGAATGTGTGACCCTGATCAAAGCTTGCAGAGAGAAACAGGGTTTTGTTGTTTATCCCAAATTCAAGTGTTTGGATTGATGATGTTTTTGTTGTTGGTTAAATTCACTCTCTGCCAATTGCCTTTACTTATAATTGGAACTTGATCAAACCATTTTGTAACATTAGGTTCTTTGGGATCATTTTGAATTAAGATTCCTAATGCAATTTTGGAGATGTCATTAGAATTGGATTTCTCTGAACTGAAATTCACAATGGCGCACTGCAGATAAATTATGGACACCCAATATCTTAAGAGGTGCATTACATGAGTGGAGGAACAATTAAATGCAATGTAAATCACTGAGATGCATTTGCTTTTTGAGTCAAATGTAATGCAACCTGATATTATCACCCCCATCAAGAAAAGCTTTTAAGCAATAATCTTAAAAACAACAAATGTAATTGGGTTCCTTAAAGCTCAAAATTCCACATGCATTTTAGATCATAGACCTCAAGGCCTTATAAAACCCAATTGACTAAACTTCCAATGTGATCAAACTTAATCCTATTTCCAATGTGATCAAACTTAATCTTATCTTAAAAAATCTGCCTCGATAGTCACTTAAAGAAAATCAGGATGACAATAGTCAGGCTGAAACAAATGACCGTTGAGTCAAAACCAAAACCTTGAGCAAGACTCACTGCTTCAGACTTCACTGGTTGTGCCCATTCTAGCAGATGACAACTGCTCTTACTGTCTTTTTTTATAAGTGACAATTGTTCTTACCATACACACAAATTTGAGGAGAACCTCCAAAGCATTTTCTAATAAATCACTTAGTGATGCTTATATACATAGGGCAGAGCATGGCCGCTTTAGGCAGTTCATTTCCGCTTGAAACATGTTTTCTTTTTTATCAGTTCCACTTGAAACAACATGTGAGCATTCAAAATCTAATAGCACTTTCACTTCCTCATAAATTTATAATGGCCAGGAGGATTCTTTCCAGGCTGAACAATATCCTTTCAAGATATATATATTTTTACTGATTTTTTTCTACTTAGTTACTCAACCGATAAATAATTAATGAACTTAATAATCAATAAACTTATTGAGGTAATAGGAGTGAACATTGTGACATTTAGGCAGACTTCAATCACATGCGAAATATACAGAGTTATTTACTATCAGCAGGAACAAAAATCGAAGATGAGACTCATCTGAGATCATTCTATAGAAATCATAATCATAAACCTCCAACTTAGAACCATATGAAAATAATAGAAACTTACCCATTGTATATTATTGTTCGCTCCAGTAGGCCTAAATATAGATGCCTTTGGATATAGCTGAAAAAGAAAAGACTTCATGTCTCCATAGAAACCGCCATGCCTCTCCCAAGTCTGCGAAGCATAACCTCCATATACATAACCTTCTTTATCCTTAATAATCAATACAGTTGGCCCATCATCTTTTCTGCAGTTCAATTGAACAATTACCCATTCGACTCCTACTTAAAAAATAGTAGCAGCAACCGAAAAACTGAAATAAAAATAGAAAGCATTAAACATTTGTATTTTCTTTTAGAGAAAGCAAAAAGGAAGTACCGTCAAATCATTAACACCACTATAGAACACATCCATGTCTTTATAATTGAAGAACTCTTTACTTTATGGATAGGCATTGATGCCATTGTCTACAGGTTTCTTGCCACCACCAGCATCTTCTTAGACTAGCTAAGGAGATCATCTCAACTAAAGGTCAGGGCCTCAATGGAAGCTGTTACTACGAATTTGTACAGCAAAATCCACTTAGTCTAAGTATGCATAATCAATTTAATTTTAATGAATTATACGGAAATATCAAGAAAGGTCGGGACAGCACCACTACCAAAAAGGTAATTAGTGTATCTAGAAAAATATAACGCATTCTAATTTTTAAACTCTTTAAAACATAATAGGACTTTTGAACAGTCGGAATCTGACATTTTGAGAACAATTTATGGATAATACATGTTACATTTAAGTATGCTTGATATTAACAATCAACATAACGAGGAGTGAACTAAAGTGGCAATTAGTGCCAGTCGCCTTGTGTATATTGTTGATACTGATGTCTATAATGTTTTCCTGGCATTTATGTAACCATTACAACATGATCCCATGACTTCTCAAATATCAACATCAACGTTGAGTGTAGGAACAGAACCCATGAATCCCCTAGCCTCATTGTTCTTCTTTACATAGTTTGTAGGTGTTGTTTTGTTTGTTTAATACATAAGAAGTGTGAAACACGTCTGGAGAATCATTTTCTTCAAGAAATGCAATCTTGATCCAACCAAATTTAGCATTATTAAGTGCTAAAAAGAAAAAACATGATGAATGATTCTTATAAATAAAAGAAGCAGCAGAAGTGAAAGGTTTCCAGACCTCACAAGGCTAAGAAGGAAAAATCATACAAACAGTTTGGTGCAGTCATGTCACATTCCAAGTTACCTTTTTTTTTTTTTTCTTTTTTGTCTACATCTGATAAAAGCTTCTTCTAAAATATATACAATACATGGTTTATTTTCTGAAAAGTATATATGAGCCCCAAACACCTAATTTTGGACTCAAAATAAAGATAATCACAAAGATGGAAATCAAACTCAACTCACAAGATATAGGACTAAAATTTGATATCAACAAATTTCAATGAGATCCACATAGTTACAAGATGATTGTATGAGAAGAGCAAGTTACTTTTTTTTATAAAAGTAAAGAAGAGCAAGTTACTCACGATATACTGCCCAAGAATGTGTTGAAACTTAAGCCATTGTAAGCACTATGGTATAGAAGTTTCCATTCCTCCAATTCTTGAAGTGAAAGGGCTCCTCCAATATGCCAAGCATATTCCTTCCTCAATAACACCATATTAGAATCAACACTCTCCAAGTGCACTAGACAAGGAACTTGCGATCCTGGTCTCCCTGCACAAAATGGTAGCACATTAAAAAGAGTATTTTTTTTTTTTTTTCCCTGAGATGTCCAAAAAACAGGACAATCATAAGAGTTAAGTATAGATTCTCCTAAACTGCTTCAGGATCCATAATATGCAGAACTGGAATATACCAAGTCCAACAATTTTCCATATGAAGTATTTAACGAACAACTGAAAAACATACAAACAGAGAAAGAGAGATGCTTTCTTCAAATATTGATCTTAGAATCCATATTCATATAAAAGAAAAGAAACACAACACAAGTAACAAGATATGTTAATCCCTAAAGAGATATTGCGACTAAAGTTCCGTTTTTCTCTAATTAATAAAAATATCACAAATGATTTTCTAAACCAGTGTAAATAGTGCAATATTATTTTAAGAATTTAATTATTAAACTTAAAAAAACAAAAGCCAGGCACAGTGAAATGGTATATGAAACTCTAGCCGGCGTGTCATGCCAATGAACTCTAGCTCAAATGGTACCTCACATTCTGCTAGGGAAGAAATTAGAAAAACGATAAATCTTATTGGTTGGCACCACAAATTCCAACCCCAAAACCATATTTTGATTGAGCCTCAACAATTACAACCATACTTAAACTATTAGATAATCATAGTCGGTGATAACATCACTATTATCTTTGCTATTACAGAACCAAACATGAGATTTTCATCTCATATGGCTCCTTTAGGGCCATAAATAAATCTATGGACTGGGTCTGTATTATTTATCATGGTTTATCGGATAATTAGGTTCAAAATCGAGTAAACGGCCCTGAATTAGACCACTTAAATTTGGACTGTTATATAATAAACAATTTTATTTAAAAAAAAAAAAAATTAAAATAAAAACTATATCTGAATTGATCTTATCCTTAATTTAATTAGTAAATATCCTCTCCTTGTAAAAGCAAGGAGAAGAGTGAGGTTGTTGATTCAAGACCCAATAGGTGTGTGTGTAATTACCAATCCAACAAAAAAAGAGGCAAATAAACAATAAAAGGGCAGTAAACCAAACACCACATGGTTTCTCATCAAATCAAATTTAAAAAATTCAAGTCCACTAAATTAACAAAATGCACATGTTAGATCTTAACTACAGTTTATCTGCTTATATTTAACTTCATGTTGTTGGCAACCATGACATGACATAATTTGCTTATTTAAACATAATTTTATTTCTTTAAAAAAGAGAACAACGAGAATCGTTAATTCCACAAAAGAAGTCTATTCACAGGGTACAACTAGAAATTCCTATTTCTTTGTACTGAATAGACCTAAATACCATCAAAATGTAAAACAATATAACTACAAAACAGCAGCCCAAAAAATACACAAATCTGAAGATAAGCAGAAAACCTGCATCAGGAGGAATCAACAAGCTTCCGAGGAACTTCTTAACAGATGGGAGAAGAGTACACCAATTTCTGAAATCTTCAATAGACATGCTTTTTTCAGCACATCCATCAACGTGCTTCGAAAAAGTTGCAGCATTAAGAAATATGTCCACAACGTCCTTATGTGAACTTGGTCCAAGTTCAGCATCTTTCGTGGAGAATATAGTCTCAAACATCGCAATTAAAACAGATTCCAGATCAGACCTGACATTAAGCTCCCAATATGATTATCACCAACACAACCCAAAAAACAAAAAACACCAATCCAACTATCTTACAAGTTTTTAATGCCAAATTATGACTAAAAAATTAGTCCTAGACCTAGAATACTACCTCCCCAAGAATGCCATCGCCAGACACGTCTACTAATTGGTAAATGAACTCTTCAATCTCATCTTTTGTTCCTTTCTCATAAGTTCCCTGCAATACACAATAAGCCATTATAAAATGTAGGCTGTAATTAAGTCAAGTATAAAAAGTAGGATTGATTCATTTAATTTTATTCAGAATTCGAGCTCATCACCAAGCTAGATTACATGTTTAAGCTTGATTCATTTTTGTGTCATGCAAAATTGAGCTTGTTCACAAGCTACTTAATTAACGTATTCTTTCCCTATATAAAGTAAACACCTAAACTTTAACCATATAGAATAATTTTTCATTTTTTGAATTAAGAACAATTAGATTCAGCAATCTTGTTATGTAAAAAATAATACATAATTTGTACTAGGAAATGGAAGTT
The DNA here is from genome assembly GCA_907173295.1 of Fagus sylvatica. Taxonomy (NCBI): domain Eukaryota; kingdom Viridiplantae; phylum Streptophyta; class Magnoliopsida; order Fagales; family Fagaceae; genus Fagus; species Fagus sylvatica. Next base: position 50,277,645 of record OU015762.1, on the reverse strand, counting down.
ACTTTAGCAATAACGAGGTCTTGAAAGGAGAGGCGTTGATCCTTGCGTTGCTGAGAGAGTAAATCGAACATTCGATCACCGAGAGGACCATGGAGTCCAAAGTATCTCTGAGAGAAAAATGAAGCAAATGTTGAGTGTTGAAAATTTTGGGGATTTTGGAATGGTTAAAGAGTGAGCGAAGAAAGAGACCTTGAAAACTGAGAGAAAGATGTATTTGCCATCGCTCTGTGATTGGGCAGCCAGGGACACGAACAAGGATTTATGATCTTCAAGTTCCTTTTGAGAGAAAGCTCTACAATAATAATAATAATGAATTGGTAAATTAATTAACCTTATAATAAATAAGCATATACATATAGAGAGAGAGAGACCTGGAGGCCAAAGCGTAGCGGGGATTGGCAGGAGGTGACTGAGCGTTGCCCATTTTGCTCGCCTTGAACCGCTTTGTCTCCGGCTCTGGAAATGGAATATCGATTTTTGTTTTTATAGTTTCTTAGACTTTCTAACTTTTTTGTCTTGTGTTTTGCGGTATTTCGCAATGCCCCCAAACTTTTTTACATTTATATTTTACACGCCTCTCTCCATATGTGGGATGGGATGTCTTATTTTATCAATTTAATGATAGTCTCTCCCTCTCCTTATTCACTAACACTAAAAAATAAAAAAATTACTTAACATAAAAGAAAAAAATTGAAGGAAAATAATTTTGTTCTCAATAATGGTTGACATGACCTATTATGATTAGTGTGACCTACTTATGTACATTTACCATTAGTCTTATTAAATCATCAATGGTTGGGAAGGTGAATAATAAGTGATCCTTGATAGGAAGTCTACAATTTGACCCAAACATGCATTTGAATTAATGGGCGAAATTTGATTACAACCATGGACAAGCCACTTGGGAGATTAGCCAATAGAAATCTAATGTAGCCATTTCTTCCCAAATCGCATTACCCTTCATGCAAGAAATCTAATAATTAATTCCTCTATAATTTAAGTCAATTTCAAATTAAGCCATTGTTTTTTTTTTTAAGTAATTAAAATCATGAACTTTTAAAATATTTTTAATCCACACTCTTAATGAATCACTATTAATTAAAATAAAATAAAATCACATACGAAAACCTATATAAAAGTAAAAAATAAAAAATCATTTTCAGAGTTTTAATGAGATATTGAAACTTTAAATATATATTTTTAAAAAGTAAGATGTAAAATGAGTGAAATATTAAAAAGTATTACATGAATTGAAAATTTCAAAAAATAAATAATTTCTTTATTTTGTCTCTTAGGTATATCCAAACTGTATCACATGATTTATGTACTCCATGTTTATTTTGTTTGGTTAGAAAAAACAAGTTTGCAATAAAATAAAAGGAAATAGTTTACCTTCAACCTGATTGGAGGAATTCTCCTCCAATCCACTACGTGACAATCAAATAGACCATTTACATGTATTTTTAGTCACATGACATTTTTAATAAGTCATGTAACTTTTTAAAATAATACAAGTAGATAGTCTGTTTAATTGCCATATAATAAGTTGAAAGATAATTCCTCCAAACTGAATTAGATATAAACTCTGTCGATATCAATTTCAACCATTCTATATGTATTTATTAAGTTATATTAAATTTCAAAAATTACATGATTCGTTAAATAGACACCTGACTTATTTACTAAAAATAGTTACAACTAAAATTAATGACACATTTAATAACATTTGTCTTGATGTAGACACATTTAATCATTACCTAATTAGTAACTGGTTAATGTAATAAAAAAGCATGGTTTCCAAATTTATCACGAAAAACAAAAGGAAGAGTAAATAGTACGTGCAGTATACAGATCTCAGAAAGCCACTCGAGTTTGCTCCAAGTTCAATGCAAATTCTTATCCTCTGAGCCTCAGATTTTACAATTCCAAAGACATTTTTCAAAGCGGCGGGAAGAAGGACACCGTTTTTTTCCTTTTTTCACGACACGAATGAACTCCAAAGAATCCGATATATGCAGATTTTGCTGAGCCTTGATCTGTAAGTAGGGATGGCAATGGGGCGGGTTTGGGGCAGGGATCCTATCCCCGTCCCGCCCAGTATCCCTGCCCCAATTTCCCACATTTTTCTTCACTCTTTTTGGCTATTCATGAAACAAAAAAATGTATGACAACAATTTTACTAGCTCATTGATCTACTAGAATTTTAATCATATATTATGACAAACCAATTGAAAATATTTAGTATTTATATGTGGGGAAACTAAGTAGGGTTAAAAGACAAACCATGTTTTTATTAATCACTACTATAACTAGGTTTTGTTAAAACCCATTGTTGTTAGTTGAGGAAATTGTAGAAATTAACCTTGATTCGTAGTGCTTGATCTTTTGATCTTTGAATTCTCAAATTGTTGGACCTAGGAGTTTTTTATTTTCAACTAGATTCTCTGCTACCAAACAGAGCTATAAAATGGTGCAAAAGTTTGAGTTTTTTTATTTATTTTTAAGGTAGTGTTTGTTGGGAGGTTTTAGTTGTACATTAATTTAAGTGAATTCTTCAAAAAATGGTTTTTTTTTTTTGAAAAAATAGTAGCAGCAGCGGTCGAACGAAACAAAGTTTGTTCTGTACCATTACCTGACACCTCGTAATATAGACCAAAGAGAAACTACAAAACTGGACCTTTTATCTATGGCTTGAAAGATTCAGATTTCAGAGGCACCAAAGATCATGTCCATTTGACTGGTTCAATCACTGCGCTTTCCATGAAAATACCCATCGGAAACAGTGGCTATATCCAAGAACCCAAACATGTTTGACCAATTTTTTTTCTTCAATAATTTTTTTACTATTAAAAAAAAAGCCACTTATTTTATATAAAATACATGTATTATTATTTATTAAGATAAATGGACGAAGTCATTCATATTCATATATATATATATATATATTAATATATATTGTCGATCCAGGAATTCCATTTAGGGTGCACCTTTTGTCTTTTGATTTCAAAATTTTATATGCCACAAATACAATTCACAAATCACAAACGACAAAACCTCACTAACACTGGTCCACACTCCACCACATACACAGTAACAAAAAAGAAAAAAGGTATTCACACAACTGACCAGTCGATTCTCATAAAAAAAAAATAAAAAAAAACTGACCAGTCGGGGACCACTTCACATGGTCCACTCAACCAATCACTAAGACACCACAGAAAGTGCTTAACAGCACATCAACCAAAACTAAATATTCAAACAAAGCCAAAATTTCAAAGTTAAATG
>OU015762.1:50098138-50274260 GCA_907173295.1 Fagus sylvatica | reverse complement strand
TTCATAAATAAAATAAGTTAATGGGTTACTTATCAAAAAAAAAAAAAATGGTTAATGGGTTACGCAAAATGGCGTATATACCCTTTCAATTATCTTCCATTTTCCCATATCCATTGTATCTCGGTAATGTTCTTTTAGTTGTGTAAGCAATATTTATATAGGACACTTTTTTTAATCTATTATATCTACTAAATCTCAAGTCTTAAATCTTAACGGTTAATTTATTATTATAAAATATATAATAAATATGATAATATCTTATGTTAACGGTTAAGATTAAGTACGTATGATACATAAGAAAAAATATATACTATATAATTCTCTTCTATATATATGATTTTATTGGCATAGAACTCTTTATACAATTTTTTGTAGGATGTTGTGTGTTTCTCTGTGATTAGTCGAGGTGTACGTATCTACGAAATACTGGTCCGGACACCAAGGTTATAAAAAAAAAAAAAAAAATTATGGACACAAAGGTAAAATGATCTTAAATTTTCTAAGATATTTTTGAAAGATTAAATTAACGAAATAAAATAAGTTAAAACAAAATTATAAGACTTGGGGTTTGAAAATAAAGGTCAAATAGCTGAAATTATAGATAACCTGTCCGTTCAACTTATTGCAATTATGTTTAGAATTTCAAATGAAACCATGTCCTACATAATCAATCCAATTCTAGAATTTGATTTTGAAGGTGGTGGTTACTTAGAAATTAAGGTATGAAGGTAAGTTACTAGAGTAATTATATAATACTATCCAAGTACACTAATCTTCAACTTCTTCCTCTTACATAAATAATTGATTCCATTATTTAAATTCATGATAATTAGAACTTAATATTCATATAATATAATAATGTGCTTTGTATAATTTTCCAATTATTAACCACATTGTATTAACGAGTAGAATAGTTGGACTAGGAACAATGGGAAGTAAAAGGAGGGTATGTGTACTTATCAAAAAAAAAAAGGAAGGGTATGTGGGACTTACCCAGCTACCCTTGGATAGTGATGCCAATGGGCTTTTTTTAGACACCTTTAAAGAAGACAATGCTAACGGACCTGGGAAAAAGATAGCGATATGTATTAGGCTCTAAAGTCCAACTTCTTGTTTTCCACGCCCTATTTAACTAGGAGAGGCAGTGAATGCTACTAGACGCTTACCTTGTCATTTATTGTCAAAGGGAGATGAAACTAGTTTTATTCAGTTCTCTTCATGTAAAAGACATAAATTCGAAAATTATTTCTCATTTATTGTAAGAAAAACAAAAGGCTTTGAAAATAGGCTTTTTAATACTCTAATAGATACAAGGTCTTAGACAAATTAATTAATCTATGTTCGACTATTGTGATAATTGATTTATATTTAACTACTGAGCAAAAAAAAAATTTGATTTATAATTAACTTTTTTGTTAAACAAGTGGATGAAGAAAAATAGGTAGAATCTTAATTGTGAAATAGATTCCCTTCATTTTTTATGAATTGTGTTACTTGACAGGGTTTGTAAGTACCAATCTCATTCATTGCTTAAAGGTTAATATTTGGAAGAGCATTTATGGTTAGATTTGGTATGGGGCTCGTGGCAATACATTTAAGATCATGCATCAGTACGCCAATGGTCGTGCCTTTAATAAATGAAATTATTGCATGTACTCGATGTATTACATTATTTTTTTTCACCTTAAAGTGAACTTTATATGTGAGTTTTGCACATGAGACATATGTTTATATGAGAGAAGAGTGTATAATATATCGGATATAATAATTGATATTTTACTTTTCAAGCCAAGATATTGTAGTTAAACTAACATTTTATGGTATTTTGAACGGAATCATCTAAGACTAAAATCTCTTCCCAACCAATACATATATATATATATATATATATATATAATTTTTTTCTTTTTTCTTTTTATGTTTTTAATAACAGATAAGACCTATGAAACCGCTAGGGACTTTGTTAGGGAAATAACCCAACGCATGCTGATGCTTATAAGGACAAAAGTTAATAAATGTCCAGAAAAAAAATTCTATTTTAGGTAAAATAAAAAGTTTGAAGTAACATAAATACCCTTGTAGAATGTAGAATAGACAAGGACATTACAAATCCTTTTTCTTAACCAAAAAAAATTCTATTTTAGGTAAAATAAAAAGTTTGAAGTAACATAAATACCCTTGTAGAATGTAGAATAGACAAGGACATTACAATCCTTTTTCTTAACCAAAAAAAGTTGGTCTTCATTATTCATAAAAACAAAACAAAAACAAAAAAAAAGAAGAAGAAGAAGTTGGTCTTCATTTATTGCGAGAAACTATCGTACTAACTTTAAATTTAGAGCAATGATGGTGGGTGTTAATCTACGTATGGTGAACCCAAAAAAAAAAAACAGAGTATTCTTTGGAAATTACTTTTTTTTAATAATAAAAATTACTTATCTTCTAGAGTAATCTTTAAATGATCTACAATGAGAGCAATATTCTTACTGTTAGCAACAGCAACAGAGGAGTTAATCATCAAAATCATCACAACTTGAGCATCTAATTCAACGTCAATACAAGGTAAAAATAATTGTAAACATAAGGACAGTCTTGCTTAACCGTCATGCTTGTTGGCTTATTCCCCATACCAGAATGAGGCATTGCTTTCGAAAAGCTAACCGTTGTGCTTATAGCCTAGCTAGGAGTGGAACTTCTTTTTATCAAGATTTTGTGATTTTTGATTGTTTACTAATAGATATTATTTGCTTTTGAACCAGGATTCGTATGTTGACATAGTTTGTAATCAAAGAACAAATATTTGATATTACCTTAATGGAGGATTAATATTTGATATTACCTTATGGCCTAGCTAGGAGTGGAACTTCTTTTTGTCAAGATTTTGTGATTTTTGATTGTTTACTAATAGATATTATTTGCTTTTGAACCAGGATTCGTATGTTGACATAGTTTGTAATCAAAGAACAAATATTTGCTATTACCTTATCAACAAATATTTGATATTACCTTATAGCCTAGCTAGGAGTGGAACTTCTTTTTATCAAGATTTTGTGATTTTTGATTGTTTACTAATAGATATTATTTGCTTTTGAACCAGGATTCGTATGTTGACATAGTTTGTAATGAAAGAACCAGGATTCCTCCATGAATCCTCCATTAAAGGGCTTGAATTTTAAAATAAATCTTTATGTATTTTTGAATATTTTATTAAAATGTATCAGTTGATAGCATTTTCCGTTAATTAAGTAGATGAAACTGTAACAAAATGATTAATTAGAGAGTGCTTGAATTTGAGGTGCAACGTAATCAATTTGGAATGTTGATTAAGAAACATAGACCATGTGCCATGTCACTTGCTTGACATTCTTGGGATGTTCTTAAATGGGAAAATTAGGTAGAAAGACTACAGAGGCTTTACTGGAGAACACTAAGGACAAAAGGGTGTAAGATGAGAAGAAGCTCTTTGTGTTGATACGCGAGAATGAAGAACTGTAAACAAAAACAAAAAAAGACAAATGGAAAGAGGGGAAAAAATTAAAAACTTGTTCAACCGGTGACTGGTAGACTCGTTTAGTTAAAGTATACGGTTTAGATTAAATTTGTAAAAATCAATGGTTAAGATTTAAGTGAGTACCATACCCACAAAAAAACTATGGGTATTGTAAAATGACCTTCTAGTCTAGTATTACCAAACAAAACAAAAAATGTTCTACAATAAGAAATATATATACAATACAAATTTTAGGAAGAAATGAATATTATACCCTGGTTTTCCTTGTAAGCCATACATCTTTTATTTATTTGATTAGGAAAATAAATTACAAGCATTTTAATTTTATTATTTGCTATTTGTGGACTATGGGTCATACATATTGTATTAACCTTAAATGTTTATTAATTATATAAAAAACTAAGATTTAGGTAACTATTGTGATGATGACGAACAAGGAGTGAATTTAGTCTGGCTAAACACTATGATACCACATTTTTATTTATTTTTTAATATTTTTTTATAATTCAATAGTTAGGGGAGGGGGATTTACACTCTAGTTCTCCTCATAAAGGAAGTCAATTAATGTTAGTTGAGGTACAAAACTCTTGATATTTATTTATATTCATAGCAACAATTTGGATCATCATGTTCTCATCCCCCTCCTTAAGAAATTATCTAATAGACTGATATTAGAGATATTAAAATTATAGTTTTATTTTTTTATCAACTTTTAATTTCAAGAAGTTTACATAGTCACTCAAACTTACAACAATTTACTTGTATAAATTAGAAGAACCGTATGTATAATTCAATGGGAGGATGGAGTAAATTCTCCCCCATGGTCTCCACACAACCCTTTATCAAAGAATAAAAAGTAAAAACCATTGTTTTGTATTGAGATAACCCGTTTTGATCTCTCACAAAAGACTCAGAATACAAGTAAGAACCATGTTGCTTGCTTATGTGTGAGATGATATACCTCTATATGTGAGAGTAGTAGAGAAGGATTATGTGATGAGAGTCATATTGAGGGCAAACATAAACTTACTATGACTTGATGCGTGAATTTGATGAGAATATAGAGAGTTTGGAGAAAAGTAAATGAAGATGAGAAGTACGACTTAGCTGTGATTGGTAATAATGAGGAAGACCCAACTGATCGAGTTGTGAGGTGATGTTATTTTGGTGTAATCTCGAGAGTAACCATAGATAATGTATATTGGTTCATATGGCCTGTGTATGGAATAATTGTGTTGAAAACTTGTGTGCTTGATATATTAATTGAGCATAGAATCGGTATATAACTTGTTTAGCGGAGGATGAGTTGTGTGTCAGTGAGCCGCGAATCTGTGCGCTCGATATATAATTTTCAAATGCGAAATGGCTACGGTTATCGTGATATGTGAAATAAGTTGCTCTCTATTGTTCGCAGTACAAATAGTGTTTGTTATGATGGTGTATATTGTGGTAAGAGAAATATTATAGATCTATTCAGGTAACAGTTGTGAGAGAGACAGGATTCCGATGTATGTGTTCGGTTACTTTGGCTGCCTTTGTACTATGAGAATACGGAGGATAATGATGAGTGTGTGATAACTCTCCATCTCGTCTCTTTGGTTTCCTGATTATGCTCGAAATAAGATAAGAAAACAAGATGCAAAGAAAGACATGAATCTCTATCTCTCAGAGAGAGATCTCTTAGTGTGTCTCTCAAATCTCCCTATTATTGACTCTTAGTTCGGAATGGGAGTATGTCTTTTTGTTCTTTGATATCTTGGCATTGCGGTCCCTAAAAAAGAGAGCATAGACAAGATATCAATGATATCTGTTGTTTAATCTAATGTGTTACGCGTGTAAATAAGCATTTGATATTACTCGTATGTACCTATGATATTACGAATGAGCGAGAACCAAAAACTTCCCGAAATAAGTTAAAGAGAGTTGTTTAGATTACTCCCGTGCTTATTAGTTGGTTTTTATATTGGTATAATGCTTATCCGCATGTTGTCTTGGATCATTTTGAGCATTTGTCCTCGTCTTCAAAAACTCAAATACGGAACGAATAGCATCGAATACCAAACTTAGACAGAGAGAATCAACGCGTACAAATTATACACACTCTATATATACATTTACGAGGACCAGGAGATTTTAAAGGTGGGATTAGTCCTGTTACACTTGAGTGTCAATATATTTTATGATAAATGTAATGATATTGTGACTTTATTATATATAAATTTTTTATAAGACTTTACACTACAAAGAATAATATCATACAAATTGGTTTATCTCTCTTATATATCTTTATCGCTAATATATATCCTTGAGACTGCTATATTCTTCCTGTGATTATATAATAAAAAGTGATTCTAGCACATTTCAGTGATGGTTAAGTATCAAAATGACATAGTGCGAGGAAAGACACTCCTAGATGCACAGAAGAGTGAGCTCTTCTCTCTTGAAGGTTATATGATCTCACCTTGGTGAATTTAAAAATACATTGTAATTTAGAGATATTTTATCAGTACCTAAGATCTTTGGTTAGTATCTTAACTCAAGTTATCTCAACAGTGGAGTATTCATACGTGCTTGCCTATCTTCCTTCTCATCTCCTTTTAACATCTATCTTCGTACCAATGATTTATTTCATATATACACTTCTCTAAACCAAATACAGACACACTGCTCCTTTTATTAAGATTAATATCATAATGCACATACAAAATCAATATCACAGAATACTAATAAAATCACGTGCTTTCATATTTGCGTCTCTCTAATTCCTCTCTTCCATCTATCCATGTGTGTCCATATTGTGTGCAACAGTGATATCCAATTAACTTGTTCAGTTTATCCAATGTGTCAGAGTCCATGATAATTTAATACTTTGAGCCAATAAGATATTTACACCTTATTAATTAAAATTAATCTAATTAATGGACCAATCATAATTAATTTGGATTAATCTTATGTGCTCAATGCCATTTTATTATTATGCACTCTGTTTATTAAAACTTCAACTGAATATAATTTTCACACACGTGATCCGATTCAAACACATAACGCATCATTTCAATTGTCTCAACTTAAAGATCTGTTTAATTACTTTTAGTTGTCGATCAGACGGTAAAAAACATTGTTGGTTTAAAACCCTAATTTAAGCAAGTTGTGCACTTTCCGTTTTTAGAATTTTAATTTGTGAAAACCCTAGTTTGTGTGAAAGTTAGAATGTAGGTAGCAAAATTGGGTGCCAAGAACAGGGTAGGGTAACTAGAAATTCATATTTCTTTGTACTGAATAGACCTAAATAGCATCAAAATGTAAAACAATATAACTACAAAACAGCAGCCCAAAAAATACACAAATCTGAAGATAAGCAGAAAACCTGCATCAGGAGGAATCAACAAGCTTCCGAGGAACTTCTTAACAGATGGGAGAAGAGTACACCAATTTCCGAAATCTTCAAAAGACATACTTTTTTCAGAACATCCATCATCGTGCTTCGAAAAAGTTGCAGCATTAAGAAATATGTCCGCAACGTCCTTATGTGAACTTGGTCCAAGTTCAGCATCTTTCGTGGAGAATATAGTCTCAAACATCGCAATTAAAACAGATTCCAGATCAGACCTGACATTAAGCTCCCAATATGATTATCACCAACACAACCCAAAAAACAAAAAACACCAATCCAACTATCTTACAAGTTTTTATACCAAATTATGACTAAATTTTATGCAATTAGTCATAGAATCAAATTTAAATATAAACACAGCATAAAGCTAAACAAATTTCAATGCCAAAAAAAAAAATAAAAAAATCCTAGACCTAGAATACTACCTCCCCAAGATGCCATCGCCAGACACGTCTACTAATTGGTAAATGAACTCTTCAATCTCATCTTTAGTTCCTTTCTACCTCAATAAGCCATTATAAAAAGTAGGATTGATTCATTTAATTTTATTTAGAACCAAGATGCCATCAGCTATATTACATGTTTAAGCTTTATTCAGACACGTCTACTAATTGGTAAATGAACTCTTCATTGATCTTGTTCATCTTTAGTTCCTTTCTCATAAGTTCCCTGCAATACACAATTTTTTTAGCCATTATAAAACAGTAGGATTGATTCATTTAATTTTAACTAAATTTAGAACAGTTCGAGCTTTTCTCATTATTACCAAGCTATATTACATGTTAGATAAGCTTTATTCATTTTTGTGTCACGCAAAATTGAGCTTGTTCGCAAGCTACTTGATTAATAAAGTAAACACCTAAACTAAATTTTTTTACCTTTCACAAATCTATACTAATATTTAATAACTAAATTATAGTTGAGTTTGTATTATTAGAATTAACCATAATAACAATTAGATTCAGCAATCTTGTTATGTAAAAAATAATACATAATTTGTACTAGGAAATGGAAGTTACTTTAGCAATAACGAGGTCTTGAAAGGAGAGGCGTTGATCCTGGCGTTGCTGAGAGAGTAAATCGAACATTCGGTCACCGAGAGGACCATGGAGTCCAAAGTATCTCTTAGAGAAAAATGAAGCAAATGTTGAGTGTTGAAAATTTTGGGGATTTGGAAAGGTGAAAGAGTGAGCGAAGAAAGAGACCTTGAAGACTGAGGGAAAGATGTATTTGCCATCGCTCTGTGATTGGGCAGCCAGGGACACGAACAAGCTCTACAATAATAAAATAATAATAATAATGAATTGGTAAATTAATTAACCAAATTATAATAAACATATATATATATATATACATAGAGAGAGAGAGAGAGACCTGGAGGCCGAAGCGTAGCGGGGATTGGCAGGAGGTGACTGAGCGTTGCCCATTTTGGTCGCCTTGAACCGCTTTGTCTCCGGCTCTGGAAATGGAATATCGATTTTTGTTTTTATAGTTTCTTAGACTTTCTAACTTTTTTGTCCTGTGTTTTGCGGTATTTCGCAATGCCCCCAAACTTTTTTACATTTATATTTAACACACCTCTCTCCATATGTGGGATGGGATGTCTTATTTTATCAATTTAATGATAGTCTCTCCCTCTCCTTATTCACTAACACTAAATATAATATAAATAAATATACTTAACATAAAAGAAAAATTGAAGATTAAAAGGAATTTTGTTCTCAATAATAATGGCTCACATGACCTATTATGATTAGTGTGACCTATTATGTACAATTACCATTAGTCTTATTAAATCATCAATGATCGGGAAGGTGAATAATAAGTGACCTTGATAGGAAGTCTACAATTTGACCCAAACATGCATTTGAATTAATGGGCAAATTTGATTACAACCATGGACAAGCCACTAGGAGATTAGCCAATAGAAATCTAATGTAGTCATTTCTTCCCAGATCGCTACCCTTCATGCAAGAAATCTAATAATTAATTCCTCTATAATTTAAGTCAATTTCAAATTAAGCCATTGTTTTTTTTAAGTAATTAAAATCATGAACTTTTAAAATATTTTTAATCCACACTCTTAATGAATCACTATTAATTAAAATAAAATAAAATCACATACGAAAAACCTATATAAAAGTATAAAAAGTAAAAAATAAAAATCATTTTCAGAGTTTTAATGAGATATTGAAACTTTAAATATATATTTTGAAAAAGTAAGATGTAAAATGAGTGAAATATTAAAAAGTTTTAAATGAATTGAAAATTTCAAAAAATAAATAATTTCTTTATTTTGTCTCTTAGGTATATCCAAACTGTATCACATGATTTATGTACTCCATGTTTATTTTGTTTGGTTAGAAAAAACAGGTTTGCAATAAAATAAAGGAAATAGTTTACCTCTAACCCACTATGTGGCAATCAAATAGACCATCTACATGTATTTTTAGTCACATGACATTTTTAATTAATCATATAACTTTTTTAAATAATAATATAAGTAGATAGTCTCTGTTAATTACCATATAATAGGTTGAAAGATAATTCCTCCAAACCGAATTAGATGTAAACTCTGTTGACATCAATTTCAACCATTCTATATGTATTTATTAAGTTATATTAAATTTCAAGAATTACATGATTTGTTAAATAGACACCTGACTTATTTACTAAAAATAGTGGTTACAATTAAAATTAATGACACATTTAATAATATTTGTCTTGATGTAGACACATTTAATCATTACCTAATTAGTAACTGGTTAATGTAATAAAAAAGCATGGTTTCCAAATTTATCACGAAAAACAAAAGGAGTAAAGAGTAAATAGTACGTGCAGTATATAGATCTTAGAAAGCCACTCGAGTTTGCTCCAAGTTCAATGCAAATTCTTATCCTCTCAGCCTCAGATTTTACAATTCCAAAGACATTTTTCAAAGCGGCGGGAAGAACGACACCGTTTTTTTCCTTTTTTCACGACACGAATGAACTCCAAAGAATAATCCGATATATGCAGATTTTGCTGAGCCTTGATCTGTAAGTAGGGATGGCAATGGGGCGGGTTTGGGGCAGCACAGGATCCTATCCCCGCTCCCGCCCAGTTATCCCTGCCCCATCCCCCCCCTGCCCCCCCATTCTCGGGGAACTTTCTTCCCCCATCCCCGCCCACACAGGGTACCCGCGGGTACCGCCCTGCCCCAATATGAATTTTCATTTTTTTTTTTTTTTTTGTTTCACTCTTTTTGGCTAAATTACATGAAACAAAAAAATTCCATTAGTATGACAACAATCGATTTACTAGTTAATCAATTTGCCATTAATCTATTTACTAGTATCAATTTACATGAAATAACAATCCACGCTTGAATGTTTAAAAATATAATAATCTCTTAATAATATTATGACTAAATGTTCCAAAATACCACTACTAATATTCCAAAATAATATTAATAATCTCATAATCTATTTACCTACATCAATTTACTTGAAAATCTAATTACTGTGAGTATTTATATGTGGGGAAACTAAGTAGGGTTAAAAGACTAAACCATGTTTTTATTAATCTATTATAAATAAACGGGTTGGGTACTGGGTGGGGGATGCCTCCCCCGACCCCACCCTAAACCTGCATGGGTTTTTAAAACACATCCCCCACCCCCACCCTTACCCCATTTATAATAGCGGATCGGGTAAAACCCATCCATTAGGGGCGGGGCGGAGCGGGTACCCCACGGGTCAGATGCAAATTGCCATCCCTATATGTAAGTCCTATAATGTCCCACATTTTTCTTCAATTCATTGCTTTGCTCATTGATCTACTAGATTAATCATATCAAACCTTGTATTTACACATCACTATATAACTAGGTTTTGTTTTGTTGGTGAGGAAATTGTAGAAATTAACCTTGATTCGTAGTGCTTGTGCTTTGAAATCTTTGAAATTCTCAAATTGTTGACCTAGGAGTTTTTTATTTTCAAATAGATTCTCTGCTACCAAACAGAGCTATAAAATGGTGCAAAAGTTTGAGTTTTTTTATTTATTTTTAAGGTAGTGTTTGTTGGGAGGTTTTAGTTGTACATTAATTTAAGTGAATTCTTCAAAAAATGGTTTTTTTTTTTTGAAAAAATAGTAGCAGCAGCGGTCGAACGAAACAAAGTTTGTTCTGTACCATTACCTGACACCTCGTAATATAGACCAAAGAGAAACTACAAAACTGGACCTTTTATCTATGGCTGAAAGATTCAGATTTCAGAGGCACCAAAGATCATGTCCATTTGACTGGTTCAATCACTGCGCTTTCCATGAAAATACCCATCGGAAACAGTGGCTATATATCCAGGAGCCCAAACATGTTTGACCAATTTTTTTTCTTCAATAATTTTTTTACTATTAAAAAAAAAGCCACTTATTTTATATAAAATACATGTATTATTATTTATTAAGATAATGGACGAAGTCATTCATATTCATATATATATATATATGAATACTTAAGAAGGTTGAATATTGTTATTTTTGGGTATATATCATGTGATTTTGTAAAAAGAAACAACAACAAGAAGAAATCTGTTACAGTTAATAAATAATAAAAACTCACAGTGAATGCAGAATGAAAAGATCAAGTCTAGCGTTTGACGCTATCTCCTTAAAACAGATTGCGCCCCTCACACTATTAACTTAGTGGTGCTTTGAGACTCATGGACGTCTGTCTCCCAGGATAAAATGATCTTCGCACGCAGAAGAAGCACAAGCAATCTCCGTGCACAACGAACGTAACAAGTGTCTCTTTCTCTCTCTTTATGCAAATGGGACTCTCAAAGTTGTAGGAAAATAACTAACTCAAGGTATATGTAAGTAATATTTTAAATGAATGAGGGGACACTCTATTTATAGATAGAGTCATACCTTTTCAGAAAAGACACAACATTTGGGAAAAAATAATGTATTAATAAATATATAAATTAGATGGACTGGGCCTAACCCACATGGGTCTGCTTGGCCCACTTTTAGGAGGCAATTTCTCATTCACTCCTAACCATTTTTCCAACAATCCCCCACATGAATAGAAATTGAACAAACACAATGCAAATGACAATGCAGACACAGAGAGAGTAGAAGAAAAGTTACTGTATCGGGAGAGGTAGCTTTTGGCTTTGAACCTTCCTTTGTGAAAGACTATCGGATATACTGGCTAACCGGTGAACATGATGTCTTGAACCGTTCAGCCGTTTGTGTATACCAAGACAATAGAATTCACACAGCTCCTTTTCGAACACAGTTAGTTCTCATTATTGTGCTCATTTTGGCCCTTAGCACCTTCCTAGTTTCATGAGTGTTTTAGAGAATTCAGCCTTAAAATTCTCATTGAAG
Organism: Fagus sylvatica; assembly: GCA_907173295.1. Taxonomy (NCBI): domain Eukaryota; kingdom Viridiplantae; phylum Streptophyta; class Magnoliopsida; order Fagales; family Fagaceae; genus Fagus; species Fagus sylvatica. The sequence goes on along the minus strand of OU015762.1, from coordinate 50,261,982 downwards.
CGGCCACATTTCACACTCACATAGGTGATTTCTTATTAAGAGTATCCTGCTGCTACCCCACTTGGATTTCCAAGGTATAAGAATCATTAAAAGCATAGCTTATCCTAAACTTTTACAGGCATCACTATTTCATCATAGGAATGGATAGGAGATGTTATCTCCATAGTGATACTACCAAGTCCAACACAATTCGGTTGTCCCTTTGAACCTAGATCTTGGGATCTCCAGTCAGCTAGGTAGGGTTGCCATTATGGGACTTAAATTATAGGCTTTAAACCCATTCCCCTTCGATGAGCAGTTTACACGCTCTCCACTCAAACCTTTGGTTAACGGATCCGCTATATTATCTTTCGACTTTATGTAGTCAATGGAGATAATGCCATTTGAGAGCAACTGCCTTACAGTATTGTGTCTTCGACGAATATGTCGAGACTTACCGTTATACATATAACTCTGTGCCCTACCAATTGCTGATTGGCTATCACAATGTATACAGATAGGTGGCACAGGTTTTGTCCACATCGGCATATCCTCCAGGAAATGACGAAGCCACTCTGCTTCTTCTCCTGCTTTATCCAGAGCGATAAATTCCGATTCCATTGTGGACCTTGCAATGCATGTTTGTTTAGAAGATTTCCAAGATACAGCTGCACCACTAAGTGTAAAGACATATCCATTCGTGGATTTTGTGTCATTTGTATAAGATATCCAGTTTGCATCACTGTACCCTTCTAGTACAGCTAGATATCTTGTGTAGTGCACACCATAGGTTAGGGTGTATTTCAAATACCTTAAAACCCTAACTATTGCCTTCCAGTGGTCTTCCCCTGGGTTACTCGTGTATCTACTCAGCTTGTTGACAGAATACGCTATGTCTGGTCTTGTGCAGTTCATTATATACATAAGACTGCCAATTATCTGAGAATACTCTAATTGAGATATGTCATTCCCTTTATTCTTAGTTAGATGTAAATTTACATCAATAGGTGTTTTCATTGGACTGTCATCATATCTCCCAAATTTCTCAAGTACCTTCTTAATGTAGTGTGATTGAGATAAAATAAGTCCATCAGATGTTCTAGTAATCTTGATTCCTAGTATCACATCTGCAACACCTAAATCTTTCATGTCGAACTTACTATTCAACATCCTTTTGGTAGCTTTAATGATATCATTATTGCTACCCATAATGAGCATATCATCAACATAGAGACATACAATGACATAGCCACTTGTGGTATTTCTTGACATACACACACTTTGTCGCATTCATTGATTCTAAACCCATTTGACATCATTGCATTGTCAAATTTCTCATGCCATTGCTTTGGAGCTTGCTTTAATCCATACAAGGATTTCACAAGTCTACACACTTTCTTTTCTTTTCCAGGAACAATAAACCCTTCTGGTTGTTCCATATAAATCTCTTCATCCAATTCACCATTCAAGAATGCAGTCTTAACATCCATTTGATGTATCTCTAGATTATACAACGCTGCAATAGCAATTAACATTCTAATGGATGTTATTCTTGTAACTGGTGAATATGTATCAAAGTAATCCACACCTTCCTTTTGTTTGTAACCCTTTACAACAAGTCGTGCCTTGTACTTGTCAATAGATCCATCAACTTTTATTTTCCTCTTGAATATCCATTTATATCTTAGAGGTTTACAACCAGGTGGTAGATCCACCAGTTCCCAAGTATGATTTTGTAGGATGGATTCAATTTCACTATTGACAGCCTCTTTCCATAGAGGAGCCTCTGGCATAGACATTGCTTCCTTGAAACTTTGAGGTTCATCTTCTAACATAAAAGTTAGAAAATCTGGACCAAACGTTTTTGATGTTTTTGTCCTCTTACTACGTCTAGGCTCAACCTCATTCCTTTTTTCCATCAACTCTTGATCATGAGAGGTACTAGACGTAGATTCTAAATTCCTTTTAAGGGAATTTGTTTCTTGTGTAGATTTACATGGAAATATTTCCTAAAAAAATGAAGCATTCCTAGATTCAATAATTGTATTCACATGCATGTCAGGAATATTAGATTTATGAATCAAAAACCGATATGCACTACTGTTATGGGCATAACCAATGAAAACACAATCAACTGTTTTTGGTCCTATCTTTACCTTTTTGGGAATATGAACCGCCACTTTAGCCAAGCACCCCCACACTTTTAAGAATTGATAGGAAGGCGTTCGGCCTTTCCATAATTCATAAGGTGTCTTGTCTAATTTCTTTTGAGGCAACTTATTGAGAATATAATTAGCAGAAAGAATAGCTTCCCCCCACAAGTTCTGTGGTAATCCAAGAACTTATCAGCATAGCATTCATCATCTCTTTCAAGGTTCTATTTTTCCGTTCAGCAACTCCATTTTGCTGAGGTGAATAGGGTGCAGTGGTTTGATGAACAATACCATGTTGTGAACAGAACTCACCAAAAGGTGATTCATATTCCCCACCTCTATCACTCCTAAGAACCTTTATCTTTTTATTGAGTTGATTCTTCAACTTCTTTCTTATAATGAATGAAACTCTCTAATGCCTCATCCTTGCTTCTTAGCAAGTACACATAACAGTACCTTGTGCAATCGTCTATGAATGTGACAAAATATTTCCAACCTCCTCTAGTTTGAACAAATTTCAAATCACATACATCACTATGTATTAATTCTAGAGGATCACTACTTCTTTCAATGGAATGAAAGGATGTTCTCGTTAATTTAGCCTCCACACAAGTTTCGCATTTATGATTACTATCAATTTGAAATTTTGGCAATAAATTTAAATTGATTAATCTATGCAAAGTTCCAAAATTAACATGACCCAATCTTCCATGCCAAACATTAGATGACTCAAGCAAATAGGCAGAAGATTTTTTCTTATTCTCATTTATAGGAACAATGGTCATCACATTCATTTTGAAAAGATCATCGCTTAAAATACCCTTTTCCCACAAGCATTCCACTCTTAGTGAGTAAGAATTTGTCAGACTCAAAGACCAACTGAAAACCATTCTTGCTTAACAAAGAACCCGAAACAAGGTTCTTGCGAATGTCTGGCACATGCAGCAAATCATTGAGGGTCAGTTCTTTTCCAGAACTCATCTTTAGGACCACCTTTCCCTTTCCTTCAACTTTAGAAGTCGAGGAGTTTCCCATGAAAAGTTGTTCTCCATATTCCACAGATTGATATGTAGAAAATAATTTATTGTCTGAACATATATGATGAGTGGCCCCAGTGTCCACCCACCATTCATTGGTATTTTTTACCAGATTTATTTCAGACACTTGTTCGATAGACATTTTATTAAACAAAATTTTATTCAAACAGAATTCTCAAAATTCAATTTAAAATATCTCACAGAAATTTTGAATTTATTAAATGAATTTAATAAAGACAAAATAGACAAAGAACAAGTTATATAAACAAAATAAATATATTATGCAAACAACTTATATACTTCAACAACAAAAGTCACCGTACATATATATATATATATTGAAGTTTTCACTGTTTCGGAAAAACCAAAAACAAACAAAACGTTTAACAATTATTCATATAATATAATAATTCAAAAAGTATGTTACAGTTATTGTTGCGAACTGCAGAAATGTTTCAGTAATAACAACGCAATAAAGACAAATTACTTCAACTCTTTATATCATTCAAACGACGGAAACCGTATAATATCACCGAACAATATGAAAACCCAACCAATGAAACTTTGCACAAACAGTTACAGTATCAATATCAATATCACCGAAACAAATATTAACGCAAACTCGCAAACAAAATCAAAGTCAAATTGTTAAAATCCTGGGTATGTAGTATCAGAAAGAAATTCGCAGCCAACAATTTTAATAACCATAACAGAGTAAAATTTCACAAAAATTGCACAGTAAAATTTACACAAATTGTTTTAAGATTGTTGGGTATATATCATGTGATTCTGTAAAAAGAAACAACAACAAGAGGAAATCTGTCATAGTTAATAAATAATAAAAACTCACAGTGAATGCAGAATGAAAAGATCAAGTCTAGCGTTTGACGCTATCTCCTTAAAACAGATTGCGCCCCTCACACTATTACCTTAGTGGTGCTTTGAGACTCATGGACATCTGTATCCCAGGATAAAATGATCTTCACATGCAGAAGAAGCACAAGCAATCTCCGTGTACAATGAACATAACAAGTGTCTCTTTCTCTCTCTTTATGCAAATGGGACTCTCAAAGTTGTAGGAAAATAACTAACTCAAGGTATATGTAAGTAATATTTTAAATGAATGAGGGGACACTCTATTTATAGATAGAGTCATACCTTTTTAGAAAAGACACAACATTTGGGAAAAAACAATGTATTAATAAATACATAAATTAGATGGATTGGACCTAACCCACATGGGTCTGCTTGGCCCACTTTTAGGAGGCAATTTCTCATTCACTCCTAACCATTTTTCCAACAGTTATAATATGGCTTGACTTTGGAAGTTTGGTGGCTTCTTCTAGTGGTATTAGGAGACCAAGTACTACTTGGTTGTGTTAAATGGTGTGGCACAAAGTGACGCAGTACGGAAAACATTGAAAGGGCTAGATCTTGTTCTAAGCTAAACAAAGATTTGGCTCATGTAATGAATGGTGTTGGCAACTACATGGTGAACCCATAAAGAGGGCACTAAAATGCAGTGAAGTGGATTTTCAGATTAATTGAAAGGCATTGCGGAATATGATATTTTATTTTCAAGACAACCAGGAGATTAATTCAATTGTAGGATATGTGGACGTAGACTATGTAGGTGATATGGATGACCCTCATTATCTCTTAAAGGCGTCTTTTGAAGATTGAAGTTAAGCCCATTGGACTTTAACAGACAAGAAGGTCTACTACATGTTCATTAATGTTCACACTATCAAGAGGGCCTATTTGTTGGAGATCCACATTACAATCCAAATTAGTCATGTCCACTACAAAAGATGAATACATGGTTGTAAGCTGAAGTTGTAAAGGAAGTAGTGTGGTTAAAGGGGACTAGCCAAAGAGCTTGGTTTGAATCAAGGTGGGGTTCAGATATATTGTGACAGTTAGAGTGCCTTTATTTGGAAAAAAAAACTTTAGGTTTATTATGCCAGGACAAAACACATCGATGTTAGGATCCACAAGATAAGAGAGTTGATTGTTATATGAAGATATTGTTCTCTAGAAAATTCACACTTTAGAGAATACAATAGATATGTTGACAAAAGCCGGTTACTACAGCCAAATTCAAGTATTGCTTGGACTTGGTCAATGTTTGCAAGTCAGTGATAACCCTTAGGGGCTAAGGTGGTGGCAAGAGAAGTTTCGTTCGTGAAGCTTGAGCAAATTTAAGTCAAGGTGGAGATTTTATTATAACATGGCTTGACTTTGGAAGTCGGAGGCTTCTTCTAGTGCTAATAGGAGACCAATGTACTACTTGGTGCATGTGTTGAATGTTCGTGACACAAATGACTTCGAATCCAAGTCCTAATTGAATTAGTAAGTGTGACCCACGAAAATTGTGATCCTAATACTAGCCGACTATATTAGCGCTCTCTCTATATATATATAAATGAGTCCTTGTTACTCTTAAGTTGTGCCACATAAAAATTTGAATATTAGTGAATTTGTTTCTCTTGGTTATTATTGGTGAGAAAGAGGTTATAGTGTATTTGGGGTTTGAGTTTTTTGAGATGAGTCCTAGTGTCTCTGTTATAATCTCCCTATATTCTTAGTGAAAAATTTTCTATGTCGCCGCCCGTGGATGGAAGCATATTGCCTGAACCACATAAATTTCTTGTATTATTTCGTTTGTGTGTTTGATCTCTTTCTTTCTTCTTTAATCTTGCACAAACAATTATTTTTCACAACAAATATTGTCTCACATCACACATTCATCTAGATGTGGATATATATCCACAAATTATGGATATTAATCTCCACAAATTGTGGACTTCAACATCTACAAATATTTACAATTTGTGGATATATATTTACACTTAAGTGTTGTGTAAAGTGGTATGAAATAAGAGACAATTATTGCCCCTTTAAGAATGCTATGTCTAATAAATTAGCTCAAGCATTCAATACTTTAAATATTCCAAAGGAGAGTGCAATAGGAAAAATATAACAACTTTTTATTAAAAAAACAAAAACAATTCTCAATGTAGGACTTGTTACACTCTCCCTTATTTATAGAAGAATCATACCATTTCTTTCATTCTTTCAATGTTTGAATTACAATACTTCTTCTAAAAAAAATTTCCATTCATTTTTCCACATGGGACTTGCATGTTTTTTAAATCATTTGTATTTTAAATTTAATTATGACACCATCACGTCTGATATAAAAACCCTCAACCTCTAATTTTCCAAGGGATATTAATATAACATATTGAGAGTTGAAGCATCACTTAACCCAAAAGCTTAAATCATGCGAATTTAAGTCCAATTATGTTGTTTCTAACCATTTAGAACTTTTGGTTATAGACTATAGAGGTAGATATTCGTATCTCACAAGTCACAACTGGTTGGATTATTGAATAAACAACGTCCTATGAAACATTGGCCCAATCATCAAAATGAAAATATAAGTTACATGGATCGGTGGATACCATACATTATTACACTAATAAACCATAACAAAATGACTCATTGTAATAAACCATAACAAAATGACTCAAAGTTAAAGAAAAAGAAAAGAAAAGAACAAGATATGCCAAATTTGAACTAATAAACCATAACACCGAATCCACCTGATCTTCATGAAAACAGCCCCATCGATGCCGCACTCGCTTACTCTCTTCTTCTTCTTCTTCTCTCTCTGCTCATTCTGTTCAGAACCCATCTAAAGAAAAATTAGCTTTAAGAAATTTTGAGAATTTCTGGAGAACATCAACGTTGTGGTGTGCAGGGACTTTGATGTCGATTTTATATATGATTTCGATTGGGTTTTGTTGGTCTTAAAGACTAGAATCCCTTCCTTAATATAAATAATAATAAAAAAAGGACTACAATCCTTAATATTAACGTGAGAGAGATCAATTCATTTTAATTATTGATATATTTTTTTTATATATTATATATGACATGACTAGACAACGCGGTAAAAATGGTGATGCGGACACATGATTTAGGGTATTTATTTGGCACTTAACTATCATTAACAGAGATAAAGAGAATGGGGGTTTTTATCCATTGCATTATTATTGCTATTTAAGCCTTCATTTGCGGTATTTGGCGAAATGAAGCTTGACTAATGCCTGAATATTTTGAAAAAGATGTTCCTTAAATCAACTAGCAAAGTGTTCTTTCTTTACTAGTTGAGAATAATCTGCTTTGTAACAAATGTCGAGAATTACATGATAATAGAAGAATTTTCATTTGGATTGGAAGACCATTATATGTTTTGACAGAACGTGGTGCCAAATGCTATTTTTAATGCAGAGGTTTTTAATAGATTTGTAAGGGTGCAAAATCAATTACGAAGACCCGGTGGCTTGACTAATGCGCAAACACACAAGAAAATTAAGAGGCCATTTTGTGCGGTTATGTTTACAATTTGTACTGAAAATACTCTTCTCTTGATATCTAAGCAATAGATGTCTGTTGGCGTTTGTGAGTTAAAACCAACTCAAGCTGTTTTGAACTTCTTGCTATGGGTGACAAACATTGGACCCATGGCTGTGGCCTAGTTTTATCTTCCTCGTAATTGTGAATTAGTGAGCCATAGCCACCCAAATGAGTTTTTTTTTTTTTATATGCTTTTGCATGTAAAATCCTATAAATTTTGTATTACTAAATTCTTTTTAAAATTAATTTTCTTAGAAATATTGAATGGGTTGAATGAACCAGTTTATCAGTTGACATGTGGTAAATAATTTTTGGAATTAGGTGTCCATCCTTTCTTTTCCTCTGCCTCAAATTGTTCGAGATTCAAAAATTGAAATCGAGGCTTTGCTATGGAATCATGGCATTAATCTCATACCAATATATCTAAGTGTTTTTATTTTTTGATAATTTGATAGTTGTAGGAGAATTTGAACTATGGATGTTTCATTTAGACAATACCAAGAGATGCTAACCAATTGACCTACAACTTTACAAGTTCTTGGAGATTTGATTATGTGGTTGAGAAGCTAATAAAGGTCTATCAATAATATTATCGACACAACGAATTTTATAACTTTTTTCAAAATTAGTTGAGGTGCCAGATTGTAATTAGTGCGACATCACTTTTATTGAGACCGTTATTTGATATTATTTTATTGTACACTAATCACAATTTGTCAATTCAACAATTGTAAAATTTGGTCATGTCGTTAGATCGTATTGAAACACTATATATGGGAATCATGAACTAGTCTGATTGCGATATCCATAGGGAATACAAATGAAATGAGAGAACCTACCACTCTGTTAGGATTGGTAAACCATGCAGACAGAGCATCCAAGTTGAAGTTCTGCAGGACAATCAAGAATGCTGACTGCACTAATTGCGAGCATTTTGCTCTCCACCTCTGCAACTCCTGGTCGATGTCTGCTTCATACTCAGCCAAAAGAGGCCGCAACGCAATTGCCATAGACATAGCTGCTTGCCTTCATGATCCAAGAAAAAAAAGAAGTTTCTAAATCAGGCACAAACATGGTGATATATGAAATTATGATTTCCTTCCCTTCTTCTAAACCTCCTCACTAAAAGGAAAATCCCTCCCTTATACTTTTGCTTTTACCTGGGTGGTCGAGATAAAGAGTGCCAACTTCAGCCAACCATACATGGGAAACCTTCACAAAAAGTTGAGCATAAATTTATTACCAGTTAAATAATGACAAATTGACAATTCATATATACAAAGTCCTACACATACCATGAAATGAATATATCCCCAATCATCTCAAGAATGGGAAGCACTGCCACAATGATCCTGCAAAATTGATGACAAAATGATATTTATTTCATGTATACAAAACATTATCAAATATATTAGATAGAGTTTGGCTTGTGTCTAATGCTCCAATACATTAGACACACATGTGTTCAACAATGACCCGCATTGGTTTCTATCCCATCCAGTGTGATGGAGAAATGGACAAAAACCTTATCCGGTTAAATAAACATTGATGATGTGTAGTGCAACGATGAGATAGTCTCACGAAAATTACAGGTATCATTCTTCAATAATATGATGACTTGTCAGTTGTCATCTAGAATCGACCAAGCTACCTAGGTATGCCATAAATCAAAAAACTTATTACACAATTGTCGAGCTAGCAAGTTGTTACTGATAGATAAAAAATTGGTGTTAGTGGTGGGTTCATATGAGAACCAGTAATAGCTTGCCAAGTCCAAAATTGTGAAAAATGTTATGTTTGTAACATTACTTGATCCTGATTGCCCAACTAAAAAGACTTCATCGTAAAATCTCATAAATTCCTTTCCTGTCTTGAATTTACTCTCATTTACGAGAATCCGCTATCATTGGATGGATAATGACCAAAAGCAACAAGACAGAGACATTTTTAGGTTCGATAATATGCGAACCCTGGGACATTGTGGGACATTCACCTAACCCATATGCTAATTATGTTTCTATGTGGCACGCAAGACATTCCTATATTGTTTATATTTCTCGTAACAGATCAAATTGAACTGGGGAAGGTCCTCTAAATATCTAATACACTTAAGTTTTGAAATAACAATTACAACCCTTTAATTCTATCAGCCTCAACTCAAGGTCATGAATCAGAACTCATGAAGACCACCAATAAAAACCCTCTAACACAAGGTTTATAATATAAAAGAGAAAATGCTAGCTTGTTACCAATATTTACACCCAGGGGCGGCCCCGAGAGTGGGGTTGCCCTAGCCCCGTCCCAATTTGGTTGCCCTACTTGCTACTTATTATTTAATATTAAAAAAAATAATATAAAGTCCAAAATTTTTTTTTTTATACAAAATCAAGGTTACATTGTACTTTTAACCAGTTATGGTGTGTACTCAACAACACAATATTTAAAATCTCAAATAATTCAACAACACAATATTTAAAGTCTCAAATAAATACTCACAAATACAAACACTATAGTATAACACTCACACAAATCACAATATATTTAATCAAAGGTATAAAAAACAATTCATTAAAAATAAAAAAAAAAAAAAAATAAGCAAACAGGTCAGTGCACATGCACTGACCCACCACTTCCCCAAAACAAGTAAAGTCACCATAAAAAAAAAAGAAAAAAAAAAAAAAAAAAAAACTGGGCAGTGCACATGCATTGACCCAATGTATAAAAACAAAACACAACTGGCACCGATTCACAAATCACAAGCATAAAAAACAATTAAAAAAAAATGGGAGAATCAAACGGGTCAGTGCGTGTAGCTACCGGTAAAAGCAACAAAAAACCCATATAAACAAAACACCACACAGGCCCCAGCCAGTCATTAAATTTCAAAGCATAAAAGCATTTGAGAGAGAGAGAGAGAGAGAGCAAACCAGATCGGCGGATTCGGAGTCCACGAGACTGTGAGGGCGTCATGCGTGAGATGATGTGGCGGCCGGAGTGCCTTGGGAGTTGCGTCTCAGCGTCGGCGTGTGGTGTGCCTTGTGCGTGGCGGTGGGCCGGTGGTTGGCTACTGCTCGGCTGCTCCTCAGCTCCTCCTTCAGTTCTTTATGCTGGTGGTTACGGCCTTACGGGATCTAGTGGCTGATCGTGGTTTCAAGGTGATTTGGGGGATTTTTCTTGATTGTGATTTAGGGATTTTTTTTGGTAAAGTTGTGTTTTGCCGATAATGAGTGTTAGATTTTTTTATTTGTAATTTATTTTTGGGTTTAGTTTTGGTTAGATTTGGCTTAGATCTGTTGGTCTGTTGGGTGTTTTGTGATTATATTTTATTTTTGCCCATTTGAATATTTTTTTTGCCCTCCGTTTATTGGTAATTGGTTGAAGGATTATGATTATTTTTTATTTTTGCCCTTTAATATTTTTTTTGCCCTCTCATCTATTGATAATTGGTTTATGAGTTATGATTAATCAATATTTTTGCCCTTGAATATTTTTTTTTGCCCTCCGTGTATTGCTAATTGGTTTAAGAGTTATGATTATTTTTTTTTTGCCCTCTAAATTTTTTTGTTGCCCTTGGTTTATGATAACTTTTTATTTTTATCCTCTTGAATATTTTTTTTTGCCCTCTATTAAAAATTTTATTTTATGAATAATTTTTTTTTTCCTGATGTATATGTATAATTTTTTTTTTTTTTTTTTTTATATGTATAGTTTAATTTTTTTTTTTCCCTTTTGGTTGCCCCTGGAGGGGGGTTGCCCTAGCCCAGGGGCTTGCTGGGCTTACCCCAGGGCTGGCCCTGTTTACACCAACGCAGGAGTTCTTCGATCTCGACCCCGTTCCTCTCCACAGTTTTGTAACACTTAAATGCAGGATATGCATACCCAAGAACCAACCTGGCACCCAAAAATAAAATAAGAAACCTCTCTAATTCTAAAAACCAATCAAATCAAGTTGGCAAAAACGAAAAACTAAGTACAAGAAAACATCTATGAGAATATATATCGGTGTAACATGAACATACGCAAGACATCTGATTAAAACCTTCAACATTTCTATTCCCTACACGTCAACACCCGCCAAAATTCCTGCAATACATTCAATAAAAGTTCCATTATTATCAATTTTACCAAATTCACTGAGACAAAAACATTCTTAAAAGAACATCAATGGTCAAGCGAAACAAAGTTTGTTCTGTAATCTGTACCATTTTACCTGTTACCTAGACCAAAGAGGAACAACAAAACTTGACCTTTTATCTATGGCTGAAAGATTCAAAGGCACCAAAGATCATGTCCATTTGGCTGGTTCATCACTGCGCTCCAATGAAAAAACCCATTGGAAGCAGTGGCGTTTTGCTCAAGTGTTCATAACTTCTTAAAAAAATGCAAAAATTAAATAAAATTAAATAGATAATTTTTTTTTTTTTTTAAGAAAAAAAACTGTATGTTTTGTCTACCTTAAAATAAAATATTGAATACTCTTTTGACTTAAAATCCCAATAGACTTAGCCTATTTTAAACTTTAATTTTGTATTACAACACTTGGTCCACCGACCCTGATCTTCAAATAAAAGATTAAACATTTTTAACTTGAGATTTCAAAGACTTAGCTCCATTTAATATTACTCCTGCTTGTGTTGGGAACCAAAGCACTACACCACGCTTAGCTCTCATTTTCTATCTCAAACTCTCAACAATAGGAAAAATTATTTTATGAATGAAGTATACAAAGAATCAACTGCCCAATTGAATGAGATACAAGTGCTTGAATGATTGCTTGGTTATATACATTGATAGAGATGTATTTTATAGCATTGATAATGAAGCTATATCATGCAACGATTTCAAAATGTGAAAACATGTAGAAAGAAATTGTAAAACATTCACAAATATTGAAGTAATAAGGTATTATGGATTACATTTGCTTTAAAAGGTGTAGGTAAAAAAATAAATTTTCTATGGAATATTATGCTTATCAATTGTTTGAAGGAAACAAATAACTTTATTATTCTAATTTTAGGAACAACTTCAATTTCAAGTGAATTTTAGTGGATTCGATAATGTCTCAATTAATTAAGAGGACTTTACAGTGATAGAGAGACTGTTGAAATAAAAGCAAATCAAATAACAACCATAAAGTAAATTTGGATCGAATGATTAAAAAAAAAAAAATTATAATTAACAAATATTACAAAGAGCACAAAATCTAAAGGTTCTCAACTAACAACTAACTAAGGATTTGATTTACAACTAATAGAAACTAGATCACATGGCACAATATCCAAGGATTGTCAACTAACAACTAATAGAAATAAACTAGATCAAAGAGTATGATGTTGTGAACGCTTACTTGAAGGTTGAAGAACACTTTGAATACAAATGATCATGGGCGTAGCCACATGTATTTGAGTGAAGTCAATTGATCCCACTAAAATAAAAAAATATATATATTTTTTAACCTAACTCTATATATTAGAAATTTTGAGATTTTTAAATGCTGACCCCACTAAAAAAAAAGAAAAAGAAGAGGCAAGGTCAATATTACGAGAGTTACCAGATGATCCCATATGTCTTTTATTTTATATTTCAGCATAATCAATTTTCCAAATATTGTCACTTTCTTACTCTCAAGTCACAACTTTCTTTCACTACTCTTCTCTCTCTCACTGTGAATTGTGACTTTGGCCTATGGTTTATTCTCTTAGTCTCACACATCACTAGTTTACACTCATTAGTTGTTAGACTTAAAGTCTTCAAGTAAGATGTTCTTTTTTATTATATTTTGTATATACAATTTATTCATTTGTATATTTTTGTGATTAGGGTTTCTAATTATAATTTTTAGTTTAAAATTGCTATTTTTGTGAATATTATTATGGTACAATTTCAATAACATTGTGGTACACATGGTCTAATTTGAAGAAACTTTTTGTACCTAATCTTAGTGAAAAAGGTATTTTGGGTATATGTTATCTGTTTTGTTTATATATATATATATAATTGTTAGTGTTTGTTATAATTTTCTTTTATATAGTTGTGGACATGTGGTACACACATTTTTTGTGTGTTTTATTATTTATTTTAACTATGCTTGTATGCATTTTATACACTATTGAAATCTGAATTTTTAAATTCTTCCAAGTAAAATCATATTGACGTGAAAACTCTTCTCATGAATCTAGAATTATGAAAAATATCGATTTTTCTTTTTTTTTTCACAGACATGACCAAAGATTGAATATAGAGCATATCAAAGTATCATCCTAATGATCAAGATAAAATTCATAAAGAACCGACTATGTAACCAAATGGGTGATCAATGGATGAATGATTGTTTGGTTACATATATTGAAAAAGATGTATTTGATAGTATAGGTAATGAGGTTATAATGAAAAGTTTTTAGAATATGCATGGGAAATTGTAAAAATTTGTCTTTAATTGACTTTTGTTGAAGGAATAATATTAATGTGCTCAATTTTTATTTTTACATGTAATTTGACAATGAATTGAATGATCATGCTGAATGAATTTTATGGCTATGCCATTGCAAATGATCACTAAATGAATTTACATGTATTTTGGCAATTGATTGAATGACCCCCTGAATAATTTTTATGGCTACGCCACTGACCACGGAGGAAATATTTGAAGATCACTCCTATACTAATCCTATCTCTAAGAAAGTAAGAAGACATGCTCTCTTGAGAAAAAATGGAAGTTATGACTTATTTCCACCCTCTAACTCAAGTAAGATGAAAAATGTGACTATTGACTTTAAATCTCCCATGAAATAACAAGTATTTTCCGTATATCACACTTTTCCAAGGCACACATTCCAAGACACACATGCATGATTATTAAATTAACACATGTTATGATGTTCATCTTATCTCATTATTCTTTGCATTCTAAAAAATAATTATACAGGATGAATGAAATTCATACCTTTGAAAGAATTGAAGGATCTCTGATTCTTTGAGAGGAATGTCTATTGGGGGAGAGAGAGAAGGAAGAGAAGACAGGAAAGCTTGAAATAGAGGAAAAGCAAGTTCCCAATATTTATAGTATTTTAACTAGGTCGTTTCATCCGAACTTTTGTTCAAATGATAACAGATAGAGAAGTATATAATTTAATATGACTTGTATATGTGAAGGTTGAGACCATTGACTTAGTTGTTTAATTAATTCCTTGAATTTTTTCCAAAATTTCATCCATGTAAGGAATTATAATCCAGTAATACGTTTTTACAACGTTGTCCAAGTGATAAAGTTGTTATTAGTTTTCATACAGACTCACCACAAATACTACTTTATTGTTTACTATTATAAGTTTGCCACCTAAAAAATATCGCGAAAACGTTATGACCTTAACTTTATCGGAATAATTGTAATAGATTTACATAGATCTGGCTCCGTTCATGGGAAAATTCGTAAAAATGAAGAATATTGGTTTAAACTATTGAACTCGAAAGCTTAACAAGAATATTTGGAAGCCTTAGTATTTTAGTGAAAATTTTTTAAATCTAGTAAAAAACATTTTTCTTTTTAAAAAGAAAAAAAGAAGAAGAAGAAAAGTCAAGTAAGAACATCATCAGAGGTGCTCTTAGACAATTAATGGGAACACATTTGTGTTCCCATTAATTGTTGTGCATGACCCACTGTGAGTCATGTTGTGGCATTAATTTTACAAGCTTTCAATGTCATGTTTCAAATATTCTTCAAACTTAGGAAGCACGTTTTTGGCCCACGGTGTGAGTCCATTGAATCTCGCTCGATCAATTGGTTTCCAATTCCTTCGTTAATTAGTTGAATTTCTAGAACTTAATTTCCAACTTTTTTGAATACTTGTCTAAATCCTTAATATGGACACATGTCGTCGCGTTCTCATTCTAAGAAGTTGGAAAAACATGCACCACCAAGAAACAAAAAGAGAGTAGTTGGTCGAATTGCTGGGTCAAGATGGATAAAAATATACTGAGTTGACGCCGGTCAACATTTTGCTATTTCTTGCAATACAGGGTCAGCTTAGCTTTAGCTTTTTTGCTTGGGTTTACTTGAGTCTTTCATTTAAAAAAAAAAAATATAAAATATATATATATATATATATATATATATATAAGTTATATATATATATATAGAGACTTATCTATTTGTAATACCCGGTCCCAAAATTAAAAAAAAAAAAAAACAAATAAAATAAGGGGGTTTATTTTTAGGGTCAACTTAGTAATTTTGACTGTTAGAATATAAGTCCAATGGGTCTTAGGCTCAATATATTGTCTTGTATAGCACTCCTTTTACTTGTGCATTACTCTTACCTCTGCCTATATAAAGGCTCTCTCTTGTACTACATTTGATATAATATAATACACAGACTTTCAGTCTTTAACATGATATTAGAGCCACCCTTTGGATGTTGGGCAGGTACTTGGGATTTGGTTGACTTGCCAGCTGGTAAATCTGCTATTGGTTGCAAGTGGGTGTACAAGATCAAGACTCGATCAGATGGTACTGTTGATCGCTACAAGGCTTGTCTCGTTGCCAAGGGATTCACTCAAGAGTATGGCATTGACTATGAGGAGACATTTGCCCCGGTGGCTCGCCTTTCCTCTGTTCGTACACTTATCGCAGTTTCTGCTTCCCAACATTGGCCACTTTTTCAGATGGATGTGAAGAATGCCTTTCTTAATGGAGAACTAACTGAGGAAGTCTACATGCAGCTCCCTCCTGGTTTCTCCCAACCTCCAGGCTTTTCTCCCAAAGTGTGTCGCTTACGTCGGGCACTATATGGTCTTAAGCAAGCTCCACGAGCTTGGTTTGCCAAGTTCAGCTCCACCATTTCTCAGCATGGTTTTTCAGCTAGTTCATATGATTCAGCTCTGTTCTTCCGACGCTCAGATCATGGTATTACCCTTCTCTTGTTGTATATAGATGACATGATTATTACTAGTGATGATGTGCAGGGCATCCAGGATCTTAAGCGCTTTCTTGGTCAGCACTTTGAGATGAAGGATCTGGGTCCTCTCAGTTATTTTCTTGGCCTTGAAGTCTCTTCCTCCTCCGATGGTTACTATCTCACTCAAGCCAAGTACACATCTGATCTTATCTCTCGAGCTGGAATCACGGACAGCAAGATCGTTGACACACCCATTGAATACAACAATCGCCTGAATACTCATGATGGAGAACCACTTCCTGATGCTACCCTCTACAAACAGTTAGTTGGGAGTCTTGTTTACCTCACTGTCACTCGACCGGACATCTCCTATGCCGTTCACATTGTTAGCCAGTTCATGGCTGCACCGCGGTCTCTCCATTATGCAGCTGTACTTCGGATTCTTCGGTATTTGAAAGGCACCTTATTTCATGGACTTCACTTCTCATCTCAGTCGTCGCTCACTCTTCAGGCTTATTCTGATGCCGACTGGGCAGGGGACCCTACTGACCGTCGTTCCACTACAGGGTATTGTTTTCTTCTTGGTGACTCCCTCATCTCTTGGCGCAGCAAGAAACAATCTGTTGTTGCTCGTTCTAGTACTGAGGCAGAATATCGAGCACTTGCTGACACCACTGCTGAGCTCCTTTGGTTACGTTGGCTTCTCCTAGGACTTAGGCATTGATTGTTCTACTGCAGTTCCGATCCATTGTGACAATCGAAGTGCCATCCAAATTGCCCACAATGACGTCTTCCATAAGCGTACCAAGCATATTGAGATCGACTGTCACTTTGTTCGTCATCACTTACTACAGGGTACTTTGCAGCTCCGTTCAGTGTCTTCTCAGGACCAGTTAGCTGACATATTCACCAAACCTATGCCTCCAGGCTGTTTCCGTGATCTTATTTCCAAACTCAAGTTGGTGTCTGTTCACCCAACATGAGTTTGAGGGGGGATGTTAGAATATAAGCCCAATGGGTCTTAGGCCCAATATATTGTCTTGTATAGCACTCCTTTTACTTGTGCATTACTCTTACCTCTGCCTATATAAAGGCTCTCTCTTGTACTACATTTGATATAATATAATACATAGACTTTCAGTCTTTAACATTGACAATGAGAATTAGTAATATATATACTCTAAATTAGAAACCCTAGCTGCCATAAATCTATTACTTGTTTCTAACTCAAATAATCATAGAGAGAAGGTTGCTTGAGGATTTTTAAAGAGAAGAGGCTAGCAAATTTTTGAGGTAAGAACCCTAACACATTATTTTTTAGTAAATATAATACCGGCCAATTGCTAGAGTAATTAATCCTATGTTCCATAGGCACTGCTATGATTTTATGTATATATGTTGGTGTAAATCGGTGCACCTAATTCTAAGATCTTGGCAAAAGTATTGAATCGGCTTTAGTTTTAGGATCAGTAGCAAGGATATTAATTTTGATGAGTTTTCTTTCTAATAGGTTGTAGTAGGTGAGATCAGATTTCAAAAGAAAATAAATAAATAACTTCTTCATCACCTATTAGGTTACTGACGTGGAGTCATGGGAGAAATACAAACAAAATCTCAAATCAATAGGCTACTATTAAATCAGTCATTGAAGAAAGAAAATAAAGAAAAGAAAAAAGATGGAGTTTCATGGAAATTTCGGGTTAAAGGTAGTGAGGTAATAATTCACAATTTCATTGAAGTTGGGATAGATAGGAGGTGGTGTATTCATATAAGAAATTACCATTTGCCTGAATTGGTTAATTTTGGGGTTTTATAATTAAACTTTTGTAGTGGCCGGATACCATTTGAGATTTTTAGTGAAACAATTAAGATCTAAGAAAAACAAATTTATGATATAGTACCTATGTATTGCACTCTTGAATTATTGTATACTTGGTTTTAGGTTGGAATCGTGGATCTTTAGAGGGAGGAAAGTTTAGGGAGAGATATTGAAATTTTGTAAGTTTATTTGAGGTAAGTAACCTTTATCCTTAACTAGAATTTTCTCAATTTTATATATTAAATTTTCCTATTTGCGAACTTATTATTATAGTTTATTATTCTATTATGCCAAAATTAATTTTGTTTCGAAATATCAGAAAAATCATTGTATTTGTAAAGTATTGTTTACTTAAAAAATTCGGATCAAACATGCGATTATATGTTACAAGAATCTTTATACAACTTATTTGTTAAACTGATTTGTTTCTATACGTAAATTTGAATAAGGTTTGAAAATCACTATGTTTTGGAATTCAAATATATTTTAAATGTGTTTTGATATTTGAAACCTCTCAGTCTGACTATGTTCTGGGCCCCGCCAATGGGGATATACGTTGGTATCGAAACTAGTTTCATTCTGGGGTTTGCCACCGACCTATGTGTGGTTTTTGGGCCTTGTCACAAGGATAATGTGGCCGTAGTCACTAAGACTGTTTAGTATATGTATTTATATCTATATCTGTATCTGAATCTGTATTTGAATCTATATTTGTATCTGTATTTATTTCTGAATATGTTTAACTTGCTATTTGCAAATAAAATAATATATTTTATTTTGTGAACCAAACCAAATGCTTTATCAAAACCATCATTTGAGAATTTTGTAATACCTATGTATATATGTTTTTAACAAATATGTGTTTGATCCGACTGGATAAAGATATTGGTTATTTACTGGGCTTCCTGGCTTACCCCATTTCTTTCCCATTTCAGATTCTGAGAATTAGCTAGCTCGAACGTTGCAGGAGAGTTGTGTGAGAAGAACTTCTAGGCATGAATAATATTAGTATTTCTTATTTGTTGATTAGGGACTTTATGTGATAAACTTTTGCTTATTAGGATTTGAAATAGCAATGCATGGATTTAATTCATTTGAACTTACTGGTCTTTATGTTAAATTGGAGATTTTATATCAAGGATATTATTCTTTTTTAAAATCTGTTAGTAAGGCCTGGCACACTTGTAAGGCACGCCTTATGGGTGTGCGGCCGTTGTCACGTGTCGAGCTCATGCTTTGGGTTTGGGGTGTGACATTCTCATTATTCACGTTGTGTGAGTCATATACATTTATGGAATATGGAATTAAAAAGTATATTTGGAGTTGGAAACCAAGGAAGCACTTTCCAAGCCAATTCCATCGGCATTCAATTGCAACCTATATTTGTAAAACATGCAAATTAACTTTAGGTAAGTGTAAGTCTAGGGTTAGGTTAGGTTTCTCTATATATATAAATCTTACATTTGATTCATTGTAATATGAGGAGTTTATAATAAAGATGTAGTCGTCAAAACTATCCGCTGTGGACATAGATTCTAGTGATTAAATTAAATTGTTATTTATGTTCATTCTTTTCTCTTTTCTCTCTTTCAATAACTCAATTTTAACAAAGTAAAAAGAATTTGACCGAATGTTAATAGGCATCGTTTCTGCTAATAGTCTGTTTACTTGTGTTTTCAAACTTCATTTGAAACTTTTTAGGATCTTATTGTTATGCTTGATTTTGTTATTGATTGCTTTTCAATTAATTTTAAAAAACTACTTACCGTACAATAAATTTTATTACAAATTGGTTTTAATTTGATGTGGTTATGAACCTTCCATCATGATTTTTTTATTTTTTTTATTTTATTTTTTATGCCATTCACTTTCATTTATCAACCTACGCATGATAAAATCCTTCCCCTTCATGTGTGTGTGTATATATATATATATTCGATGGACACATTATAACAAATACAATTCAATATAATTAATAAAGATATATGCAATTACTTAAGACTTTTTACTGTGGATGAAGGTCTTTATATATCGAAACATGTTAATTATATTTTGTTTCCTTTCTTTTAATTCTCTATCACAACGGATAGACCTGGCAAAATCTGACCGGGCCCATTTTTCAACCCGAACCCGAAGGAAAAATATGGGTATGGGTAGGGGTTTTTCGACCCGGGAACAAAGATGGTATTAACCCGTACCCGACCCGTAAAATGATGGGTCGGGTCGGGTCAACCCGCGGGTCACATGGGTCGACCCGTTTTTCAAAGGATTTTTTTTTTTTTTTTTTTTTTTTTTTTTTTTTTTTTTTTTCGGAGTCTATATTATTATGTTAGGAATTAAAGTATTATGAGAGTTTTTTTTGAATGATTTGGAATTTGACTATTATAAAAGTTCACATAATGTCAATTAAAAAAACAATTCTTAAATTAAATTTGTATTTGAAATAGGCTAGACTTAACCAAATCAACACAAAAAATTGGATGTTCTTTCTTGGTAGAAAGAGAATTGCAATCTATTTTCTTAGTTTTATTTAATATTTTAATGGCACACGCTCTTTTGAGTATTATTATAACTGCGTTTACTTCTGAACCAACTTTTAGCATTTGAGGTAATATTCTTAGTATCAATCTTGTCTTTTGCCAAAAAGTGTAGAAACTTTGATTTGCACTTAAAGTTAATTAAATGGATTTGAAGATAATTTCTAATCCATTAATAGAATAGCCATATTTATTAACTTTTAAATATTTATTGACCCATTTACATTGTATACTAAAGTTATATTAAAACTTTGTATTATAAATGAAAATATTAATGAAATTACTCAACTTGAGGTGCAATTTTCAAGTATAAATATTTTCACTGCTAGAACTACTACCAACTTCGAGTAGATTGAGGTCCAATTCATATTAATTTATTTAGTTTTTTACCAAACATATTATGTTTTATTCGTGAAACTTTATATATATTGTCATCTTGATAGGTAATTTAATTTAATTTCATAATTTTCATTCAACTAATACATCTAAGGAGGTTCAATTAGCAAAAAAAAAAAAGTACATCTAAAGAGGTTGATAATTTGATATGGTCTATGACATCTACTATTTTTTTTCCCATATTCTTTTATTTGTGAGTGTTTTTGTTTATGTGTTCTCTTATTTGTATTGAAAGGAAGACAAAGAAAACTAAATGATAATTTTGGACTATAGGATCAAGTTTATTTTCATTTTTTTTATATATATATTTTCATGTGTAAAAATACGGGTCAACCCGGTTTTGACCCGACCCTTAAAAGACCGGGTACGGGTCATAGGTTATGCAACTCATTTAATACGACCCGTTTTTTGACCCGAACCCATTTGACCCAAACCCGAACTCGATTGACCCGACCCGTTTGCCAGGTCTAAACGGGATGGATTATTGAATAAACAATATTTTATTAAACATTGGCTACATTGTCAAAATGGGCATATAAATTAAACTTAACAATATTACTATATCAATTATCAAGAGGTTTACAGTTTAGTGACACTACCATATCTCTCTCATAGGGAGAACTTGGATTTGAATTATTCTACCCTCTACTTGTTGTAAGAAAAATAACTATATTAATTTATAATCAAATGACAATACAATTTATAGTACATTTAACACAACTCATAATTTTAAGCCTAATGAAAAACATTTGTGGTACTTTTGTGATGTGAATATTTAATATAAAATAGTCTAAATAAGGATGAATATAATCTACTCCATTTGTTTTGAAGAAAAATATTTTCTAGAAAATGACATGTTTTCTTATGTTTATGTTTGATTACGACTCTAAAAATAAGTTAAAAAAGCATTTTCCATTATTTATGTCACACGAAAAATTATTAATATTTACTATAATTGCAAATAAATATATGAACAAAAAACTTTTCATTCATGAAAACAGACCCAAAATAGGAAAAGAAAAACTTTTTGGATCACTTGGGAGCCTTAAATTAGGGGGAAAGAAAAACCCAAATTTGAAATATATGTAGAAAATTAAGTAGAAAAAAAAAAAATTGGTTTGAGTAAAAAAAGATCATTTAGAACAAAACTTCAACGATTGGTCAACAAAAATTAATGGTCAGCCTGTAGAAAGAGAAAGATGGGGCGCAAAGATAGACAAATTATCATTAGAAGAGTTTCTTGTGGTGTATAGTTTATTTGTGATGATTTAATGTAATGTTCTAAAAAATATTTTCAATTTTCCTCCAATTAATGACCTTGTTTTCTGTAGAATATAAAAATGTTTTATATTGACTTCTGTCTTCCGTCATGAGCATTTCGCATCACGTATTTTAATTGTCTTAGCTTATTTGATAAAATATCAGAAAAAAATGATTTTAAATAAATAAGTTAGCTTATTTATAAATTTATAAATAAATGAAAAAAAAAAGTTCATTTTCTTATTTACTAAAAAGTGAGACAAAATTTGATTTTAAACAAATAAGCTAATCGATAATATGGGATGCCAAACACTCTAATTGTGATTTCGTTCAAATAACTAAGCATTAAAAGTTAAATTTAGGAAAAACATCTAAAAACTAGGTTGATTAGGCATGTTTATATTAATTCGAAAACTATCAAGCTTGACATAATACAACCAAACCAAAGATTTGTTCGAATATATAACAAAACTTCTGACAAGAATTTACTTATAAGGGTCAAAGTCCTCACTGTATCCATTTTAGCTGGACCCACTCAAATCTAGCTTAAATAATTACTCTTGTACAAGTACCAACCCACCTCAGGTTGTTGTAGCAAACAATCATATATATCCACACAGTTCAAAAAAAATGAAAAATAAAAAAGAAGAAGAAGAATAAAAAATAATAATAACAAGGGAAGAAAAGGGAAATGCTTCTTGACCCCACCCCCATTGCTCGACCCCTCTCTCTCTCTCTCACACACTCTATGTCTTCCTCACAGGGAGAATTTTGATTTGAATCATTCCTTTACCTTACTTGTTGTAAGAAAAATAACTATATCAATTTATAATCAAATGGAAATACAATTTATAGTACATTAAAGACTACTCATAATTTTAAGCCTTTTGTAATGGGCATATTTACATGTAATATAAAATAATCTAAGTAGGCCAGGATGAACATAATTTTGCATTCCATTTGTTTTAAGGAAAACGTTTTCTATTTCATTTCTTGTTTTTGTTTGCAACTCTGAAAATGAGACAAAAAAACATATTTAGGTCAAATTTTAAATTATTAATAGTTATTGTAATTGCAAATAGTTATATGAACAAAAAACTTTCATTCATGAAAAATAAAACCCAACAAATAGAAGAAAAAATCCTACTTTTTGGGTCACTTGCGAACCTTAAATAAAAAAGGCCAAATTATACATTACACCCGTTAAGTTTAGTCAAAGTTCAATTCAGTCTTTTAAGTTTTGACTGTTTCAATTCAGTCCTCTAAATTTCATTCAGTTTCAATTGATAATTTTCCGTTAAATTAAATTAAAACCGTTAATTTTTAATATAAAATTGATTTTTCCAAATTTTAATTAAATATTAAAAACAAAAAATTATACGCAATTAACCCAATGAAACCGATTAAACGCAATACAGAAAAACCTGATTAAACACAACACAGAGCAGTGAAAAATCGACTTCACCAACCATCAAAATTCCAAATTTTCAATGAAAGAAAGTTCCAGATTAAACACTGATAGAATCATAGAAGTAAAAGAGGAAATTTTCACTTGAAAACCCATTAACCAAAGTGGGCGTCTTGGTGAACGCTGCTGAAACGCATCGCTAAGATTGTGAGCAGGGTCGGTGGAGATAATCAAAACAGAGGAACGAACCTTAGAGAAAAGGATGGAGCTATAGGTAGTCTTGCCCACACTACCTTTGCCTCCCACAAAGACCCACTTGAGAGATTCTTGCTCCAGTATGTTCTGTACGGTACAGTTCCTTGTGGTATATCTGTAGCCATCTCGTTTGTAAAATTTGGTTGTGACAGAAAACTCAATGCTATACACTTGAGAGATTCTTGCTCCAGTATGTTTTGGAACTTTCTTTTGCCATGAGGATTGAAAACTTTGAATATTGATGGTTGGTGAAGTCGATTTTTCACTGCTCTTTGTTATGTTCAATCGGGTTTTTCTGTATTGTGTTTAATCAGGGTTTCACCGGGTTAATCGGGTATAATTTTTTGTTTTTAATATTTAATTAAAATTTAGAAAAATCAATTTTATATAAAAAATTAACGGTGTTAATCTAATTTAACGGAAAATTATCAATTGAAACGGAATGAAACTTAGAGGACTGAATTGAAATTGTCAAAACTTAGAGGACTAAATTGAATTTTGACCAAACTTAAAGGGTGCAATATGTAATTTGGCCAATAAAAAATAAACCCCAAATCTGAAATATATACAGAAAATTAAGCAAAAAATGATTGATTTGAACAAGAATTAAGGGTTGGTCAACGTGGTTGAGTCAATTAATGGTTAGTTTAGGAAGATAAGCACATCTGAGTATTAATATTTTGCTAATATGGGGGGAGTTTTTGCCTAAAGTTTTCCTAGGCTAGGATTTCCTTTTAATTTAATTTATAACATTTACTGGTTTTTGCCCTGAAGTTCTTAGCCGCTGACATGTAGTTTCTCTGTGAAGGTTGGGCACTCTATTGGTTCGTATATATCTATTGATATGTTTAAGAGGTCCTCAGAGAAGGTGATGACAACTTTTGGTAAATTTAATTCGTTTGATATCATCATGCTGCCTCCTCATGTTCTTCTCACTTTAAAGTGCCTTTTCGTTGACATTTCTGCTGGGTTTATAGGTGACATATTGCATTGGGCTATATCCATTTTTGGCCTTAAACCTGCAATCGACAGAGCAGTCTATTATTGGAAAAATTGCAGCGTAAAATTCTTTCTTTGTTATGAGTAACATCAGTCCCCATACATTTACTTTATACTCTATTTGTGAATATACTGGGGGTATCAACGAACTGGGTGGCCTGCTAGTCCAACCCAGTGTGGCCTAAAAATAGTTGGACAAGGACCAATGGGATATGATCAATGTATTTGGATTGGCTCTGTTATAATGAAGACGGGGATCATAAAACATTACAGGCTATTAATCCTTTAGTCATATAAGTTTGAATTTTGGCCTTCTCATTTGGTTGTAATGTATATTAATGCATTCTGTTAAACTTTTGACAACTTACATTAAAGCACTTGTAGGGACTAATGGACTAATGGTACCTGTTTTGGAGTTTCAGGTCACGAGTTTCAAGTGTTGCACTTAGTCTCATTGTGGCATCATTGGGATTTTTACCAAGAAGTACTTTGAGGTTGATTTTGACAAACTCTGTTGGGAAGTCATGGTCAGCTGCTGCAGTTGAGGCTACTTGCTCACACTTGGTGCAGGTGATGTTTTATTCATGATGGAGACATAAGTTGGCTTCATGGGTTAACAAGGAACTTTCCATGAAAGTATTAAAACCAATTTGAGTGTTTAATTTTTCTTGTGGTTAATCTATTTCTGTACTAATGATGTACGGTTAAATGGACATTCGACTTATATTTCTGGAATAATTTCTTCTTTATAAAAATTATTAGTCTTGATATGTTTTCACATGTGCACTACTGTGGGTGACTCAATTAGTTGAGATTAAAGCTTAGGGAAGTTCAATGTATTTTTGTGTCTATGGGGTATGCATGCCTTTTGATTTTTAATCTCTCAAATTACTTCTTTTTTTATTTATCTACAGTACCATACTATCCGGAATGTACTCTTCTTGGCAATGACAGAGTTCAGAAAGGTAAGAGCTTTATCACCATTCTACCAATACTTTTACTTGCTATGCTTCCTGTACTAGCCTGGTTGAACACTTCATGTCATGATGATGTGGTTCTTTCAATAAAGTCATTATTTTTATCCTATTATATAAAGCTATACCACCTTCCTATTCTTAAAGTTGTTCTTCCATTAATTTGTCATCCTTTTCCCAAAAGCCGCTAATGCCTCCACATATTTTGACAATAATTGAGTAAAAGCAGTTTTAAATTCTATTAAGGTTTGTATATTTGAAATATGGTTACCCCTGCAACCATCGTATATACTCTGAGAATTAGGTTTCCACATAAAGCAAGTGCACCTTATAAGTTGTTTACAATCTCTTCTGTACTTGGTTCACAATGCATATGCATTTCACTGGCCATGCATTCCTCTATACATTGAATAGGAAATTTTGGCCTAGTATATTCTGATACTTTTAGCTTTGACTCATTACATGTAATTGTCTGAATAATGTTTTTTTTTTTTTTTTTTGTTTGTGGGGGGGGAGGGGGTGGTGGGGTGGTGGTAGAAAGTTACCAAATGTCAGAACATATATATTGACTCAAAACAAGGAATACTATGAATTTTCTTGCTGATTACTTAAATTGGTCATGTTTGCATATGAGGGTTTATGTTCCCTGGTAGCGGTGGGCCTACTCCTTATGTTATAATTTATTTGTAATATGTTTGTTACAATTAAGTAAATATGCATTGATTGCCTTTTACCCCAACAAAAGTTCAATTGCAGCATTGTTCATATTGGAGTAGTAAACTATATTCATAAACTTGTGCTAACTAAATGCATTTTATGGTAGCTTACCGAAACACCAGATTGGGCGTTTATGAGAGATAACCGGGAGAAACTCGCATTTTTGTTTGGTGTTGATGATTACTGGGGCCCACTTCAAATGTATGAAGAGGTGTGTGATGGATTACATATGTTTAAACATGTTTGTTTCTATGTATATGTAAAGGGGTTTATTGTTTTCCTGAAAGGCTTCGAAGGTATATTGTGTTAAGTATGTGCAATATAGTTTAATTCTTCAGGCACTCCATTTTTTTTTTAATTCATTATTGATTACCCCTAATATTTGAAGCAATACTTGAGCCCTCAATTTTCAAAATGGCTTTGGCATCCTATTGTTTAATTATTCAAAACTTTTTACAACCATCTAATGTTAGAAAGGGGGGGTATATGATAATTAAACGGCTGGGGTGTACTAGTTACTTTTGAAACTTAAGGGATAAAGCATTTGTACTCTTTGTTTGGTGTTTATGATTACCTCAACGATACATTTTCATGAGGTTGATGGTGATAAGCTGTAAATGACAAATCATTTTCATCTGAAAATGGTGATGGTTATTTGTCTCAGACAAATGGGTGATTGCATGTGACTTATCCGAGGGTGCTCTCAAGTAGGCATGCAATCAAATGGAAATCCTTAATAAACTAGGATGGTGGATCATGATTAATGTGGTTGAGTGCCAATGAGCTCTAGCTCAAATGGCACCTCCTCCCCTTATCAGAATGAAGTGGAGGGTGTGGTCATGGTTCAAAACCTATTGGGTGTGTGTGTAACTTTCTAATTAAAAAATATATATTAATGTGGCTGAGTGAAATGATGTTGATGAAGAATTCTGAATGATGATAACTGCTACATTGAAAACTTCGATCATTGTGAATTTGCTTCATGATGTTGAGGTTGTCAAGTGATTATATTTTTATCTATGTTTTCCCCTTTTAACTTTGGCATTCTTTAGTTTGACTGTCTGTACTTATCTTACACCAATCTTTTGCATTCGCAGATTTCCAAGCAGGTCCCAGGCATTGCTCTATCAATTGAAAGGGGTCATAAACATGCTTTCTCTTGCACTGAGGCTGGTTCATCATGTGTTGCAAAGTATGTAGCAAACTTGATCAAAAATCAATTATTGCATTCAATGCAGTAATGTTGGACTCCTTTCTTGCCACCTTTTTCGGATTGTAGTAGTTCTATTTAGTATATACAGAATACCATCCATCCATTGTCCAATCCTCCATATATACTAAATGGATGGATGGTATTGATCACGCAATAGGAATAATTTACATCTTGTTTTTGTAGCATTGTGACAACTCTATTTGTTTCCTTTACCTTATTTAAAAGAAAACCTGAATTTTACTATTGACATATTAGCGATGCTGTGATGCTAATACTTCTTTTTATTGACAAACTTGCTATGGAACTGCCATTTACTAAACGCAAATATCCCTTCAAGTGTCGGTGTGTCTATCTGTACTGCAAGCCATTTTAGGGACAATCTTTTTTCTTATCTTCTTATTTTTCTCCTGTTTTTGGCCTGTAGGAACAAAGTTGTTAGTGCCATGGGACCAATTCATAAAACGCGGACAAAAATTTAAGTAGTAACCATGAATCTATTGTCATACACTCAAGACCTTTCTAAATGCACCCTGGCCCATCATTATCTTTGTGTCTAGGCACAAATAGTAGAATTAATTATTGCAGGGGCAGTTTATGATTTAATCAACAGAATTTATTATGGTTTTCTAATTGTGATTAATGTAATTGAGCTGTTCATGTGCAGAAACATTTATTTTACTATACCCCTAGAATAGAGAATCACGGCCATGCTGTTTAGTGATGAGTGTCTTTCGTGGAGAGTCAAACGGGATGATATGTGCATACTCCTTTTCCAACATGCATTACTTCAGCATAGCTTGTCCTCTTATCTTATCCCATTGTAGAGAAGGCAATATCTGTTTGTTGTTCTTCAAAACTTTTTTACCCCTTTCCTTTCCTTTTCTTTTCTCGGCCATGTTTTGAAATAGGTAACTAGAGAGGCTAACACATATTTTGGTGTTGAGTTCATTGTAATGGTAGACAATCAAATTTTCATGATTTTTTTTTTCGTAACCAAAAATGGGTAGACAATCAAATCACATCATGGAACTACTACTAGAATTAACCATTAGTTCTAGTCAAAATGAAAAAGAAATAAGTGGATAATTTAATACAAGAAAAAGAAAAGAAGCAGCTAAGAAAAATCCTCCTTTTAAATTGTGTGTAGGTCCCATGAAATGATCTGCATTGACTAAGACTTGCAGTGTCAACAATTCAATGATGATTACAAAAGCACCACCAATTTTCTTTCATCACATCACATATTAAAATACTAAAGAACTTTAAGAACGAAATTGCTTATAAAATAGGTTTTGGTTTACATTATCTCACACGTCAAGGTCGCTGGAGGTCATCGAGTCCATATATTTTTCAATCAATTAGCAAGTGAAACTTTTCGGTATCTTTGTAGTTGGACGTAGGACTAGGGCCAAAACTGTATGGATTAAAATTTTTACCAATAAGGCTTGAACCCACTTTTCCCGTTTTAGTTGGAATGATCCAAATAATTATGTACAAATTCACCTCATATTAATGTAGTTAAAAAAATCTTGTAATTCAAATGACATTATTATTCACATATTATTCTCTTTTTTATGAGAAAGAATTCATCTCCCCCCTGTAATCCAATATGTATAAAATGTAAAATCTCTTATTATAAGAAACTTGGTATCAGCTTAAACTAAAAAGAAATTTATTGATATTAAAAAGAAAAATAAATAAATAAAATCACTCCCATCTTCAATTTCCTCTGCGCCATTCTTTGAATTTGCTACTACTACGTCCCAGTTCCCACCGCTACGCTATTCCTATATAAATATTTATAACACGCAGACTCTATCCATTCTTTGATCACTTCACTTGACGTCACTTGTTCTCTTTATAATATAATATAAAATATATTTAACGCTTGGGATTGTATAAATGCCTCACGAGGGAAGAGCTATCAACCAAACAGTGCAAGCAACGATATGGGTCCAGACCAATCCGATTCCAAAGCTAAAAGACCCGCTCATTTTCGATTGTGCAACGTGTCCAGGTATATCATATATATCATATGTTGTTGTCTATGCCAGTTTTAATAGTTATTATTATTTTGATCGTCCTTTTTTGGGTCTGGTCTGGTTAGTTACACCACTGAATTGCTGGAGATTCACACCGATGATCCTAAGATGCACGTTTTATTTATCCCTGGAAATCCAGGCAAGTTTCGTTTCATTCTTTTCTGTATTTAATTTTGAGAACTAACTAGAATTAAGGTTGTTTGTTAATTGTTAATTTTTAATTTTGTTACTGTAGGTGTTGTTGCATTTTATAAAGACTTTGTGGAATTACTGTACGAGTTTCTCGAAGGTCATGCATCTATAACAGGCAAGAGACTTGTTAATTTAATTTTCTTCTTTTGTGCTGTAATGTAATCTGTGAGCTAATTTGATTGCACTTTTTTTGTGTTAATCACCAGCTATTGGCCACACTTCCCACACGAAAAAGGTACTTACAATTGGCTGATATATAGGATTAAGCAATGGCAGTTTTCAATTCTTTGCATTATCATTTTGCTAATATACTATTAGTCTTGTTTGGTGCTCAACATAAGCTTTCAACTTAATATATAATCTCTCTTATTTATATGCAAAACTTCAAATTCTTATGCCAATCTTTGACATCAGATATTTTAAGTTTCTAACAC
This sequence comes from Fagus sylvatica, assembly GCA_907173295.1. NCBI lineage: Eukaryota > Viridiplantae > Streptophyta > Magnoliopsida > Fagales > Fagaceae > Fagus > Fagus sylvatica. The sequence goes on along the minus strand of OU015762.1, from coordinate 50,231,248 downwards.
AATATCTGAAAAGATACTGTAATTGATGATATGCATAGAGTTAGAAATCGGACAACGCCTCGAGGTAAAGTGGTCCGTGTTCTTTCGTAACTTTCTGAATTACGGTTTTTTTTTTAATAGCAATCCTAGAAGGTTAGGACAGTCACATAATTGAGTAGAAATGCCTCTGCGACTAGACCGTCAGCACTTGTTTGTCTCATGGAATGCATAGGAAGTCATGACATGAGAATACAAAAGGGATGCATACAACACATTGATAATTTTAATAGCTTTATTTGTTCTGTTAGAGGATCTTTTCAGCTCTAATTGTTTATATCTGTTTCTTTTCACAAATTGCTACAATGGGTATGATTATGATACAATGTTCTGTTCTTGCTAGAACTGGGACCGTGGAAGGTTGTTCTCATTAGAAGAACAAATAGATCATAAGGTAACTTTCTGCTCACTTTGTTTGAGAAAGCTGTTGGCCTGGTAAAAGTGACAGGTGTTCTGTTAGGATTTTGTGAATTTTTCAACAAACGTACACATTATACCGTGCAGATGAAGAATTATATAGAATCAATGCTTTTATGAAATTCTTGGAAATTTGTTAATTTATTTGTGTGAGTGTGAACAATGCACATATTTGGTAGCATAATTTAGACACGTTCCAGTTTACTGAATTTTATATAATCAAGTCAAAGAGGTCTGTTGTACCATCAAGATTCTTTTTTCTTCTAGGAACCCATCTTTGACATCAAGATTAAACTATGTTTTCCCTCTATAATCTGTTAAGATCACTCCAGCTACTGAATTTTACTATAATTTGCTCACAATCTCATGCTTTTGCAGATGGATTTCATCAAGCAGGAGCTAGAAAATATTGAAGTTCCTATAATACTGGTAAGTTCATTTTTTATACAACAACAACCAAGCTTTAGGCCCAAAATTTTGGGATTGCTATGGATTCTCAACAGACTAGTCAAGGTCGGCCACATGTATTCTTTTTTGCTATTCTATCCAAAATCATACTCTTTGTTACTTCATGATTTAACATGTCTTTTTTTTACTACTTTTAATGTTATTTTTGGCCGTTCTCTACCTTTTTTCGATCTCTCAATTTGAATAAAATCACTCTTTCTCACCATTGCTTTAATCGCTCCCCCCTGAACATGACCAAACCATCTCACATTAGAATAAATTGAAATATGGTTTTTATGACATATGAGTTCTAATTGAATGCTTTTGAGCGATGTTGTATGACTATCACTTCTTGGTTCTTACTAACTAGACAGAATTTTTACTTTAGCTCATCAATTACATAATTTCAATTTATATGTCTATGGAGCTACATAATTCCAAGTAACAATAGTATTGCCACTCTTTGTTGGATGATTGGGTAATGGACACATTCAATTATTTACATAATTTTGTTGCTTTGTGTCCCTGTCATTTTCGGGCAGTGACCTTGTTTATTGCTGTAATCAGTCATTTAGCCCCATTGACTTAACGAAAATATTTGGGTTATTTCATGTGATCCTAGATGTGGTCCTAGGAAAGCACATAATATTGTGGAAGTTGATTTCTGGTTTTTGCCCTGAAATTCTTAGTAGCTGACATGTAATTTCTTTGTGAAGGTTGGGCACTCTGTTGGTTCATATATATCTATTGATATGTTTAGGAGATCCTTGGAGAAGGTGATGACAACTTTCCCAAAATTAAATTTTTTTGTAGCATCATGCTACCTCCTCATGTTCTTCTCACTTTAAAGAGCCTTTTCGTTGACATTTCTGTTGGGTTTATAGGTGACGTATTGCATTGGACTATATCCATTTTTGGCATTAAACCCACAATCGACGAAACAGCCTATTATTAGGAAGATCTCAGCGTAAATTTCTTTCTTTGTTATCATTAATATCATTGTTGTGAGATGTCTTGCATTTATTGTTTACCTAGAGGACTTATGGGCTTCAGTTTTATGTTTGGAGGTGTGTTCTCTGTGTGTGCTTGTTGATTTACTTTTCTTTATTGTTCTCTGGTTCAAATATGTGAGTTATCATAAAACATTATTCCCCATTCTCTTACTTTATGTTCTATGTGTCATGTGTGAAGATGCTCGGGGTGTCAATGGACTGGGTCTACTGCTGTGCTAACCCAGTGCTACCTAAAAGTAATTGGACTAGGCCCAAGGGGGTATGATAGATGTATTTCAGTTGGTTCTTCTATAGTGCGGAGGGATCATAAAACAGCACTGGCTAATGAGCCTTTAGTCATATAATGAGTTTAAATTTTGGCCTTCTGCTTGGTTATAAATGTGTATTAATTGGTTTTGTTATACTTTTGACAATCTTACATTAAAGCACTTGTAGGGACCAATATAATGAGTTTAAATTTTGGCCTTCTGCTTGGTTATAAATGTGTATTAATTGGTTTTGTTAAACTTTTGACAATCTTACATTAAAGCACTTGTAGGGACCAATGTTACTTGTCTTTGAGTTCAGGTCACGAGTTTTAAGTGTTGCACTTAGTCTTGTTGTGGCATCTTTGGGATTTTTACCAAGCTGGACTTTGAGGTTGATTGTGAAAAACTCTGTTGGGAAGTCATGGTCAGCTACTGCAGTTGAGGCGACTTGCTCACACTTGGTGCAGGTGAAGTTTTATCCATGATTGAGACATGGAGTTGGCTTCATAATAATAATCTTTCATGAAAAGCATTAAAGCCAGTTTGAGTGTTTAGTTTTTCTTATGCTTAATCTATTTCTGTACTGTGATGTGTCGTCAAATGGACATTCTCTACTAATATTTCTGGAAAAAAAAAAAAAAATCAACTTCTTTATAAACAATAATTAGTTTGGATATGTTGTTCATGTGTTCACTACAGTGGGTGACTCAATTAGTTGAGATTAAAGCTTAGGTCAGTTTCAGTTTATTTTTGTGTCTGTAAGCAGTTGTGTGTTTTAAACTTTTGATTTTTAACTATCTGAATTAACTTCTAGTTTTATTTATCTACAGTACCATACTATGCGGAATGTACTCTTTATGACAATGACAGAGTTCAGAAAGGTAAAATATTTGCTTTTCAAGGAAATATATGCTGTTAAAAAATTTCATCAATTCTTCTGAGAGGCCATAATTACAACAATCCAATACAAGGAATCTATTCTACCAATACTTGTAATTGCTATGCTATCCTGCCCTAGCCTAGTTGAGCACTTCAGGTCGTTATGATGTGGTTCTTTGAATATATATATATATATATATATATATATATATATATATATATATTCCTTATGATAATTTACCAATTGTCCCTCACGTGTGGGCCCAAACTCCCTCTTAATAAGTGGGGCCCAACGCGTATGATTTTTAACTTTTTAAATGGGAGGTAGAGGGGAGACAAAGTTCAAACTAAAGACCACTTGCTTTGATACTATGATAAATTACCAATAGTCCTAAAAGCTTAAGCTATTAGGAAATGGTGAATTTCATCATTTAACCAATATTCTAATGCCTTACATTATAATTTATTAGTAATCTTCTTGTTAAGAGTAAGTTAATGTGCATACATCGCCTCTTACTCCAACAAAATTTCTCATATAGAGGTACTAAACTATATTCACAAACTTGTGCTGACTGAATGCATTTTATGCTAGATTACAGAAACACCAGATTGGGAGTTTATGAGAGAAAAGCAGGAGAAACTTGCATTTTTGTTTGGTGTTGATGATCACTGGGCTCCACTTCAAATGTTTGAAGAGGTTTGTGATGGATTCCATATGTTATATATAAACATGATATAAAAGGGTTTATTGTTTTCTTGAAAAGCGTCAAAGGGATATTGTGTTAAGTATGTGCAATGTTCGTGTGGGACACACGTGTTTGAGTTTGTATCTTGGAATACATGCTCAACCATGGCCCTCTAAACATTGCTTTGAATTAATTCTTAAATCACCCCTGATCAAAAGACTGTACTTGACCACCTCAATTTCCAAAAACAGCTTAGACATCCTATAGTTTAATTATTCAGAACTTTTTGCAGCCATCTAATTTTAGAAAGAGGGGATTTTTAGTATATAAGATAATCAAACATGTCAGCATACTAGTTACTTTTGAAACTTAAGGGGTAAACCATTTATACTCTTTGTTTGTACATGTCCTTGAGGTTAATGGTGATAAGCTATAAATAACAATCACTTTCATTTGAGAAAAGAGATGGTTATTTGTGTCAGGCAAATGAGTGCTTGAGAAGGCATATGACTTAACTGAGGTTGCTCTCAAGTAGGCATGCAATGCAATGAGAATTCTTAATAAAATAGGATGGTATATCATGATTAATGTGGCTGATGGTAAACTATTTAAAGAGTGAAATGATTTTGGTGAAGAATTCCACAACAATACTTATGGTAATGATGATAGCTGCTACAATGATGATATGCGTCATGATGTTGAGCTTGTCTAAAGAAAGATATATATATATTTCTCTATTTTTTCCCATAGCTTTGGCATTCTTCAGTTTGACTGTCTCTGCTTATTTTACCTATCTTTTTCACTCACAGATTTCCAAGCAGGTCCCAGGCATTTCTCTATCAGTTGAAAGCAGCCATATTCACACTTTCTCTTGCACCGAGGCCGGTTCATCATTTGTTGCAAAGTATGTAGCAAGCTTGATCAAGAATCAATTATTATGTTCAAGGCAGTAAGGTTAGACTCCTTTCTTGCTAACTTTTTGGATTTTAATAGTTTGTTTTAGTATATAATATATAGGGGGGAGGAGTCCACAATGGATGGTATTGATCATCCCATTATGTTTAAATGTCTATTAAAATGATTTAAAATTTATTTTTTCAGCATTATAACAACTCTGTTTTCTTTACCTTATTTAAAAGATAGCCTGTATTTTACTTTTGATTAGTTAGCAATGTGGTGATATTGATATTTCTTTTTATTAACACACTTATTATGCAATGTCATTAATTACTGAACACAAATATGTCCCTTCAAATTTGATATCTTAATACTCCACCAGGATGCTTATAATAAAAGTAGAATAGAGAATCACCGTCCATATTCCGTTGAGTGTCTCAGGAGAGTCAAAACACAATGAGATGTGCACACTAGTGTTGGTGTGTCGATCTTCAATCATATCTATGTAACTCCTTTTTCAATTTGCATACTTCATGAAGTGATAGCTTGTCATTTCTCCTATTGTAGACAAGGCAATTTGTCTATTTGGTTTTCTTCTAAACTTTTTTCTTTCTTTTTCCTTCTCTCTTTTGGCCTTGTTTGAATCAGGTAATCAGAGAGGCAAATAGATATTTTGGTGTTTGAGTTCATTGTTAGGGTAGACAATCAGATCCATAATTATTAAAATTAAATACTATTATGATTCTAATTGTCGGTGATAATGTTGCTGCCTAATACAGAGCCATTCCACTAATAGTATCCTTAATACATTAAACAGGAAAATCCAAACCTGCTAGCAGAACTATGGTATCATTGACAGAAGATTGGCTTCCTTTGGCTTGTATCACCCCTTGACTATTGATCTCTGGACCAGCACCTTGATTGCATATAAAATTCCCTGCTACAAGATCAACAATTGCAGACGACATAATGTTAATTGGAGTATTGAAGACACGAACATATTAATGTGATGTGATTACTTGGAATGTGGATGCTACTGATGTCTTCACTTAAATATAAGAGTTACTTTTATTTTAGGCAGAGCTCAATGCAAATGCTAAATTACTATCAGAAAACTTGCAACTCTTAAAAAGAGTGCCGTGTTGTTGCTCTCCTAATTCAAGGCATTGTTTGCCCCAAATGAGGACCAAGAAAGACAGAGAGAATAGTTAGACGCTCGAAGAGTTTTGGACGCTCGCGTTAGTTAAAATATTAAAAATAAAAAATGAAAAACTTTTCTATTTATTTGGCGTGTGAAAGGTGTAATTGAGGGCTGTCATGTGTTTTTGTTCACAAAGCATTAGCAAAAAAAAAAAATGACTTGTGTAACTCCTCTTTTTCGATGATTTTCTAAGTTACTGTCTTACTGAGCGGCCTGTTATTAACTATTTCTCAGTGATGAAGTTACCTGGGCCGTCCAGTCACTTTCACCGAAGATGAATCGACTTGTTGCATTTATAACAAATACAACCCAACATCGAATGTGTTAGTTTTAGGATCTAATAAGCCTAATAATGACCAGAAGAGGGGGACCAAAACAAAAATAAAACATAGTGACAATCAGACGTGCAATGGCTCAGATAAACTCGCAATCAATGTAAAAGAAAAGGGTCAAAAGCAGAAAAAACTAAAAACAAAAACTCATGATAGTTATCTCCCATTTTGTTTGCTCCTTTCAAATTTATTACAAGTGCTTAAATTAACCTAAGAATCACTCAAGAGGTAAATTAAGAGTTTGACCGTATATATTGTAGGAAGTACCTATATAGGCACATAGGATTTTGCAACGTAGTATGTACACACATGTATATATGTTGCAGGCCCAATGAAAACGATCTGAACCGTTGGCAAGATCAAACAAGTGGTGAAATTTTTTTTTTTCTTTTTTGGATCCCTAGATCATTCTCACTGTCAATTCAGTTTACTAATTCTATAATCTATATATATTTCTTAGGCTTTTTTTAATCACATTTGACATTTTAGTGATTATCTTATATAACAAAATACTTAACCCTTATTTAACTAAATTAATTTTCAAGATAGATAGATCTTAGGAAAGACCATGGTGACTCTGAATCACATACCAAAATATGACAGCCAATCAAGGATAAAAGTCACAAAACTAAAACTTTTTTGGTCTCATCAAAGGGGTATGATCGTGCTGTCATTAACTGAAAAGTAACAGACTAGTCACAATATCATCCAAGGGACCCTCCATTCAATTCACATGCAGAATTTATATAGAGCACTAAATCAAATGCCTCTTCACAGGTCCCTCACTCTTCCTAAGTCACCCTTTGTAGAAAGCCTCTCTCTCTCTCTCTCACTGCAATGCCTACCATCAAAAGAAAGCTCCTCATGAACAAAGTTTCAGTGAACATAGGGTGTAGCTGCAGAAAATCAAAGCTGTGCAACATATTCAATCCAAAGTCAAAACCCAAAAACCCCACATACAAAAAACACATAAGCTACCAATCTTCTTCAACTTCAACCTCATGGGAAAAAGACAACACCCCCAACACAGTGTCTCCATTTGACTACACAGAGAACGATGTCAAGGGCTCAAGGACTGTGAGAGGGTTTGGCAAGATAGAAGGCGAGAGTGTTGCAGTTGAGAAAGAATCCGATGATCCATATTTGGATTTTCGGCAGTCAATGCTCCAGATGATATTGGAGAATGAAATATACTCCAAAGATGATCTGAGAGAGCTTTTGACTTGTTTTCTGCAGCTGAATTCACCGTACCACCATGGAAACATTGTTAGAGCTTTCACTGAGATATGGAACGGAGTGTTTTCCGTCAAGTCTAGCTCGCTCGCCTAAGCCCTGTTTCGGGTGCAAGTCACGTGACATCTAGGTGGTGATGCACGTGCATTAATTGATGGTAGTTCATGCATGCGTGTGGCTTTTGTGACTATCAATTAATGATGGTAATGATGTAATCTTGTAGCTTGTGGCTTGTGGCTTGTGACTTGTGATGTCCATGTATCATGTATGATGTATTAACAGAATGTGCAAAAACGAGGATGGGAATCAAATAAATAACAAAAATTGTAGAACTAAGTTCTAATTTTTTTTTTTTTTTTCTTTTTTCTTTTTGGCTGGTGTATCCGTGTATATGTATGTCTTTTAAGTGGATTTTCTTTGTTGGTGTTCTAATGTTCTTAAATACACATTGCAAATTTTTGTTTATTTTTTGTGTGTGAATAGACCATATTGGAAAGCTTGTAGCATGGGAGGAAGCGTTTTATGTAATATCATAAAATTCAAGTACAATTTTCGAGGTAAAGTAAATTTGATTCGTTAGTTAATAGAGTCACATGAGTAAATCCAAGGTAACTAACAAAATTTGTACCTAAGTTTTCGAATGTAATAATTGTTAAAAGTGTATGTAACGTGGAGTATTTCTTAAGTATATGGATTATGGATTCCATATACACAACAAAAGAACGTTTAGCCAAAAAAAACGAAAGAACATTACAACATATACTCAATCCGGTCTCTACTGGCTCAAGTGGGTTGGTCAAAATCTTCCCCAGATTTTGAGAGGTGATAAAAGATAGGCATTGGAATTTGAAGTATAATAATTAGATTGATGAAATAATAAGTGGTGTGGGACTGGGACAGTTGGTTTAATGCTTTTTCAAATGAAGAATAGAAATTTCGTGTCTGACTTGCACAGTTTCCAATACTATCATTAACCTTTGGTGCTCAGTTTAATTTGTTATTAGAATACTTGCTGCTATACAATGGTAAAGGGATTTTGATGTCTCCCTCCCTCCCTTTCAAGAATTATCTAATAAGTTTTGATGGTTATCTTATGTTATGGTTTCAAAGTCATGACCATGAGTTTAGTTATTTCAAATTTTTTTATATTGTTTGGTACCAGATACAATTTTATCTATACTACTTTATTGTTTGGTGTTTGTGCTTCATTTTCATCACATTGATCAATATGGTTGTTCCATTCCATGTCATTCAACCAATAATGTTCCATTCCATGTCATTAGATGGCTGAAAGCAACCATATATATATTTCTAATAACATCATGACAAAAGTGATCACTTCGTTTGATTTTAGATAGAAACTAAACAATAAAATTGTGAGGAAAGCCAAAACAGAAGCTGATAAAGTGAATAGAACCGGAACAAGCTTTGAAGTGACTAACTGAATATTATAGAATGCATTTCATTTAAATATTGTTTAAAAAAAAATCTCTTTCTCTCTCTCACTCATTAACTATTTCATGAATGACTGTGATCAATTCAAGAATTTAAATGTGGTCTACCTTGAAAGTTTAGTCATATCTAAGGCGGGAATCTTCATGGTAGTGGCAACAGAGAGGGGGGCCTTATTCTTGAATTTAAAAGAAGAAACAACCATAAATCTCTTGTGTAAGATTGTGACTAAATTCAACCGGGGCAGCAAAGTCCTGTCCTACTCAGCCTCCTTAAATCCTTGCTTTGAAATGCATGCAAAATTGTTTTTCATTGCTTTCAATGGACAATGGGCAAATGTTTGTACCCACAAATTAATGCTCATAACTTTGCATAGATGTCCTTGATGATATTTTTATTTTTTTTGGTTGCAACTTGAGGAACCAGCCAATGGTACCGTTGTCAACTAATCAAATCAAAATCTCAGTTTCACAAGCTAAATCACAATCTTTATCTAATCCCTTGTTGCCTTTTCTCTGATAGTGGGGGACATCTTTCTGGTTTTGTAGGCCAGCAAAAAAGATAAATAACATGGTCTTGTTGCCTTAACTGAAAGCTATGTTGATAATCAGACTTATCAGGAATGGGGAGAGATAGGGCTGCATAGTAGAAGTAAACTGTATAATTCAATTATGAAAATGAATAAATAAACTCATATAACTCAATCAGTCATGATCAAGAACCTTGTAACTATATGATATAATCTGATTTCCTTAATTAATTTATAAGGAAATCAAGATTCGAATCTTATTTCCCTCACTTGTTATAACAATTGAATTATAAAAATAAAAAATAAAACTCAATTAATCAGGAACCATGTTTTGTGAGGCATATGTCATGCCCAAAATTTTTCCATCCCTCCTCGGTTCCTCCCTTAACCTAAACTTACCAGTCCAAAAAAAAAAGTCAAGTAAAAGCGAGGTTCATTTAAGGAATGGAAACATAAATAAATGGTGTAGTTCTTAATTCATACTAATATCAATTTTGGAAAGCATTATCTGGTTTGGCAAAGATCAGACAATGATATAAAGTTTCAATTATCAAACTTAAAAATACATAACTTTAGTGAATGGAAGTGTCTAGATGTGAGGGCCTTGGCTTGGGGTACTCATTTTTTTTCAAACACATGAGAAGAAAGGAAACAAAATACAAACTAAATCAGACAAGTCGTCTCTTCACAATGAGGGCAACAAACGCCATTGCTTCAATCTTGTCCCTCAATGTTATGCCTCTTAAGTAGCTTTCCCTTAAAAGATGTTTGCTTTTTGTTACACTAATGACTGTTAGCCTACTTTAAGGAACGCTGGGTTCCAACCCAGTTATCCTTGCAACCTAAGGACCCAGCAAAGCGTTCAGTTTAAGCCAAAGGTATGGGGTCCTTGAGTCTCAATCACATGGATGCAAGTGCGAAGCACGATAGTTTAGCAGCTAGGATGAGTTCACCAAGTCTAATATATCCCTTTGGTTTGGCAAAGTTAAAAAAGGCAAACCACAATCTTCATTACTATGACCAGAATTAGTTTATTAAATGACTGGGGCCAAGGCCTCGTGAAAAACAAGTTCCAGACTCGATTTTTTGTCTCCCTTTTTTTGAAGAAAGAATCTAATGAGAATGTGTTATCTTATATAACAGTTGCATGAATATAACACCTCTCTCACATGGGATAAGACGCATGAATATAACACCTCTCTCACATGGGATAAGACTAAGAGTTGTTCCCAAGCTTAAACGATAATATGCAAAGCCTACCTCACACTTGATCTCTAGGACCCATACGTTCTGAAGGGGTGGTTCATTTTACCTCTTTGATTTTTAGAATATTACACTAAACCACCTTTTACCTTGAACTAAATTACATTCTAATGTTTTTCATCCAAATTGAAAAAAAAAAAAAAAAAAAAAACGTTGACACTAAAATTTGCGAAGTGTGTTCTAGTTATCTCAATTGATTCAATTTCTAGCAAAAAAATTTGATAAAATCTTTTGTCGTCAAATGAGAGAGATTTGAGTTCAGATCTCATATATATTTAAAACAAACAAATTGGTGTATTAGTCTAATTATAAAAAATCATCATAGAACGAATGTAATAGATTCAAATACTATACATCGATCTATCCCAAAAAACTTAAAAAATTAGCATGCGAAACGTAATTTTAGAAACAAAATGGGTGTCTGTTTTCTCTTGGATCGGAAACATGAAACAATAAAAAGTAGATAACATCATTCTCATGCAGCTAAGAGAACATTACAACATAGGCCACCCTTTTCTGTTCAGCATTAGTGTTGCGAGTTCGGACCATATTGGTTCTTTTGGGGCTAGGTGGACTGCTAGATCCTCGGGTTAGATTCATTTTCCAAGCCCATGTAAAACTACAAAGTGTTTCTAGGCTCTTAGAGCATCTCCAACAGTTGTCTAAAACCACTCTTTATCTCCACAAATAGACAGCAAAATAGAGATAATTGGCTCCAACAGTCCTTCAAACCGGCTTTCAAATTCTCATTTTGCTACAGTTTTATGAAAAGCTACTATACACTCTTCATTCCATTATTTTATTATTTTTAACCGGCCCTATATAAAGTTTTTTTTTTTCTTTCTCCTTCATTTGCCCGATTTATTTCTCTCTCTTCCCTTTTTTTTCCTTTCTCTTCTCTGTTCTCCCATTTTCTCCAGCCCGCTCTCCCCTCTCCTCTGTTGAAGATCCAGCTTGGTGTGGTGGTTGACGGTTTCTTAGTCTCGGCTTGGGGTTTGCGCTGCCGATCTCAGCCTGGGGTGGTGGGTTTGCGCCACCGATCTCGACTTGGACCCAAGAGCACAGGAGCTCCATGATTCGCCCGCGCCCATGGAAACCCAAAACCATTTGCATTGAGATCCACTTCTATTGTGTCTTTGCCGAGGCTCACCAACTCAAGGACTTGTTCATGGAGCCATGGGTGGAGGCCACATGTGGAGGCGGAGGCGAGTTTGGAATGTGTGGTGTTGGACATTGTGTGGAGTAGCGGTTCTACTTTTCATTTTTGTTTTGAGCAAAGGGGTTTAGATTGAGTTCAGGCCTTTGATATATAAGGTAAAGAAAGGTAAAGAAAAGATCTGGGTTTTTTTTCTTTTTAATTCTTTAGTTTTGGAACTTTGGAATTTGACTCTGTTTGGTTGCTGAGAAATTGATTTTGTGGTGGTTGACAGTTGATTCATGGTGGTGGTCACGGTGGGTTTTGGTTGCTCTGGGTTGATTCACGATGGTGGTGGTGGTGGCAGCGATGGGTGGGAAGGATTTGGGTTATGGCTGTTGGGGTTATACAGGTAATTGTTGCTGGTAAATAATAATAAAGAATGAATAAAAAATATAATATTTAAATGAGAAAAAAGAATAAAAAAATATATATTTAAATAGAGTAGAGAGTGTTGCTGGAGAGTGTATCTGAAAAAATAGATAGAGAGTTATTGAATAGTGCACATATAGAGATAAAATAGACATAACTGTTGGAGATGCTCTTACTGTCGTTTCTTATTCTTGCAAAACACTAAACCACAAATTTATGTTGTTTACTTCTTCTTAACCGCAACATTCTTCTCCTATAAACGGCTGTCGTTTATTTTTCATGTAAATGAGACTTCGTGCATGCATAAAATCATGAATTCATGAATCATGAACCCCCCCTCCCAAAAAAAAAAAAAAAAAAAAGTGCCACTACGAAATCATTTAACATTGACCTTCCAAGGAAAAAAAAAAAAAAAAACTGCAAAATCACTTAGCATCATGAAATTAGTGTAAGAGAGAAAGAAAGGCACACTTACTTTTCTTATAGATATCCTAAATTTTTTTGTAAAATTTGATAATAAACTAATAGAGATAGTTTAATGATTTAAATACATAATGATTGAGTTCAAATACTTAAGATATAAAAATCAAACTGTGATGCCCCAAAATCTGATAAGCGTATATGCGTTGAGTCCCACATTGGGCATATACTGAGTCGAACTGAGTTTTATTAACAATTGCAAGGAGCCCTAATTGTAGCTTGACTAGTCCTTTTGATGTGGCTAGCGTTTTCCTTGAGTTGTTACACAAACCCTTATTAAACTTTTTTTTTTTTGAGAAAAAAACCCTTATTAAACTTTAAAGGGTTTTAAAATGTGAAACAAACTCATGTGAGAGACAGCCACGAAATAGTGTATTTTTAGTGGTATGTACGTTACTACCGTACTAGAAGGCTTGGCTTTCTAAGAACTAGATATTTCTAATATTTTTCGTTATAATGGAGCTGAAAAGAAAGCTTGACATAAAGAAAATCCTTATAATTAAAGTTGGATTGAGTCATAAAACTCATTAAATCAACCATTTTCCATCTATAAAGTGCAAAATATTACTGTTAGATTATTGAATAATTACACGTCGTTAGAAAGACATCATCTATTTATAATATTTGTTATCACAACAAACCCAATGTCTGTACAATTACATTAGAAGAAAATAGACTTTTTAAAGCTCTTTTTGAGTGACATTTTTCAATATTATTTCTTATCTTATTCGCCTACAAGTATTGTCCTGATTTATTGTGGATACATCGCTAATTCACTAGTATAGACAAGGGCGGAACCAGCTTGTGACCAGGGTGGGCACGTGCCCACCCTCAATTTCTGAAGAAAAAAATTACCTAGGTATGTATTTATATTTCAACTTCATCTTTGAGCCATTGCCTCCGACGACATACATCCATAGGATAGAAATAACACCTAGCCAACAATCAAATCTGCTAGAATTCAACCAAGAAGACCCAAATGGTCTATCCTAAAGATCTCAAGTAATGGCTAACCTACCACTAATTAAGAAAACTATTAAACGATGGAGCTCAAATGGGTCTTTCGTCTTCACACCAAATGGGATGATGATGAAGACCTCGCACCAGCAAACAAAATATTGAAGGAGGAAGGACCAGTGAGGAAGAGTATATGAGATTTTGTGAAAAAAAAAAAAAAAAAAAAAAAAAACAAAACAAAACAAAAGTCAGAGAGAATGTTTGTGAGGAAGATCCAAAGGAGGCGGTGAGACTAGATGGGAAAAAAGAGAGAGGGTACTAGGAGAAAAAATTAAACTAACCAAAACAAAATGGAGAAGAAGGCACGTGTAAGAGCAAATGGTTTGACCCATGAGAATTGGGTTGAAAGGAAACTTCCAAGAAATTTCTTAATTACAAAATATGGTTTTAATCTTCTAAATAGTTGTTTATTTACAAGAATACCACAATGATTTTATTTTTTTCACTTAATGAGGGAAACTTTTTCATTTGTGATCCAATGGTCACTAGGAGTCTTGGAGCAAATAGTTAATATGTAGTATTTTTAGATTTATTAGTGCAGAAAAGTAAAAGGAAAAATCCCAAAAAAATATATTAAATTTTATGATGTGCTAGTTTATCAATATTGTTCTTAGATTTGGCCTTTTAATGAATATATTATATATTTATCTTTAAAAAAAATATAAATGGATATATTATTTATCAAACTAACAAATGGATATACTATTTATCAAATTATACGTATAAAATATATACATATTATTTCTGTTAAATTTTTTTTTCTTTTTTGGTTAAAAGGAAAATATGCATTGTACTAATTAAACCGGTAAAATGAGTATCAATACAATTAAAATATAAAGCCTCCAATACAGAATCACGAGGAGAAACAAAAGTGATAAAATCTACTTGTTAGACATAAGTTTGAGATTAGAAGGTGTCCACCCTAGACTAAATTCCTGGTTCCGCCCCTGAGTATAGAGTATAGACTATCATAAACTTGTGTGGTATGGATATTATTGGTATTGTCTAATTCCCTCAGGTAAAATCTGGATTCAATTTTCCCTCTCCTTGTAATAATAAAATAATAATATTATTATTATTATATGGCCACCAAAAACCCAACAGAAATAGGTCATTATGAATGTAATAAATTACTCATTTAATTATGTGATCGCAATAGTTATTTTTTGGTTGGAAAGTGAGAGTCCAATTAATAGGTCGCTACCTCACAATTTCAAAACCATGACCAGACCTTTCTCTCTCTTTTTTCCCTCTCTTTTCTCACCTTTCTCAGCTAGGTTTTGCCGTTTGGGTCTAATACTTTCATTGAAACTTTACTGCTTTGGCCTTGGCGTGTGAATTCATCTAATCCACCAAGTTTCTTAGACAACTTCCATCATAAATACATAGAACTTTAGAAGTTGGAAAATCCATAATATTAAAGACTTGACCTTTTTTCTCCTTTTCTAACCAAAAGAGAGAGAAGAATTCAAATTCCCATTGAAGTCACGTATCATTTAGGGTCTCGATCAATGTCATAATAGATGGTACCAGTACTTCTGGAAGAAAAATCTTAATAAGTGCAAAAAATAGTTTTTGTTCACGAGTGTTTTAACTTTTAAATGTTTAAATTAAAAAAAAAAAAAAAAAACTTTTAATAAGTGTTTAAGTTAATGTGCATTTCAATGATAGTACTTCTTTCTTAAAATAAATACAAAACACAAATACCAAATAAATAAATCACATACAATCATGAATTTGTGCGTAGAAAATAATAAATTGACAAATGTATCTTTTCATTTGAAATATATGCTTTAGAACTTACAATTAAATATTTATTATTTTATTATTTTTGCTTCTAAGTCTTAACATACTAATTAACAAGACTCATCATTTTTTTTTTTAATAACTTTGGGTGTCCGGGCTAACGTTCCGTAGATACGCGCACATCGACTAATTTTAGGAGGATATAAAACACCCTACTAACACGTGTACCATGATTGGCGTAAGGCTTTGCCTTGAGTAAGTGGCTCTGAGGGGACTCGAACTAGTGACCATTGGGGAGTACACCCAAGGTCATAATTAAAGACACATGTTAGTAAATAAAACAGTTTCAATTATGAATGGTAATACATGAATATATGTGTCAATAACTTATTAGTTTGTACTCATAAATTAATTGTGATTTTTTTTTTTTTTTTTTGTTGCTAAACAAATTAATTGTGATTATGAGTACAGCTTAACAAAATGCAATATTAATTGTGTATACTTCAACAAAAGGTAATATTATATACAAACACATGTTCATAGACCACTCATCAAGAAATGCCTATATACATGTTTTTGTGGAAATTACTTCACCCGTGACGTGAACTTAATGAATTTTTTATTTAAAAAAGGATTTTGTTAACCAGTGCCCTTAGGGCAATGGTTAAGGAGCATTAAATGATTGCACTTTACGGGAAATAATGAACTTTTAATATTAAAATAATAAATAAAAAGACTAAAATACCCTTAAAAGTTATTTTTGTATTAAATGGAAGCATTAAGTGGAAGCATTAAATGCTTCCTTAACCATTGCCCTAAGGGCACTCGTTAACAGGACCCTTTAAAAAAACATACATAATTAAGCATATATGTGTAGAAGATAACTAGACGTGATAAATGTAGGTTACTCCAATATTGGTGCCGAAAGCAGTAGTACTCTACCAATGAAGCAAGCAAGCAATTAAGACAGTGCACATTAATCGAAAAACAAGAGCGAATTGTGGGATGGGCGTATGGGCCTATGCAGGGGCTTTTAATGCAAAGCCACGCAAGGCCAAAAATTTAAATAGGACAGACACCAACTTCTATACTGTTTGGACATTATCTTCCCGGAAATTAATTTTCTTGGAAAATGAGGGTCTCATTGTTGGGTCATTATCTCACTAATTACCATACTAACATTAATATGTACCCGTATTGGTTTCCTACAATCTAAATTTTGACAAGTAAAAGCCTGCAGACTGTTTGTTTGTTTGTCTGGAATAAGATACGATCAAATGTGACTCAATATATTGTAAAAAGAGTCAGCCAATCCTGGTGCAGAACACTGATTACGATTTGCTAATATCATGGCCGTACATCTTGTTGATTTCCACTCATCAAGTACCGTAGAAAAAACTTCTCAATTAAGTTAGTGAACACCTTACCATGTTGTTGCCATTAATTTTTGTCAACTGGCATCCTTGAAGCAAGCTGATCAAATTCATAGTGAGTGAGTGTGCATTCTCCAGCAATGTTACAACAAAAGATCATTTCCTTGGTTAGGTAAACTTTTTCTTGAGATTTTCAATTCTAAGAAATGTTTAGAGGAAATTTCGATGAAAGAAAAATTACAATCTAGGAAAAATTCTCCGAAACCTTGCTAGTAATCACATAGCTAATAGTTTTTCATTTTTTTTTTTTTTTTAATAATTGGACAATTGGAGAAGGAATGATTTGTATCTTGAATGTTTCCGTTGAAAACACTAAAAAATTTCAGTCGAGTTACAAAACTTTTGACATGTAATTTTCTTTTAAATTACTATATTTGGGAACATTTTTTGGGGGGGGGCATAAGTGGAATTTTAATTCTTTACTATTATTATTTGCATTGATGGTAAATTGGTTAAGTGGCACCTGGAAATAGCAATTCTTAATGGACAAATAGTATTTGCTAATCTTTCAACTAACATAAAATAAGCAATATCTTTGCATTGTTTACCGTGTAGTCAAGTTTTAAAGAAATCGGTGGCACGAGGTTTAGAAGCTTCGCCGCCCGAACAAGAATCTGGGCTCAAAAATTGAAGAGGCATCTATGCGACTATGTTTTGAGAACCCAATCAAGTCTCGAACGTGGAGCGTTGACATTTCCTTTGTTCTTATATCATATGTTTAATTTGTTTTATGTTATGATAATTCAATCGTAAATTCTGAGAGGTTGTTCAATTAAAAACTTTGGAACCTACTAATTACCTAGGTTGAACTTTTCAACCCGCACACATGCACCACAATCCAAAAACTAGTACATAAGCCCATATCTACATGATTTACACTATTCCATCTTGGCATATGTCGTTCATGTGAGGCTTTGTGGATTCAGATTTAAATTGCAAACAACCTTTAATGGCTTATAATGTAGTAAAAAGTTATTATACCCGGGTTAGTTGCCAAGAATTCAAAGTAAAAGAAAAGAGAAAAGGGAAAAAAGTCTTAATTTTCTCTTTGATTTACAAGGAGTGAAAATTTTCAGCTTCATCGTTACGTTGTCAAATGCTACAATTTCATAGTTTAATGTCACTAAAGTAGCTAAATCATGCTTTAGTAGTCATCAAAGACATGTGACATGTGAGTTCTCATTGCACCCAAAGAAAGTTATATAAAAAAATAAAAATAAAAACCACCAATTTGGGTAAGCTGCTTGATCTTTTGGTAATTGGCAGCTGTAATCTAGCTAAAGATCAAACATCAAATTTAGTATTCCAACTATTCATGAGATCACCCCACGTTTTTTGTTGTTACATTTCATTAATCGAAGTAGCTAAAATCATACTTTAATAGTCATCAAAACATGTGAGTTGTGAGTTGTGACATGTGAGTCCTCCATTGCACCCAAAGAAAGTAACAAAGAAGAAAATGCACCAATTTGAGTCAGATGTTTGATCTTTTAGCAATGGGCAGAATCTAGCTAAAGATCAAATCAAATTTAGTATTTGAACTATTCATCAGACCACTCACTGCATTTTTTGTTGTTACATTCTCGTCACCCACTAGGGATTTGTTCTCCTTTTGTGTTTTTCTCCAACATTTAGTAAGAGAGAGAGAGAGAGAGATTCAAATTCTTTGTGCTGTGAGGTAAATAAGGTGTCCTATCTACAGAAAATAAAAGCTAAATTGTTCTGTGTGATAAATTTTGTAGCCAGTAGAAAGCTGAATGGCAGTGGGTTTATTTTGTATGCTAGCTAAACCTTGTAGTTATTTGACTCTCAAAACAATGGATTTTTATTCCATGTTCAAGTAGGCATGTTGGCCGGATGGACTGTTTGGTTCTTGTATTTAAAACTAGCTTTCTATTTTTAAATTCAATTTTTTTTTTTTTTAACAAAATTGTGTAAAAGTGTTATCGAACATATTCAAAAATGATTTTTAGAAAAGTATTCTTGAAAAACAATTGTGATTTTGTTTTTTCTTTTCAAATTTTCTAACAAGCTACCAAAAACTAATATTCGACAAGATAAATCCATTATCAGCTTTGTTTTTAGGTTATGAAAAATAAAATCATTAAAAAACTCTTTGTATTTTTTCTTTTTCTTTTTAGTGAACAATTTTCAAAAAACTGTTTTTTTTTTTTTTTGGTTTTGTTTTGGAACAAAAATACAACCAAATAGACCCAATATTTTCACCACACAAAATAAATTTTTCTCAATTTGTAAGGCAACGGCGATTTTGCTAGCTGCCGACCCTGCAGGTGCAAGGATATGAGTGTTGGACCACGCCAAAATTCTGCGCTGGAATTGTACCTATCATATGATAATGACTATCTACTTTTAATTACTTATCCAAAAAAAAAAAAAAGACACTATCTAGCTGCTTCAAGATTTTTCTGCAAGTAGATGAAGTATTGCTGTTCTGTGTGATGATGCTAAAGCCTTAGCTGCGGAGTTTAGTTTTTGTAGTTTTTGTTGGATTAAACGCGAGGCCAATATGATAGCTCACACGCTTGCCAAATTGGATCCTCAGTTTAATGGTACTGTTATTTTTTTCCCTAAAAATCTCCCTCCCCCTATAGAGGTGACTTGGTTTAGAGATTTTAGTTGTATCCTTGCTGTTGCTTGAATGAAAGTTGAATTTCTTAGCCAAAAAAAAAATGGACGGCCATTGTTTCATAATGTTCGAATCCAAGCATAAGAATAGCCGTGTGGAGCATCCCTAATGGTAGATATTCCTCAACCACACAAAATATACGTGTGTCTCTGTGAAATGGTATGCATGGGATCATTTCTGCATATTCAATTACCTAAGCAACTCATAATTGTTGACATGGAAACAAGTATGTCATTTATAACAAAAGGAATGCCGTTTAAGCAACCTCCTTGTAACCTGTAACCTTAATTTTCAAATGTTTTTTTCCTCAAGCCTCAATGTACTTCAATATATACTTATAATTTGTCTTATGCAATAATAGAGGGTTGTTTACTTACTATTTTTTTTTTTCTAGTCTTCAGAGTATGAAATAGATTTCCTAAAGTGGAACAGGGCTTAAAAGTAGAAATTTTGCAACTTTCTCTAATGCGCAATAGAAGGGGGACCAGCATGTATTCTCTCTACACGTGTGTACTATTTTGTGCATTGAAAGAAATAATTGAAGGAAAGTGATTCGTGCACACCACATAATGTACAGTATCCAATTTGTAAATATATGTAAAGCGATTTGCAACAATAATTACCCATATCAAAATGTTACTTTCATTTCTCAAAAATCTAATGGTATACATACATAAGCTTACATAAATTAAACTAAACATTTAAAGATGAAGAAGAAGTATCATCATCTTTTTCTTTGATCTCCTTCTCACATTCTAATAATGAAGATAAACAAGGAGTACTACTATTACAATCTTCCTCAGCTAATTCTAAAGAAGATACACAGGGATTAGTAGAAGAAGAAAATGAAGAAGTATAAAAAGATAAAGGAGAAGAAGGAGAACGAGAACAAGAACAAGAACAAGAACACGAACACGAAGATGTAACAAATGCAAGACTAACCAACAAATCCACGAAAGCTCCAACGATATACCCATGATTACTCCTACCATTTACTTTCAAATAACAACACAAAAGCTCTTCAAGACCTTCCCAATCTTTCACACCATGAGCTTCCACCATCTCTTCCATGGACTTTCGAAAATCCACAAAAGGGTCTTGGGATTCCATTGACAACACCAAACTTTCCTTGAATGGAAACCCACTTTCCTTTGCCTCTTCCAATATCGAACTTGTCTCTTCTGGCTTGAAAAACAACCTCTCCTGTGACTTTAACCCTTTGATCACTGTCTCTACTGGGTCCACTCGAGAGTCTTCAGAGGTGGTTGAAAAGCTAGGAGATTCTGATGAGTTTGTGAAGAAAGACTCTGTTTTTTCTGCCACATCAATGGCAGCATCTAAGTAGATTGAGTTCATGGTCTTGTAAATGTTGTCACTGTAAGTGGTTCGAAAAGAAAGGGTTCTAGGTTGGTTACAATGCCAAGGCCATGGAGACCTTGCAATATCAGTGTTTTTGAAAGGAAAGGGGAGCTTCATTTTCTTGCCCATATCTCTGAATTTCTTGGTGAGGAATGTGGGTGATTTTTGAAATGAATAGCTAGAGATTTGAGAAGTGAGATGTGAGTTATTTATTTATGTGGCACTGAGGGATAGTCAGAGAGTGTTATTTAAGATTGGCAACACATGTGAGGGAAGTGAGAGTCGTGGGGACTCTTTTCATGTGTATTAAATTATTGGCCTCGGAAGTAAATGCCTAATTGACCATCAGCTGAGCTCATTGAATAATGTATATTACTACTTGTTTTAAAGTGAGTTAAAAACCCTTTCTTTTTAGGACAGAGTTTTGCTACAAACTGATTTGTAACCAGCTCACCATAACCCACTACGTATCACCTAATAAGATCATCCACATGTACTTTAAGTCACATGACCTATTTAATGAGTCATGTGACTTCTTTAAATGATACATGTGGATGGTCTTATAAGCTATCACATAAGTGAGTTGTAGCAAACGGGCTATAAACCAGTTTGTAACCAAACCTTGTCTTTCTTTTTAGGTGTTCATGTAGCTCACGTTGCAAATTACTAACATCTTGCTTGCCCTCACGAAAATTTGGACATCAAGGTGAGCATTTGTGCTGCACATTTTAAGAAAATGTAATCTTAAATTTATAGGAAGGCTTCCTCTATTTTCATAAAAATGTCAAGACTGAGGTGGAATAAAAAATGCCCAAGTTTCCAGTTCCTTCTATCGATATTGGGAAACTAATTTACTTCAGGGAAAGAAAGAATACCTCAAACCAGCCTACGAAGTACGTTAAGCTGGGACCATATGCTAATTTTTTTTTTTTTGGCTCAGTTGGGACCATATGCTAATTGAAATGAACTTTGAATGGGTTTTAACTTTTAATTGTTTTGCCGTTAAGCCTCATTTTTCAGTTAAATAAACTTCAACTGCCACGCAGCTTTATGTTTTAGAACTTAGAACTTAGAAGGCTGAGTTAATTGTACTAATAAACTAATAAAACTGACTCTCTCTTTTCTTTTCTTTTTCTTTTTCTTTTATATATTCTTTGTGGTTAACATTGTCCCCCGACAGATCTAATTTTTGGATTTTCTGGACACCTGACCTTCATTGATCGCTTTTGCAGAAACCAGATTAATTGAGTTTACAATAGGATCTTTGAAATTTAATGCTATTCAACCACAATATTTGAAATAGTTAATCTGATGAAAGCTAGAGAGTGATTTATAAAATTTAATTTCGCCTCGTGACTCTAGGTTACAGTCATCACATACGGCTTGCATGGACCATAAAAACGAAAGTAGCCACATATGGCCCTCTGTTGTGACTGTGACACTGACCGTGCCTTAATTACCACGACAGGACGAGGAGTTAATTTGTCCTAATTAATTTTGATTTAATCTATAGTTATTTGAGTATCATTGTTAATATTATACTTATTATGCATCAATCACAATAAATTATACAAACACGTGAAAACTATTATTATATCCCTAAACTTAATTATTGATTTTATTGTCTTTTTGATAATTGAGGTGACATGTTGTAATGTTAATACTTTTTTTGCTAAATGGGAGTTTCAGTTGTAATGTTAATACAAGTAGTATTAATTGTTCATCAAGAAAAAAAGTAGTATTAATTGATGAATTACTAATTATTTCAAAACCTTAAGTCTATAAGAAATAATAAATTTAATCATTTAATAATTATTTTAACATTTTTTTTAAACTCCCCTTAATAAATTGGATACAACATGTGAGATTTTTAACTTTTTAAATGGAACTTTGGAAGGTAGAGTAGAGACAAGATTCAAACTTATGATCACTAGTTTAATACCATAATAAATTACCAATTCTACTAAAAATTAATCATTGAATTATTCTCCTAATATTATATTAATGATAGGTCTATGTGAAAATAACATTGCTCAAATCATACCTAATGGCTTAGAAATCGTGCAAATTTTTGTGTCTTAACATTACTCTAATTTGTCACCAAAAAGAAAACTGCATTCACTCGAAGAATCTAACTTTGGAGGGAAAGATATGAAATTCATAAAAATTAAAATTTAACATATAAATGTGACTGCATATGGGGATGAAAATGTAGTGGAAGTATCTAAGACGTAACTCTCTGTCACGTGCTTCATCATGAATGCCAGAGTGAAGATGGAGACCCTTGCGAGAAACATTTATTACTTTTCCAATTCATGGATTAGTGGGATACTCTGTAGCAAGAGAAAGAGAGAATCATCACTTCATCAGTAAGATGGTTTGCCACGGACCATGGCAGTGTTTCAAAACATTGCATTTAATGCCCAGTTGCATTGTTTCAAAACCCATAAAACATAGGTCACATCCTATCAATTGAAACTTGTCTTTGAATGCTAAACTCGAATACAACTTCCATTCAATCCTAAGGTTGGGATATTTGATGGATCATGTTGACCGTAGTGTTTTCCATATATGTGGGTGGGGATAGATCACCGCCTTTTAGGTATGGAAGATGTGGTTTTGTCTTAATATATACTACAATAAAACAATACCATGTTTTTATCAAAAAAAAAATAGTACAATTTTTTTAGAAAGATATCAGACTTATTATTTGATGAACTTTGTTAAAATTTCAAAATATTGAAAAAAGAGACAAAATTAAAGAAAGGATGAGAATGAGAAAAAAAAATGTAAGGGATTAATGTGGTTTGTCCTTTACATCTTGCATCTACATCATAGTAAATGACTATATCCTTATTATTTAGTTCTGTGTATTACAATACTGGTTGAAAAAAAATTTGTTATTTCAATCCAAAATCAAACTTTTTAAGTATGAAATGAAAAATCTCCATAATAAAAGGATCTTGAATTCTTGATCCACTCGTTTAAACTATAATGTAAAATCGAAATTTTTTTTACTTTTGATTGATCTCATAATATTGTATCACATAAACTTTTGAATCTCACAATTTTACACCTCATTATTTTAATATATATTTTCTAATTGAATTTAAATTTTATTCTATAATTAAATCTTCATTAGAATCTTGACATCATATTTTCTTTAATAGAAAGAATATATTGTTTCATATATACAAACAAAATCATAATAAATGTCTAATACTTAAATATTTTTTATATATAAACAATAATAATAAGTGTCTTTTAATAATTATTATAATTATCAATTTTCATATTTAGACAAAAAAAATAAAAAACCGAAAAAGTCATATTATATTAAATGTTCCCGTAATGTACAAGTTACCGACTAGTTAAAGAGTAAATATAAAAATACAATTGCTAATGGGCTTACAGTCCAATAGCATCCTAACCCCTCTCTCCCTCCCCTTATTGGAGGTTCAATCCTACCTACTCCTTAAAATTAACTGTACATATTCTATCTTTTATGTCCAAAAATAAAAATTAACAATATATATTTGTTTATATATGTTCAGGGATGGAAATCAAGAGCCAAGAGGTTTGCTATGGCTTCAATTTTTTGTAATCCTTACATTTATTGCCATGTTCCCTTGTTTCAAAACCTCTAAAACGTTAACATAGGTCACATCCATGAGTTGAAACTTATCTTTGAGGTAGTGAGCTCGAATGCAACTGTCCTCTAATCCTAAGGTTGAGAGATATTGATCATGTTGACCATAGTGTTTGCTATACATATGGGGCCCAAATTTTAGAGACATGATAGAGATGTGGTTTCGTCGCAATACTACAATACCATGGTATACATTTCGCATTTAGGGGACCATACTATTCCAGTTGGAGCTAAGTGGTCCCTTATTTTAGCGTAAGGAATTAATTTCATTTCAGACTTATTATTTTGATGAACATAAAAATTTTAGAAATAAGATTCAGTTCCAATTGCAACCACATGAAAAGACAACTAAGTGCAATGGCCAATGGGGTGGTATATATAATATATGCCCCCACCATTACATGCTATTTTTATGTTTATGCACCGATACCAATCTGTTCAGGGACATGGGCTGCATAGAAAGACTAAACAAAAAGCTGAGAGGCTATGAAGCAAAGTTAGTGTTACCTTTTTTCTTCTCCTGGGTTTCTACTTTCTATTCTATAATTGAATACATGTGGGTGTGGGGCAAGGGATCTTCTAGGGGTGATATTATTTTCTCAATTTTCTGTGGATGTAGGAATGGGGATAGGGTTGCCGTATCCATTATTCGTGCTTTCTAGGGGACCATGCCATCTTTTAGGTTCTTTTCCGGGGCAATCCTACTATACCTTAATCTGGAGGAGAATTTACCCTTTTGAAAACGTACTTAGTACTTACAAACATTATGCAAATAAATTGGGCCAAATTACATAATCACCTCCTGGGGTTTGGCTCAGTTGCAAACAGACCCCCTTGGGTTTTGATTTTGCAATATAACCACCTAGGGTTTTTTAATTGATGAAATTGACCCCTCTAAAGTACATTTTTTGTCAATTTTGGTAGTAGAAATTTGTCACGTGCATTATATGTGACCACTTTATAATAAAAAATTCATTACTATAGACCCAAATACAATGCATGTGACAATTTATCCAAAAAAATAATAGTTAAATGTTTATAACTGTTTAAGTTTTTGAGACAAGCAGTAATCGAATCTCTCTATGTCCCTCTTCTTAATGCCCATTCTAAATTATGCATTTGGATCATGGTTGATTGAAAGACAACACATCAGATACAAACAACACAAGGTATGTCTAGTATTAGTCATTGATTGGCAGGCCTATCCATTTGGAGAGTTAATAATACATTTGAGCCCACACTTGTTAATAGATTGTGACAATAACTAGACCAATATCTCCTTGTAAGGCTAAGTGCATTTTGGCTATCTATTTACACAATGGAGAGTGGAGAGCTGACGAAGATCATTGGTTCTGGTATTCACCCGCCAACACTTTGCTTCATACACGTAGCCTGGTAGTTGGTAATTTGGGATTGATATGGGATTGGGGATGCAAAATTTTCTTGTTAAGTACTACTAAATATCGTTCGGGTTTAACTAGAATTGAATATGTGTCTTGTTTTGAGTCTCCATGTATGAAATAATTGTTGCGATTCACTTGGTTCTCTCTACCAAAAATTTGAAACCTTGTAAAAATAAAGGATATGGTGGACTACTATAAAGCCTCACTTCATTCATTCTACAATGGCATGTCCTCTCTTCTTTCTTTTAAAATAAAAAATAAAAATCCAACGGAGGTTCATCGAGTTAGCATGTTGAATGCACATTTCTTTGTTCAGCGAGCTTCCTTGGTTATTTATTATGTAACATGAGTAAACTTTGTACAAGCATTCCTTGGCTTGCTTGAGGACAACCTTACGTAACTATATGGTAGTAAGAGTGCCACACAAAATATTAACCATTGAATAACAATGTCAAATAATTGCCCCACAAATCTGATTCTAGGTGAGCCTCATCAAAAAAAAATCTGATTCTAGGTGAGCAGAAATTCAGATACATGTCAGCCTAGACTGCAGAAACTCCACACCAACTGACAGACTTCTGTATAACATATGCAGAGTGAACATCTAGGACCAACCCACTAGTTGCATTGACCATCACTCAACAAGCAGTGTCAAGTTACCAACAATCATGAGTGTTGCTTTTTCTAAATCTTACCACATCCAACTGGTAAGAAAAGACCGAGGATAGCTGAAAAGTCAGAACTTCTATCTAAGTAATTTGACATTAAACAAGTATTATCAAAAAAAAAAAAAAAAAAAAAAATTGACATTAAACAACAACCACGCATCTCCTGCATATGAATACAACCTCCTCAAACTTCTGGTCAGAACATAAATAGAACAGAACAGACACACACAAAAACTAGGTCTACACTTCTTTTAACCGCTAATTCAATATCAGGGACCTTACAATTCTGTATTGAGTAACAAAGAGAAGAGTAGGACTATACATCTTCTAACCACTATTTCAATATCAGGGACCTCAAATTTTTGGTTCAGAGTTATAGGCATGAGTAACACCAGTCACCAAACTTCTCCATTAACATATATGCACATAAACACGCAAGGGAGACTCTGAAACCATCATTCTTATAAATCCAACAAAAGAGGTGGAAAAACCCTTCAGGGGGAGGTGCTAAGAGTCATGCAAAAATAGATACTGTTTAACTAATTACAGTCACAAAATAAACATCCCTAAGCAACTATATGTTTTTCAGTAACATACTACCTTGAAACCCTTAAGGAATCTGCTGCTAAATAACAACCGTGCATCTCCCTGGAAGTCATTGTGGTTCACTAGGGTGAATCCACTTAACACGCTACCCCATCTACCTCACCCCAAATATATACAAATTTCAGAGCCAACATAGAGGTCAAACTGAAAAGGCCAAATACTAGTAATACAGAGTCTAAACCCAATACTTCAGCTGTGATGCCTACAAGGTCAAAATTACATTACAAAAGAAAAACAAAAATCAAAATGGTTGAAGAAAAATCGAAAACAACACAAGTAGTGGTAGTGCAATGCATCGAATAAAAAACAAAATTGTCACATGTAGAAGATTCACAGGTATAATACAGAGGAAGATTACAACATCTTCTGCTTTGTCAAATGGTTCTGAGACCAGTTGAACCAGCAAGAACAGTGCAAGTTCTCATTTTCATGTTTCTGATCTAGCTCTGCACAGAAAAAAAAAAGGGTTCATTATTTTTTCGATAAAGGATATGGGGACAAAAAACATGTGGATAGAAATTATAATAGTAATAGGTCAACTTTGGGATGGAAAAAGCCTTCTCAAAACCAAAACTTGTCCAAAACCCTATTAAATTTTAAGGGTTGACCCAAAATTGAACATCTAAAACAATATTTAACCAAATTCAAGCACTAATCAACATTTTTCCACTAAATTAAATAATATTTATCATTTAATACATAGCATAATCAAATACTACAACAGTGGGTAGGGCTAGGTGGACAAGGCAAAGTTAGAATTGGATTCATGCATATGATTGAGAAACGTATTGCTCGAGAGAGAATTCTAATGCTATGCATCCCATGTTCTCAACATATTCAGACATTGTCCAAACACCTATACAAAAAATGTATAATTAACAAAAATACAAAATTAAATGATCACTATCAAAGAATAAAGCCAAATAAAAATCAAACAATCAAGTAAACCAAAGTGTACTAACAGTAAATTTCTCAGTCAAATTCTTGAGCCGTTCACACACACACACAGCAGTATAAAAACCTAGATCTTCTATAGACACAAATGCTTTTAATATAGAAATCTTTTTTTTTCTAATAAAATTAATAATATGGGTATTTTATAAATGAATAATCAGGTCGGATTCCGGTACCTATAGTATAGAACATAAACCAGGTTTAAAATTTTGAACCTAAACCTATCCCATATTCATTTGTAAATTCCAAACCCATCTTATAAGGGTTGGGTAAAGTCAGAAAACCAGTTAAATCTGACCCGCTACCATCCCTATTTGTGGAGATCAAAGAAAAAGGTTTGAGTCGTATTAGCTCTTATTGATTAAAAAGAAGTTGAGAGGATTCAAGAACCCAGTCTCAAAAGCATCCAAAAACCAAGATCAGGCATTCTTTTTGTGTAAGACAGTAAGAGGATGATAGTTTCCTCTTATATTTGATTATTTATTAGTGAGAAATAACAAGGTAGGTAAAAGGAACAAAATGAACGGTATCCCATGTGCATTAAGAATGACCAAACGCACCAAGACAGACTAATATAGTGGAGGTGAATGTGTGTCCCCAATCCAACATCAAAATTCCTATTTTGGATAAAAGCTGCCTAGTTATTTGCCAATACATGCACCCACAAAAAGGTAACCTAATATTGTATGCAAGATTCAAAATCTCTCAAGAACTAAAGGATCATATAGAAATTTAACATTGATTACAGTCGGGTACTAGACTCCCTTCTGCACCATTTGACCAAGCAATCAGAGACAAAGTCATCCCTTGCTCATAGCATTACGGTAAGCTAAACCAAATATATCTACATATATCACTTCCAATTCTACTTCACAATATTGAGGTTCAAGATGGCTAATAAGATCCTATTTGATTGTGACCAACAAAGAAATATAAACCAGAGCATGTCACCCAATGTAAACTGTCCCACCTATTAAGTCAAGTAGAACAGTTATTATACTGATAAATGAACAAGAAAGTCAATAATGATGACCAAAAACTCCGTGATTGTTATATAATGTGAGTGAGACATGCATAACAACTCTTCTTTATCAACATAAAATCAAAGTTATACAACATCCTCAAACTTCTGGTCAGAACATAAATAGAACAGAACAGACGCACAAAAAACTAGGTTTATACTTTCTTTTAACCACTAATTCAATATCAGGGACCTTACAATTCTGTATTGAGTAACAAAGAGAAGAGTAGGACTATACATCTTCTAACCACTATTTCAATATAAGGGGCCTCAAATTTTTGGTTCAGAGTTATAGGCATGAGTAACACCAGTCACCAAACTTCTCCATTAACATATATGCACATAAACACGCAAGGGAGATCTGAAACCATCATTCTTATAAATCCAACAAAAGTGGTGGAAAAAACCCTTCAGGGGAGGGGAGGGGGGGGTGCTAAGAGTCATGCAAAAATAGATACTGTTTAACTAATTACAGTCACAATATAAACATCCCTAAGCAACTATATGTTTTCAGTAACATACTACCTTGAAACCCTTAAGGAATCTGCTGCTAAATAACAACCGTGCATCTCCCTGGAAGTCATTGTGGTTCACTAGGGTGAATCCACTTAACACGTCTAGAGGCATCCGACAAGGGGATCCCTTGTCCCCAATGTTATTCATCATTGTCATGGAGGCTTTTAGTCATTTGATAGTCAAGGCTACCGGTGCTGGAATGTTAACTAGTTTCTCCGTGGGCAGTATAGATGGTGATCCTCTTGAGGTATCTCATTTATTGTTTGCTGATGACACCCTTATTTTCTGTGAGGCGGATCCGGACCAACTGTTTCATTTGCGCTCTGTTCTTTTTTGGTTTGAAGTTACATCAGGTTTGCGAATCAACTTGGGTAAATCAGAATTGGTTCCAGTTGGTGCAGTGCCATGTATAGAGGAGCTTGCAGATATTCTGGGATGCAAAACTTCGCAGTTACCTATGAAGTATTTGGGTTTACCCTTGGGGGCAAAATTCAAAGCCAAGGATATATGGAATCCGATTGTTGAAAAGATGGAGCAGCGTTTGGCGGGTTGGAAAAGGATATATCTTTCGAAGGGGGGTCGTTTAACTTT
Source organism: Fagus sylvatica (assembly GCA_907173295.1). Classification (NCBI taxonomy): domain Eukaryota; kingdom Viridiplantae; phylum Streptophyta; class Magnoliopsida; order Fagales; family Fagaceae; genus Fagus; species Fagus sylvatica. The sequence continues at coordinate 50,200,958 of OU015762.1, read as the reverse complement.
GATAAAAAATACCCTTTCAAATCTGCCAACTTATCTTTTATCTCTTTTTTCTATTCTAGCTGATGTGGCTCATCGGATTGAGAAAATCCAAAGGAACTTCCTATGGGGGACTTTTGAGGAGGTGGCCAAGTTTCATTTAGTTAAGTGGGATATGGTGTGTAGCCCCTATTCTCATGGAGGGTTGGCCATTAAGAACCTTAGAAGGTTTAATGAAGCATTGTTAGGAAAGTGGTTGTGGCAGTTTGGAGTAGAAAGGGATGCCTTCTGGAGGAAGGTTATCAAGGCAAAATATAGTTCTCTAGATGGTGGGTGGATGTCTAAAGCTCCCACTGGGCCGCATGGGGTGGGCCTATGGAAGTTTATTCAATTTAGATGGGCTAATTTCTCAAAGTTTGTGACTTTTGAGGTGGGTGATGGCTCTCTTATCCGTTTTTGAGATTATGTTTGGTGTGGTGAGGAGCCCCTGAAGCTTGCTTATTCGGAGTTGTACCACATTGCTTGTGTTAAAGAGGGACCGGTGGCTGACTTTGTTCAATGCCGGGGTCATGAGGTACATTAGGAGGTATCTTTCACTCGATTAGCTCAGGATTGGGAGCTGGAATCCATCTCGTCCTTCTTGGAGTAACTGTATTCTATTAAAATTCAAAATTCTGAGAGGGACAAGATGTGCTGGAAACTAGCTCGGACTGAAGGATTCCAAGTTAAGTCTTTCTATACTCAACTCACTTCCCTGGTCTTGGTTTCTTTCCTTAGAAGAGTATATGGAAGGGCTAAGGTACCTCCAAGGGTGTCTTTTTTGCGTTTGGACAGCAACCTTGGGAAAAATTTTACCAGCGGACAATTTGTGCCGTCGTGGTATTCCTGTAGTTAGCTGGTGCTGTATGTGCAAGGCTGATGCGGAGACTGTAGACCATCTTCTTCTTCACTGTTCTTATGCTAAGGAGTTATGGGATATGGTTTTTGGACTGTTTGGGATTCAATGGGTGATGCCTAAGAGAGTTATTGACTTGCTGTATTGTTGGCTTGGGAGTGTGGGATGCAATTCTATGATTTGGAAGGCTATTCCTCATTGCATAATGTGGTGCCTTTGGCGAGAGCGTAATGCGAGGACTTTTGAGGATTGTGAGCTCAGCGTTGTTGAGTTGAAACTACGCTTTTATAGATCTTTACTAGATTGAATGTCGGTCACAGGGCTATTTAGAATATCTAATATGCTTGATCCCATTGATTATTGCTCTTTTTGAGCTGTTTTGTATTCTTTCTCCTTGAACACAGCTAGTGTTCCTAGTTTTCTTTCAATAAAGTTTATTATTTATCAAAAAAAAAAAAAATCCAATTAACACGCTACCCCATCTACCTCACCCCAAATATATACAAATTTCAGAGCCAACACAGAGGTCAAACTGAAAAGGCCAAATACTAGTAATACAGAGTCTAAACCCAATACTTCAGCTGTGATGCCTACAAGATCTAAATTACATTACAAAAGAAAAACAAAAATCAAAAGGGTTGAAGAAAAATCGAAAACAACACAAGTAGTGGTAGTACAATGCATCGAATGAAAAACAAAATGGTCACATGTAGAAGATTCACAGGTATAATACAGAGGAAGATTACAACATCTTCTGCTTTGTCAAATGGTTCTGAGACCAGTTGAACCAGCAAGAACAGTGCAAGTTCTCATTTTCATGTTTCTGATCTAGCTCTGCACAGAAGAAAAAAAAAAAGAAAAAAAGGGTTCATTATTATTTCGATAAAGGATTTGGAAACAAAAAACATGTGGATAGAAATTATAATAGCAATAGGTCAAACTTTGGGATGGAAAAAGCCTTCTCAAAACCAAAACTTGTCCTAAACCCTATTAAATTTTAAGCGAAGCGTTGACGCAACATTGAACATCTAAAACAATATTTAACCAAATTCAAGCATTAATCAGCATTTTTCCACTAAATTAAATCATCTTTATCATTGAATACATATCAAAATCAAATACTACAACAGAGGGTAGGGCTAGGTGGACAAGTCAAAGTTAGATTGGATTCATGCATAAAATTGAGAAACGTATTGCTCGAGAGAGCATTCTAATGCTGTGCATCTCATGCTCTCAACATATTTAGACATTGTCTAAACACCTATACAAAAAATGTATAATTAATAAAAATACAAAATTAAATGATCACTATCAAAGAATAAAGACAAATAAAAATCAAACAATCAAGTAAACCAAAGGGTACTAACAGCAAAAATTTCTAAGTCAAATTCTTGACCTGTTCACACACACACACAGAGAGACCAGTATAAAAACCTAGATCTTCTATAGACACAAATGCTTTTAATATAGAAATCTTTCTTTTTTTTTTCAATAAAATTAATAATTTGGGTATTTTATAAATGAATAATCGGGTCGGATTCTGGTATTTGACCCGCTACCATCCCTATTTGTGGAGATCAAAGAAAAAGGTTTGAGTTGTATTATCCCTTATTGATTAAAAAGAAGTTGAGAGGATTCAAGAACCCAGTCTCAAAAACAGGTATTTATTAGTTTCCTCTTATATTTGATTATTTATTAGTGAGAAATAACAAGGTAGGTAAAAGGAACAAAATGAACAGGTATCCCATGTGCATTAAGAATGACCAAACGCACCAAGACAGGCTAATTTACTGGAGGTGAATGTGTGTCCCCAATCCAACATCAAAATTCCTCTTTTGGATAAAAGCTGCCTAGTTATTTGCCAATACATGCACCCACAAAAAGGTAACCTAATATTGTATGCAAGATTCAAAATCTCTCAAGAACTAAAGGATCATATAGAAATTTAACATTGATTACAGTCAGGGTACTAGACTCCCTTCTGCACCATTTGACCAAGCAATCAGAGACAAAGTCATCCCTCGCTCATAGCATTACAGTAAGCTAAACCAAATATACCTACATATATCACTTCCAATTCTACTTCACAATATTGAGGTTCAAAATGACTAATAAGATCCTATTTGATTGTGACCAACAAAGAAATATAACCAGAGCATGTCACCGAATGTAAACTGTCCCACCTATTAAGTCAAGTAGAACAGTTATTATACTGATAAATGAACAAGAAAGTCAATGTTGATGACCAAAAACTCCCTGTGATTGTTATATAATGTTAGTGAGACATGCATAACAACTCTTCTTTATCAACATACAATCAAAGTTGTTTCTGTCAATAGCATTGAACTGTGTCTTACATCTTTTATGGTTAATGAGAAATCTAAGGTTCCTAATATACAAGAGCATTTACATATAAGTATGAAAAAATCTTTTCAGGCAATTGACAGTCCAATGTGCTATTAACCAAATTTAACAATTATCCATCATGAGAATTTTTTCCCTTTTTTAATAAAAATGAGATTACTTGAACAACTCAGTTTTTTTTTTTTTTTTTGTTTGATCAGTAACTCAAACAACTCAGTTACTTATGATAAGGGCTGATTGCAGTTTTTTTTTTCCCTATTTCCTAATGTCTTAATGAAGGCAGAACTAGTCATCCACAAAAACTTGTATGTTAACAACTTTGGCTTCATAATAAGACCAATCAATCTAAATCCCTTAACACAAACAGAAAAATTATGATCGTGACCAATGAAAGAGGATATAGCCAAATAACAATGAACCCATGTCAGTTACTTTTTAAGGACTACTTGTTACTGATGTCTCCTTAAATGTATAAAACATGAAAACTATGACCTTGCCTGATAATAGACAACGTAACCAAAATTTTCTCAACCGTCAACCAACTAGAGTCCTATAATTCCTTTGTCTGCCCAGGAACTTCCAAGAACACCCAAAACAAAATGAATCTGAACCGTGAAAAGTTTAAATTCGATTGACAAAACCAAAAGACAGTGAACTAAGGATACTTTAAAAATACAAGTTAGGCTATGACTTGAATTTGTCCCAACTATCTAGAGTCGACTATACGAATATAAAGTAATATGAAGCACTTCAAGGTGATCTTTATAGCTGACTTGCCCCTACAATAAGTATTGGAATGTCACCATGTAATTTACAAAAGGACGGCTTCTACACAAATCATGCCAAAACTACTGTCATTGGGAATCAAGTAAGAAATACAATTATATTTCCATGTAAAATTAATGGTCTTTCGTTATACAAATAAATGGTCAGTAAGTAATGATTTTCTTTCTAGCAAATTGTCCATAACTCACAGCATAGACAAAAATATAACTTTTTCTGCCAGAAGACATTTATAAAATAATTAAGCTTCTCATAACAACAGCACCATATTCAGAACGCATATTTGCGAGTAATAGAAGAATGCTAGTAAAATTTCATGTACTTACCTGTGTAATGCAACACACATACCTGAGTAAGACCAACTTGTCCTAATGCCATTACCTGATGTTCCAGTATAACACTTGCTAAAATGAAGGCATCACCATCAGAACACATAGCTGTCATACAAATTATTGGAGGAAGTATTTAGTCATTATTAAACAATACATTTTTTTTCTGACCATAAATTTTGGTCTGACCTTCCATCACTGAAGGCATTGAACAATAAACTGCCCATATTCTCAAGTTGGTCGCAGTTGATACTAGAACCTCTGATTTCAGATAGAAATCACCAGTAGGAGACTAGAGAGGATATTGACTCGATTAGCAATGCCAAATAGAGCAATACCAGTGTAACCAGAACTCTTGAAAACGATGCTAGCTGTATGGTTTGTGGACCAAGAGCACAAGGTTCAAGAGATCCAATCAAGTTCTACGAGGATAGGAATAGTTATTTCATTTAATCTTCTTATATTCAAGGTGGAACTTGTAAAACCACCCCATTCCAGAAACGAACCCTTCAACTGAGGAATAGCTGTATGAGTTCTTCAGCCCTTCCAAAAGCAATATCTCAAACAATCTGAGGCAAAGACTTTACCACATTCATCATTAAAATTTTCCTATCATAAACCAACCTCAACATTTAGAAATTTAAACTGAAATAATGCAAAGCAAATGCCAACCTGAAGAATTCATACACCCTTGAAATCCTCCAAGTCCCTCAAATTAGCATCCAAAACAACTTCTACAGAATTCCACATCAAGAAACAATCAAAACTCATTCCATTTTTTCCCTTCACTCCAACTGCCAAACAATGCACCGCCCTTCAACCTCAGCATCAAGAACTTCACAAAATTTCGATTCTTTCCCTAAAGAAAACCACAGACACCAAAGCCAAATTCCAGACCACAAAGCACAATACTTTAATTCTTTATATCCCAATTAATGAAATAACCCAATTACCCAAATGCAAAAGTGGAGAATTGGAAACAATTCAAATTGAAATGAAAGATAAGCGAACTATCATTAATATAAGAAACTGATTAACCCAAATGTGTACAAGATTTACTTTTTATAAAAAAAAATATATATTAAAAATAAAATAGAAATCTACAAGCAAATAGGTTTCATTAAATTAATTATCAGAAACATCTAATCCATACAAAACACCAGCGTACTTTTCAATTCGGATTATTTAGGCCGAAGTAATCTTGAGTAATCTTCTGGAAAGCATGTAGAGTCAGCAAACTATCCGACCCGGCCTGGTGGCTCTTCCCGATAACCCGGTCCACATTTAGGGCCTGGGAAACCCGGTCCAGCCCACCATACAGGCTCTCACAGTACCGCACCAAATGCTTCACGTCGTACACGTTAGACCCGAAGAAAACCCTCACCAGATCCAGGAATTCACGCAACTCGCCTGGCAAGATTCGCTGAGTCAGCATCTTGACCAGGTACCCGAAATCGTAGGCGCTGTGAAACGTGACCCACGCGACCGAGTCGTTGCAGACCAGACCCGACGACATCATCAGCTCCGCGAACCGGGTCGACTCGACGCCGCACTCGCGGTTCCTCTCGAAATCGATCCCCTGTCTCCTCAGCAACTCGACCGAGTCGTGCGCGTGGGCGTCACGCGCCACGTCGAAGTCCCTGAAATTGAACTCCCATATGTACAGATTCTCCGTTCCCAGATCCGGCAGGTTTCCGTCACGGTCCGATAACGTCAACCCGATCTGTATCAGATTAAGCCGGTCAACGTTGGCTTTCAGCACCAGGTAATGCCGTTCCGGTTGCCGGTGCTTAAAATCCACGCCGTCGTCGGTATTAGCAGTGGTTCGGATCACGACGCCGGGAAATTCCGTGTCCATAGAGACAAAAGGAAAAAAATCGACGGAGGATCGGATCAGATGGAACTCCGATTCTAAATTATGCGACCATACCGATCGTATAACAATGGGTCTACGACGCTTATGCGCTGGGTCCGCGTAGCACATGGTTCCAGATCGTCTAAATCGGGTCGAATATCTATCTCTGTAATTGTAAGCAAATTGAAAATTTAAACACAACAAGAACAAAGAAAGGTTCTCTTGCGTTATAGCGGATTGTACGGGGCTGAGACTTAGGGTTTGTTAGAGACAAATAAATAAAAAAAAGAACATTTTTATAGAGAATCAGAGACGTGCAATTTATACATCAAGCCAAAGACGGTTTGTCTTTTTTTTTTTTTTTTAATTACAAAATAGATAAAAACTTTTTTCTAGTTATATAAGGAAAGGTACTACAAATTTTTTTTTTGATAACAAGGTACTACAAATTGAAGCAAGCGGTTTTAAAATTTTGTAATTTAGTGAAAAGATATTATTATAATTAAAGTAAGGCGGTGGGTATTATTATTGGGTGGGACCTAATTTGTTCAGGCCTGAAATGATGTGATGGAGATGGGGAAGTGTGATTGGCTCCCTTTGGTTGTCACTTGTCAGTTGTCACCTACGACTTGTTGGTCGCGTTTGGTTCCTCAGGTCCTGTTTGGCTGGCTTGGCAAACCCCAAAAGTTTTATTTTTTCCTATTGGGTCATGGTTTAAACTTTGTTATTGGGAATTTTTTGGGACGGTTGAAGGGGTTGACGGGTCTATTCGATGATGACAAAATTTAAATTTTAAACTAGGTTGGCAAAGATCAAAAGCAGAAGTTAAAAAAAAAAAAAAAAAAAGAAGGTTGTTTTGTTGTTAAATTCAACAAAATTATCAGAGTTGTGGTCTTGTGAAGTACTAATGAAATGAAACAAACGAGCCCCTTGCCATGCGTATTGCAAGTTGACAAGTTACAAGTTAAAGTTTCTGGGTAGGTGAGAAGCATCCATGTTGCATGCTAGTCAAGTGGAGAATAAAGCTCGGATTCTATATTTATCGTTCCAAATGAAATAAAATAAAAATATTCTACAAGTATAAAACTGCCAAAACTAATATTTTTAGTTAAATGTTTTACTATTAAATTAAACATTGCCATTTTTCATATTTTTATAATAATCTTTTCTTTTTTTTTTTCTAATACTTGGAACTATTAAATCTTATTAGCATACACAACATTTAGACTAAAACTACAAATTACACGCCATCTATATTTGGCTAGTTTTTAAGTCTCTAATTTTACTTTTAATCATTTAAGTCATTTAACCTTCATTTACCCACATTTTAAAGATCTAGTACTCTAGAAAATCTAATGTTTTGGTGATTTTATTTGATTTTCTTGTTTTAGATTATGTTTTGAAATTGACAAATATTTGGGGAAGAAGCTTCAATCTTAAGGGGAACAAAACTCAAATATATTCTAAAAACTCAATCAAAATCAGTACATAGAATTCTCTTTCTGAATACAGATTTTCTATGTACAGTCCAATTTGTTAAAAGTTTAAAAAAACATCAAAATCCAATGTCCTCAACACCACATCATCATAGCAATAGCTAACAAGCCCATAAAGGATAACCCTCACCATAAAACTGATTAGCATCAATCCTAACCCTCAAAACCAATCTATGGCCGAAACCCGATCAACACAATCCGCCAATCCCACTCTCAAAACCATGTATCACCGATCCAAGTATTGGGTCATTCTACAATACCCATACTTTTTGTGTGAATATGGTACCCACTCAATTGGTACCATTAAATGTGATATAAATACAATCATATGTGATGTTGGTACTATCCAATGTGATATTAGTACTATCTAATTTTTTATATATATTAATTTAAATAATAAATAAAAATGGTAGGTACCATCATATGTGAGGTAGGTACCATAATATATGATATTGGTACCATTAATGTGAGATTTTATTTATTAAAGATACGGTACTCACATGGGTACTATAGAATTACCCCCAAGTACTACAAGCTCGTGAGGTAAACATCCACATCTTTGTCACAATCAACAAGTCTAGTGTATCATTTGAGTTCAAGTACAATTGTTTCGAGACACCCAAGGTGAAGATACTTACTTCAGCGAGCTTGTTCTTTTGCTTTTCACTCTACTAATGTCATGGTTCGTGAAAGTAGCATTGAAGAAGAAGTGGAAAAATAAGGAGGATGGACTTGAAAACCATCTAAAGTTAAATGGTGTAATTTGTAATTTAGTCTAATACGTATGTATACTAGATTTAAATAGACAATAAAATCATTTTAAATGATAACAATATGACACAATAAATCATTTTTATTATGCTACTAATTAGAATATAATAATACTTAACATATATCAACATTATTTTATTCCTAAATTTTATAAATAATCATAATATGTCTAATTATGTCTTATTTTTAATTTTTTTTACCAAGTTTTTAAAATGTTATTTATTTCGTATATTATAAAATCATGCCAGTTAATTAATATATCTTAGCCACTTATTGAAGTGAAATAAGAAAAAAGTTAAGTCAAGTCAAGTCAAGCCAGAATTGGGTCAGACAGATTAACGATGAGGAGGATCATATGTAAGTAAATATGTGTGTGAACAGGGTTGAGTTTGACCTATGACTGAATGCAAAATAGAAGTTAAAAAATGAGTCGGCAATTTAGCAGTTGCCAGCGTGAAGACCGTGTGTATGAATTAGGTGTACGTTTTCAATATGATAGAAAACAGAATCGCCACGTGAGCTGTTTTTTATTGTTTTGTGAATCATTTATTTCGAAGCAACGAATCAATTCAAAGACGGAAATTGGGTTGCGAAACAGAAGCAACAAACTCAAAAGCAAAAGTTTGGTCATCCATTTTTGTCTTTTAAACGTGTCATTTTCAGATTCATCCCCCATGTTCCCAATTTTAACTATTAGCACTTCAATTTCTGAATTTCTTAAATGCATTGGAGATTGTAGTGGTCCAAGGGTGTACATGTAACGGATCTGGTCTTATTTGGAGTATTTTCAATCCAATCCAATCCGATTTTATTTTATTTTTTTTCCAAAAAAATTAACCCAACCCAATCAAGCAACTCTAAAAAGTAAATTCCAATTTAACCCAAATAGTCCAATTTAACCAATTGGATCATCAGGTTGTTATCATTTTGTTAGGCTTAATAAAATATTGATTTTTCATTTTACATAATTAGATATGATATTCTAACTTCATCAAGGTTACGTCATAGAAAATTAAACTAGGTTACAAAATCCAAAAAATATCAAATTGTAAATAATGGGTTGTATCGAGTTTCTGGATTGAAATATTTGCCAAACCATCCTTACCCAATTCGAACTTTAAAGGAAAAAAAAAAAAAATAAAAAATCATCACCCTAAGTTTTGAGTTGAATAAGATTCGTCATGTTGGTGGGTTGAATGCACACCTCATACTCTAGAATTAAAGCCTAAAAACTTTTTACTACACATGTTCTTATCTTCATTCATCATTTAAACATAAGATTATATTTTAGCCATGTAAAATTTTGAAGTGTTAGACAACAAATCAAACCTCAACAAATTAAAAACGATATCTCATGTAATAAACAACATCTATGATCTATCTCATACAGGACATCCAAGGATATGGATCATCTTATACACGTAAGTGAGAAAGATGATACATCCATCCATCTCATAACTGAATTTCTAATCAAATTGAAATAATTTTTTGATTCAAAAGGTAAATGCAAAACAAGAGGTTGTCCACTGAACCTAACACACGATTTATTTAATTTTATGTTAGGGTCAAAGCAAATTTGAGCTAATCACAAATTAAATCTAAACCCCCTTATTTTTCATTAACTGTACTGGTATTCTCTTATCCTACATACATACATACTCCACTGAAAAAAGGTTATTCTAGTTCCATTTAAAAGATTCCACTTCCATTGGTGATGGACGAAATGGGACTCAAACACACCATATATTCCTTTTATGTACGAAATGGGACTCGAACAAACCAATATTAAATTATAATCCTTTTATATAGATTCAGCTATCCAATTTTTAAGCCACTCAAAACATATAGCCTAGGTAATAGGTATTGACCAGACTGTTGATCCCTACACCAGAACAACCAAGACTATTGTTTGATGCTGTCACTCACATGAACTAAGCCAAATGCTATAGGATATTAGGATCTGAAAAATAAAGTTTGAAAAGAGAAATATAAAGAGAAAGGGATATGAATCTGTAATTGAATTGTATATTATATTCGTGTTGTCATTTCATGTAGCTGTCAATACTTATATACAGAGCTGATTAATAACCACGTGCTTAATAATTTGGCTAACAAACGGACAGCTGGATATTAGACTAACAGCTGGCTAAAACTAACTTAATTTACTACCTGACTTGACTAATCTGTGCAATACACTTTCAACATTAAAAGCCTCACATCCCACTCTTCTTTTTTGCCAAGTGCTTCACATCCCATTTCAGCGTCAACTTGTACCATCAGTTTTATGCATGCCTCTTAGAAACAAAATAAACATAAAATATAGTTGAGTTTAACTAAGAAACCTAAGAAAAAACAGCTAAGTAACTCTACTATGTTTTACTCAACATGAAATATGTTGTGCTGCAAGCCTGCAACCAATGGTTAGCAGATGGGAATATGCATTTTACCATGTAACAAGTTTCTTTCCTGGGGTTTTTGAGAATGTGAAAGGAGAAAGCTCCAAAATAAAGCATCAACCAGGTAGCTTTTCATGATACAACAGTAACAATGACACTTGGTTTTCTTCTTATCCTTCCGGAAAAACAAAAGAAAGCAGACTTGGAAAAAGAAAAACAAGTACAAGAACACTGATAAATGTAGAACTGGGATACTAGTTAAAGGGTGTATTTTAAATATTTGACACACATGAATCCCATTAATAAAACAGCATCTTTCAACACAGTTAAAGAACATAAGACGAAAAAAACAAAGATGAAGCCCTGGAGAGTATAGGAGACGCTTTCTAGAGCATGTTCTTCAAATCAACAGGATCAACACAGCATTACACACTATATATTGCACATTACATATGCAATATGATCCAAGATATCTGTACGATTTTGAAAGCTAGAAGTAGGTGCCTTCTGGGGGCTGGACCAGCTTCCTGTTGTGTGGGGCTGCCATCTCCTTTTTCAGCTGAGTCAGTATATCCTCCATGGTGTACTCTCGCTGCCAATTTGCAAGAAGTCCAAACTTCTTTGGTTCAACCTGTCTCAGTTCAACCATCTTATTATAAAACTTCAAATGGACTAGTTTTCTTAGATAGAAATAGAATGGTGAATGGATGATAAATCATGAGACCAAGGACCAATTATAGTACATAGCGAATAAAATACAAAAAATGGTCTCCACCATTCATTCTTGATAGATCACTCTCCAGTTCTCAATTGATAAAAAGTGGAAGTAAAAGATAGAAGCTAAACTGAAAATCACAAATTGCAGAGAGAACTAGACCAAACAGCATTTTCTCTCCCCATAAATTGCAGTGGATATAAATCCACAGCAGCACTGAATGATCAGTTAAAGCACATAATGGAATTATAACTTACCACTCCAGTTTCATGGTTAACACAAGTCATATTGATCCGTGAATGAAAACGCACACTTGGGGGCTTCTCTGGGTAATCTTTATCACAGAACAGCTTCAACTGGTAAATTCGACCCTCATGCACGGTCTGAACAATAGAGAGAGAGAGAGAGAGAGGTTATTGCACTAGCAAGCAACCCATATCAAGAAGAAGCAGAAAAAAGAAACACTATCAAACAAACATGAATGCTACAAAGCAATAAGGCTAGAGGAAGTCTAGCCTCTCTTAAATATCAAAATTCACTACAGGTCCACTTTGCCTTGTTATTAAAACATACTTATCTACTCCCGCATTAAAAGAAAAAACATTTTGAGTTATAAACAAAATATCTTTGCTGAGCTGCTTCAGTTCAGTGTAAGTATAGCTATTTATGATAATTTCCAAGTCACTCTAATCTAAATGTGCTGCAGCATGTGCATGTGCACACCCACTTGCGCTTGTGCGCACAAGTGTATGTTCATGTCCTACCTTAAACCTAACACTAGGCTCCGACACACCATCTAAGCTACCAAAGGAACTTTTTTTTTGATAAAGAGCTACCAAAGGAACTTGAATGCACAAATCAGAGCAAGATAAAGACAGGAGGACACCACCAAGGTAATTGCTTCAGAAAGCATTTCAAATTGCAATGAAATAAGGAAGATTTGATTAGTTGAGTTGAGGTCTCCTATCCTTAATAAAACAGTACAACAAGATTCAGGCCTATAAGTTATTAAGCAACTCAACAACCAGCCTTTCTTTTATGGGTCAAAAGCAGGGACTAATTTCTATGTGCATCGAAGTGCAAACCAATCACTTCAAATGACGTTCCTGTGTAAATGTGCAAACAAATGTAATGTTTCATCTGCTGGAATAGTTTAAGTGCAAACACACACAACATCGAGTGGGAGAGGGAACAAAGTCCAATTACATTGTGAGGACCAATGATGGTTCCAGTCCAAGAGCGCATGTAGATGTCATCTCCATCATCCATTCCATAGCTGACAGTGCCATCTCCAATACCTTTTTCTCCACGTTCAAGTTCCTCCAACAATCTGAAGTTCCGAGGGACTGCGTGGAAACTCAAAATATTAAAAATTCAAAAGTAGCAAAGTTAACATTAGTAAAATAAAGAGACCAGAAGGTGCTTATATATCCAAAGGCTTACAAAATCAACATTGGAGATTTACTGGTTCAAATACAGAAATTAAAGTATTGAACTCTCCAAGTAGAAAAGTTAACAGTAGTAAAATAAAACGACCAGAAGGTGCTTATATATCCAAAGGCTTACAAAATCAACATTGGAGATTTACTGGTTCAAATACAGATATTAGAGTATTGAACTCTCCAAAGGTTTTCCTTATGACAAAGAATAATGTCTCAGACACTCAGCTGCAATGTCAAACCAATTACATCTTCTTTGAACATGATCCATTTATAGTTTAAGTTTACGATATATGTTTGTAGTTTTGTATTGTATTCAGATATGCTGCAGTTTGAGCAACAACCCGTTTTCAATAACAAAGATTCAGGCATTACACATGAGATTGCTTCCCAAGCTTCAATAGAAGTGATCATCATCTGGCATACTTCGAATCTTCTTTCTCATGCTCTCACAAATCACAATATTTGCAAAATTGTCCACCTCTATCAACCTAACAACCACTCCAGGATGTCTTTAATATGTAGAAATTTAATTGCAGTGCTCATATATTAAAAAGCAAAACCTAGGATTTCATCCAAAGTTGTAAATACTTGTACCAAAGATCGTTTCGGTTTGGGCAGGGAACAAAAGGTTTCAGTACTGGTACATATTTATGTACCATTTCAGGATTAACGCTACTTAAAAATATAACTTCACATTTTTCTTTTATAAGTACATGTGTATTACATGTTTATAAATTTAATTATTTGATCACCTTTAAAAAGGCAAGATTATAACTAGCCCAATACGGCTCAACTCAACCCAATAAACATTTGATGAGCTAAGCTAATAAGTGGATTAAGAAAAGAAAAAAATAGTTATATCAATCAATAAAGTAGCACATGGGGGAGAGATTTTTCTCAATGACCATCGGAATGCTTTTTTTAAAACAAAAGTGGGTGATATAAAACAGTGCGAGCACTGTTGTCCCACTGAAAAATTTCAGAAAAATATCAATCGGTGATGTAACAAGTAACAACATAAGAAGAGAAAATGTGGTTCACAAGGTGGCAGAGAAACCAAGCAAGAGAGTAAAGAAGAAAAGGAAAATACGACATAGAGAAATCAGAGTGAAAAAGAAGAGGATGGAGAGAGAGAGAGAGAGAGAGAAATCAGAAGACAAGGGTGTTTTTTCAATGTGATTTGTCTAACGATGTTATTCCAGTGATTCCAACAGCCGCCTACGACGCCTGTAAGTTTTGAATCATTATAGAAGCATATTTTTGTTGTACCAGATGAAATGGGATCTGATATTTCCCAAAACAGCCGAAAATTGCCGAAATGCCTTAATATTTAAAGCAATATGTTTCAAAGGGGGTCTTGTACCGGTTTAATGACTGGTACAGTACTTTTCGGCCATACTGACCAACACATTACGAAATTTACAACTTTGATTTCAATTGTGATACCATAGAGGTAGCTCACAATCAGAAATAGTGGTGTGGTGCTCAAGGAACATTTGAATTAAAATGAAGCACAAGATTTCATTATAAAGAAATCAACAATTAAGGACTTCTTAGCCATCGATTTGTTTGATTCATGGTGTCTCTTATTGAGTAGGGACTTCCAATTCCATTAATCACCCAACTGCAGGTACTCATGTAAATGGTACATGTCAAAATGTTTCATGTTAAAAGTGACTTCGGTCAGAGAAGCCACTTAGTATCCAAGAGGGAAAAGGAAGTAAGGTTGTAAAACGAGTTGAAAAAGCTTTGTTTATGTTCGTTTATTTAGTAAATGAGCCAAGTTGAAGCCCAAGTTTAAGCTCAACTATTAAACAAGTTAACATGATGATGTGTTCGTGAAAAAGCTTATGAGTATGAGACTCAATTTAAATATATATAATATTATATGTTTATTTATACTTTTTTTTTTTTGATAAGTATATGTTTATACGTATACATGAATAGCTTGTGAACAAGCTTGAGCTTGTGAACAAGCTTGAGCTTGTTAACAAGAAAATGAACAAAGCTTGAACATGTAATCTAATTTTGTTATGAGCTTGAGCCCTGGTTTGGTGATTAGCTCAAACTTTTAATACTCAACTAGGCTCATTTCGTTTACAGCCCTAAAAGGAAGAGTCAAAAGAGAATCAGATTGACTCCAACAACCAGAGGAACGTACACATTCTCCTAAGCAAAATTCAGCAAGGTCAAGCTCAATTTCCCTTATGGTGACTGCTCAAACTTTACGAAAGTCAGCCCAAGGAATGTTCAATTTTAAGCCATGTATTGTTTTAACAGCTACAACAAAATTTGTCTGCCAATCAAATTCAAAACAATAAAATACATGTGAAAGAGCCATAGTAATTTCCCAGTACACATAAGACAAAACATGAACCAAGCATCATACAATAAAGCCCAAAACGTTGTTCTCGTTATGTTAATACTTTTAGTTCGCGCTAAGAGCCTTGTAGCTCATCTGGCACCTTCTGGTATTTCCAACAGAAACATCCAGGTTCAAATCCCCCAGCCCCCAACTATCGAATTATCAAAAATACTTTTAGTTCGCTTCCTATAATTACACTCTTGTAAAGCACACATCGCCAATACTAGACAACAATATATGCTATATACCAAAGTAGCCAAAGACAACCTTAACATGTCTGCATCAGAGAACATCAAGAGTCCCGAGATGAAGGTTGCAAATTACACAATAATTCAAAACTAAATCGATTTAACAACAACCACAGGAACATGGTACAAGAAATCTGAACTAAATTTAACATAAATAAACAACCCAAAAGCAGATTTATTAAAAACCCAATAACAACAATTAAAAAAAAAATTGCTAGAAAAATAGAAATTCCTCACAAAACCCATCATCAAAAGGAGACCAATTAGTGAAATTACACAAAAGTATATTAAAACACAAACAAACAAAGCGAGCTCTGAAGGCCCATGACTCATATAAGCAAAAACCCATGAAGAATTGTGTACCAGAAAATGCATAAACAACCAAAATCTATGAAACCCAGAAGCTGATTCCTAGAAATATCGAAGAAAATAACAAGGATCAGAGAAAAAATCTGTGCTCACCCACGACACTGGATCCTCCTGAGCCAAGCGTCATGGATGACTTGCTGGTGGTTGAATCTGAGGTTGGTGTTGTTGGGATCTGATCGAAGTGAGAGGTTTATAGAGAGGGAGAAAGGAGATGATGAGTCAAGAGGGGTTGATGGAGGGAGAGAGAGAATCTGGAGAAAGGGAAGGCGACTAAGGCAAAGGTAGGAGAATAAAGAGGCCAAAACGATCTTAATGGTGGTGGAAGTGGGACAGATAGGTTAAAGCAAGTTGGGTTAGTGGGTAGGATTTTTTTGTAATAAAAGTTAAAACTACTTCTTTTTTTGTTCGACTTTTCTCTTCTTAAATTTTGTATGAAATTTGATTTACATTTATAAATTTTGAAAAGTTCATTTTTTGTCCTTAAACTTAAAAAAAGTTTATTTTTACATATGAATTTCGTCCCTAAACTTTTTTTATAAAAGAACGAAATTCATGTATAAAAATGAATTTTTTCAAAATTAAAGGACAAAAAACGAATTTTCCAAAGTTTAAGGACGATAAACGAAAACTCATGTATAGTTTAAAAACGAAAAGCAATACGATTCTCACAATCATATTGATCGATTTTACATATTGACCTATTATCCACTTTTAATTGTGGGGATCGGTTTTACTTGGCCCATGGTAATTCTAAATTTCTAATAACCAATTATTTAAAAATTAAATAAAAAAATTGCCCTTCTTTTTTCTTATTTAGATGAGTATAATTCTATAATGTTTATCATGGTTTTAAAAATTTGACCTGATCGGATCATGTTAATCTTAAATTGACCACCAATATGATTTTTAAAATCACAAAACTGGTTATTATTAAAAAAATAAATAAAAAATTTTCCTTCGTTTTTTCTATTTAGATGGGTATAATATTATAATGTTTATCATGGTTTTAAAAATTGGATTTGATTGGATCATGTTAACAGCGAATCGACCACCAATATGATTTACAATATGATTTTTAAAACCCACAAAATTAGAAAAATATTATTTTTGTCGGGATTCACTATAATTATTATCAAAATGATTGGTTTGCTAAACTGGCCACGATTTTACTATGGTTTTCTTTCCCATAATTTTTCACTCAAAATAGCATATGAATGGCCCAAAAACACCACCTTTGTTCATATAGGGAGCGTAGAACCAATTGTAGCAATATAACTTCATTTGTTTGGTCAGCCATCATGACTTTCTTTCAGCTTCTTCCCTAAAATTCTAAGAAACTTCATTGAATGAGTGGACCCACTTTTCTACAGCTAAATCGACCATTTTAAGGGTGTAAAACAATTCGCACCTCACTGCCTTGTTTTTATAGTCAAATCAAAATTGTGTGGGTTTGACTAGCATTTTCAATTGGGCCAAACATGCATAAAAATCTTAAAACCGTTTTTAGAAAACATTTTACGCTGAACAAAACATAGTTAAAGTGTTTTTTTTAATATTTGGAAAAATGATTTATTTCGACAATTTTTCTCACCGGGCTTAAAGCACTTGAAAATAAAGGAAAACTCAAAAAATGTTGTATGAAAACAAGGTCTTAATCTTTTATATCATTTTGTAGGATTGGATGAGTGCAAAAGTGTACATAAAGAAAAAAGACATCAAGAAAAAATGAGAAATTTCCTCCTTTTTTTCTTTCTAAAAAATCAAAGTACCATTGACCTTGCAATTAAATTGAACAAAATATCATTATATTACATGAAAACTAATCGGTAACCCGTATAACGCACGGGAAAGTTTAACATAATATGATTTTTTTTTTTTTTTTGTCTAAAAATAAAAATTGATAATCGTGATATTTATTAAAAGACATTTATTATTATTGTGTTTATATATAGAATATATTCTAGTATTAGAAATTTATTATGATTGTGTTTATATGTGGAACAATATATTCTTTCTATTAAAGAAAATATGATGTGTCAAGATTCTAATAGAATGTTTAATTATATAATAAAATTTAAATTCAATTAGAAAATATATATTAAAATAATGAGGTGTAAAATTGTGAGCACTCAAAAGCTTATGTGGTGCAATATTATGAGGTCAATAAAAAGTAAAAAACCTTCGGTTTTATATTATAGTATAGATAAATTGGTAATCTTATCAAAAAATACATGAAAATTGGTAAAATTTGAAAAATTAACCCAAAGAAAAAAGAAATTGTATGCTCATCATCAAAAACGATAAAGTGAGATATCCCATTTAGAATACGTGGACCTAATGATGAAGAGATGGCCTAGAGGGATAATATTTAAATGTCTTATTCTTGAATAGTTCAACAAATAAAGCATGGATGTCAAAAAGGGGAGCGTGTTAGTCTTAACGGGCCAATATAAGTTATAAGAAAATGTAGTTATATATGGCTATCAAAAACAATTAATAATTAATAGAAGAAGTCAGTATTGGGAATTTCATGTACACAGCTTAGAAACTCAATTACTTGTATCATTAGAACAAGACTGAAATGCTATTGAATCAAAATATGAGATGAGCAGAATTCGGATTCTATTACTGTCCTAAAAATTAAAGAAAATAAAAGCCAAAATTATAATTGAGAAAAATACATTATACACTCTAACACCATATCAAAAGAAAATTTCTCAAAAGTTAATTGGAATATTGTCGAAGCTTTTATAAAAATAAAAATAAAAGAAAAAGTAATATAAGTGAACCTGGGAGGAATTCACGATTAACTTTCCAAAAAGGTATTCGGAAAAGTTGCAAATTATTCTATGAAATTATTGAAACGAAAGACTTTATGTTCATTTTATTATTATTAAATTATTAAATATTTTTTTAATCTTCAAAAATAAAAAGGAAAGATAAATAAATATGGGTAAAATTTAGATATAAGTTCTTAGGTCAAGTACATTAAGTTTTTAGTTGAATTCAAATACATTAAATTTAAATATTTTTAAAAAAATAACATTATTTATGTTTTATTAGTTAATAATTATATATTTAAATTCAATTAAAAAATCTAATACATTTAATCTAAAAAACCATACCTAAATTTTACCCTATAAATATCACCATCTCGTTTTTACAAAAATTGATTGATGAAGATACGTGAGAATCTCGTGAGGGGTTCCACACTTCCACTATCTTTTCTTGTTTTAACTCTTTTTAAACGTTAAAATCCGATTTTGACCAATTGGCGGGGTAAAGGGTTCAGACTATCACCTGCAGGTTGTGTTTCACATCAAAGGACTAGTCATGCCAGTAACCATCTGCCACGTTCCCAATAAACTTCGCCACTAAGTTTACTTTACATGGTAACAATCAGGTGTATACAGCCCAAAAATTACCAAATTTTACATGATGACGACAACCAATGGCAACGCAAGCTCGCTTTTCTTTAACCCAAGACCGTGCTCCTATTCGTCAACCCCTCTATCTCCCGTGGCCTTGACACCACTGCATTCCATGTCCCACCCTGCATTACGTGAACGACGCGTTGGGATATAGCTTTTTGTGAACAAAGCGAGCAAAAGCCCAAACGGTCTAAGAGAAAACAGAGAGAGAGAGAGAGAGAAACGGAACGCACCGGTTTGAGTACTCCCAAGGTATATTATTCTTTATTTATCATTTCCATATTTTTGTTGGTGTTTCATTAGGGTTTTTCAATTGACGCTATACCCAGTTTGTGTTTGTAACTTTGTATGCTTCATTGTTATGTCAGTATTTTATGCACACAAGGTGTTTGATGAAATTTCCCTGTGTACATTATATAACCTTTATGTGTTCGACAGCTAGAATGTGTTTGTCACTCGCACCAATAGAATACTAAATTTTGTTTGAGGAATTATATGAAATGAATGTAGGTCAATAGCTAACCTGTTATTTACTTCAAACTGGTATATATATATATATATATATATATATATATGGGCATGATTGGGTTCTCTTTCATATGAAATTAACTATGATTATTATTATGATTTTGCCAGATGTCTTTGTATATTGGTAATCTATCAACTCGAACTCGGAGAGAAGAGCTTGAACGTATTTTTCGAAGGTATGGGCGTTGTAATGTACATTTGAAAAAAGATGGATATGGGTTCATAGTATTTGATTTCCCGCCGGATGCAGAGAAAGCTTTGAGAGAATTACAGGGCAGAAAGATCTGTGGGGAGCTGTTGACTCTTACATGGTCGAATAAACAACCTCGACCTTTTCGAAAACTTGCAAGAGGTGCTAGATCACATGAATTGCAACGTGGAAGGAATGATGCGAGAGTAGGAGATTATGCTAGTAGAAAAATGGGTTCAGATGGTTGGAGAGATTACAAAATGGGTATTAAACATCCGGATAGTGATGGTGGAAGAGTTAATTCTGCTGACATGCTTGATAATGAGGCAGATTGCCCTCAAGATGACATAAAAGATTATATTGGGGAAGAACATCAAGGTTTGCCTGATGAAGGTGGTAGTGTTGTAGCCAATCTGGTGGACAATGATAGATGGGGTGGGCAAGTTCTTGACACTGACAATGGGATTGAAAATGGAATAGGATTTGACCGATATGAACCTTACCATGGCTATGATGGAAAAGTTGAAAATGAGTACCAAAGGCTGGGATATACAGGTGGTTCTCCTGCGCCAAGAAATTCTCAAGAGAATTTCGGGAGAGAGCAGAATCGTGATGCTGCTCTGAACCTTCCTAATGATTCTAAACCTCGACAAACTTGCTACAGTTGTGGGGCTTCTGGTCACAAAATGCGTAATTGTCCCAAAGAAAATGCTTTGCGGAGAAAGTCCACTAAGTTTGATATGAGGCAGAATGATGACATTGGTAAAAATGGTAGAGGCAAAGGAAAGATGGATTGGTCTGGATCCAATTCCTGGGTAAACCGACGGTCAAGTAGGGATGCTGTAACAGTAAAGCAACAGAGGGATGATAGGAGGGTATATGGCTCAAAAAATCATTGGAGGTTGATAAAAGGTAGAAGCTCCCCTGTAACAAAAGGGACTGATCAGGACTGGAGAGAAGACGATGGAGGAAAGAAGAGGAGGAGGGATATTGGAAGTCCTAAACGAAGTACTGCAAAGAAAGTGAGGAGCTCAATTTCATCACCTCATCATTCTGACTATACTGCATCCAGATCACGCTCAACTTCCCAATCCTCCAAGTCAGTGCCAAAGTCAAGATCCTGTTCGAGATCAAGATTGGCATCTTCTAGAGCACGTTCCTTGTCATCTAATTTCAGGTCTAGTTCAAAATCACATTATTCTGGATCTAGAAGTAGTATGTCTAGATCAAGGTCAAGCTCACCAACATCCTTGTCTCTATCGGTATCACTTGGTCGGCCTTTAGCATCCTCTCCAAATAAGGTGAAGTTGAATCAGAAAGGCTCTCTGTATAATGCTACTACTCCTGAATCCAAAGGCATTCTAGTTGAACACAGACAACCAATAGACTGTAATGCTAGGTTGGAGGAGGTTGAATTTGAGAATACAACGATGGTGGTGAATAATGAAAATGTTCTGTCATCCTCAAAAGTGGAAGATCACATGGTAAAGAACCAACCTCTGGAGAGGGACGACAATGACAACCATATTACATCTGGATCATTATATGAAGTAACAAATCCAAGCACACCAATGTCAAAGAGAGGTGAACTTGCTGCTGGGAGTTCATCTCCTGAGATTTTGGGAGAGATGGTGGAATATAAAAATTCTGTTGCCTTGGAGATGAAACATATGCCAACACAAATCAAGAAGCCAGATACAGCCGAATCCCGGACTGACCCTTCAACAAACATATCCTCAGAGGAGATGTACATGGTTTTGAAGCATTATGGCCTTAAAACCCCAGAAGAAAATGAAAGGCATCTATCTATAGAGGCATACTTTGGTTCTGCTCGCTTATGGCCCTGGGAGGTCATTTACTACAGGAGGCTGAAAAAGGGTTCTATTTCCATTGAGAACTATGAAAGGCGGGTTGCTCAGAATAAAGAATTTGGTATTGTTGATAAGTATATCAGAAGCAGTAGTGGATGGGGAGAAATGGATAAAGACAACTCTTTAAAGGTTGTCTGATGATGCGCTGATCTATTTTTTTGTCCTCGTAGATCCTGAGATGTATCATTATTATGGTACTACCAGTTTCCAGTTTCACATGTAATATTTCTAGCAGATCTTTCAAGTTGACTTTTTGAACAGGTAAATTTGCAGAATATATTCAAAAAGATTATAGTCCTAGACTCATATGTTGGAATTCATATGAGTTGATACTTTGATGTAGTTTTCTTCTTCATGTGATGTATATAATGCTGGGTTGTATGGTGGATGTTGAGTAATAGTAGTACAAAACTTTGGAGTGACAAAAATTTTGGAAATTGTTTTGGTCCTGATTTTCTGAGGCTTCGTTTGTGTGCCAAATTGACTAAAGCTTCATAGCTTTACATGTAAATGTTATTATGCACCCTTGTTCTCCCGCTGCACAAATACATGTATGTAAGTATTATGAGCCTTAAAGTTTAGTCTTGTGAATGTCGATTATGCACTCTGCATTTGATATTTTGTTCCAAGAAAGTCCCGATATTGTTTGCTGTAAGTGATTTTGTCACAAGAATATGTACCTTAATACTCTTTTACATTCTCATAGATCAAAACAGTTGACTTAAAACATATTTGTGCTTTTTGGAACTTCTTGGTGAAACAATCAATTCATGGATGAAGGTCTTGTAGTTGCATTCACTCCTGGTATATGTCATGATGTGCTTCTGGATGTCATGGTTCATTTGTGTGGCATAGATTTTGAAAAACATCACATATTTCTCTGTTGTGTGCTTGCTGAATTTATCTCAACATGCACAATTCCTTAGGAAGTTCTGGTTTTCCTCCACAACAGTAAGCAAGACATGTATTGAAATATGAGTTGATTGAAATTCCCTTTGCGCTGCATCCTTTCCTCTTTGTATTGCTTCTTGCATAGAGTGTTATAAGTCTTTCCAACCCAAATGCAAGTATGGCATGAGATCCTTAGGAGTGTTGCTCATGCCACACATACGTATTAGTGCCACCAAGCTCCATGATTGATCTTTTATTACCATTTGATGTATTTCTGGAGAGAGAGAGAGAGAGAGAGAGAGAGAGATTGTCACAATTTACTGATGCATGAAACAAATTAGAGGGGAATATTTACATTCAAAGATGTTTCCTGGTCATATATGTTGGGTTCAAAGTCAATATCTTTCTAAAGGAGATAGAATGAGAGACAAAGAGGGCAATCTTTTCACATTTGTTTGGTTCGTGCACTCATTATTTATCCAAAGACAACTTTGAGTTATCATGCATGTTGGGTTGGAAATTGGTTGAGAGAGACAGAGTTGCATAGGAATTAAGTAGGCAGTGAAAACTGCAAAATTTGGTGTATTTCGAGTTTAGTTTTTAAAAGAACAGAAATTTTATTGCATTCATTGGTGCATGACAATCACCAAGTGTAGGGAAATAATATTTAAGACAAAATTGATTTATCATGAGAGAGAGAAGTAAGGTGTGGAGACCTCAAAAGTTTTGTTAGAGATAAAGCTACTCCATCATAGAATTATAGATGGTTGGGGCTAGTCCTGAAATCTAGATAAAAACTTGCATATAGTCTTTTTTGGTTGTGATTCACACGACTGTTGAATTTGAACATGTGGACATGGGGTGTCATACACTGTAGCTCCCAAAATCTAGACTTGGTGCATGACTGTATGTGTCTTGAAAATTTATTATGTTTATGGTGTTTATGATCCATGTTTGAGTATTCGCTCACACGCAAAAGAATAATAACTAATAGACCAGTCTTGAAAATAATTAGTTTTTTGATAAAAATACATGACACCCTCATAAATCTGAACACACTTAAATGTTAACTGAACATTGAATTATCCTTGGTAGACATGTGTCATCCCCTCAAGTGTCCAACATGCCAATATTTCCTCAGGAGAAGCATTTTGCAAATAATTTTTTACATGAATCAATTTCTTGCATTGTACATTGCTTACACCACATGAAAGGTATTGAGCCTGTTGCTCTGTTATTCGATGTCCTGACCTTCATTGTCTGGTCTAAACCGCAAAATGCTTGAATTGGTTTCTTTCTATTTAATCTTTTGCATGAAATGCCTGTTGAATGAGTTTAGAAGCTGAGTACTCTTCCAAGTTTGGAAGTATTTCCTTGAAATTATATATCGGGTGCTGGAAATTTTGGGATGCAAAGCAGTGGCTGACTATTCTAAGCAGTTACAAAAGCAAGTAAACCCCACCTGTGTATCAATGGGGACACTTGGCATTAGCCTGTCTCAGGATATGTTCTTTTGAGTTTTTACATTTCCTAGGAAGTGTGTTGTGACTTGTGAGCAGCTGTTACCCTTATATTGTTTATTAAATTCATGGAAAACTTGGTGTGCTTATTTTGTGGGTTGGATGATTTTCATCTAGTCCAAATGCCTGTTTTTGTGTGTGCATTTTAATTTTGGATTTATGCTTTTCCAATACTGTGTGTGTTGCTATTTGATTCTAACATGCATGGTATCTTATGCCTCTGTTGTTTAGGCAAAAATTTGACTTGAGACCTGAGTTTCCATTTGAGCTCTTCTTAGGGTCTCTGCTTAATATCTTTAAAAGAAGAGAGTTGATCTCAGAGGCAGTATTCTTGAGCAGGAACAGTTACATTCTGGCCTGAAATAATTAGTTTCATATTTAAAGCAATTAAATGAGCTTCACTTAAGTGATTGGTTTCAACTCCATCTACCCCATCATTTACATCTACAAACCTGAAAGAAATAAGTATAAATAAGCAGAACAGAAGGAAATAAGAAACTTCGCCTAATGGTTTGAATGGTCAATCAACTGACACGTGCACAAATATTACACATGGTTTCAAGAAAAAGATCCTTAGTCTTTTCTTGAATTTTTTCAGTCAGGTCTGTTGCATCTGCAACAATTAGGTATTTACGAGAAAGGTTAGAAACATTTATCTATTTTATTGGTTTGAATATTAGCAGACTTAAGTTTGCAAAATGATCAAACTGGTTTAGTTCTTTTCACTGCTGCTGTCAGATACTCTCACAATATTGAGGGTTTAGAAGCTCTAGCATTGTTCCAAAGTATATAGTATATAGCATGATATAGATGAAAGAAGTTGGGATGCAAATCAGTGCCAAACCCTTCTGGACAGTAATTTGTTAATAAAATCTTCCTCCCCCTTCCCTTCCTTTTCTTTTTACCATTGTTATAAAATCTTCCCAAGAATGAAATATGAATTTCTGGAATGGGAATTGGGAGTCAAACAAGAGTTGTCATGTTTTGAATGTCATCACATGCAGGATTTATGTCATTTAACCTATATAATTAATGTAGATGCTCTCATATAAGGTAAGTCTTTGAAATTTAGGCTCTGAGTTTGTTTGCACTTTTGTTGATATGCCTTGTATGTGATATCCAAAGTGATGCTTGGTTTTGTTTTCATGTTAACTGTTCATTTATTTAAGCAAAGGAAAATATGGTGATAATTCTTTCCAACTGTCGGTAGACTTCAAATAGTATTTTATGCGGCGGATATATACAGCACTCCTCTTACATGCATGTGACAATAATGTTGTATATACTTGTTACATAAGATATTACCTTAGTAAGCTCAATAGTGACTTTTTCATTTTTCTAAATCGAATTAGAAAGCGAGCAACCACCTGATATGCTTTTTATTAACCCCTCCAAACTTCAATTGATCTTTAGCACTAACATGTCCTCCTCTTGTCAAGGTTGCTGTTGCACTTCAATAACTTGAGGTGACATGCTTTTGTTGGTCAGTAAGCATGCAACTCAAAGCTCGGTTCAAGGACTCTGATGAGGTATGGGTTTTTGTTTTTTGCTCAGAAGAACGAAATATTGTTTCTCAATACTTGATCATGAACAGTCATATCCCAAAGTCATGTGCTGTGACTAATGGGGTAAAAATTAAAATGTCCCGGTACACCAAGCATTGAAAAGTTGGAAAGTATACCAAGAGAGCTTAAAATATGTATATCCATTGCTTTGGGCATGAGCATAAAGTCTGCTTAGTTGGGGTGAAATGGTGAATGCCCTTAAATTATCCGGCAATTGGTTTTAACAGATGGGATTAGTTGTTTGTAGATTTTACTATCTAGAAGCAAGTCTAAATGATTCTTATTTAGAAAGGTTTCCTATTTTATCACTTATCAGATTAAAAAAAAGAAAAAGAAAGAAACAATGTATATCAATTATTCTTAGTTTGAAATATACCTGTATGTAAGAATTTGTATTATAAAGTTCCTTGAGCAGTGGAGCACATGAACTTCAAGCGTCAAGAGAGCTGACAGTTGGTCCTAAGTTGGTACTACAGATGATGAATGAATTGTATCATTTATGATCCTTTTTTTGGACCCAACCCTAAGAACCACTCAATGGTAATCTTCACCTGTTCCTCCTGTGTTGTCCTTCTACTTAGTGTAAGTGTGGGACATCCTGTGTTTGTGTGTGGGGGAGAGCATATTTCAGCAGCATACCAGAGCATTTATAGGACAATAGAAGTGATCATCTGAACCAGCCCCCCTCCTCTCTCTCAAAAAAAGATCTTGGATATATAGAGTTTTTGCATATGAAGTAGAGGTCATCGTTTCGATTCCCTATGCTTTCTAATGTAAAATTACTACACTAATCATATATGCTTGTGATGCATATGCTTCTTAGAAACTGTGTTACTTCTGAGTTACCTGTGTTGTAATTTTACTTCTATTATACTTGTGATGTATAATAGAAGTCTTAGTCCTTGATTAAAAATGTGTATTTTATAAAAAATAAGTATTACCAATTGAGCTACAAAAGTCTTGACACGTGTTTGAGTCGGAAGAGCGTTGGGAAATAACAAACAAAACAAAACAAAGTACTAAAGTGTAAAGCTGAATTCTATTTTATAAAAAATAAGTATCACCAATTGAACTACAAAAGTCTTGACACATGTGTTTAAGTCGGAAGAGCGTTGGAAAATAACAAACAAAACAAAACAAAGTACTAACGTGTAAAGCTGAATTGAATAGTGAGAACATGGAGGACAGAATAAGGTTACCGAAATAGTGGATGGCCAACAGAAAGATGGCATTTAGTGAGAAGGGAGTTCGTGAAAAGGAAGGCACCAAAGGAAAGGAAAAGATGATCAAAGAGAGTGTGAAGGTGGAATTAAATTTGTATTTATCATCTGACGTAGAATCCTCATTATTCTCAACCGTCTCAATTACTCATGCATTTATGTGTTTTTAATGGTCTTTCAATCTAATATAGCCCCCCCAATTTTCAATGCTCGAACTACCCAACCAAACTTCATCTTTCTTAATTTACCTAATTACCCCTTTTATTTTTCTTACCCATATTTACTTCCTTCTTTGTTCACCCACATAATTATAATTTGTTGATGGTAGCATGTTAAATAAGGAAGCTAATTCGTTATTGATACTGTTAGATTGCTCTTTACTGAAACACTAACACATAAATTGGGCAAAGAAAATTGCCTATTTCACATATTTCACAGCTGACCAATTTAATGCCTTCTCAAGATAAGAGTGTATTTTTAAGGGGAAAAAAAAAAGGTTAGTGTATGTCTTTCAGAGGAACACACAACAAGTTGATAATAAAGTCATATCTATTACCATTTTATACCAAATCATGGTTGTACTATCAGATAATGATAACTATTGGCCTTAATACTGATAATGTGTAAATCACATGCAAAGTAGGTTAAACCTTACTAATAGCGAGCCTAACTCGGTGCTCTTCATAGCCATCTAATATTCTCTTGGGAGGATATGAGTCATTTCAACCGTGTCGATGCCATTCCTCCCCAACAAAGATTAGGTGCAAGTGTAATATTTTTAATGAACAAGATAAGAAATTACAAATTATTGATTCAAATATCCATTTACTTCAATTGTTAAAATTTCTTGTTGTCAAGTAAAGGACTTGAGTTCGAATCCCGTCTACAGATAAAATATATTGAAAGAAAGGTAACATTGAACCCTAAATTTTTTTACAACAAAAAAAGATATATTAGAAAATGTTTAGAGGATCAAGATTGAAATTAGTTGCTTTTGTCACTTCCACTTTCTCAGTAAAGTATTACATTGCATACTATCCCAATCCATTCCCCTAAATATTTGAGTTGGGGCCAATCATGACATAGTGGGCCCAAAGTCATGCCCTTTTTTACTTTTGAAGTACAATTCTTAACCCCCCACGAGTCCACGACCCCAAAAAAATTCTAAGTACAGAATCTACTGTGTTACAGAATTTACCATCCTTTTTTTTTTTTATAAATAATTTACCATCCTTTTTTATGTTCACTTTTTATACTGGGTATTATATAAGAATAACATTAACAAAAAAAATTAAAAATTCATTGGGAGAAATCAGAAATGAAGGTAAGTTTACAGAATATTTTGATAAAGAAAATTTCGGGCAGTTACAGTTAAACCCGTTTACATCATTTTCTGCTAAGGAGGGAAGCAAGCTGAATCCAGATAGAAAAACACACGCACACACCTACCGTGCCCAAATTGCCCATATCCTATTTTTTATGATTAACAAAGTAAGAAAAACCAAAAGATAGTGCTATTCGCGCTCCACTTCATTTTTTTTTTTTAGCAAAATATTAAAATTCCTCACAACTTGGTGGGAAGTGGAGCTAAAAATGGAGCGAAAATAGCGCTGCCCCCCTAAAACCCAAAAAAGAAAGAAAAAAAAACAAAAAAAAGTAAAAAAAAGTAAAAAGGCTAAAAGAAAAAGAAAAAAAAAAGTCCTAGTAATAGCAGAATTAGAAAAGGGCCTAACTCTAACTCTTCCTTGTCTTGGTGTTGGGCGTGGTAGTTGTGTCATGAAGAAAGTCAAGCAAAACGGTGCTCTTGCATTTGGGACATTTGGGATCATCCTCTGAGAGCATAACATACATGAGGCAGCGTGGACACCCAACTAGAACCATGGACGTGGCTTCTGGGCTGTTGGAGTATCGAAGTGAATCATCCTGGTTCAGCTCTGATGACACACATGAGCTTGGTGGGGATGTTGGTGGTGACACTGTGGCTGAACGGCTTGGTGATTCCACTCTTGGGTTTGGCCTAGGTGGTGACAGGTTCAGCTTCAAATCCAGCTTTGGACCGTTTCCACTTCGCTTACTCATCTTTGCACAATATCTATATATGTATCTCTATGTATCTTCACCCTGCCTAAACCACCAAAAAATAAACAAAACAGATTGATTCAATAACAAAACTTTATAAAAGTGAATTAAAAAGAACATTGGGGTGTAACAAAATATGGTCACATGGTATTTATATATATATATATATACTATATAGTTATGTACCTTAAGGAACTTTATGCCAAGCTAGCTTATAAGAGACTAAGAGTGAGTGGAATGGATGGACGGAGCGGCTATGTATGACAAATGACTAGCTCCGGCACCATCAACAACATGGTCTTTGTGTAGGTGGGTATAAACCACAAAGGCTCATTATATATAAGGGAAAGGAAGAGGGAGAGCGATGGGTTATCTTTAAAGCTTAATTTAATTATGGGAGGAGAGGTGGAAGGTATAGGTAGATAAAAAAGAGAGAGAGGAGAGAGAAAGAGAGTGATGGAATTGAATTGTTGGGTAGAAGAAGAGTGTAAATTTGAGGGGGGGCAGGGAAAAGTATTAATTGTTTGGAAAAAATCCCAAGAAGAAGTAATGCAAGGGAAAGGAGGAAATTGCAGTAAATTTTTATAATTATTGCAATTACAAAGTGCAGCAAAGGTGCTTTCAATTCATTCATTGCTTAGGGTAGTCGGTGTTTTAAGAGTTGTGATGAGAGTGCAGGAAAAAAACACCACAACGACTTTTAAAGCTAAACCCAATATTTAAAAACCCAACCCCACCTAGAAATTTAATGGAAGAATAGAAAAGACCAGCCATTTAAATCAATACCATGGAAAATGAAGTGTAACAGCTAAACATGATGAAGTTGAATATCCAACAGAAACCACAAACTTTTTATACCGAAAGTTACTATATATTTAATAGCAACAACTTGAAAATTTGAAATTACATAGAAAATAACAAATTAAATGGTCACCTTCTGTATATATATATATATATATTTCAACTTTTAAAAATTGGGTGAATTTTTTTAATTTTCAATAAATTGGCTCCCTCTTAACGTTGGCTTAATGATTCGCTGGACTGCAGTGATTGAACATGTTCCTTAAATTATTATCAGGGATAATCATATGAAAAACCCCTTATTGACCAGTAAAATTTTGCAATTTTAATTGCTTCAATGTTTATCTTATAATTTCAAAATTATATTAATTTGGATCTTTCGTGAGCATTCATTGACTCAAAGTAATATAGAACTATATGTGCCACACGTGAGACCATTCTGGATAGTACTAAAAAAACCCTTAATGTGAGTTGTATGTGATATTTAAATATTCAAAATGCTTATGAAATGACGTCGTTCATCATGTGTGAAAAGTACCGAATTTATTTAGTCTTTTTTTTTTTTTACTTAATTATAGGCAAAATGTATGGTAAGGATTAAAATTCAAACTTTTAAATGTAGGATAAAATCAAAATTACTCCAAATTTTAAGGGTATAAATTTTAATTTAATAAGAAAGGCCATACTTTGACCTTACAAATTATAACATAGGTATAAATGTTAAAACATTAGAATATTATACGAACAAATAACAAGTAGTTTCCTGACAATATGAGCTTATTTGGTACACACTTGCATTCCTATATGAGCAATATCATTAATATAAGGTAAATTACATAAATCTTCCAAACTATGGATGATATGACACTCTCTCTTGAAGTTTGTATAAATATAAGAGATAAGTATATGCTCTCTCACATTGTAACTTAATGAAAAATTCCATTTTTTTTTTCTTTAAATATTCATACTCATATATATAAACTTTAAGGGGGAGTGCCATTTGTCATAAACCTCAAGAAAGGAGTATCATTTTGTACATAGTTTTGGTATGATTTTTTATTTTTACTTTATATATATATATATATATATATGAAAAATTGAATATTCTATTAGGGATGTTAAATTGTGATAGAATATGAATTTATATGTTGCATTTATATAAACCTCAAAGGTGAGGCATTTGTGAAATGTTTTGGGAGAGTAAAACCTCAAGTGTGATGTTGGTGTAACTATCATTTTTATTATGAACTAGATGTAAATGAAAAGTTATGTCAATAAGCTTTAACTCAATCCATACCTACTTTCGCACAACAAAGGGTGGAGGATAAGGTTGTGGTTTTAAAATTCAATTACCAATAAAAAAATTACATTAGATAAATTAAAATGCATAATGGTTTGTAGGCATTTTTTTTTTATTGGTAAAAGAGGCATCGATAATACTTTAGCAATTAACAATATAAGTACACATAGTTTCTAAACAATCAAATTCTAATGCTCCTACCACATGAGCTGATGGCGTTACATAAATTACAGAGTCTAATTGTTTGATTGAATAATCTCTAACCAAGAAATGCCCATGTCAAGGGTCACAATTATTTATTAGTATAATTCGATAGTTAGTGAGGGATTTGAATCCTAAATATCTCATTAGAAAAACATGAGGTACTACTAACTAATTGAGTTACAAGGCTCTTGGCGTTAAGGGGCATAACTAATCTTAAACTCTCCTCAAGTGTTCTCAATTCCGCATGTATATTGGTTTTAACTCCTATTGTTTGTGAAGAATCTTTCATTGTACCTTTTTAAAATCTTTGCGGAGATCCCTCCTCCATCCACACTCGGGTTCCCTAAGGCGAAACCATCTGTGTTTAGCTCAAACCAGCTCAATGGTGGATATTCCATTTAAAGGAAACAAATTTTTTGTGCTTTTATAGTTGCAAAAATGGCATATCAAGGAATAAAATTTGATTGCCTTAACAAATGCCAATTATACATGGTCAAGTAGATTGCTTCTATTCTGAGAAACCACAAATTTCACAAATCAAATGAGAAGATAATTTGCCAAGGGATGGCCTATTTTGGTGCATCTCATGGAAGAGCATTCGCAATTTTTTTTATTTCAATTTTTTTTTTTTGAGAAAAAACATCGATATTATATTAACGAAACTGGAACATCAAAAGCTAAACACTGGCCAAGAAAGGAAGGAACATGCTGCAGCCATACTTGAGAACCAGTAACATTTCTAGCAAATTTAGCAAGGCGATGAGCAACAGAATTACCCTCGCGTAACACATGAGCAACAGAAAAATCTCTAAACAAACTTAACTTAGATCGAGCAAGACTATAGATATGGCCAACTCTAGCTGCATCATACTCTGGGGACTGAAGGGCTCTTATAACTTGCAAACAATCACCTCCAAACAGCATATTAAAAGGATAGACCTCAGCAGCAAACTCAATAGCACAAAGAGCAGCCAGAGCTTCAGCATCCGTAGCATCCAAACCAAAATCTAACAGCTCACACATTGTAAGTGGAGGTGTTAATGTTAAGGTCATATTTCATTAAAAAAAAAAATGTTAAGGTCATGTTGGGCCAGGATCTCTCAAACATGTAAACTTTCATGCTAACATTGGAAAAATAGGATATTGTTCACTTTCCACTGTCTATAAAGTATAAACTTGCTTCACAGAAATCCTTAATCAGCTTATTCTATTCGCATAAATATGGTGCAGCGAAAAAACATGATCCACGTAGAGAGGTACATTTTCCGTCCGCAGATTCTTAGTCCACTATGTCTTAATGCTTTAATGACGGTTACATCTTACTATTTGTAGGCATTTTAGTTTCTTGACAAATCAACATCTCATCAGGTGAGACAGCAAGTATTTAGTTCACCCCGATTAGTCTTTTTGACTTTAACTAAACCTGTACTTTTTCATCTTTAAAAAAAAAAGAGAGTTAAATTTAACTAAGGTAAATTTACCCGTCCTTTCCAATTTTGTCTCTAATATATGACTCCAACTCTATGATACGGCCCTTTCACTTTAATTTGGCTGGTACAACTTATTTATCGAACAAAAATCTACTTTTGGATTTACCGACATATTTTCAATTTACACCGATGTCATATTCACATTTTCTGGTTTGTTTGCCAGTCTAATAATGCGGGGGATTGTACCCAACTCATGTATTGGATTGTTAAGAATTTGTCTACACTTAAAGGTTGAAGAGTTTATTTTTTGGATCTGTATAGAGTACAGACTGCCATGTTATTTAAAATTTTAAATGACAGTATTAGACTTTACACTGTTAGATTTATAATATTTAATTTGGACCATGAAACTCCTCCATTTCATTTCAAATGGAGAGGATCTTTGTCCATCATTCTTGGGCTATTTGGAATGCAAGGAACTTGTTATTTTTTATGAGTCCCAAATGCTACTTGAGCAGATTCGTGAGTCTAGATTGATGCTATTTTGCAGACTTATAGAGAGGGAAAACTTTTGATAATAATTTATCAAACGTAGCATTTTTCTTATTTATGCCCAGTTGCCAACATTAAATCTATGATGTTTAAAGAATTAAAGACTTGTTGGTCAGCCTTGCATAATGACCTTGGAAGTTGGAACAAGCATTATGAGCTGTTGGATATTTATTATTCCACATTAAAAATAGTTACTCAAGCTTACACCTTCTTGCTTGAGTTTGAGGGGGGTGTTGGATATTATTATCCCACATTGGAAATAGTTGGAGTGGATAATTGGTTTATAAGACAATAGGCAATCCTCATCTCATAAGGCGTCTTTTGAGATTAAGTTAGGCCCATTGGACTTTAACATGGTATCAGAGCAAGGTTACTCACTCCAACTAGTCTCCCAATTGTGTAGTATTCTCTACATTTCCAAACTCAAGCTTCCACTTCCTTGCTTAAGTTTGAGGGAGGGTGTTGGATATTTATTATTCCACATTAAAAATAGTTACTCAAGCTTACACCTTCTTGCTTGAGTTTGAGGGGGGGTGTTGGATATTATTATCCCACATTGGAAATAGTTGGAGTGAATAATGGGTTTATAAGACAATAGGCAATCCTCATCTCATAAGGCGTCTTTTGAGATTGAGTTAGGCCCATTGGACTTTAACATGAGCGATCATTTTTTGTTGGCAAAATATATGATAGTAATTTGGAACAGGCATTGTATCTTGTTCTTGTAGAGAGAAAAAACCCTCCTAAAAGGATTAAATTTGTACTAACCAAGCAGTGCATTGTATTGAATTATGATAGATTTGAATTAATGAACAACTGGTCATTTGGTTATTACAATAAATATTAAGCTGCTTTCAGTTAATGGGTATTAAACTTGGGGCTTTATGAGCGCCACCTTCATTACTTAACATCTTAATTTTAAGTCTGTCTTGGACAAGTACATATTTATATCAGCCATTTATACCTTAAGAATCTGTGGATATAAATTACTGGCATTATTGAACCAAAAAGAACAAGCGAAAAAATAAAATAAAAGAAAGAGGATAAAAGGTGAAGGCTGTCAGGGTGCCTTTGTATAAAACATAGCATGGAGTTTGAAAATGTAGAAAGAACCTTTCACTATTTTTGTTTGACTTTCTCACACAAATTCCTGCATTTTATTGTTGTGATTAAGATCTTTGGGAGTTTGTATCATCATTTAGTTTTTAAAATTCTATCTATCCATTTTTTAAATGAGTAACTTGGATTTTGCCATATTGACATTTAAACAAACCTTGAATATCACTATTTTTATATCTATTTAAATTAGAGATTAAATTATATAAAGACCAGGTGTAAACACCCTTGTTTACATCCTCTAATACCAATATGTCATATCAAATCACATTAGATTTGTACAAATTTAAAATATATGGGTTGTTATACATAATCACACCCCCATTAATACCTATTTACACTAGTAAAATCCGAAAACTAAAATTTTAAAACACAAACTCACATCGCCAACGGAGAAATCGCCAGAGATACCATCGGAGTCAGGACAGGAAACACTGGAGCCGATATGAGTTAGGACAGAAAACACTGAAGCCGATTTGCGTGGTGGACTAGGTGGAATCTTCAAACTTCTCTATTCCACATTCATTCCAAATCATCTAATGTGAACATTATGAAACACCTCCCCAAATCCATCTCAATGTGAGAATATGTAGTCTTTTTCCAACCGAACATTATGTTTTTTTTTTTCCCATACTAGTTGAAATTATTTTACATCAAAACAAATAGGCCATTGGTCAAAAAAAATGTAACACAATTAAAATCCTAAATTGTTTCACTAAAAATAAATTGATATTTAAAAAAAAAAATTAAATTTATCAGACTCAAAATGTATTGAAGTGGCTTGAATATTATATGGTTATTTTACCCATGAGGAGACACTATAGTTCCATAGAGTTCTCAAGTGGAGGTTGGGAGTTTAAATTTGGTCAAGACGAAAAAGGGTATAATATGTTGGTTGTTTGCAGCCTTTCTAAGTAGAGACCCATAAGCTTGAATGGTACGAAAGTCATAATTCTCTACACTTGTAAGGTTACCCACTGATTGGGTAGATAAAGAAATTTCTGAAAATATATCTTCCACCTTTTAATTATTTTGTTGGGTTATCTTGGATCCTTCAATGCAATAATGTGTTGACCCTGCTTTTCAGGATCTTCCAAGGGGATAACATATCTCAAACTTTCTTATACAATGTAAATCAAACCACTTAGTGGTGAGTATTTGGGTCCCCTTGACCGCAATTTTAGAGCTAATGAGACCAATACGAGAGACTGATTGATTGTCACATTGCCACTTGGGTATTCGGCCCAGTGGTAATCCCTCTTCCTAAAAAGCTCCACCTCTCTATGAGTGTATGGGTTCGATCCCCAAGATCTTCAAAATATACGTGTGTATGAGTTTAGATTAGAATTTCTCTTATATATAAAAAAAAAAGATTGATTGTCACATTAGTAAGTCAATTTTTTTTTTTTTCTTTTTTTGATAATTTAGTAAGTCAATCTTATATGCACATGTCATATATTAGAAGTTAGAAGTCATTTTCGTAGCTAGTGGTGGTGACATTATACCCTAGTGAAAATCAGGATTTGAACTTTGAAGACTGGTCAGACTCAAGGTGCTGGTCGGTTTGGGCGTCGCAAATTGCTTTTCACTCGTACATGTTTTGTACATGGAGGACTAAGCACCAAGTCACCCTTAGAGAAGATATCTAATTCATCGGTTTGGGGTCCACTTATGTACCTACAAATTCAGGCCAAGTTTGTGCTCAACCTGAATGCAACACTAAACTCAAAAGTTTGTAGGTGAAAATAAAAGGTAGTTCATAAATTTATTAGCTTATATTATGGTCATTATTCATTAAAAAAGTCACAAGAAAGGGCTGGAAAGCTTATCTTCAAATTTTCAGCCTGAGACGAAAATTAAAACTGCCTAATAAATAGAGGGGCAAGCTGTAGTACACTGGTACTACATGTATAGTTTTGTGGACGCCAAAATTAATTTAGAGAAAGACAGTGTTGGACCTGGAGAATATGAACCATACCAAAGCAACTCTAATTAATGGTCTCATTAATTCTACATTTATATCACAACATAGTGTATAGATGATATGATATATCACATGCCAGAGGAGTTTGTTGGTTTTTGAATAGCAAAGTAAAAGACTTCTATTTTTAATTTTTTGAGAGTTCAAAATGCAATCTGACAAGTAGAAAGTGTAAAGTAACAAAAATGATTTTGTTGTTGGATTACACAAAACTTATAAGGTTGTAAAATACCTTAACTTTTCAATGGTATGGAAGGCTACCCAACCCTCTATTTAACGCCTCCAATGTTTGTCCATCAGACCATCTGACAGGACTTGTATAAATGCACCTGGTAGCAACATGGCTGTTTTACTTTTCGATGCATAATGTTATTGTTGGAGAAGATAAAGAGGACAGCAAATTTGAACCCAAGTCTTCTAAAAAAAAAAAAAACCAAAAACCAAATCCTTTTTAAAGTCACTTAATCGAGAAGAGAGGAAACACTGATGCCTTAAGAGCATCTTCATTAGTCTTCTCAAATTTTAGTTTTGAAATGAAAATGATATTTTATTTATTGGTATTAGATCTTTATTATTTAGTCTGAATAATAAAATAAATTCATTTGAAATGAAAATGATATTTTAACCTCATTTTGAGGATCAACGATCTAACACCTTATATTACATGCTGTAGAGATATTTGAAGAATAAATTATATAAAAAATTAGCTGTAGAATGCAATGTAGTCAGTCAAATTGACCCGAAATTAATTTTAATTCACCTTCTATGGCTGTATTGAAGAAAATGTATCCAGGTCTAAGATCCTTAAATGTATGCCATTGCCATTTGCATACCCAACCCTTAAAATATTGCCAACCAATAAATCTACTATGTATGAAAACTAAAAAGCATTGTTTGTACATTTATGAGGGTTTCGGACATAAGGAGGAATACACGGGATTTTGATAATAAACAAAGTCAGTACACTGGATTGGGCTATTTATTAGTTGGTATGGTTTTCAATAGAAATTATATGGTCGAATTTATATTTTATATACGCAAAGAAATACGTGAAATGAGGGACAAATTCGAGAATCTCTTGTCAAAGTGACTATTCCAGTATTACAAAGAAAATAGTTTTAATATAGGGTTAATTGTACTTTGCACCTAAACTATGGGTTGAATCTCACCCCCCCCTAAACAAATCGAGCAATATTTCTCTTAAAAGGATAATTCCATTTTCTTAAGAAATTGTTACAGCCCATTATATTTTATCAATGTGAAATACCAAACATAAAACGGGTTAAAAGAAAAAAGAAAAAAAAGATTTCCCTTTTTCTCCTTTCCTAGGCAACCAAACATAAAATTAATGCAGAAAAACCGCACTACCAGTACCACCAACAAGTTCTTTTCAAATTTTTTATTTTTTTTTTATTTTGTTTCCCACACTTTCACAACTACCAAACATAAAATTATTTTTTATTTTAATTCTTTGGACAAATTAAATTATAAAGTCTGACAATGGTAAAAAAAAAAAAAAAAAAATTGTGGGTTAGAACCACCACATTAGTGGGGAATGTGACACAGCATATACCTAAAACCTATGCTACCTACGAGAAATTATTCAGTCCACCGGGTGACGTGGTTCACCTGTCCACCATTCCAATAATTAAATGACACGTCTGATAATTAATACAGTCAGCTTGATAATTAATATAGTCAACTTTTAACCATTAACCCCATACTTTTAAAATGACCAAATAGCCCCAAGCTGACTGTATTAATTATCACACGTGTCATTTAATTATTAGAATGGTGGACGGATGACGTGGTTCACCCGGTGGACTGAATAATTTCTCGCTACCTAGGTAGGTGATTGCTTCTTAGAGTATTGTAATTTAATAATATTGATTGATTTCCTTTATATGGAGAACTAGGGTTTAATATTCTCTCTTATTATTGTAACCGTCAAATTATCGAAAAATAAAAAGAAAAAAAAGTAGGTGATTGCCTCTTCGAAGGATTGTTTGGAAAATTAAAGATTTCTATTTAAAAAAGTACAAAGTAAGGTGAGTACGACCTCCCCATAATCATTATCTAATTGTTAAGATCTTGGATGAAACAAGTCTTTAAGTTTGAATTTTTGAAGACATAACCTCCCCATAGTCATTATCTAATTGTTAAGATCTTGGTATGAAACAAGTCTTAAGTTTGAACTTTTGAAGACATAACGTATACTTGTTTCGGTACAATGATTATTAACTCCTACTATTGAAAACCAGTAAACCTTAGGTGGAGGCGTGGAGCTGAGATGAGCTATGACTCAACTCATATGAGAGAATACTTGTTATCACAACTTAAGGAAAGTGTTAGACACATATCTGCTATACCCTAACGTACTAATCATATTTGGAGTCTCCCATAATTGCTTAGATTGCTCGAATCTATCTAATACACCATTGATGTGAGACTCAGCATGCGCTAGCGCCACACACATTTATACAATCAAATCCAAACAATTCGAGGTATTACAAATATTTAGTCGTTTGCGTTTTGTGGTTATGTTGTTTGTAATTGCTCCAATTATGACTTGTTATTTTTGGGTATATTGCAAATATGACTAGCGTTTCCAAAATTCGTGACAAAGTATTAGAACCAACTATTGTGATGCTCAAAATTTTTTTGGATTGGATTTAATGAGTGTGTGATGAGTCTCATGTAGAGTTTATGATAGATCGATCTAGATTATGTAAACAATTATAGGGAGTTCCAATTGTGATTAATCCATTTGAGGAACATAGATTGTGTGTATTTGATTGGATTGGATTGTATGAGTGTTGGTTGCACAATCATGTACTAAGTTCCCTATAAAGTGTTTACTAGATCGATTTGGACTATATAAACAATAAAGAGGATCCCCAATTATCACTTAACTAGTCCACGCAAATGTGGCTAATGTTTTTCTCTAGTTGTGACATGGCTATATTTCCCATGTCGTGACACCTATCTTCCATCTCCCTTAAAAAAGAAAAGTGTGAAGAAGTTTGATTGCAATTTGATTATTTGAATTTATAATAATGTACTTACGTAGTTGTGGAGGGAGCTCAACCAAACAAGTTTGTGAATAAACTTTGGACTTATTCAAAATAATCAACATAATAAATAATTTAACTTGGTGTTTAGCTCAACTTTTTTTGGTGGCACTAAAGGAAGTCAAAGGTAGTCGGTGGGTTGAACCCAAACTCACCCTTTTGGAGGGAGTCTTAAGCGCCATTAGGTCAAGAGGTCTTTGTGGTTTTTATTTTTATTTTGCTTACCATTTCAAATAAGTAGTTGTAACATTTTATCTATTTTTTGCCAATCCCTAAGTCATTCAAGGCAAACTCTTAGTCTCTTACCAACTCTTCCTATGTCACATGATAGATTTTCACCCTTTTTTATTTTTTATTTTTTTTAATCATGACACTAGTTCGTGTATAAAATAGAATTCTTATGTATTGTCCCACATTGCTAAAGTATAAGGAGTTAGTCTCCTAGTATTAGTATAAAAGGACCTCTATGTATACAACAAAACACATCAACATACATCCAAAATATTGTACTTATCAATATATTCAAGATGTAGCCTTTAGGGTTTTACCATTGTGGACGTAGGCCGTAAGGCTGAATCACATAACTTTTATGTTTTTTTTTTTCTCTTTCTCTTTTTCTCAACCCTAATATCAAAGCTATTATACTCTACATAGTATTAGTATCAAAGTTCCAATAATCTTAATAACACTAAGTAAGCCCTACTTGGCTACTTAGTCTTAGCCAACAACCAATTATACACACAACGGAACTATCCATATGTTTATTTGAATTAAGAAAGTGCACTTAGCAAAAAAAAAAAAAAAGAATTAAGAAAGAGTGCACAACATAAAAACAGCTTATGGGAATATACATGCACATATCACCTAGTGCATTTATGAATAATGTTAGCTTCTCAAACTCTGTTTTATAATTCCACAAAATTTAATTATAAATTTATTTTGAATTTTTGAAGCATCAAGTATTGATGAATTATTGTAATTTGACCAGATAAAGATTAATTTTGTAAAATGTTGGCGAATAAAATTTGAGATAATAATATTGTTTGTATAGATAATACTCTCTCTCGAAGTTCTTTTCCTGTTTTTCTCGACTAAATTATTGAATTTTTATATAATCATTATGCCTTCATTTTTCACTATTTCTTTCATAACACCTCTATTTTATTCATTGAGTGATACAAGAGATATTAGAAATTTAATTACGTAACTAATGTGTCAACTTTTAAACCATTAATAAAAAAAAATTAAGAAATTTATTTATTATATTATTGAGATGACATCAATTATATTTATTATCATGTAAGTTTGTAATAATTATTTTTTTAAAAAAAAATAGAATTGTTATAGTTTT
The DNA here is from genome assembly GCA_907173295.1 of Fagus sylvatica. Taxonomy (NCBI): domain Eukaryota; kingdom Viridiplantae; phylum Streptophyta; class Magnoliopsida; order Fagales; family Fagaceae; genus Fagus; species Fagus sylvatica. The sequence continues at coordinate 50,159,853 of OU015762.1, read as the reverse complement.
AACATTTTTCTGGGTCAATTTAGTATTGTCAAACAATATTGGAACATGTGGGACGATAAAATAAATAAGATGGCCCGCTTAGTCCAAAAAATACAAAAACAAAAAACAAAAAACAAAAAATTGAATAGATCGAAGGAGTAGAAGAAGCAGGAGATGATCATGATGATGAGTAATATCCTTGTGGCTCTGAACCTTTACGCTGGTATGACATGACCATGACGCTGTCTGAGTTCGTGCCCACAACCTAGGTTACAACTAGGTTGGTGGTTGCAAACTTGCAATTTATGCTCGCTCTACTTTTTTCTTACAAACTTTAGTAAAGGGCTATTTGAGAAATTCAAAAATTGGGCAAGAAGCCCAGAACGGAAAATTATATAATACTTCCGGAGTACATTAAATGCGTACTTCCTCTTCTCACAGAAGTAGTGGGTCTCACCATGAATTTAATTAGCGGGATCCACGACTTCTGTGAGAGGAGGGAGTACGCATTTAATGTACTCCCGGAATATAGTATAATTATCCGCCAAGAACATACTTGACTACTATGGTAGGGCACGGTTTTCTAAAAGGGGCATGCAGGGTAGCTAGAAGGGAAACATTTAGGTCCCTCCACGGGATCGGTGTTGATTTTGATAAAATTAGTGTGTTTTATGGTAAATATTGTGTCCATATTGATAAAGGGTAAAACTTAGGTACAATTGTTTAGGTCAAATACATTAGGTTCTTAATTGAATTCAAATACATTGAATTTAAATATTCTTTTGTTTGTGTTTCATTGGTTAATCCAACCATGTGTTTGAATTCTATTAGGGAATCTAACGTACCTAACCTAAGGAACTGTACCTAAGTTTTACCCGTTAACTTTATTACAAACTACACACATTTTACAACACTTGACATACATTTTATCAAAACGCACACAACATTTTATCAAAACACACAAATATTACAATTTTTAACACATTTGGCAGGATGGTCCCGCAGCGGGACTTAAGAATTTCTTGCAGGCAAAATGAATAATTCGTACTCTTTCAGTACCAAAACAAAAAAAAAAAAAAAAAAAGACTAAAGTCAACTTTTGGCCCCCTAACTTAGGGGGTGTTTTCATTTTGGCCCCCTAACTTCAAAAATTTTCATTTTAGCCCCATAACTCTGTTTAGGTATCAAATTGCCCCTTCCGTTCAGCTTAGTTAAAGGCTCTCCATTAAGTGCTTAGTTAGACAGCTAACGTGTCTTCTGATGTGGCTTTATTTGATACATCATCATATAAAAAAATAAAAAAATAAATAAGAAGACAATAAAAAAGAGAAACGCTGTCGTTCAGGTGGTTTTAATTAACAAAGAGAAACTAAAACACTTTCCTCTCCTCCGCCACAAACTACACACTGGCCACCTAACTCCGCGCCCTCACACTACACCCTCACCTCGCCGGAACCACACCCTCCCTCGACACAATCAGTAAGTGTTGAGAGTGAAACATTACGTGATTTTGGGGATTGTCCCAGAATTTCAAATTACAAGCTAATTACAAGCAAAAACATCAACAACTTCAACTAAGATTAGATCTCCGTTTCATTCAAATCCAAGTTAAGGGTCAAACAACAAAACGAAACTTCGAATTTAACAAGAACCCAATTGAACATTTTCAACAATCATACACAATAAGCAGACAGAAGTACAAAACCCTCAAATTAGTAAATTACATCCACAAAATGCTAACTTTTTCAAATGGGGCAGCTTGAATTTGAAACATTAGAAGCTTCAGTCACCTATAGAAGTACTGAGTCCACCAAGTGGTGAGAGTCCAAGTGCCACCAATACCTGAGAACCCATTTGAGCTTTTCCCTTCTCTTTCTATTGGGTGCCCAAAAATTCAAACTTTAACTCCAAATCAATGAAAATTAGCTGAAAAGTTGAAGACTTTACCGAACAAGATACAGAATTTTGAGAAGAGAAATAGAGTTTATTAAGTGTGCACCGCGGCAAAGAAGCTATATATATAAATAAAAAAGTTTTGGGAGTGAGGGAATTTATATTTTCTCAACGCTTACTGATTGTGTCGAGGGAGGGTGTGGTTCCGGCGAGGTGAGGGTGTAGTGTGAGGGGGCGGAGTTAGGTGGCCAGTGTGTAGTTTGTGGCGGAGGAGAGGAAAGTGTTTTAGGTTCTCTTTGTTAATTAAAACCACCTGAACGACAGCGTTTCTCTTCTTTATTGTCTTCTTATTTATTTTTATTTTTTTTATATGATGACGTGTTAAATAAAGCCACATCAGAAGACACATCAGCTGTCCAACTAGGCACTTAACGGAGGGCCTCTAACTGAGATGAACGGAAGGGGCAATTTGATAGCTAAACAGAGTTAAGGGGCTAAAATGAAAATTTTTGAAGTTAGGGAGCCAAAATGAAAACACCCCCTAAATTAGGGGGCCAAAAATTGACTTTAGTAAAAAAAAAATACATCCATTTAGGTTCTTAGATTAGTCAAATTTTTTGTTTAAGATAATTTTTCTTTTTATTTTAATTTTCAATTTAAAAGTTTGAAAAAATGTTTAGCTTGTTTTGAGATATCTCTTAGAGTTGCTAGGAGTTGATTTAGTTCAATTTTTCTTATATATAACCTAATTTTATGCTTAACACAAAGTAGGGTTGAAATTGTATTCTTAAAGGTGAGAGTCTTTTAGTAGCTTTAGGATTACTTTACTAAATATATTGTTTGTAGACTCCAAGATATATCAGTTTTCTCATTAAGAATATTTCAAAAAAAGATTTTCTCTATGTTCTCTTTTTCTTGTGGATTCAAGGGCGGCTCATGGATTATAGAGGTTTATCACCAATGGTGGGAGATGGAGAGAGAAGAGATCAAGAGAGTAGAGATAAATGTTCATAAAATGTAATGATTTTTAGTATATTCTGGTTATCTTCTCATCCCCTTTACTCTCTCTTCATCTCCTTCCATTTAAACATAAGATAAGGGTTTGGAACAACCTTACAAGTTACAATATTTGGACAATGAACGTAAATATCCAATTGATCATAATTTGAGGCCCTTGATAGCAAATGGGACATTCCTGAGAACACATTTCTCTCTAAACACACTTCTTCTTTCTTTTTTTTTTTCTCGATAATACTATTAGATGTGTTCTAATTTTTGGTTAAAATACTCTTGACTCACCTTTTATTGTGAAAAATATATATATAGCTTTTTTCTTAATTGTTAAGATGGCATATTATAATTGGTATATAATAAAAATAAGAACAGTAATAAGATTAGGTGAAAATTACATTGTGCCACTCACAAGTGAATGTCTTAACAAATTGTGAAAAAAAAATGGTGACTCTAACTTTGCTTATATCCACTCAAACTATAGCCTCTTCTCTTTGGAGAGAGACAAGAGACACCTGCCAACTTATTAGATCACTGGCTATTATATGTATGGGAGTTTTGGCTAAGCAAATAGAAAAAAGAATTAAAAAAAAAAAAAAAAAGAGCGTGCAAGCTGTTAGTAATATCCCAAATGAGCATTCTGATTTAAAGGGTGGTTTAGATATATTAGATCTTTAAATTTTGTTATGAAATGTAACTTTTTCTTAAAACTTAGAAATCTCTAGTGAATAGGATAGTATTTGTTTTTTTGTTGAAAAATGACATTTAAAACTTTTTTTATAATTACGATAGTATTTGAACCTATGACCTCTGCTCCATGATGAATTGATGATTGCTCTTACCATCAGGTCAAGACACCAATTATCTTTTGGTGTAGGCGGGATTTGAATTCAGGTTTCTTACTCGACGACAAGAGACTTTACCAGTTGAGCTAATTAAAACCCACACTATGTTTAAAACTTTATATTTTAGAGGTATTACACCTTTTAATCTCAAAATAATTAATAAAATTAGATGATTTTAAAAAGTAACAAATTAAATTTTAGTCTAATTAAGTGGGACCCCATGAAACCACTCTTCTATAACATGTGAGACTCATTTATTTGTGAGTCCCGAATCCAGATTTCATGCAATAGTTAGAAATGTATTATTTCAATGTAAATGACTTTTCATCTGAACAGTCCAATCAAAACAAAAAATTTTTATAAGAACGGCTGAGATTAAAAGTATTGTACATGCCGCCAGGATGACCTCACAGAACCTTTGCATGGCATAACTCGAAATCTCGATAAACACAGCCTTGGAGTTATAAAAGTAATCATAAATGGGATTCAGTTAAGTACGCTAGAGCAGGTTGTAATTAAAGTGAATTAATTTAAAATTGAGAAAATAAAAAAGTCAAAAGGAATCAAGTTCTTATGATGATAATTCTTGCATTTACACAATATATACTAGTAGTATAAACCAAGCAGTTGTGTGCTATACATATTTAAATTCTATTCATGGAACTTGAATTCAATTCTCAACCTCCCCCACATTGAAATGCATGCGAAGCATTTAGTTACCTACAGATTAGCCTCCAAATTTGGAGAGAGAGGGAGAAAGTTCTGTTCCTTTTTATTTGATTGCTCTTTACAGAGCAGAGAAGCATTCAAACATCATTAACAGATTCATTTCATAATCATGTGCCGACCAAACCCCACCAAAAACCTAGCAGGAAAATCAAATGCTTGCTATAAAGATCATTCAAGTTTCTGTATTAAAAGCCATTTTTTAATATGGTAGAGTTCTCATTTTCTCTTGTATTTGGTACAGTGAAATCACAGAGACACTTAAAAGCGGGTTTTAAAGCCAGCCCATCTTTAAAATTGAGTTGCATCTTTCTATGAAAGATCCTTCAATGCCATTGAAATTATAAGCACCAAAATGTTTAAGCTTCAGATTTGCTTGATGGGCCATATCCACAGTATCACGTGACAATGTTCCATGCACGTTTCATTTTTGTATTAGTAGCCTTTTTGGTGGATTTTTCTTTCTTCTTTATTCTTTAAACTTTTTAATTAAAATCATCCTTAATTTGTTGAATGGCTAAGTTACACAGGGCTTCATGGTAAGGGTCTATTGAAAAATTTCAATGTACCGGATTAGGATTTATTTGGAGGCACTATGAAGTCATTGTAAACCTTTTATTTTTGATAATGATGATTTTTTCTGTTCGCTCCTGTGAATGTAAGTATAGTGTCGAACCATGTAAATTGCTCTATTGATTCTTTATATTTTTCATTAATATTGTTAAGATCCATGATTTTACAATAGATGATCATTCCAAATTGTCAATTAGAATGAAATAGTTTTGTACCAACCTATTCCAACGTACATTTATCATTCATATATTCATAACAAAAAATGTATATTTAACTTAGCATCACATAAAATTTTAAAATTATAGTATATCAATTAAAAAAATTAATAAATATTTTAAAAAATTCATTACATAAAAATAGTATCCCTAAACTTGAAGTATGATGCATAACAGAGCTTTAAAAAAGGTCTTAAGGCCCCAAAAATTGTACAAAAATGTCTAAAAAAATTATAGGATAATAATTAATTTCTTTTAAAAAAAATTTAGGTGAGTTTTTCATTTTTTCCCTTCACCTCCAAGAAGATCCCAAAAATATTTAGACAATAAATATTTAACCCAATTAAAAAAATTATCGTCTTAGATCCCAACATGTATTGAGCCGGCCTTGATGCATAAGATAACGTCAAACTTTAATTATTGGTTTTTTCTTTGAATTCAAAGTATTTATTTCCGATTAATTTGTCCATGAGCAAAACACATTTTTCATGAGAGAGAGAAAGGGAGAGAAGATAATAGAATAGAATAGAGTGAAGATAGAAATAGAAATTAGTAAAGATAAGAAATAAATATATAAATGTAGGAAAAAAAAAAGAGATGAGAATGTATACTAGTCAATACGGTCGCAAGTTGCAACTGACTAAAATTTGAGTCGAGGTGGAACAAAGGATTAAGTATACTAATTTTGTGATTGGAACAAAACATTTCAACCCTTTGAACTAGAACGGAATGGGATTGACAACTATAGTCTTAAATCCATAACCTTAACCTTACCATCCCTCTTACTCTTACAAAAGAAAGAATTACCATTTAAACTAAACTTCTTTGGTATATGTAGGTAGGGATATTAGGGAATGAGATCTTATTATTGCATGGGTGCAATACCACTTTTTTCCTCACAAACTTTTTATTTTTTTTACTTTTGTAGTCTTTTACTATTTTACCCTTCTGACAATTTTTGTTTTTCCTATCATATGGAATCTCAATCCGGGATCTTAGCTGGTTTCCATTTCTTTGTACGGGTAAACCAAGTACTTGTCCCCCGCTCCATGTCCCATGCGCACGGTGAAATTAAGAGGAGGTATTGTTTTTACAGCATTTTCGTGGGCCTTCACTTTGAATAGTAAGTGCCGTAGAGCAATTTAATGGAATTGTCATCAGCAATCATAAGCCCATGGTCCATCACTATGGCCACACAATAATGGGTAATTCATCTGTATTAAAGGCTGGTCCTGCTGTATTATATCAGAATAATTTAATCTGATAAGTGAGAAATAAATTTATCATATTCTGCTTGGATTGGATCAATAAATTCTAGAAAAAGATAAGCTAGGATTGGATCAATAAATTTTTGTTTTAATTTTTCATTCGGGGTTGGTGACTTTGTGGCTTTGTGCCACTGTTTGCCTCTTATGTGGTTACAAAAGTGATGAGTTCCGTAGACTTGAAGTGAAATGTCATTGCACGATACAACTTACACAGTTCCTAATAAATTTACAAGTACATAAACAACGAAAAGTTAGAGCAGCCATTAATTATCTCCCATTAGTGTGATAAAGATCGATGGGAACAGATTAGTGGCCGAGATTAATCCTTCTCGAAGGCTTAAGGAAATTGGGATAATGTAGGCAGCCAACTTTTCGTGAGAATTACGTTAAAGTTTTGATTTCACGTGTCTTGTTTGATTGTTTCAAAACAATGCTAACTACTGACATAATTGCATTCCAAATTATTCATTAAGTATATCTGTTGGGGGCTAAAAATTGGGGTGGGTGAGATTACAATTTATAGTTGACGTAACCTAGAATAAAGTATGAAAAGCACCTCAATAAGGGATATTTATCTTCTATTTTTTAGATTATTTGATTATATCTACTAAAATTGAATGATTATTTTGACTTATTAATGTTGATGGTTAAGCTTGATTACATACTATTTTGGGTCGAATGTCAAATTCGATCAAAGTAACTCCAACAATAAAAATCTTAAAATTCTATGGCTTTTCTTAGCAAACAAATAAAATAAAATTTTATGGTTTTTGTTAACTACCGTCTTGAAGATAAATGTTAAGATGCATTTAATGTTCTTTTAAATGATTTTTTTAATACCTTAAAATAGAAGAAGTCAATTTTTGTAGACATCTCAAGAAAAGTACTATAATTATATTGAATTTGTGCGTATAAACTAATAAATTATTTACAAGTGTGTTTAGTTATTATTTTTAAAATGTGAATCACAACTAGGGGTAGCAAAAAAAAAGTCCAAACCCATTAGTCCACCTACTAATTGTCGAACCAAACCCAATTATTTAATAAATGGGTAAATAGGTGCTGACCCAATTAAGTTGAGTTTAATTGGGCTTTAAATGAGTTGCTTATTAGGTATCTAACAAATTTACCCAAACCCACTTATTAATCATTTGGAGGTATTTTATTTATTTATTTATTTATTTATTTTTATAGGGTTACATTTGTCATTTTAGAAATTTTAGAATATTTTGATCATATCCATACATAAAATTATTGGGTAAATGGGTGGGTTAGGTTGGGTATGGGTAATACATACTTTGTTAAATAGGTTTAAAATGGGCAATTGGTTTTTAAATACCCAACCCATTTATTACCCGCCCAAATCCACCCATTTGACACCCCTAATCATAGCTCATAATTAAATATTTATTATTCTTTATCTTGTGTCTTAGAACACTCATTAACCGCACACAAATCAATATTTTTATTTTTATTTTTTATCTTGTGTCTTAGAACACTCATTAATCGCACCCAAATTCTATTCATCCTTTGTAGTATTCTATTTAAAAAAATAAAAAAAATTCCCAAGGAAAACATATTTTGGAAAAAGATCTTCATTTCAATGAAAAATTTGACTGCCATATTGGTAGCAAATAATCATTTATAACCTAAAAATTATTAGGTATTCCTGCAATATGATATAATAATGTGATACTCAAATGATGAATAGCCAGAAGGAAGTGGAGAACTGCAAATGCACCAAGCTACGCCACTTCTCAAGGCACCCAAGGTTAGGTTGGCTGCAGTTTTGGATTCTGGCTACTGAGTACCGAGTACTGACCCTTGTTTTTTTTCTTTTTTTTTTTTAGGTTGGTTGCAGTTTTGGATTCTGGCTACTGAGTACTGAGTACTGACCCTTGGTTTTTTTTAGGTCTGCAATATCCAACTTTTTCACTAGTTGGAATCTGTATATTAATCCAATCCAGCACCATTTTTTTTTTCTTTAGGTCTGCAATATCCAACTTGTTCACTAGTTGGAATCTGTATATTAATCTAATCCAACACCATGATCTCGACGGCTCATAAGGATATTGATTATCGACCCAGTACTTCTGTCTATAATGACACAAAATTTATTATAGTACAATTGACTGATGTCTCAACAATCCAGGACATTTAATTGATTCGACCCTGGTGATGATCAATCTAGCAGCGGCAGTCCCTTTTATCCACTTCAGTTTAAATCTCTAGATTGAACATTATTATCAAATGGACTTGTCTTCTAAACAAATCAAACCAAGCTATACGTCATTGCTACGCCTTGAAAATTGGCTAAACAGCAACTACGATGCTCACTTTAATTAATTCAAGAATCATATACACAAGCCAAGCTCTCCCCTAATTATCTAAGGTCACTGTGTAGAACGAATATGTATGGTAAAATTCCATGCTTTTAGTTTTTCCAATAGGCCTTAGGCTGAGTACAAAAAATAGATGTATGAACATCTGCGATTTGACTACGCTGTTATGATCAACCAATAAACATGGGTTAAAGCTGAGGGAGTAATTATTAAAGCTTGCCAAAAAAAAAAAAAAAAAAATCTTATTTGTGACCCGTTGTAACTTGTAAGTTGAAGCAACTGCTTTACTTTGGGCACTTGATCTAACAGATAAAGAGAATTATGAAAGAATTGTTGTAGAAGGTAATGCAAAAGATTGTTTTGGCTCTCTGAATGGTGATCCAAGTAATGAGAACTAGACTATTGCTGGTATTATTTCATTTATCTGTAACATCTTAATTTCTAGAAGTTTATTTTTGTCTTGCAATTTCGTTTGGGTGAGAAGGGAGGCTAATAAGGTTGCCCACTCCATGGCTAAATATGTTCCCTACACCTCGTTTCCTCTGTTTTATTGTTCTAACACCTCCCTTTCCAGACCTGTCTTGAAAGCTTGGAGGCTTTGTAGAATGAAAATTTCATGTTTAGAAAAAAATAAAATAAACATGAGTTACAATTTGGGAGGTTGGAGGTCAATCCCGGAAATCCATGTAAATCCAATGGTGTAAAAAAAAAAAAAAAAAAAAAAAGGTGAATCCAATGGTAATAATTCGCATGTATTTTAATTTTTTATTATTATTTTTAACTTATTTATTTATGTATAATTTTTTAAAATTTCACTTTTTATAAATAAGATTATATTTATCAAGTTTCAATAAATAAATTTTGATTTTGAAAATAAAATTAGGGAAAAATAAAATAAAAACACACACTTGAACTTTGGGTCAAAATCAAATAGACACTTGATCTTTTAATTTGAAATCAGAAATCCCGAAACTTTGGGAAATACTCAAATTGATCATTTTTCCATTTTCTATCTCTCTACTTGAAAAGCATAGAAAAATCTTTAATTAAATTTTAATTTAGACAAATTTTGTACTAAAATATATTCTAAAATAATATATTATTATTTTTTAAATAAAAATGAAACCTAGAGAGATGAAAATTTAGACAAAATGATTATATTAGTTATTTCTTAAAGTTCAAAAGTTTTTAATTTCAAATTAATAAATCAGAACCAAGAGTCTAATTTTGACCCAAAGTTCAGAGGAAGTTTTTGTATTTTACTCATAATTTTTTTAGCAAAAACCTAATCCAAAGGTACTTGAATTATATCTATTTAGGTTTGGATGCCGACTAGAGCTGAACAACATCATAAATACATATACAGGGGGAGTAAAATGCCGAACCAGGTCTTTTTTTTTTTCCTATTTTTGGGGGCCTAATCGAACCAAGGCCCTAGTTGAATACCAAATGGTTTGAGCTCCTACTGACAGCAGGACAAGATTCATATCCCTTATTTAACCATTTGAATACAAAACATATAAAGTTATAAACATCAGTGTAAAGGACCCACTAGGTAAGGACTTAAGAATTTGGGAAAGGCTTGGGTCCAATGCACAGGAGTACTGGACCTGTTGAAATCTTGACACGTGTCCAGTTTTGTCCAATTTTTGTACACGTGTCAAAATCTCAACAGGTCCAGTGCTCTGTGCACTGGACCCAAGCTGCTCCCTAAGAATTTTTATTTTTGGTCACTCCTCAAGAATTTATTCATACCAACTTGTGGGGATTTGGGGCCCCTAAGTAGTGCAGCTGCTTATGAATATTAGTGGTGACATTAAATTGACTCACCCAATCCCAAAGCAGTTGGATGGATTTCATAATTTGAGTTCAGTATACAACAAGCGGTGAAATAGGAGCCAAGATCACATGGTATGACAGTAGACATTAATTCTTTTGTTTCAAGGAAAGGGAAAGAAAAGGTAAGACAGGTAGAGAATATCATGAACCATGAGGTTTCCAGAAATGGTTAATTAGAGAAATATTGCACTTTGGCAACTAAATCCTTCTGCATAGTGCAATAGATTGAAAGCAAGGAGAAAGTATGATGATGGATTGGTAGGGGAGGTCACCCTCATTCATGTTTGTTTACCAAGTTGAAGGTATAGCTGAAATAAAAAAAAATGTAAACGCAATAAATTTTTTGAATCCTACAACAACAAACCGAATATTATACTTGAAATCTATGAATATAAGTAAAAATTGTTTCAACTGCTAAGGTTTCATCCCCTTCAATGAAGACTTTGAAGAACTTGATATAATAATAGTGCTAACAAAGATGATAGCATCAACTTAAGTATCTTTTGTAGCCTTGTAAGTTTTTAACTCCCACTAACGGTTGAAATCTTTTCAGCCACTTCCTTAAGGAGCATTTAAATGAATGTGTAACACACTAAAGACAGTGTCCATTATAGTCCATGCAGATTAATTGCTAAAACAAACCAGTAAGACTAATAATTACCATTCAAGGCTCCTAAATGACAAGAAAAGCCTTGGTATACTTTGAAATCGATACTGAAAATTGAATGAGGCCTATACTGAATGAAGTTAGTTCATGTCCAAATTTGATAATTGCATTAGGAAATGATCGGGAGTTCTAAAGACCTTCAGTTTCCCAGGGTTTAGCTGAATACAGTTGAAATTACTGATCAAATTTTTAATTCTGTTGACTTGATATGGGATTTCTTAACAATGTTGTGCTCACCATGTTATTTGCTCACATCTAATTACTATTTTCCAGAAGAAGAATTGAACTTTTGATTCTGCTCCAAACAATAGTATCTACTGCCAACATCACCAATAACCATTAATTACTTATAATTGATCAGTGTTACATAGACAGAAACAGAATACAACAAAATGGAGGAAAACGTAGAACATACAGATGTTGAGAACCATAATATATTGACAGGAGAATACATGGAATTAATACGGTGCTTTGTAAGTCAACTGTAAGATTTTGATAGAACCTTGGAATGAAGCAACATATAGAAAGGAAACAAGGTTTTCCTACTTACAATTATCAAACATATTGATTCAACATGTCCAACCCATAACTAATCCTCCAAGATTGGATGATGCTCAAGCTCAGTTAGAATTTCAGTCAAAGGGTTTGTTGTGCCATTGACAACCTTACTTCCACCCCTGCAATGAAGCAATTCTTCTCGAAGACTTTGTACAATCTCATTCAGTTTCTGAATACTCCTCTCTTGAGAGAGGATAATCTGCAGTAAAGTTGATAGCCAATAAGATCAATAAAACTCAAGTAAGTACACTGATTAAATTCACCATTTAAGGATTAATTGATTAAATGCACCATTTCCTATCTCCTTAAGCTTTTAGGAGAATTGGTAATTCATCATTAATATAGGGAAAAGAAGAATTCAAACAAGGAACCTTCTGATATAATACGATGTCTAGCACAACAAACAAGTTAGTGTTAAGAAAGCTCATAAAATTGGAGTTTGGGTTAAAACTTTCCAAGAGACAATTATAGGATGAGGTCATGAGACAATATGGAATCCTCGTAGTTGAGATAGAGAAGAAGCCAGGAAATGGGATAGATGAAGGGTTAACAGCCATCAGTCTCAAAAGCTTAAACTCTCAGGAAGTAGGCCAACAATGTATATCAAGACGACAACACTAACTCTAACAGCCCTCCTCACAGGCAGGCCTTTACGCAATAAATCAAATGTGGGTCTTGCACAGATAGAATCCAAATGAAAACAAGCACTGATATAGAACTGAAACAAATGCAGTGTCCAAATTCAAACACAATACCCAATACTCAAAACAAGGGTCTGACACCATGTTACTGTCAATCCAATAGTATTTACCAAAAGACAAGTCCAATACCTCAAATGTCGGAAAGCAGGCCAACAATGTATATCAAGCTCACAAACACTAACTCTAAAATGAAGAATTGAGGATGTCAGTTAATTACAAAAGCGAGAAGAGTGGCACAAATAGGAAAGGGTTGAAATACATGTTCATAATGAATTTTTTCATTTGATATCAATATGCATATTAAAGTTGCAAGATTCGAGAATGGAGGTGAAGTCACCAACTAGATGTTGAAACTCCTTAGGGAACAAAGGTAGAAGTCGAGGGTAAAGAGGTGATTATGAATCTTCAAAATTATTTTCCTTTGACTTGCCAGTAATGGGGTCAGGGACTGTACGAAAAGGGGCGTTGGCGATGAATTTGTATAGGAGCTGTTTCTGTGACTTGATTGTTTGAGAATTCTTTTGCAAGAAAGATGACACATTTTTAATCAAGTGAAAACCTATGGTTTCGTTACCAAGAAAACTGTGCAGGCAGATAATAAGTTCATTGAGCATTATAAACTTGCCTTTAACCTGTACTTGGCTCAGCCCAGACTTTATAACCTGGTCCTCAGTGCAAGCTCGGCCAATGATGTTAAACAAGTTCTGGGCAGAGTTTGGGTTGACCCATGCTTGAAAACTTAAAATGGGAAATAAAGTTCAACAATATAACACATGAATTTGCCTTCAATCTGGGGTTGTGTTAATCACCTTTAGGTTCAAAATTACCCACTTCATCACAAACACAACTAAGTTTTGGGACAATAAAAAAATAATACATGTTTAACACTATTTAGGAAACACACATATTAGTGTGCTCTACCAACTGGTTGTTGATTCGGATGAATCAAGATTGACTTTGCCAAAACTCTGCTCAGCTCAAGCTCAAAATAAGCTCAGTTCAAATAATTTTGGGAGGAAAAAAATGCTTCACTTCTGACTAGCTGGCACAACTAACAGTCCTAACTTTTCACTATGGAGCATTTCTAATGGATTAAAAAAAAAAAAAAATCCATTTGTAAATATGAGCAAAATTAAAGTTAGGTTGTTTAGATACCTAATTGTCAGGACAGAATTCCAAAAATAAAAAGAGTACTGAATGGATTCACAAGAAGTTTTAGGGAGTGTCAACTTTAAATCTGATGTGAAAAAGCTTGCTTACTGACTTTGTTACTAGAAATAATTACTGTCGGCCACACTGGGAAAGACAGTAATTCAATTTAAGTTTAACGCACTACAACATAAGGCCAAAAATTCTTCAGTCAAGGTCACAGGAGAAGACATCATGCCCTATGAAGGCCCTAAATTAGCAAACTAGCAAAAGATAGTTTGTGTATCGAGGCCCAAGTAGTTGAGAGAGGCCCCAACAAGTAGACCTCAAAATAACCCGCCATACAAGCAAGGAAAACTTATTGTTTTCAAGCTGATAGAGGGAGCACAATCAAAATTATTTCAGAATTTATTATTTCATCTTTTCTTCTAGATTTCATTTTTGAATTTTGAATTTGGCTTTAATGACTTTGAGGAATTTATTGGATGTCATTGTGCCTTAATGTAATCTCTGAAGCCTATTAAAAAGAGTCCAAAAATGTTTTGAATGAATGCAATTTAAATAAGAATTTTCTAATTAGAAATGTTTCTCTAAGCTTGGTAGTGATTCCAAGAACCTTTAGATGGTGAAACTTAATATTTGTCATGTTCTTTTCTTTTCCCTTATTTCTATTTTCCAACCTTTGTCCTGCATCAAATTTGGTATCAAAGCAAACTTTGATCCATGTGTCCAAAACCGACAACCTCTAACAGCTACTGTGTACAGTGGTGCCCACTCCAAAATCCCCAAACACCACCCACGAGATCAAAACCCAATTTTGGACCCAAACCCCAAAGCCGGCCCTTATCGCAACCATCACAACAACCACAAAAACAATCACCACTATCACTCACCTGAATGTCATCCCAAAGTGAGGATGTCATTGCCATCCTGAACCAGCATCGCCACCGAGGCACAATCAACCATAAGACGCAACTACACCAAATCACAAACTGCAACAATAATCCTAATAACCGGTCGAAGCCCATCACCCTTTGAGACCCATCTCATCACAGATGTCATACCATCACAGCCAAAAACCACTTTGCAGGTTGAGGCTTCCCCTCCTCACCGAAAACAACCCACCCAAAAACAATATCCACAACTCATGCCTCCATCCATTCACCCACAACAAACCCAACCCAACCCATGCTAATCCAACCCAGACCCAAAAACCCAAGACAAATCAAAATTATTTCGAAATTTATTATTTCATATTTCCTACCAGATTTCTTTTTGAATTTTGAACTATATTTCATTTTTTATTATGAATATGGCTTTAATGTTGTTGAGGAATTAATAGGACGTAATTGTTCTTTAATGTAATGCCTGAAACCTATTAAAAAGAGGCTCCGGGAATGGTTTGGAGGAATGCAATATGAATAAGAATTTTCTGATTAGAGATGTTTTTCTAAGCTTGGTGGCGATTCCAAGCACTCTTATTTGGTTAAGCCTAGGGTTTAAGGAAAATTCTAGGGGGTAGGATTTGTCATGTTCTTCTTTTCTTTTTCACTTATTTTATATTTTTCACTCTCTGTTCTGCTTCACAAGCATTGACAAAATGATTTACACACCAATGAATATGCAAAGCCCAATATCATATGGATCAGTATAGCTAGGTTTGATGTTCAAAATCTTATAACCAAAACTAGGTTCCTAACCCCCTTTCTTTCTTCTTCGTCTCTTTTTTTTTTTTTTTTTTTGGGAGCGGGGAGGGGGGTGGGCAACTAATATTTGAATCACCAGAAGCATGTCGTTGATGAGCTCTATCTTAGATGACACCTTCACCCATTAAGCCCATGTAAGATAAGGTGGAGGGTGAAGTCGTGGGTTCAAGACCCACCAAGTGCATGTGTAATTACCTAAAAAAAAATACATGGCCGCAAATGCCTATACTAATACAAAGAAATATTCTTGGTAATCACGGGTAACTCGTGTAGCTTGTGTGAATAAAGGAAGTTGACGCAAACATACATAAGGAAATAATGAGAGCATAATATTTTAAATAAATTCTTTAATGTTTGTGTTTTTTTTTTTTTCCCATGTATAAAACTAAGAACCAGCCAGATAGAGCAACTATCAAGTAGTACTGTTGCAATCATCTCAAATAGATGAGATTCTTTGTGTCCTATCTCTCTGTTGATCTCCAAATTGATATTGTCAAAGAAAAGAGAACAAATTAAGACTGATGTTGTAAGATTGAAGTTTCAATTACACATTTTCACTTCTCTTGCCCAATGGTGAAACCAATTTGTGAATGCTTATAGAAGTTTACAAGTTCAGTATCTGGAACAGCAGTTTCAACTTCAACAAGGTTCTAAACTCTAACTTCTCATCCAAATAAGTTCAGTGGAGGTTTTTGTTTTCTAGGCCCCATTTAGTGAAACTTTCAGGGTCAAATATTGCTTCTCTCATTCCTACACTTATTAGTAATCATAAATAGCACTATCTAAAATGCATTCCAAAGAGTAAACATTACCAAATGAAGTCCAAAATACATTTTTTCCCAAAAACTATTGACAATTTCCATGCAAATGCATATATCTGGATTTTCACCTCAAAACATGCATAACCAACTTCTCAAATTCCACAAACAAATCAAATAAGTGGGCAATATACTAAAAGTAAAATAACCCATCTAATTTCAAACTCACTTTTTCTTTCACAGATTCCTCTCTTTCAGATATATAGTTCTGTTTCTGGGATGTGATTGGACTTGCTTCAATTTCATTCCCATATTGTTGATTCCACTCAAACTGTGATGTGAATACAATTAACAGAAGCAGACAAACCAGTACCCACGGCCTCGACATTGTCACGACCAGCTCTCACATAACCTGTCATACAATCAACTTACATTAAACACTTGTCGATATCGATATCTTTCGTTGCGCATTTTTAATCAAATTTGAAGACCAAATTAAGGAACAATTTATAAAACAGATGACTGAACAAAAAACAAACCATTTTTTGAAGACTTCACTTAAATTAATGTACAACTAAAACCTCCCAACATACACTACCTTAAAAATAAAAATAAATAAATAAAAAAAACTCGAACTTTTGCACCATTTTATGGCTCTGTTTGGTAGCAGAGAATCTAGTTGAAAATAAAAAAACTCCTAGGTCCTACAATTTGAGAATTCCAAGATCAAGCACTACGAATCAAGGTTAATTTCTACAATTTCCTCACTAACAAAACAAAACAAAACCTAGTTATATAGTGATGTGTAAATACAAGGTTTTATATGATTAATCTAGTAGATCAATGAGCAAAGCAATGAATTAAAGAAAAATGTGGGAAATTATAGGACTTACAGATCGAGGCTCAGCAAAATCTGCATATATCGGATTCTTTGGAGTTCATTCGTGTCGTGAAAAAAGGAAAAAAACGGTGTCGTTCTTCCCGCCGCTTTGAAAAATGTCTTTGGAATTGTAAAATCTGAGGCTCAGAGGATAAGAATTTGCATTGAACTTTGAGCAAAATCGAGTGGCTTTCTGAGATCTGTATAGTGTATGTACTATTGACTCTTCTCTTTGTTATTCGTGATAAATTTGGAAACCATGCCTTTTTATTACATTAACCAGTTACCAGTTAGTAATGATTAAATGTGTCTACATCAAGACAAATATTATTAAATGTGTCATTAATTTTAATTGTAACTATTTTTATTAAATAAGTCAAGTGCCTATTTAACAGATCATGTATTTCTTGAAATTTAATATAACTTAATAAATACACATAGAATGGTTGAAATTGATGTCGACAGAGTTTACATCTAACCCGATTTTGAAGAATTATTCTTCAACCTATTACATGGCAATTAAACAGACTATCTACTTGTATTGTTTAAAAAAGTCACATGATTTATTAAAAATGTCATGTGACTAAAAATACATGTGGATGGTCTATTTGATTATTACATAGTAGGTTGGAAGAGGATTTCTTCAATCAGATTGGAGGTAAACTATTTCTTTTATTTATTGCAAACCTGTTTTTTCTAAACAAACAAAATACACATGGAGTACATAAATCATGTGATACAGTTTGGATATACTTAAGAGACAAAAATAAAGAAATTATTTATTTTTTGAAATTTTCAATTCATGTAATACTTTTTAATATTTCACTCATTTTACATCTTACTTTTTTAACATGTATATTTAAAGTTTCAATATCTCATTAAAACTCTGAAAATGATTTTTTATTTTTTACTTTTATATAGGTTTTCGTATGTGATTTTATTTTATTTTAATTAATAGTGATTCATTAAGAGTGTGGATTAAAAATATTTTAAAAGTTCATGATTTTAATTACTTAAAAAAAAAAACAATGGCTTAATTTGAAATTGACTTAAATTATAGAGGAATTAATTATTAGATTTCTTGAATGAAGGGTAATGATTTGGGAAGAAATGGCTACATTAGATTTCTATTGGCTAATCTCCCAATGGCTTGTCCATGGTTGTAATCAAATTCGCCCATTAATTCAAATGCATGTTTGGGTCAAATTGTAGACTTCCTATCAAGATCACTTATTATTCACCTTCCCAACCATTGATGATTTAATAAGACTAATGGTAAATGTACATAGTAGGTCACACTAATCATAATAGGTCATGTCAACCATTGAGAACAAAATTATTTTCCTTCAAATTTTTTTTTTTTGTTAAGTAATTTTTTTATTTTTTAGTGTTAGTGAATAAGGAGAGGGAGAGACTATCATTAAATTGATAAAATAAGACATCCCATCCCACATATGGAGAGAGGCGTGTAAAATATAAATGTAAAAAAGTTTGGGGGCATTGCGAAATACCGCAAAACACAAGACAAAAAAGTTAGAAAGTCTAAGAAACTATAAAAACAAAAATCGATATTCCATTTCCAGAGCCGGAGACAAAGCGGTTCAAGGCGAGCAAAATGGGCAACGCTCAGTCACCTCCTGCCAATCCCCGCTACGCTTTGGCCTCCAGGTCTCTCTCTCTCTATATGTATATGCTTATTTATTATAAGGTTAATTAATTTACCAATTCATTATTATTATTATTGTAGAGCTTTCTCTCAAAAGGAACTTGAAGATCATAAATCCTTGTTCGTGTCCCTGGCTGCCCAATCACAGAGCGATGGCAAATACATCTTTCCCTCAGTCTTCAAGGTCTCTTTCTTCGCTCACTCTTTAACCTTTCCAAATCCCCCAAATTTTCAACACTCAACATTTGCTTCATTGTTTCTCTCAGAGATACTTTGGACTCCATGGTCCTCTCGGTGATCGAATGTTCGATTTACTCTCTCAGCAACGCAAGGATCAACGCCTCTCCTTTCAAGACCTCGTTATTGCTAAAGTAACTTCCATTTCCTAGTACAAATTATGTATTATTTTTTACATAACAAGATTGCTGAATCTAATTGTTCTTAATTCAAAAAATGAAAAATTATTCTATATGGTTAAAGTTTAGGTGTTTACTTTATATAGGGAAAGAATACGTTAATTAAGTAGCTTGTGAACAAGCTCAATTTTGCATGACACAAAAATGAATCAAGCTTAAACATGTAATCTAGCTTGGTGATGAGCTCGAATTCTGAATAAAATTAAATGAATCAATCCTACTTTTTATACTTGACTTAATTACAGCCTACATTTTATAATGGCTTATTGTGTATTGCAGGGAACTTATGAGAAAGGAACAAAAGATGAGATTGAAGAGTTCATTTACCAATTAGTAGACGTGTCTGGCGATGGCATTTTGGGGAGGTAGTATTCTAGGTCTAGGGTTTTTTTTTTTGGCATTGAAATTTGTTTAGCTTCATGCTTGGTGTTTTTTGTTTTTTGGGTTGTGTTGGTGATAATCATATTGGGAGCTTAATGTCAGGTCTGATCTGGAATCTGTTTTAATTGCGATGTTTGAGACTATATTCTCCACGAAAGATGCTGAACTTGGACCAAGTTCACATAAGGACGTTGTGGACATATTTCTTAATGCTGCAACTTTTTCGAAGCACGTTGATGGATGTGCTGAAAAAAGCATGTCTATTGAAGATTTCAGAAATTGGTGTACTCTTCTCCCATCTGTTAAGAAGTTCCTCGGAAGCTTGTTGATTCCTCCTGATGCAGGTTTTCTGCTTATCTTCAGATTTGTGTATTTTTTGGGCTGCTGTTTTGTAGTTATATTGTTTTACATTTTGATGGTATTTAGGTCTATTCAGTACAAAGAAATAGGAATTTCTAGTTGTACCCTGTGAATAGACTTCTTTTGTGGAATTAACGATTCCCGTTCTTCTCTTTTTTAAAGAAATAAAATTATGTTTAAATAAGCAAATTATGTCATGTCATGGTTGTCAACAACATGAAGTTAAATATAAGCAGATAAACTGTTGTTAAGATCTAACATTGCATTTTGTTAATTTAGTGGACTTGAATTTTTTAAATTTGATTTGATGAGAAACCATGAGGTGTTTGGTTTACTGCTCTTTTATTGTTTATTTGCCTCTTCTTTTGTTGGATTGGTAATTACACAAACACCTATTGGGTCTTGAATCAACAACCTCACTCTTCTCCTTGCTTTTACAAGGAGAGGATATTTATTAATTAAATTAAGGATA
Organism: Fagus sylvatica; assembly: GCA_907173295.1. Taxonomy (NCBI): domain Eukaryota; kingdom Viridiplantae; phylum Streptophyta; class Magnoliopsida; order Fagales; family Fagaceae; genus Fagus; species Fagus sylvatica. The sequence continues at coordinate 50,139,448 of OU015762.1, read as the reverse complement.
AGATCCATTCAGATATAGTTTTTATTTTGAATTTTTTTTTTTTTTAAATAAAATTGTTTACTATATAACAGTTAAAATTTAAGTGGTCTAATTCAGGGCTGTTTACTTGATTTTGAACCTAATTATCCGATAAACCATGATAAATAATACAGACCCAGTCCATAGATTTATTTATGGCCCTAAAGGAGCCATATGAGATGAAAATCTCATGTTTGGTTCTATAATAGCAAAGATAACAGTGATGTTATCACCAACTATGATTATCTAATAGTTTAAGTACGGTTGTAAAGTTGAGGCTCAATCAAAATATGGTTTTGGGGTTGGAATTTGTGGTGTCAACCAATAAGATTTATCGTTTTTCTAATTTCTTCCCTAGCAGAATGTGAGGTACCATTTGAGCTAGAGTTCATTGGCATGGACACGCCGGAACTTTAGTCGTAGGTTTCATATACCATTATGAACACTGTGCCTGGCTTTTGTTTTTTTAAGTTTAATAATTAAATTCTTAAAATAATATGTAGTAGGCACTATTTAGGCACTGGTTTAGAAAATCATTTGTGATATTTTTATTAATTAGAGAAAAACGTGAACCACCTATGCAATATCTCTTTACAAGGGATTAACATATCTTGTTACTTGTGTTGTGTTTCTTTTCTTTTATATGAATATGGATTCTGAGATCAATATTTGAAGAAAGCATCTCTCTTTCTCTGTTTGTATGTTTTTCAGTTGTTCGTTAAATACTTCATATGGAAAATTGTTGGACTTGGTATATTCCAGTTCTGCATATTATGGATCCTGAAGCAGTTTAGGAGAATCTATAAAAAAAAATGCTCTTTTTAATGTGCTACCATTTTGTGCAGGGAGACCAGGATCGCAAGTTCCTTGTCTAGTGCACTTGGAGAGTGTTGATTCTAATATGGTGTTATTGAGGAAGGAATATGCTTGGCATATTGGAGGAGCCCTTTCACTTCAAGAATTGGAGGAATGGAAACTTCTATACCATAGTGCTTACAATGGCTTAAGTTTCAACACATTCTTGGGCAGTATATCGTGAGTAACTTGCTCTTCTTTACTTATATAAAAAAAAAGTAACTTGCTCTTCTCATACAATCATCTCGTAACTATGTGGATCTCATTGAAATTTGTTGATATCAAATTTTAGTCCTATATCTTGTGAGTTGAGTTTGATTTCCATCTTTGTGATTATCTTTATTTTGAGTCCAAAATTAGGTGTTTGAGGCTCATATATACTTTTCAGAAAATAAACCATGTAGTGTATATATTTTAGAAGAAGCTTTTATCAGATGTAGACAAAAAAAAAAAGAAAAAAAAAGGTAACTTGGAATGTGACATGACTGCACCAAACTGTTTGTATGATTTTTCCTTCTTAGCCTTGTGAGGTCTGGAAACCTTTCACTTCTGCTGCTTCTTTTATTTATAAGAATCATTCATCATGTTTTTCTTTTTAGCACTTAATAATGCTAAATTAGGTTGGATCAAGATTGCATTTCTTGAAGAAAATGATTCTCCAGACGTGTTTCACACTTCTTATGTATTAAACAAACAAAACAACACCTACAAACTAGTAAAGAAGAACAATGAGGCTAGGGGATTCATGGGTTCTGTTCCTACACTCAACGTTGATGTTGATATTTGAGAAGTCATGGGATCATGTTGTAATGGTTACATAAATGCCAGGAAAACATTATAGACATCAGTATCAACAATATACACAAGGCGACTGGCACTAATTGCCACTTTAGTTCACTCCTCGTTATGTTGATTGTTAATATCAAGCATACTTAAATGTAACATGTATTATCCATAAATTGTTCTCAAAATGTCAGATTCCGACTGTTCAAAAGTCCTATTATGTTTTAAAGAGTTTAAAAATTAGAATGCGTTATATTTTTCTAGATACACTAATTACCTTTTTGGTAGTGGTGCTGTCCCGACCTTTCTTGATATTTCCGTATAATTCATTAAAATTAAATTGATTATGCATACTTAGACTAAGTGGATTTTGCTGTACAAATTCGTAGTAACAGCTTCCATTGAGGCCCTGACCTTTAGTTGAGATGATCTCCTTAGCTAGTCTAAGAAGGATGCTGGTGGTGGCAAGAAACCTGTAGACAATGGCATCAATGCCTATGCATAAAGTAAAGAGTTCTTCAATTATAAAGACATGGATGTGTTCTATAGTGGTGTTAATGATTTGACGGTACTTCCTTTTTGCTTTCTCTAAAAGAAAATACAAATGTTTAATGCTTTCTATTTTTATTTCAGTTTTTCGGTTGCTGCTACTATTTTTTAAGTAGGAGTCGAATGGGTAATTGTTCAATTGAACTGCAGAAAAGATGATGGGCCAACTGTATTGATTATTAAGGATAAAGAAGGTTATGTATATGGAGGTTATGCTTCGCAGACTTGGGAGAGGCATGGCGGTTTCTATGGAGACATGAAGTCTTTTCTTTTTCAGCTATATCCTAAGGCTTCTATATTTAGGCCTACTGGAGCGAACAATAATATACAATGGGTAAGTTTCTATTATTTTCATATGGTTCTAAGTTGGAGGTTTATGATTATGATTTCTATAGAATGATCTCAGATGAGTCTCATCTTCAATTTTTGTTCCTGCTGATAGTAAATAACTCTGTATATTCGCATGTGATTGAAGTCTGCCTAAATGTCACAATGTTCACTCCTATTACCTCAATAAGTTTATTGATTATTAAGTTCATTAATTATTTATCGGTTGAGTAACTAAGTAGAAAAAAATCAGTAAAAATATATATATCTTGAAAGGATATTGTTCAGCCTGGAAAGAATCCTCCTGGCCATTATAAATTTATGAGGAAGTGAAAGTGCTATTAGATTTTGAATGCTCACATGTTGTTTCAAGTGGAACTGATAAAAAAGAAAACATGTTTCAAGCGGAAATGAACTGCCTAAAGCGGCCATGCTCTGCCCTATGTATATAAGCATCACTAAGTGATTTATTAGAAAATGCTTTGGAGGTTCTCCTCAAATTTGTGTGTATGGTAAGAACAATTGTCACTTATAAAAAAAGACAGTAAGAGCAGTTGTCATCTGCTAGAATGGGCACAACCAGTGAAGTCTGAAGCAGTGAGTCTTGCTCAAGGTTTTGGTTTTGACTCAACGGTCATTTGTTTCAGCCTGACTATTGTCATCCTGATTTTCTTTAAGTGACTATCGAGGCAGATTTTTTAAGATAAGATTAAGTTTGATCACATTGGAAATAGGATTAAGTTTGATCACATTGGAAGTTTAGTCAATTGGGTTTTATAAGGCCTTGAGGTCTATGATCTAAAATGCATGTGGAATTTTGAGCTTTAAGGAACCCAATTTTTGTTGTTTTTAAGATTATTGCTTAAAAGCTTTTCTTGATGGGGGTGATAATATCGGTTGCATTACATTTGACTCAAAAAGCAAATGCATCTCAGTGATTTACATTGCATTTAATTGTTCCTCCACTCATGTAATGCACTTAAGATATTGGGTGTCCATTTTATCTGCAGTGCGCCGTGAATTTCAGTTCAGAGGACATCCCAAACGGGATTGGTTTTGGAGGACGAGTGAATCACTTGGGTCTGTTTCTCTCTGCAAGCTTTGATCAGGGTCACACATTCAACTGTACCACATTCGGTAGTCCTTCCCTTTCCAAGACCAGTCGAATATGCCCGGAAGTGATAGAATGCTGGAGGGTTGTTCCAAAAGGAAAACAAGGAACGCATGATGCTGTCAAAGGTACAGTATTAGATAGATTTAAGGAGGATCGCCATATGCTCAACATGGTTGGGCTTGCAAATTCCAGTGAGTAATCTTGGTTATGCAACCTTTTGTGGGCTTTTACAATCAGAAAAATCATATTGTTGCTAAGGATTTCACTGATAACTTTGGCTTAAATGTTGTAAAATAAGGTGTTTATTATGTCATTTCTCTAGAAAGTTAGGAGCATATTTGCTTTGATCTGTAAATACTTATATCAGGTCTAAATTTGAATAATATATTCATTATATGAGGAAGAGTTTACACCTCTTTATGGCTTTAACTTTTTCAAGTAGAAACCGATTGCTATTGGGAAGTAATGGCTACATTATTTATAATATGAGGAAGAGTTAACGACTCTTGCCAAGTTCTTCTGAACATGATATTATTAACAAACTTTGAATTTCATTGTCATTGTTCATGTATACAACCGCATCTAAGCAGTTAGTGAAATTCACAATCAAAGGGAAACAACATCCCAATCCAAATTTTACTAAAAGGCTTGAGATACAATTCTAATGAAGCTATTAATTCTCAACCAAATTCTATTGCATTAGGAATCTCAATTCAAAATGATCCCAAAGAACCTAATGTTACAAAATCAAGGGCCACGATTCTGATCAAGTTCCAATTATAAGTAAAGATGCAATTGGCAGAGAGTATGAATTTAACCAACAACAAAAACATCATCACTATTCCAAACACTTGAATTTGTTTGAAAAACAATCTCCATTCTTAAACTAAAAGATAAACAACAAAACCCATATTAAAGAACAACGTCAAAATAAAAATAACGACAATCTCGATCCTAAAACAAAAAACTAACAGTTACCCATTTTGAAATACCATCAAAACTGTCCCAATCAAAACTATTTTTTCTCAGTACCTCCTACCGGGTCCACCTCCGGGTCGCCCGAACCCGATCGGGGCTGAGTTGACTGGAACCGGGTCGACCTTAACAACGCCAGGAATCTCACTCATCCCAAGAGACGCAAGCATGTCGAGGGTCTCCTTGTCGACCTCGATAGTTTCGGTGGAGATGGCAGAAACGTCAGGGACATAGTCCATGCGGCGCTCGCGCTCTTCCTCCTGGAGCTTGAGCGAGATGCCACGTACCGGACCCTTCTGGATCCGCTTCATGAGATGGGTGGAGAACCCAGCAATCTTGTTGCGGAGGCGCTTGGAAGGAATGATAGCCACCTCCTCTAAAAGCTTCTTGTTGGTGTGGAAGTCGAGGGTCATGCGAGAGTAGTAACGCTCTATCACTTGGCGTGAGGATTTCTTCACGGTCTTTGTGCGAACGCGACCCATGGTTGATGAATGGGTGAGAGAGCGTGAAGAGGGAGTAGGGTTTTGTGTGTGTGTGTGTGTACGGCCTGCGAGACTCTGAGATTGGAGAAGACGGAGTAGGGTTTTGTGATTTTTTATATGAGGAATGTGTCAAATGGGCTTTGGGTTTGTGTTCAAAGTTGGATCTAGTTTTGGGATTAGTCAAGATTTTTAAAAGGGAAGAAAGGCCCAATTTCTTGGTTTGGGCCTTTGGAGCTGTCAATTATAATTTGAAGTGTTTGTCTTTAGGATAGGTGAGGATGAAATAACGTGCCCCATGAACAAAAGGATAAAAAAATTTCATATGCACATACGGACCTACGCGAAATTATAAGGATGACATATCTTCTTATGAAAGAATAAAAAAAAAATTAAAACAATGAAGTAAAATTTAACCTACAATAAATAGGTTCTATCATAAAGGTAATGAAGGGTATTTTTGTCTATAACTAAAGGTTTTTTTAAAAAATATCAAATATAGTTTTTACTATTCCCTATACTGGTGGGGTAGTTAGATTGAATTTATTACTTCCTTAACCAGTATATTTAGGGAATTCGTTAGCAAAACCCAATGTAAAAGGTAATCCCTAAACTTTGGGCTAAAATCAAATTGATCCCATGATCTTTTAAATTAAAATTAGAAGTCTAAGAACTTTGAAGAATACCCAAATGAAACATAGAGAGACGAAATTTTAGGCATAATCATCAAGTTAGAAATTTCTCAAAATACAAGGACTTCTGATTTCAAATTAGAAGATCAAGAGTTGATGACATCTTTGACAATCAAGAAGTTGATTTAATCTCTAAAATGTTAGATAGTTGAAAATTTCCAGATGATTGATGGCATTAAAAGGGAAGTTGAAACTATCCTTAAATGTAGGTTATGAGAGTTGATCTATAAATGCTTATTACCAGGTTATGAGAGTTGATGATACCCTCAATAGGGCTGTCCATGGGTCGGATCAAATTGGATTTTGGGGTAAACCAAAACTCAACCCGTATGAGTCGGGTTAACTGATAACATATATGATATTCATCCAAATGAGTTGTCGGATAGGGTGGGTTCAAGTGGTCGATTGACGGATCGAGTATGATCGGATTGGTCGAACTTGTCGTCGTTTTCGTTGTTGATGCTCTGCGACTAAGATCTCACTAGATTCGGAGAAAATATTGTCGGATCTGGTGAGATCCCCACCGAATCTAACAAGATCTTGAAGGGCGAAGAGCGGCAAAGTTACGAATGAAGGAAGGATCAATTGGAATCAGATTTCTAAATAGGGAATTTGACACTCGACTTACTTGTGTCGAGTTTTGAAATTCTGCACCCACTGTCGACCTACATAGCACTCGGATTGTGCGATCTTTGGATCAGGTGCCTCTGGGTCGGACGGTTTTTATCGAGTTCAATATGGTTGGACAGCCCTACCCCTCACCTTGTTTATTTTCTTACATTTTCTTAAGCCCTTGGTACGTAGAGGGGGAAAAAAAAGTTGAGTTAGCACACAACAATAGTATTTAATAAAGCCATATATATATATTTATATAAATATAAATATAAGAAGTAAGGGTGCAACATGATTATAAAAAGAAAAAGAAAAAAAAAAGGGTGTAACATGAGTTCTTATACACGTTTAACTACGAAGTTTTTAATGAAATCTAGTTTATATAGTGTCAATACAATCGCGTCCTTATCTAAGCTTTATCCTTACACATACCACATGATCATAGGGTCTAAACTCAATTATTATTATTATTATATGTTCACTACTTGTCGACAAGTTGACACCACAAGGATTGAGGGTTATTGTACTATGCAATTTTTTTTAGGGTTGAGATTTGAAAATTTAAAGGGATAATTATAGTAAACCCTCATGTGGTTAGGTCGAGTTTCACTTTGCCCATCCGTGGTTTAAAAAGTCACTTTACCCACCTAGGGTTTGAAACGTTAGCAGACATTACCCACCTCACCACTTTTTGTTAATAAAAACAAATACAAACATAAAATATTCAAAATTTTGGATCAAACTTCACGTTAAAACAAAAAATTTCCAGAAATTGAAGAACATCACTGGCTTAGGTTACAACCCCAATGCTCCAAAAATTGGAACTGTGCTTCCTCGTTGGTTCACCACATACAACCATTCCTCTTAAAACTTACTTTACTGATTTAGATTTTAGAATCCGATCGTGAACTAAGAAGTGAGAGGCCTGGTTTGGAAAAGAGAGAGAGCCTCGATCTAGAGAAAGCGGCTACAGAAAAAGTGGATCAGTCGCCTCTGGCCCTTCCTTCGAAATTGAGTTTGGTGCCCTCCCAAATCTGCTTTCTCTCATCCATTTTAGCAGTGCTTAGCACTACAGAGAAATGGTACAAGGTTTCCTCATACCTTCCCTTGGTCCTTACAGAAAGGATTGCTAATGTTTCCTGTAGAAGTGAGGTTGTTGTGGCGGCTGCTCATTAAGGGTTATGCAGTGATGTTATTTTGTTATAAAGTTGTGATGATATAAACATCGCCCAAATGGCCAAATCCAAATATGACTTATGAGGGAGAAAGAGAGATGACTAGATTCGGCGGTGGTTATCAACGATGTGGACATGGCCACAAGAGAGGCTCAAATCTAGGGAAGGGGCGAGAGAGGAAGAGGGGCAAAAACCAGATCTTAGATTTGCGGTGTTGCGACGTGAAGGAGAGACCGAGACCGACGAGAGCCTGAACCAACGCCAAAGAAGATGTACCCACAACACGATGAATTTACCTTTTGATAGAAGTGGTGATTGGAGGATACCCTTTTGAGTTTTTGGTTGTTTGGTGCTGTGTGATTCAATGTGTTGCTTTGATTGTTTACTTTGGGTTTGTGATCTTGGAGTTTGGGTTGGAATTTGGTTTGGTTGAATTTGTTGATTGGAATATACCCTTTTGAGCATTTGTGCTTTTCCTTGTGTAGATTTCCATGGACCTAAACACAGTAAATCTTTTTTACTCAATATCGATTTTTTTTGTTTGTTCTTTGCATAAAGTTGAGCATGGGTTTTTTTGTTTGGTTTATCAAAAACAAATAGTAGAGATTTTTTAGTTAATCGTTTCTTTGTGTGTTTTTCCATTGATTTGGTTAATTTTCAAAGCAAAAAATGTTTTTCAATTTTTTGGAAAATTTTTGTTTTAACATGAAGTTTGATTCAAAATTTTGAATGTTTTATGTTTGTATTTGTTTTTATTAACGGAAAGTAGAGAGGCGGGTAACGTTTGCTAACATTTTAAACTCCAGATGGGTAAAGTGACACTTTTTGAACCATGGATGAACAAAGTAAAACTTGACCTAACCACATGGGAGTTAAGTGTAATTATCCCAAATTTAAAAGTTAACTTCAATTACAACCATTAGATCAAAACACTTTTTAACAACTTTTTATGTTTTGGTTGTTTTACTTTTTTATCCTTAACTTATTTGAGTTTTTGAACTAAGTATTTCATGTGTAATAACACATTAACAATTTAACACCCTAACTATAATCTCAATCCACCATTATTATTTTTTTCTTTTTGCCGACAGTTTGACACTACCACACCATTTTATTTTTGCTGAATGGTTGACACCGCACCATCCACTCCTCGGGAAATGGATCCAACGTTTTGGTCCATTCATTCATTCTATTTTATATGGTTTTATTTATGTTTTGCATTCTCTAATTTTTGTGCTCATTTGTTTTTTTTTTTTTTTTTTTTTTTTTTTTTTGAGAAATCAGATCTTTATTGATAACACCCAATGAACAAAGGAAAACACAATACAGGTATCACCAAATAGGTGAACAAAAACACAACTAACCTATCTAGGCTAGACAAAAAGGACACAAGCTAGGCTGTACAAAGGAGAATATGCCAATTGTTACAGAGAGTGTTATGAAGGATAGAAGCAGGTGCTTTGATAGCTTCCATTTTAGCCTTAACATCTCTTCTAATTGCCTTAATAATTTGCTCCTCAGATTTCACCTCACCAGCATGTAATCTAGCATTTCTTTGAAGCCAAAGATGATACACTGTAGCCCACCATGCAATTTTGCAAAGAGTAACTCTAAAGCTTCTGCCTTTAAGGTTCTTTATACCCCACTCAAGCAGCAGATCCCAATCCTCTGGAGCTGAAGAGACTAGACACAAAAGCCATAATGTATTTCCAGATTCTATTCGAAAAAGAGCACTTGAAGAATAGATGGTTTCTATCTTCCATGTACTGTCTGCAGAATTGACATATAGGATCAACATTAATACCCCAAAGCAACAATCTATCCTTAGTAGATAGTCTATCTTTAATAGCCAACCATCCAATAAAACAGTGTTTAGGAATAGCTTCACGAAACCAAACCAGCTTCCACCAAGGGACTTCTATCTGCTTACTCCTGAGATGCTGCCATGTTGCTGCACAATTAAAAATTCCTGTTGCAGTAAGAGCCCAAACAACTTTGTCACTTTCCTTGATCTGAATAAGGCTTAATTTTCTCTGAATATCAACCATATCTTCTGATCTTGCAGGACCCCAACACCATTCCTTGTTGTGAATGACACTACTAACTTTAGCATGCAAGTTACTTGCAGCATCATAAACAACTCTATGCCCATAGGTTTGGTACAACACCCCATTAGGATGCCATCTATCATGCCACAAGAAAATAGTACTACCATCCCCTACCTCATGAGTCAACAGATCTCTGGCTTCAAGTCTTAATTTCAGAAGTTTCCTCCAGCCCCATGTACAAGATTGAGGAATTCTGACAGCCCAGAAACTCTTTCCTTTAAGCAGCACATCATGCACCCATGCAACCCAAAGAGAGCCAGCTTGAGTAAAGAGGTGCCAAATATGTTTCAGCACTGCAGCTTTATTCCACTCTTCTATTCTTTTTAAACCCAAACCTCCTTCTTGTTTAGGCAAACAGACCTGCTTCCAAGAAACTTTGGATCCTCCTCTGCCCTCAGCATGACCATTCCACAAAAAATGATTGAATTGTTTTTCGACAGCTGTAATTACCTTTTTTGGAAGAATAAAGATACTTGACCAAAACATTTGGACACTATTCAAGACAGAACTTATAAGTTGGAGCCTACCAGCAAAAGAAAGATGTCTTGCTGTCCAGGAGTTAATTCTGGCAGTAATCTTCTCTATCAAAGGAATACAATCTGAATAACTGAGTCTCCCAGCAATGAGGGGCATGCCCAAGTACCTAACTGGAAGCTTCCCAACTCTAAACTGAAGAATAGAGAGAATCTGATCTTGCAAAACAGTAGGGACTGCTGCACAGAAAACCTCACTTTTAGAATGGTTCACTGAGAGCCCGGATAACTCCTTAAACTCATCCAAAGTATCTTTAACTAACTGAACAGAATGAAGATCAGCAGCCACAAAAATCATTAGATCATCTGCAAAACTTAAATGAGTGATCTTTAGATTTTCACATTGAGGATGAAACTTGAACTGATTGGATTCCCTGACTTTGGCTTGGAACAATTGGGTAAGCACTTCCATAGCAAGGACAAAAAGATAAGGAGATAAAGGATCTCCTTGTCTAAGACCCTTCCCTCCTTTAAAATACCCAGCTAGGCTCCCATTTAGAGAGATAGAAAACCTAGGAGTAGTAATACATTCCCTTACCCAGTTAACATATATGGGAGGACAACCAACAGCTAGCAAGCTCATAAGAATAAAGCTCCACTCAACAGAATCATAAGCCTTTTTTAAATCCACTTTGATAGCACATCTAGCTTTACCTTTATCTTTATGATAACCCTTCACAAGCTCTTGAGCCAACAAAATATTTTCAGAGATATTCCTACCCTTGACAAAAGCTGTTTGATTGGAACTAATAAGCTCACTCAAGCAGCTATTGAGTCTATTAGCCAAAATTTTTGTAATGCATTTATATAGGACATTACAACAAGCAATAGGCCTAAACTCTGCAACTTTGGATGGATTAGGAACTTTGGGAACAAGGGTAATAATAGTCGAGTTAAACTCTTTGAGAAGAGAACTTGATTGAAAAAATGACTTCACTGCTTGGCAGACCTCTTCTCCAACAATAGACCATGCTTTCTTGAAGAAATGAGCTGTAAACCCATCTGGTCCTGGGGCCTTCTCACTACCAAGGGAAAACATAGTGCACCTAATCTCATCATCAGTAACTTCATGCTGTAGAAAAGATTGAGACTCACCAGAAATTTTGGGAGACATTAGAGCTGAAACTCTATTCATCATGCCGCCTTCATTAACTAAAGTAGACTGACCAAACAGCTGTTCATAAAAGGTAATAATCTCCTGCTTAATCTGAGCTGGATCCTCCAATCTGTTACCATCTGAATCAACTAAGCATTTGATAGCATTCCTAGCTTGTCGAGCTTTGATTTGATTATAGAAATATTTGTTGTTTTGATCTCCTAACTGAAGCCATTTATTTCTGGCTTTTTGCTTCAGATAAGCTTCCTCCGCACCAAGGATAGAAGTCAGTTCATGAAGGCATTCATGTTCAACTTTCCTTAAACTGATGTCACTTTGTCTTTGCATAAGGCTGACTTGAATAGCTTCCAGTTTTTGTCTGATAGTGTTAACTTTCTGAGATATACACCCATATAGATCTTTATCTACATCTCTAAGTTTAGCTTTAACAGCCTTCAGTTTTTTAGAAAGAGTGAACATAGGAGAGCCAACAATCTCAGTAGCCCAAGCTTCCTCCACCCAAGACAAGAAATTTTTGTGGTCACCCCAGATGTTAAAGAACTTAAAAGGTTTAGGACCAAAGTTATGCTTTTCCCCTATGGAAATAAGAGCAGCAGAGTGGTCAGAGATACCTGGAGGCAGAAAATGAACAATGCATTGAGGAAATAAGGCAAACCAGGCATGATTAACAAGAACTCTATCCAATTTCTTGACAATAAATTGGCCATCCTCTCTTCTATTAGTCCAAGTGTAAAAGCATCCCACTGCAGGGTGGTCTTCAATGCCAATGGCTTCAGTGCAAGACTTAAATTCTTTTTCATAACTGTTTAAGGCTAATCCACCAAGTTTTTCAGTAGGGGCTTTGATGACATTAAAGTCCCCAGCTAGTAGCCAAGGAGATTTAGCAACCATACCTTGAATATCTTCCAAATCCAACCACAGTTGTCTTCTATCCATACCGTCATTGGAAGCATAGATGAAGGTAATGTAGCAATCAGTTTTAGACTCCAACAATGTAACACTACAATGTAAACTTTGAGAGGAAGTGAATATGATTCTTATAGAAATATCCTCAACTTTCCATAAAAGCCATATCCTACATAAATGCTGATTTGAAAAGCAAGAAGCTCTACCCCAACCAAGCAAGGAACTTATCACTAATAGACTGAAAATTTTCCTCTCTGATTCTAGTTTCCACAAGGCAAACAACATTAGCCTTACACTTAGTAATTTGTTTCCTCACTTCATGCTGTTTAGAAGGGTGATTGAAACCCCTCACGTTCCAAACTAAAGCATTCATATCGAGATGACAGATAAAGGAGGAGGATCACCTACTCCTTTTGAAGTTTCACCCAATTCCCTCAATCCACCCTTCTTCTTCGATTGGAAATTAATTTTGGTGTTACTCTTTAAAGCTTCTGCTATAACTTGTTGTACAGTGAGATTTGAGAAACCTCTAGAGGGGGTAGAGTAAACATTCTCCACCAAACCCCCATTAAGGTTCTCATCCCTATCCATAACAGAGAGAGAACTGAACATATTGCTGCTAGAATCAGCTTTCTTCTTCTTTACAGGGTGCTGGGGTGGCACCTCAGTAACCTTTGGGTGAACAGCACCAGTAAGATCCTCCTTATCCCTAGCCTTATGCTGATTTTTAGGGACCCACTGCCTCATATGCTTGGTGCCCTGTTTAGTACCCCTATTTGCTGCACAATCCCTTGTTAGATGCCCAAATACACTACATTTTGAACATTTAACAGGAATCCAAGAATACTCAATGCCCACCACAAAAGCATGACCATTACCCATATCTACTTCAATCTCCTCAGGGAATTGAGCATTAACATCCACTTCCACAAAAACCCGAGCAAAGCCCAATCTAGTATTAGATGCAGTATTGGCATCAGCAAACAAAGGCTTACCAACCCCACTAGCAATATAGCTAAGGCATATAGAGTTCCAATACTCAAGTGGAAGTCTCAAAATCTTAATCCAAATAGGGACTTCTGTTAGAGAAAGGTCTAAAGGTTGTAGGCCTGGTTTCCATTTTCGCAAGATTAGAGGTTTATTGGCAACATGCCAAATTCGAGACTCAAGCACATTATCCCTACTATGTACATTGTCAAATTTAAACAAGAACAATCCATTATCAAGGGAGAAAGTTTCAACCTTACCAAATTGACCCCAGAGACCATCCACAGTACGCTTAACCAGCCAGAAAGGAAGAGGAGTGTCCAAGAACTGCCCAACAAGACTAGATTCCCACTTAGCAATCCCTTCATCAACAGCTTCTTGTAGAGGTTGAACCTTCACTTTACCTCCAATCTTCAAAGGGGCATGAAATTCAAGTTTAGCATCAGGTCGTTGTTCATGGATGAATAAATCTTTCCAACTCTATTCAATTTTTCTCACTGGTTTAGAACCAGAACCCCCCACTGCATCACGACCCAGATGCAATTGGTCTGTCACCACCATATGATTAACCCCAACAGTATGGGTATTAACCAAACTAGCAGATTTATCCACCATCACATCCATAAGGGGAAATTCACAATCTTTCTTCACCTGACTTAGCAGAACCTTAGCCTCATCTACAATGGTATCTTGCAAGGGAGGAACAAAACCATAGGGATTATCTTCCTTGTCTAGTAAGGAGAGATTTTCCCAATCAAGATGACCCACATCCTTCTCACGCAACAAAACAAGATTTCCATCCAACTCCGAATTGTGCTTATCATCATCAGCCTGACCATCAAGCTTATCATCAGCCTGACCATCAAGATGAGTAGGAAGAGCCACGCAAGATATCCCTTCACCTGCATGCTCATAAATCAAATCTGGCTCACCAGAATCTTCATTAATGTCAGAAGAAGAGCATGCCAACGGCGAACACAAAACCCCTTTATGAGGGCGACCTCGACCTTTCTTTCCTCCTCTACGATTAACCATAGTAAATCGAACCAATTGATTGAAAAGTAAGCGAGAAATCACTCAGAATCACCAATGGAGGATCAAGAAACCCTCACACTATGCCAGAGGTAGTTAGGCCTGGCTAACTAACTCTCACGCTCCTTAGGAGAGATGTAAACTCCACGAGGTTCATATCATCTATCCTTGCACCTATAAGTTTCACATTTCCCTTGAAAATGGTCACAATATTTATTTATTTTAATTTTTTTGTGCTCATTTGTCATACAGATATGACATAAGTTTGATCTTCAACATAAAATACATCTGCGTTCGTCCAATATAGATTATGATCATGACCTAGACATATTTGTTTATAACATTATTTTAAAGCTTTTTTTTTTTTTGGAAAAACAGTAAAAAAAATTATAAAATGATAAAAAAAAAAACTCAAAGGCCAATGAGAGGAGAAGAAACACCGTCTCCAAAGTTATAAAACATAACCTGGGGTGGAGGAGATAGAAATCCTTCCGCTCATGTTACAAAGAATAAGAAGTCTACCATTATGGAAAATTCGACAGCTATTTTTATAAGGACAGAGTTTGGCTATAAACTGGTTTGTAACCAGCTTAATATAACTCATTACGTGACAACTAATAAGACCATCCATATGTATTATTTAATAGGTCATATGACTTTTTTAAGTAATACATATGGATGGTCTTATAAGCTGTCACATAGTGGTTTGTAACAAACCAGTTACAAACTGGTTTATAGCCAAATCTTGGTTGGTACAAAAAATTCAGAAGATCATGGTAATGATGTTATCATGTTAACCATCATAATCTACTATTTCAATGGGTTATGAAAATAGTTGTAGAATTTTTGGTGGTTGTAAGCGCGTTGTGGTACAACTAACAGGTCAGTTGGCAACAACATGAACAATGTTGTATTCCCCGATGTTTGTGAGCTTTTGATTGTCATCTTTGCTGTATTAATTTGTTTCTAAATGAATGCATAGTAGAAAAAACATCATTTAAAATTAAATGAATCGACACAATATATTACACTAATATATATATATATATATATTTTAAACGGCTAAAGAGTACTAGTGCATAATAAAAATCAGTTCAGAATAGATGGTTGGTTATTAAAATTAATCCTGACAAATTAATTTTTTTTACTCTTTAACAAATTTAAAACCATTTCTTATAATTTCTTTTTTAAATTTCAAATGATCGATTTTAATCTCCACTAAATTTAAATTAAGGGATCATTTTTACTTTTTAATTTCTGTGAAATTTGATCACTGTCATCTAAAAAAAGTAAAACCAATCAATTTAAATTTTAGGGAGTAACATAGCTCATTGATTAAACCTTCAAAATTAATGAGGTATTTAAACCTAAAAATAATATCAATAAAAAATTCCAACAAAACTTATGTTACTCCTATCATTTCGAAAGTGTTATGAAAGTAATGAAAAGCGTTTCATTCTTCGCATTACTCTTTAATTTATCACTACAAAAATGACATCCTGATAATTAGAAGATACTGCATAAACATTTAGAAGATAAATTACAGAACAATTAACTTGATTTTGGACTCATCTCCAAACCAAAAAAAAAAAAAAAACTTGAGTTTGGGTACTTGAATTTCCAATCCAGCGCAAGATTTGGTGAGAAAAACAAAAAAAGAAGTGCAAATGCAGTTGGACTGATACAACACAAAGCTTAAGAAGAAAAACTTTTCATTGCCATTGGAAATGCCATATTTATTGCACTAAAACCACCATCTACTACCAGATTGACTCCACTGACATACTTGGACTCGTCGCTTGCCAGATAGAGTGCTGCCTCGGCAATATCTTTTGGCTCTAAAACCACACCTTTCAAATTAGCTGCTTCGGAAATCACCGTCTCCAGACCTTGTCCCATCATTGGGGTCATGGTTGCAAACGGAGATATACAATTAACTCTTATCCCATACTGTCCCAATTCCACACACAAGTTCTTAGAAAACCCTACAACAGCGTGCTTTGATGCTGTGTAAGCATGTGAACCACCGAAGGAAATTACTGAAGAAGCGCTTGAAGTGAAGAGAATGCAACCTTTCTTAGCTGGAATCATTACCCTGGCTGCGTGCTTGGCCCCCAAGAAAGCACCAAAAACATTGACATCAAACACTCTCTTAAATTCTTCACTGTTTGTAGCTAAGATACTTGAGTTTATGTTGCCTGAAATCCCAGCATTGTTGAACATAATATCAAGCTTTCCATACTTAGAGACAGTCGAGTCCACGAGGTTTTGAACATCAGAGTCGCAGGCTACATCGCAATGGATGAAAGAGATGGTTTTTTCTTCTGGGTCAAGCTCGTTGCAGAGGGAGTGACCTAAGTCATCTTGGATATCTGCAATTACTACCTTGGCACCATGTTGGACAAATAGCCTTGCTGTGCTCTCTCCTAAGCCGCTGGCACCACCAGTTATAATGGCTACCTTGCCTTCCAACCTGCGATGTATTGCAAACAAACATAGTGAAATGATATACTGACTTTGAGTTCATGAACTTCAACCATTGGAGGATAGGCGCCTAGGAGGAGTTGTACCTTTTGGTGATAGGCGTTGTAGCAGTACTCATCTTTTTTCCGAGGTGAGGATTGAATTAATCAATTAAATGCTGATCAAAATGAGGAGCTTGTCTTGGGTTCGTGTGCTTCTTATTTGACATAAATAGTGCAGAAAATAAAGTACATTATATCCTGTTGGGGGGAAGAGAAGTCAACAAAGAGTTAAAAATAAAGGAGGAAGCAAAATTTGCTTTGATGTCTACTCTACAACACATCAACAAATATTAGCAAATATTTATTGTATGTTCCAGCATGTTTTAGTGACTAGAGACTCAATAATAGAATGGAAAGGACAATTGTGTGGGGAATGGAGAGAGTAGGTCTCTCACGGTTGTATAAAAAAATCATTATTGTAATCAATATTCATGTTTGGAAATATCTCTACCGTGGACATAAGCACTGTTGCCGAACCACAAACCACGGTGTCTCAATTTCTTTTTCTTTTTCTATGTTCTTACTATATTATGAAATTTTTAATACTTTCTTACTAACATATATATAAAATGAGTTCTTATACACCTTTATAAAAACTCATTTTAAATCTCAAACCTTCAAAAAAAAAAAAAATCAACCTTATCCACTTGTTTATCTGTATTTAGAGCATTCGCATGAGCCTAGCCAAACTAATAATTTTGCTAAAATGTTGCTATCCACCCCCATAAACTGTTGGATATTAGAATAATGGGCTTTTAAGTTTTGTGTCCATGAGCTTTTAGTTATGTTAGGCCCATTCTTAACTATACATATATATAGAAAGCTTCTCTCTTTTGAGAGACTAATATTGTACAAAGAAATCTGAAGTTCTAGTTGGTATCAGAGTAACTTTTTTTCTTTCTTTCCTTCTTCTAACCCACAAACCTAAACACAAACACACCTTTTTCGACCTTTTTTCAGCAAAACCTTGTAATACGTTTTGTTTGAGAAAGAGACATAGGAGATGTGGTAAAAACCCGCTCCTAAATATCACAAGAAGCAACCCACAAAGAAAACACAAACCCACCTTCTCCTTGGACTCACCGTACCAGCCTTTGGGTTGGCCTGAGTACTCGGGCTGAGCAGTCCCATGTCGCTTGTAGCTACACCATCGTTGCTTCTCTGCCCTCTGTTGTGTTGCTGTTTGTGCCGCCGTCTCACTGATCTTCTTTGCTTTCGATTTTTTTTTTTCTTTCTCTTGAGGTTTGTTACTAGACCTTGCTACTCTTATGATGTGCTAAAATGGATGTTCAGTGTTCTGGAACCTATTTTGTTGATTGTCTTCGTGAGTTATTGCTACTGTTGTGATCTTTTTGATGCTATTGATATGTGCTCAAGGGATTTGTTGTAGTTGTGATCGTTTTTGCTGTTATTGGTAGCCTTATTTCTTTTTTGTTGGGACAGCCATGTTGGTTTTGGTGTTATTGCTTGTTGGTACATGATAAAGATTTTTTTTAGTGCTCTTTATGACCGTTTGGGGCTGCCTAGCTAATTTTGGTAGCATTTTTTTTGTTTGTGGGTTAGTCGTGTTGCTAGTTGTTCTGTGTACTTCTTGTGACTATTTGGGAGCTATGGGTGATTCTAGTTCCACACCTCTTATGTCTCTTTCTCATCATGCACCAGTTCAACGTATTACAAGTGCTTTGTTGAATGGTCAAAATTTTGCGGCTTGGAGCCGGTCTCTTCGTCTTTATCTTGGGGGTAAAGGAAAGTCTGGATGGCTTTTAGATATTAAGAAGCAACCTACTGCAAGCGATGCAAAGCATATTCAATGGGATATGGACAATTGCACTATCTTGGGTTGGATGTTTAATTCAATGGACGAATGTATCTACAACACGTTTATGTATCATGATACAGTGAATGGATTATGGACTACATTATGTCAGATGTACGCACACGCCCGTAATGATGCCCGCATTTTTTAGTTGTATCAAGATGTCTCTCATGCCTCTCAGACAGCTTTAGGTCTATCAGTGGTAGACTATTTTGGGTACTTACAATCCCGTTGAGAGGAGTTGGCTCAGTATAAGCCTCTTAGTGATTTTCCAGCAGAAGCAGCTTCTATTGTTGTTACATGACTTAGTCGTCAACACACATATTAGTTCTTGTTGGGTTTAAAACCTGAATTCGAGGCTCTTCGAACTCAGATTTTAAATACATCTCCTATGCCATCCTTATATGAAGCATATGCTACGATTGATAGTGATGAGCGTCGTCGTCATTTGGGGCCTCCCATTTCTACTACTGTCTCAACATCTCCAGTCATTACCGAGCAGATGGCTTTTGTTGCTAACTTTGGTCCTCGTTCCCCTAGCTGGCGGCCTATTTGTCATCATTGTGGTGTAGTTAGGCACCTTAAAGCACGATGTTTCAAACTTCATCCTGAGTTGAGGCAGACTGTTCATAAGAATCGCCCTCCTAACTTTAGTTCTACCCGCACTGCAGCTATTGCCGAGACTATTGGGAACTTTGCAGCCCTTTCTGACTTCAGTAGGTTTCAGGCTCAAATTGGCTAGCTTCAGGATCAACTTGGCTCTCTTGCTGCTCAGGCTCATGATACACCTATAGCTCCCACTGCCACCATTGCTACAGGTACTCCTATTGCTTTTCATGTTAGGTCTGTAGAACCTATTTGGGTTCTGGATTTCGGAACCAATGATCATATGACTGGTGAGTCATCGATATTTTCTTTGCCTCTTATTCCTGTTACACAATCTGTTAGTCTTGTAGATGGCTCCACTTCCCACATTAGCCATAAGGGTGATGTGTGTCTGTCATCTGATATTATGTTGTCCTCTGTTCTCTATATTCCTAACTTTGCCTTAATTTTTTATCTGTTAGTCGTCTTGCTAAAAGTCTCAATTGTGTTGTCATATTCTTACCCTTTCATTGTTTGCTTTAGAATTTGAGTTCGAAGAAGATTTTTAGCAGGGGATATGAGCGCGATGAGCTATATTACTTTGGGGATCCTTCACCTGCTACATCTGGCCTTCAAGCTTCTATTTTGCCTTCATCTAGTTCTTATGTTTTTTCTTTTAAAACTTTGACATTGTGGCATGCTCGTTTAGAACATGCCAATTTTTAGTACTTATGTTTGTTGTTTCCTTCTTTTATAAAAGCTTGTAAGGATCATAAATTTCAGTGTGAGGTCTGTGAACTTTCTAAACACACTCGTACCTCGAATGCATCGTCCTTCAAGTGTTTTTGATCTTATTCATTCTGATGTTTGGGGACCTTCTCCAGTTATGGCTTTTTCTGGACGTTGTTATTATGTGACATTTGTTGATGATCATTCTAGATGTACATGGGTTTACTTGCTTAAAAAGAAATCTATTGTGCTCCCATTATTTACTCAATTTTTACAAATGATTAAAACTCAATACAATACTGTTGTTCGTGCTATTCGTTCTGATAATGGTGGTGAGTATATTTCTAATGCTTTTTGTTCCCAGCTTAACCAGAAAGGTATCTTGCACCAACTTACGTGTCCTCAGACTTCTGAACAGAATGGTGTGGCGAAACGTAAAAACCATCATATCATGTCTATAGTTCGTTGTCTTCTTTATGGCATGCATGTACATAAATCTTATTGGCATATGGCTGTTCTTACTACGGTTTACCTTATGAACTGCACTCCTAGTCGAGTTTTACACGATACGGCTCCTCTTCAATTCCTTAAGCCTAATTGTGCTTTGTTTCAAATTCTGCCTCGTGTGTTTGGATGTACTTGTTTTATCCAAAACCGTAGTCCCACTCGTACTAAATTGGATAACAAATCTATTAGGTGTATCTTCTTATGATACTCTACTATGTCCAAAGCCTATCGATGTTATGATCTTGTCTCTCACCATTTATATCACTCTCTTGATGTGACCTTTTTTGAGAATATTCCTTTCTATGGCACTCACTCTCTATTACAGGTATTTGATCATTCTCCTTCCATAGAGTATACCTCTCCTCTTGCTCATCCAGTTCCCATTTTTGACTTCATGGTTTCCGAGTCTCCTTCTCCACCAGCCCCGACTTCTCATCCTCCCCAGCAAGTGTATACTCGTCGCCCTCAATCTCCTTTGCCAGATTCTCCTTTGGCACCAGGATCAGGTATGTCCTCTACTCATCTGGTTTCTACACAGTCTCCACCCATCTCACGTTATCCTTCTCGTGTTCGCCAACCCCCTTCCCGGTTTGGTTGGCTTTGCAGTGCTAATCACCCTATCTCCTAGTATATCTCTTATCTTGGTCTTTCAGATTCTTATCACGCCTTCATTGGGACGATGGACTCTGTCTTTATTCCTCGGTCAGTGTCTGCGGCTCTTCAGGATCCCAAGTAGGTTACTGCCATGCAAGCAGAGATGGATGCATTACAAGCTAATCAGACATGGGAGCTTGTTCCCTTACCTTCTGGTGAGAAAACAGTGGGGTGTAAATGGGTCTTTACTGTGAAGTATTTAGCCGATGGTTCTGTTGATTGGTATAAAGCTCGCCTTGTGGCAAAAGGTTTCACCCAGATTCCAAGCAAAGACTTTGGTGCTACCTTTGCTCCTGTTGTTAAGTTAACTTCTATTCATCTTCTTGTGTCCTTGGCTGCTTCTCATTCTTGGCCCCTTCATCAACTAGATGTCAAGAATGTATTTCTCCATGGTAATTTACTTAAGATTATCTATATGGATTCTCCTCCGGGTTTTCGGGCTGAGGGGGAGTATATTGGGAAGGTGTGTCGCATTTGTAAGTCTCTTTATGGGCTGAAACAATCACCTAGGGCTTGGTTTAGCCATTTTAGTGAAGTCATATTATCTATGGAGTTTGTCCTCCGTCATTCTAATCACACTTGCTTTATTCACCGCCGCTCTGATGGCCGTTGTATCATCCTATTAGTATATGTGGATGACATTATTCTCACTGGGGATGATACCCCAGGGATTGCTCATGTCAAATAGAGTCTTGGTAAAGTTTTTGATGTAAAGGATCTAGGTGCCCTTAAGTATTTTCTTGGTATTGAGGTTGCTCGTTCTCGCCATGGAATCTCTCTTTCTCAAAGAAAGTACACTCTTGACCTCCTTTAGGACACTGGTATGTTAGGATGTTGACCAGCCTCTACCCCAATGGATCAAAATCTGAAGCTGTCAGTTAAATCTAGAGAATTACTTTCCAATCCATCTATGTATCAGCGCCTGATTGGTTGTTTAATTTATTTGACAAATACTAGACCAGATTTGACCTTTGCAGTAAGTGTTGTCAGCCAGTTTATGCATGTCTCTCGCACGTCTCACTTGGATGCAGTTCATCATATCTTGAGGTACGTTAAGACTAGCCCCGGTCTTGGCTTATTCTACTCTGCTGGTCACCAATCAGGACTCTCATGTTTTATTGATGCTGACTATACTGGATCTCAGACTGTCAGACGCTCTACCACTTGACTCAATACTTTCTATGAGAATTATCTTATCTCATGGAAAAGTAAGAAGCAAGATGTTGTTTCTAGATCTTCCGCTGAAGCTGAATATCGTGCTATGGCACAGGGAACATATGAAATTCTTTAGCTTCGATCTATATGTAATGAGTTAGGCTTTATGGAAACAGATTCATCTCAGTTGTTTTGTGATAATAAATCTGCTATTATGCTTGCTTCAGATTCTGTTTTGCATGAACGGTCCAAGCATATAGAGGTGGATATTCACTTTATTCGGGAAAAAGTTCAGTCTGGCATTATAATTCCATCCTTCGTACCTTCATTAGAACAGACTGCAGATGTACCCACATTAGCCTCAACAAAAACAACATTGTTACAGTAAACACTCTTTCCTTGCCCAGTTCATAGAGATACTGTAGCTCAACAATGTCTTTTTTTAATTCATTTCTTTGTCTGGCTTTTCTCTCTCTCCCCGCCTCAACTCACTTCTAGATTTTCCCATCTCTCTTTTCTATCTCTGACTCCATGGTTGAACTGAAGAAACTCAAGTTTCGTAGACAAAATCAAGTCCGATTAAACCCAATACAAAGAAACTCAGCCAATTTACAACCCAACAAGACAAAGAAACTCAACACCTCCACAAGCCATACAAAAAGACTCAGCCAATTTACAACCCATTCTCTTTGTAAATACAACCTCGTCAACGGACAATTCACAAGCCACCATCAATTTAGGAAAAAAGAAAAAAAAGAAAGGTGATAAGAATCCAACAAAAATAATCATATTTACCTAATAAATTAGAGATTAGAATCCCTAACTTGTTGGTCGCCGTTGGGGAAGCAACAAAGAGGGAAGAACAAAGGGTCTGGGACAAGAGTTAAAGTGGAAAAAGAATTTTAGCAAAAGATAAAAAAAATATTGATATTAAAGAAAGAATGAAAAATATTAAAATATAAATAGGGAAACAATATAGTTAATCTGATGTAATTTTATGTAAATAGTAACTTAACTAAAATTGAAAAAGTACGTTTGATTGTAATAATTTCACTAACATTATGCTCCGGATTGTTAGTGTTTAATACCTACCAAACCCTGTTTTTATTATCTGTTGCCTATTTGCCTGACAGGTTGACACCACACCATCACTACATATTATTACTCTTCGGGAATCGATCCAACAATTTTTTTTTTTTGGATAAGAATCGATCCAACATTTTGGTCCATTCATTCATCTATTCTCTAATTTTTGTACTTATTTGTCATGTACTCACATGTGCGTCCAGTACAGGTTATGATAACCTAGACATCTTTGATTATAATTTTTTTTTTTTTGGCCTTCTTTTGAATAACTATAAAGAAATTATAAATGAAAAGCTTTAATTTAGAATAAACAGCACATGTTTTATGGAACAAACGAAATAATCACAAGTTAGCTCGTAAGTTTGGAATATAAAATGTAAAAAGTATTAATAGAAATCATTTTGATAACCACGACGGAAATGTATGAAATTTGGTGAGGTGATTGGCATCGAAGTGAGAATCAAAGTCCAAAAGGTATTTAACGCAGCTCACTTTAGGTAAGTAAAATGACAAAGTCCAAACCATATGTAGGTAATGTTAAAAGGAAAAAATTTACCCCCAAACGTAACAAGTTCCAGACCATGCACATGTAGGCAATGTTAAAAGGATAAAATTTACTTCTAAACCGGTTTGGAGAAATCATCTTCCACACTATATGTCACTTAAATAAACTATCTACGTGTATTATTTAAGTAAGTCATATTAAAAATTTTATGTAACTAAAAATACATGTATGGTTTATTTAATGGTCACGTAATGGGTTGGAGGATGATTCCTCCAAACCGATTTGGAGTTAAACTATTTCCATGTTAAAATGGGTTCAACCACATATGGGTAAAGTTTAATTAATCCTAATTTTTAATATGATCACGTGTTCTAAAAGAGTAAAAACAATACTTTTAAATTTTTAACATTGCTCATTAATTAAACCTTAGAAACTAATGATATATTTAAACCTAAAATATATCATTAGTTCCAATAAAAGTGATCTTATTCCAACTATATAACGTGTAATGAAAACCGGGACACTCCAATTTCTAACTTTTAAAGACTAAAGTTGCACATTAATTTAACTTTCAAGACCAATGATATATTTTAACTTTTATTTTTATTTTTAATTTTTTTTATCAAACTCATGAATACATATTTTCTATCTCACTTTTTATGTATCATTTTATACTCCATTAATCATAATTCACCAAGTGTTTTTTTTTTTTTTTATAAAATAATTAAGATTTAAAATAAAGACAAATTAAACATAATTTAGAACGTGATATATTATAGTGGATGTATATAAAATGGAACACAACATCTGAGACAGGATATTCATTCCAAACTGACCACCAGCCATCAATCACCCAGACGAAAACACACGAATCACGATGACCAATTTAAAAATAATAGGTGGATATTCCAATAATAAATTCTGACAAAAATCATGTTACTCCTATCATTTCGAAAGACTTGTGAAAGTAATGAAAAAGCGTTGTATTATTGGCGTTACTCTTTAATTTATCACCACACAAAAGACGCCCGACCATTAAAAGTGTTAGAATATAAGCCCAATGGGTCTTAGGCCCAATACATTGTCTTGTATAGCACTCCTTTTACTTGTGCATTATTCTTACCTCTGTCTATATAAAGGCTCTCTCTTGTACTATATTTGATATATAATACAAACACAGACTTTCAGTCTTTAATATGGTATTAGAGCTAAGGTTCTAATATTGTGCAGTTCTAGTCCTTCCAGGCGTTATTCCGCTGCCTCAGCTGTCTCCGGCATTGCCCAGTCGCCACCGTCAGAAATCCGGTTGCCTGCACTGCCAAGAAGCTGATTCATCGCCAAATAGACTTGCTGCCACCCTCCGTTCTCCTGCTACAAGACTTCGATCATGACACCTCCGCCGCCGTTGGAAAGATCTCGGAAAGCACGACCCAACCGCACAAGAATCAACCTCATCAGAGGCCGGACGCGCCGCCACGCACTGCCCAAATATTCGGCCGCCGTCAAGCTTTTTCCGCCATGTGCCCACGCGCCTGTCTCTTATCCAGTTAGCCCTAGTGCCACGTCAGCATAACCGTTGACCGTTGACCTGCGTTGACTTTTCAGTTGACTTTTTGCAACCCAGGTGCTTCCTACCCAGTTTTTCGCGCTGATTTCATTTTTGTGGTCTATTTTTGCAGTTAAGGTTTCGTTATGGCTCAAAATTAAATTTCTAAGCCTATTCACAGGCGATCAAATCAGAAGATTTCTCATCTTATTTGTGCCTTTTGCAAGCATCGCGGTCACACTATTGATCTATGTAACATGCGTGCCGGCATTCTTCAGCGCTTTGTAGCCTTGACTGCCTCTGAGTCTGTATCATCATCCGATGCTGCATCTTTTGATCCTGTCTCATTGACTATACCTACTTACAGCATAGCAAATCTGTAAGCCCTCTTCAGTCAGGTTCAAGTTTTGTCTTCCAGTGCATCCAATCCTGCTCTTTCTGTGACACCAGGTATCTCTTCTGAATGGTTCTTAGATTCTGCCTGCTGCAATCACATGACGGACAATCCTCATCTCACAAGTGCCCACACTCCTCCTGTTTTACCTACTATTACCACTGCTGATGGCTCCGCCATGACTGTTAGTCATGTCGGCTCCATCTCTACCCCCAACTTATCTGTCTCTGATGTCTTTTGTGTTCCTAAACTATATCTTAATCTTTTATCTGTTGGCCAACTAACCGAACTTGGTTTAAACCTGTTCTTTTCTTCTCGTAGTTGTCTTGTGCAGGATTCTCGGACGGGGCAGAGCGTTGGGACCGCGCGTAAGGTTGGACAGTTGTTTGAGCTTACTTCCCTTCACCTTCCGTCTTCATCAGTCTCCTCCCCTGTTATTGCTGCTTCTACCTCCATCGAGTTGTGGCACTCTCGTCTAGGTCATGTTTCTCTTCCTCGTATTCAAACCTTAGTATCTAGGGGTCTATTAGGTTCAGTCTCTTCCAGTCCATTTAATTGTATGCCATATTAGCTCAGCAAACAACCTGCCTTACCTTTTAATAATAGTGAGTCTATTGCTTCTGCAACTTTTGATCTTATTCCTTCAGATATATGGGGGCCCTCTCTTGTTCCCACAGTAGGGGGGTCAAGATATTTTGTTATTTTTGTCGATGATTTTTCTCGTTACACTTGGATTTCTTTAATGAAAAATCATTCTGAAGTTCTCATAATATATCGTGATTTTGTTAAAATGGTTCAGACTCAGTATTCTAAAGCTATTAAAGTATTTCGCTCTGACAATGCACGAGAATTTAGACAAACTGATTTTTTCTACCATTCTTAAACACTATGGAACTATTTTTCATACCTCTTGTGTTGGCACCTCACAATAAAATGGACGAGCTGAACGTAAACTCCGTCACATCTTAGATACTGTTAGGGCTCTCACCAATGCAGCCTCCACTCCTGCCTCATTCTGGGGTGAAGCTGCTCTTACTGCAGTGTACACCATCAACTGATGTCCTTCACCTATCGTTCAAAACACAACACCATATGAACGATTGTTTGGCACAGCTCCAAACTATAGTCTACTCAAGGTTTTTGGTTGTGTCTGTTTTGTTCTTCTTCAACCACATGAGCGCACTAAACTCCAACCTCGCTCCCAGCTATGTTGTTTTCTTGGCTATGGCCTTGAAGAAAAGGGGTACCGGTGTTATGATCCAGTCGCCAAGCGTCTTCGAGTCTCTCGGCATGCGGTATTCTGGGAACACAAGATATTCTATTCCTTACCTTTATCTTTTACAAGTAATTCTGATTCTCAGGCTGATCCTTTACCAAATCTCTTCCCTGAGATTCCTTCCCCTTCTGTTGAGTCAGTTAATCCCATCTCCGACGAGTCTCCCCCTGTTGATCCCTCCTCTGATGAGTCTCCTACAGCCGATCCTACCTTCGACGAGTCTCCTCTCTCTGCCCCTGCTGCGAATCCTGTCAACACTACTACTCCTGAGCCTCGTCGCTCTCATCGGGTAAGTACTCTTCCCTCTCATCTTCGTGACTTTCACTACTTTTCTGCTTTTGCCACCTTACATGAACCTCACACCTTTCGTGAGGCCTCCTCTGACCCTTTATGGCAGCAAGCTATGAAAGAAGAATTGGATGCATTGTTAAAGACAGGTACTTGGGATCTGGTTGATTTGCCAGCTGGTAAATCTGCTATTGGTTGCAAATGGGTGTACAAGATCAAAACTCGATCAGATGGTACTGTTGATCGCTACAAGGCTCGTCTCGTTGCCAAGGGATTCACTCAAGAGTATGGCATTGACTATGAGGAGACATTTTCCCCGGTGGCTCGCCTCTTCTCTGTTCGTACACTTATCGCAGTTTCTGCTTCTCGACATTGGCCACTTTTTCAGATGGATGTGAAGAATGCCTTTCTTAATGGAGAACTAACTGAGGAAGTTTACATGCAGCTCCCTCCTGGTTTCTCCTAACCTTCAGGCTTTTCTCCCAAAGTGTGTCGCTTACGTCAGGCACTATATGGTCTTAAGCAAGCTCCACGAGCTTGGTTTGCCAAGTTCAGCTCCACCATTTCTCAGCATGGTTTTTTAGCTAGTTCATATGATTCAGCTCTGTTCTTCCGACTCTCAGATCATGGTATTACCCTTCTCTTATTGTATGTAGATGACATGATTATTACTGGTGATGATGTGCAGGGCATCCAGGATCTTAAGCGCTTTCTTGGTCAGCACTTTGAGATGAAGGATCTGGGTCCTCTCAGTTATTTTCTTGGCCTTGAAGTCTCTTCCTCCTCCGATGGTTACTATCTCACTCAAGCCAAGTACACATCTGATCTTATCTCTCGAGCTGGACTCACGGACAGCAAGATCGTTGATACAACCATTGAATACAACAATCGCCTGAATACTCATGATGGAGAACCACTTCCTGATGCTACCCTTTACAGACAGTTAGTTGGGAGTCTTGTTTACCTCACTGTCACTCAACCGGACATCTCCTATGCCGTTCACATTGTTAGCCAGTTCATGGCTGCACCGCGGTCTCTCTATTATGCAGCTGTACTTCGGATTCTTCGGTATTTGAAAGGCACCTTGTTTCCTGGACTTCACTTCTCATTTTAGTCGTCGCTCACTCTTCAGGCTTATTCTGCTGCCGACTGGGCAGGGGACCCTACTGACTGTCGTTCCACTACAGGGTATTGTTTTCTTCTTGGTGACTCCTTCATCTCTTGGCGCAGCAAGAAACAATCTGTTGTTACTCGTTCTAGTACTGAGGCAGAATATCGAGCACTTGCTGACACCACTGCTGAGCTCCTTTGGTTACGTTGGCTTCTCCAGGACTTAGGCATTGATTGTTCTACTGCAGTTCCAATCCATTGTGACAATCGAAGTGCCATCCAAATTGCCCACAATGACGTCTTCCATGAGCGTACCAAGCATATTGAGATCGACTGTCACTTTGTTCGTCATCACTTATTACAGGGTACTTTGCAGCTCCGTTCAGTATTTTCTCAGGACCAGTTAGCTGACATATTCACCAAACTTATGTCTGTTCACCCAACATGAGTTTGAGGGGGGATGTTAGAATATAAGCCCAATGGGTCTTAGGTCCAATATATTGTCTTGTATAACACTCCTTTTACTTGTGCATTACTCTTACCTCTGCCTATATAAAAGCTCTCTATTGTACTACATTTGATATATAATACAAACACAGACTTTCAGTCTTTAACAAAAAGAGATGGTCCTGTTAATAATGAATTTAGGATAATGATTAAAAGAATATTGAGTAATTTGACTTTATAAAAATGTATAAGAAGTAATAAAATTTTAATATTAAAAATAACGTAATAATAATTTTTAATGATATTTTAATTTTTTTATTTATTATTATAATATTAAAATATTTTCAATAAAGTGTAAATGGATCAACATTTAAAAGATAAATTACAGAACAATTAATTTGAGTTTGGGTACTTGATCTCCAATCCAACGCAAGATTTGATGAGAAAAAGAAAAAGTAAAAAAAAAGTGCGATGCAGTTGGACTGATACAACACAAAGCTTAAGAGGAAAAACTTTTCTTCGCCATTGGAAATGCCATATTGATTGCACTATAACCACCATCAACCACCAGATTGACTCCACTCACATACTTAGACTCGTCGCTTGCCAGATAGAGTGCTGCCTCGGCAATATCTTTTGGCTCTAAAACCACTCCTTTTAAATTAGCTGCTTCGGAAATCACCGTCTCCATACCTTGCCTCATCATTGCGGTCTTGGTTGCAAACGGAGATATACAATTAACTCTTATCCCATACTGTCCCAATTCCACACACAAGTTCTTAACCAACCCTACAACAGCGTGCTTTGATGCTGTGTAAGCATGTGGACCAGCAAAAGAAATTACTGAAGCAGCGCTTGAAGTGAAGAGAATGCAACCTTTCTTAGCTGGAATCATTACCCTGGCTGCGTGCTTGGCCCCCAAGAAAGCACCAAAAACATTGACATCAAACACTCTCTTAAAGTCTTCATTGTTTGTAGCTAAGATACTTGGATTCATGTTGCCTGAAATCCCAGCATTGTTGAACATTATATCAAGCTTTCCATACTTGGAGACAGTCAAGTCCACGAGGTTTTGGACCTCAGAGTCGCAGGTTACATCGCAATGGATGAAAGAGATGGTTTTTTCTTCTGGGTCAAGCTCGTTGCAGAGGGAGTGGCCTAAGTCATCTTGGATATCTGCAATTACTACCTTGGCACCATGTTGGACAAATAGCCTTGCTGTGCTCTCTCCTAAGCCGCTGGCACCACCAGTTATAATGGCTACCTTACCTTCCAACCTGCAATGTATTGTAAACAAACATAGTGAATTGATATATTGACTTTGAGTTCATGAACTTCAACCATAGGAGGATAGGAGGGGTTATACCTTTTGGTGATGGGCGTTGTAGCAGTACTCATCTTTTTTCTGAGGTGAGGATGAATTAATCAATTAAATGCTGATCAAAATGAGGAGCTTGTCTTGACATTAATAGTGCGGAAAATTACATTATATACTGTGGAGGGAAAAAAATTGGTAAGAAAAGTCAACAAAGAGTAAAAAATAGAGGAAGAAAAATTATTTTGATGTCTACTTTATAACACATCAACAAATATTAGCAAATATCCATTTACTTCTGACTCAATGCAAAGTTGCAAACGCAACAGCAGATATAAAATGAATAAAAAATGTAATCCTGAAGATTGAAGACCGATTTGGTGCTCTTTAAACAGATTCCCTGGTGCTAAATGCCAACTGCGGAAGTGGGCCCACTCCATATAATGGGCTTATAATATATTTACGGTCAACTTTGATGGTTTTTTCATCTGACAATTAAATAAAAATTTCTTTTAATTTTTAAATATTTTATTGCAAATTGGTTAATTTTAAACTGGCAAGTGAAGAGCTTCCTTTTCGAGGTTAACTTATATGGATATTTTTTTAATCTCTTAAATTAAACATGTTGCAGGACTAAAACTTCATTGTTATCTTCTTTCTTTTTTATTTTTATTTTATTTATTTTTATAGGAAAACTTTGTTGTAATCCTCGAGCCAACCATTTCATGAAAGAATATTATTTGTGAGGGCACGGTGTTGAATTTCTAATCCATTCGCTAATTACCTATTTATAGTCATAGGTAGTATTGAACATTGAAAAATGTCACTCTCTTTATCTTTTATAAAATGACAGGCATGATTGCTGGCTTACAAAATGGCAGCAAAAAGGTTTAGGAGTTAAGAAAATTCTGAAAAGAAAACTACTTTGTATAGCATTTATGTTGGACACTTCACTCATGAGCTTTTAACAATTTTGTCAATTTGAATTTATAAAATGTCAAAATTTAAAATATTAGGAAAAGTAAGAAGAGGATGATAAAGCAAGAATGAAAGAGATTATCGTGATTAGATCACAAAGATCTTTACATCCACAATACCAATAATTAAGTGGTTATGTTTTCATTCATTTGAATGATAATACATTATAATGGAATAAAATCGTTTGTCTCAACTTTTAAGATTCATTCAATTTTACATCAATTATAACAAGTCACATCTCACATTTATATTATTATTAAATACTGGCAGAAGAAGCTAGCGTTAAATGGAGTCAATCTTATCAACCATGCCAAACCCACATTAATTCCTTACCCCCCCACAAAAATAAAAATAGAAATCACACAACCGCCACTCACGGTGGTGCACACCATTGTGTTCCACCACCAAAACCACGACTGAAGAAGACGATGAGAACTAAATATCATGTGTTTATAATAGTCACTTTATCTTGACCATTTTAAGAAGGTTATTATAATGATTATTTTTATTTTATCAAAATGTGTCTAATTTATAAAATTTCATCTATATTGAGAGGGAAGGTTTACCATTTATACTATAGTAGTATGCCCTTAGTCAAGAAATATATATAAATTATAATTTTTTTATTAATATAATTAAAACTATCTTAATAATTAATAAGGCACTTTAAAATTTAAACGAGTTTCAATTAGAATAATGAACCATTCTAATTAATAATTAATCAGCTACATGATAAAATCATATTAATTTTACGACCTTTAATATATAAACTGAGACATTTGGCGCAAAGACGGTAGGTAGGATGTAAATGTTATTATATTATATAAAATTATGATAAATTATCAAATTAATTAAAATAAAAAATAAATTCCATTTTTAAATTCTTAAAACTTTTGGTAATAGAATTTTAGTCAGAAACATTTATTATTTCTTAAAACTTAGATAATGGAATTTTGCCTGAAATAAAATATCTTAACAATTAATAAATCACTTGTGTTTTGATAATTGAGTTTTATTAAAATTAAATTATCGTAATAATTAATGAGTCATATAGCAAAAACCCATTATTTAAAATGCATAAAATATATATGTTAGAGTCACTTGACCTAACCATAACTTTTATTACATAATATATAATTTACTTTGAGATTTCTATATTCTACTTCATTAATAATTTTTGTATAATAGATACCTTCGTGTATGTTATCTTGCCGTTAAAAAAAAAAAAAAAGCTTCGTGTTGCTTGTTCTTAAATCATGCCTGTCAAATCGTCAATTTGACTAGCTACAAGATTTGTGAATTAATTAGATGCAAATTTGGTTTGATGCCACTTCGAGGAACTTTCTTTTCGGATACAAGAAGTTCATTACATGCTTTATAAATTAGTTGAAAGTAATGTATTTTTTTGCTATCACCAACCCCACGGTCTCTCTCTCTCTCTCTCTCTCTCTCTCTCTCTCTCTCTCTTATATGTCGTTAATAGGTAAGACGCATCTCGCCTTTTTTTATTCATTTGTAATTTTTTTAATAACAATATTTTTTTTTTACTTTTTCAAACATCCATCTGGGTTTTCTTCTCTAATCTATATCCTTACCACAATCCACTATGGAGAACAATTCCGTAGTTGTCATATCCTATCACGGGGGATAATCAATTCTTTTACTTGCAAAAGGCGAGTAAAGCGAAAAGCACAAGCAGCAAATGCACCTCTGTTTTTTATGACGAGAAATTTCATCTATACAAGATTCTCTCTCATAAATTATTGGGTAGTACCTTGACAGGTGAATGCACCTCTTTTTAATTAGTTTTATGTTATTACTCATAAAAAAAAAAAAAAAAAATAGTTTTATGTTATTTTCCTTTTTTATTTCAAATTTTCTCTATTTGCTTCTCTCTGCACTGCCCTTTTTTTCTCCTCGCGCCACCAAACTTACAAGAAGTAAGGTAGTCTCAACAAATGGAAAATAGATGGTTTGACTGTTTGAGTATGAATTACAACGGAGCTCATCAAGTTTATTTTAATTAACAGCCTTATATACATAACTTTGTTTCACAATCTTTTTTCAGGTCGCTTTTAGCTTTAATTTCATATTGAGACGGAAATCACCATTCACTTATCAAATTGTCATCATTTTAATACGTTCTTGATCAGGGTACGCACAGAAGATAATGCTACAAGTGCAAAAATGTAAACCTTCTTGCTAAAAAAAATGCATCGACATAAAACTGAATTAAAATAAAGAAAATATTAAAGACTATCAATTTTACTACCAAAAAAAATTACAAACTGTAATATATATGATTGATGACACATTGACAATATAATAAATAAATTTCTCAATTATTTTTTAGTTTTATATATAAAAGTTGTCATCATTTTTAAGATAAAATATTAATGAACATTGGAATAAACAAAAGAAGAAAATTGGACTAGACAGTTATTGAAATACAAGGATATTAATCGCACTTATATTTATGATGAAATTCGTTGTTCATGTTATCATGTCACTATACTCCCGATCAAGAAAAGAGGCTTTTCAGTGCATTTGAGAAAGTTGGATTGGTAAGACTAAAACCACCATCAACTACAAAGTTCATCCCGCTCACATACTTGGACTCGTCACTAACCAAATACAGTGCAGCCTCTGCAATATCTTCAGGCTCCAATACCACTTCCTTCAAGTTTGCACACGAAGAAACCACTTCCTCCACCTTACTCTTCTCCATCATCCCCATAGCTTTCCTTAGCATAGGGGTTGCGGTTGCAAAAGGAGATACACAATTAACTCTAATTCCATACTGTCCCAACTCCACGCTCAAGTTCTTAGCCATTCCCACCACAGCATGCTTTGATGCCATGTATGCATGTGGAATACCACCAAAAATTACTGAAGCCAAGCTTGAGGTGAAAAGAATGCATCCCTTCTTTGCTGGAATCATTACCCTAGCAGCATGGTTGGAACCCAAGAAAGCACCGAAAACGTTAACATCTAAGACCCTTTTAAAATCATCGTTTTCAGATGCTAAAATTTTTTATTCCATGCTGCCTGAAATTCCAGCGTTGTTGAACATGATGTCGAGCTTTCCGTACTTGGATACAGCCATGTCCACGGCCTTTTCGACATCGGATTCAATTGTTACATCACAATGGATGTAAGAGATGATTTCAGAATCATCAATGTCTTTGCAGACTGAGTGGCCAAGGTCGTCTTGGACATCTGCAATAAGAACCTTAGCACCATGTCGAACAAACAGCCTTGCACTGGTCTCACCTATGCCACTCGCACCACCGGTTATTAACGCTAACTTACCTTCTAACCTGCAAAATGTCAAAAAATAGGGAAACTGACATTAATTTAGTCTAAACTCTAAGTTTCAGCGTTATAAATTTCAAGAAAAATAGAACCTGATGTCAATATCAGGATTTTAGTCTAATATAAACAGGGGCGGCCCCGAGAGTTGGGTTGCCCTAGCCCCGCATTAATTTTGGTTGCCCTCTTTATTATTTAATATTAAAAAAATAACATAAAGTCAAAAAAAAAAAATTTATGCAAAATCAAGGTTACATTGTATGTTTAACCGATTATGATGCTTTATAATTAGCACAATCCAACTCCAAGAAAATTACTTTTCCTTGCATTTTTTAAAGCAAATTCTTCAATTAAGTCATCGTAATTTAGCGTATCCAAATACTTATTCTCAATTGAGATCATAGCCAAGCCACTTAATCTCTCTTGTGACATAGTAGTCCGAAGATAAGTTTTTATTAACTTAAACTTAGAGAAACTCCTTTCTGCTGAATCAACTGTAACTGGTAATATTATTTTAAGTTTAATAGTCTTTTAACTAAAAAAATGTTTTAGTGTTACTAACACTATTACACTCCCATAAAAAATAAAAATAAAAACACAATGCAGACAAATAAATTTAATGCACACTTGCGCAACACTTCCATCCAAAGAATAAAAATAACACTACACTATTTGGTCAATACAATCATAGTCATACCACATATGCCAACATTTAAAGTCTCAAATAAATAATCAACCACACAACATTCACACATAGCAACACAAAATTTTTTAAAGTATCAAATAAATACTCAACAATACAACATTAAAAATTACAAAATACTTAATAACATAATATTCAAAATTTCAAATAAATACAAAATAAATACTCACACACACTATCAGTACAACATTTACACAAATCACAATATATACAGTAAAAAAAAAGAGTAAAAAGTAATGAAAATTCAATAAAAAAGAAAAAAAGACAAAAACTAAAAGACAAAAAAATTTTGTCATTGCTCATTAGTAAAGTAGGCAGCAGGCAGCAGCACACACCACGAGTTCACAACCACAGATTTGCTTAAAAGAAAAAATCTAGAACAGTTCATACTTTTAAACACTTGGAAGTCTTTGAAACACAGAATAGCATCTGAGAGAGAGAGAGAGAAATATATATAACTCATGAAAATTGTGCCGGTGAATTCATGAGTTCAGCTAAGGTAAGTTTCAGCAAAAATTTGTTCAGGTTCTTACAATTATTATGTAAAGCATGATCCTCCATATCCATTGGTTGTTAATTTGCACACCCGTTCCTTCTTTCCTACTTCCATTTACCTTTAATAGTTTTATTTTTCTCTAATATCAATTGGGTGTGTGTCATTTCTACAGGCTGGCAAGAGGAGTCATGAATTGTCATTTGTCAAACCCCAACTCTGAGATTTCACAAAGAACAGAGAGACTACTCAGAATTCAAGTTTTTGCCTCATGATCTTGGTAAGGTGCGTAAAAGGAAGACAAACAGAAATGAAGAATAGGGCAATACTACACCACAAAAACCACAAGAACAGGGCAATACTACACCACAAGAACAGGGCAATACTATAACTAATGTCATTATATTTTTATTTTTTTGCCCTCAAATAAAAATTTTCTTTTATGAATATAATTTTTTTTTTCTAATGTATACGTATAATATATTTTTTTTTTCCCATTGGTTGCCCTGGGGTGGGGGGTTGCCCTAGCCCAAGGGCTTGCTGGGCTTACCCCAGGGCCGGCCCTGAATATAAATGATACCAATACTGAGTGAATTAGAGAACATAGAGTTTAAGGTTTGTTTTACCTTTTGGCGATGGGAGTTGCTGAGGAATTAGAACTCATCTCTTCCTTAAAATTGATAGGAAATCTCCACCAAATTGAAGAGGTGAGTTAGATTTGTGAATGTCCTCTTCATCCTTCTTTGGTTCTTTATAGGGAATTAAGGTCAACGATATTGAAAAAAAATAAAACAAAAAAAGGGGTAGGAAGAAACAGACAAATCCTGACCTCTTTTATGAAGTTTCTTGCCACGTAATAATATTCTGCATAGCAGCCACTTAGGTGCGGCTTGGGGGAGTCTTTGTTTTGAATGAGACGGCTGCCTAGCAGACTTTGGACTCGGGTAATAGTAAAAAAAGAAAAAAAATTCAAGGACGACAGATTTGAGATATGGTCTACACATTTGGAGATTTATTTTATTTATATTTTTTCATTCAATATTTAGTAGTCACAAATAATTGTAATTATATTAGTTAATATAACTATTTGTGTATAATATATGGTTTTAGTATAATATTTATCCTATAATGTTTATAAATTTTTTGTTATTTGTGTGATTATCATTTCCTAATTGCTTTTAAGTACATAAAAAGTAGTTGATTGTTATACAAATATTATTTCCTATTGATTTTATAAGATTCTTTTGTTAGTACTTAATATTTAATAATAAGTGTACAATCAAAATTGAGATAAGTTTGAACAACCCAAACCTCAGGACAACCCTTTAGTTTAGAAATTTTTTCAATCGATCCTAATAATATTTTAACTCTTTTTTTTTTATTGAAATTCATTGTCACTCCCAAGGAAAACCATCTTTTCCATTTGAAATAGATCTATTTTTCATGGTTTAAATTAAATTTTATAACTCTAAAAGTGTATACTCACGTTTCTATTTGAAATGAATCTATTTCATAGTTTAAAATTAAATTTTACAAATCCAAAGTGTTTATGACCGTTTGCACACTATTAGATTTTTAAAAATAAAATCTTAACTTTGAAATTGACGAAATGGAAAAGACAGTAAAAACTAGGGTTTTAGTTGTAAATTTTTATTTTTTATTTCATCTATTTATTTATTTTTTTCGATATAGAGTTTTAATTCAAAAGTTATTTACTGTTTTAAAGTTTTGCATCTATAAAAGCAAGAATAGTTAATTGTATAATTTTTGCCTAAATAGTTTGCCTACGGACACAACTATTGGCACAATTTGCTAAAGTGGTAAATTATGAGTGGTTAATAATCAATCCACCATGGACCACTATTGGAACAACCTTTCTTTCCCACCAATCATCACATGATACCTTAGCAAGTTGTGTCCCGAGACTTACTCTTTCCCAAAAGCTTCAAATTTCAGTTTTAAATTTAACAATTGTTTTTAGTTTTAAAAACAACTTTAAGTAGATTTTCATACGAGTAATGTTACAGATATAGCATATTCCACAACTACTGAGGTGACGTTCTAATCTAGACTCACCACTGATATTATTTTATTATCTACCATTCATAAATTGAATTTTTGTGTTATTGATTGTGATACATCCCAATTTTCGGTTTAAAATGCTTTTCAACACACAAAAAAAAGAAAATAATAATAAAAAACTTTATAGCATAGCTAGATAGACCCATAGGGATTATATATAGGTACTTTTCAACACAAAAAAAAAATAATAATAATAATAAAAAACTTTATAGCATAGCTAGATAGACCCATAGGGATTATATATAGGTACTTATATTGGCTCGCGGATTTTTGGGATTGACATTTTCTCATGTTAGAACTTAGAGTATTCAAATTGGAAAAAAAAATTTTTTAGCAAAATTTAATCTAAAATCCATTTTTTATTTTAACTAACTCATTTTCACTTTAATTTGTAGAAGACTCCCCTTTTTATCACTATTCTATGTTATACACAAAAAGATCGGATAGTCAAGATCAGTCATCCCATAATGGATAGAGTTGTTAAAAAAATAAAATATTTATTTTGCTAAGCGAAAATGCTAGTCAATTTTGACTGTACATTGAAGTTTGAAGTTGTTTAGCAAAAAAAAAAATTGAAGTTCTTGATCTTTTAGTAACTTTTTGAATGAATAAAAATACTTTATTGAGAGAAGAGGGAAGCTGAGTCGTAACCAGGGGTGAAGGCACGTTATAGTGTAGAGGGGCTAAAGCCTCCCAAAGTTTTAAATTTTTTTAATAGGGTATAGAGTAAATAAATTTTAACCCTTCCAATATATAATAACCAACCCCCTCATTTTTTCCCTTTCTTTCCCACGACAATAATTGCATCTTTTTTTTTTTTTCCTTAAAATGCGGCACGCTGCCACATGCCAATTGGTACGTACTGGACTATGTCTTTCCCTATTGTGAAAAATAGAATTAACTCAAAAGAATAGTAGTGGATTTGATAGAGGAAATCCTGACCTCTGAACCCAAATTGGGAATAAACTTAATGATAGATGCCTTTATTATTCATTCTGTCTCTTTAAATAAAGAATACAGATAACGTTCAAATAACGTGATATCAAAATATCAGGGAGTATCCCACAAGATTAGCTACACCCTTCCTTTTCGGACTCAACAACTGAAGTAAACAAATAACAAACCCACAACGTTCAAAAGGAAATAACTGAAAAGAAACAGAGACCAATTCAATAACAATTTGAAAAAGAATTCCTAAAATGAAGGACCAAATCTTGGACTATATCTTGAATCTGCCAAAGCATTCCACCACATGTGTCCCCACCTCCAGTAACATGCATAAGCACGTATCAAACTCCTCCCTTCTTGAAAAGACCCTTGTCCTCAAGGGTGTATTGAGGAAATTGAATCTTCATTGCTTCCAAGTCCTCCCATGTAGCATCACTCGTAGGTAATCCTTGCCAATGTATAAGTACTTCAGTTTTATTACGCCGAACTTGCCGGTCCAAAATTGCTAATAGTCTTGCACCTAACTCCTCTTGTTCTCCTATAGTAATGGGCAGCTGGGGTTGACTGGAAATCCTTGCACCTAATTTCTCTTTTAGCTTTGAAACATGAAAGACTGGATGGATTCGAGAGGTTGCTGGTAACTCGAGTTTGTAAGCAACTTGTCCAATACACTCCAGGATGCGAAACGGACCGTAATAACGTGGAGCTAATTTTGCATTTTGCCGTAGAGAAACTGAAATCTGCCGGTACGGTTGGAGTTGAACATATACCCATGAACCAACCTCAAAGACCTTATCCCTGTGCTTCAAATCATATCTCTTCTTCATCTTGTTTTGTGCCAGCTTGATATTATCCTTGAGACCCTTAAGAACTTCATCTCTCTACATCAATTCTTCTTCCACTGCTGCAACTTTGGCCGTCCCTGGCACATATTGCAATAAGGTGGGTGGTTCTCTTCCGTAAACCACTTCAAAAGGAGTGCGCTTGATAGTCGAATGCCAACTTATATTGTAACAAAACTCCGCCCAACAAAGCAAACGAACCCACTGTTTGGGTTTGTCACTTGTAAAACAACGTAAATACATCTCCAACGTTCGATTTACAACTTCACTTTGCCCGTCTATTTGCGGGTGGTATGCTGAACTAAAATTGAATTTTGTCCTATTTAAACGGAACAGTTCAGTCCAGAAACCACTGGTAAAAACCCGGTCTCGATCACAGACTATGGTTCGGGGCATGCCATGGAGTTTAAAAACATTTTCAAAGAAAATTTGGACAACATTTACGGCTGTATAAGGATGTGTAATCGGAATAAAGTGGGAATATTTGGAAAGTCTATCAACTACCACCATGATAGAAGACTTACCATTTGATACAGGCAGCCCATCCACAAAATCCATGGAGATATCTTCCCACACTTGTTTTGGAATAGGCAGTGGATGTAATAATCCTGCAAGAGAGAGTTGCTCCACCTTGTGCCGTTGGCATACTTCACACTCATGAATAGTTGCCTTGATGTCCTCCCTCATCTTAGGCCAATAAAAATTTGCTCTTATTCGTTGAAAAGTTTTGTGGAGCCCTTCATGAAAACTTGTATGAAATTGATCTACAATATCTTTTCTCAAAACTGAATCTGCACCAAGATGAAGTCGACCCTTGAATAAGAGTAACCTATCTCTAACCTCCCAAGGTCCTATAGCTTCATCATTGTGAACCCGTTGAATAAGCTACTGCACTTGGAGTTGGGATTGTTGGTCCTCACGGATTGAGTCAACCCAGTGGGGTACCGGTGATGATAATGCTAGTAGCTGCTTCTCCTCCCCTTCTTTCGTACACCGAGATAAAGCGCAACGACTTTATTCTCACTGCCCTTCTTGTACTCAATGGAAAAATCAAGTCCCATGAGTTTATACAACCACTTCTGCTGAGCTTCAGTTGCAATTTTCTGAGACCACAAGTATTGCAAACTCTTTTGATCAGTTCGCACAATGAATTTCCTTCCCAAAAGATAATGCTTCCACTTGCGCACTGCTATAACTAGTGCTAGCATTTCTTTCTCGTAGGTGGACATCAATAGATTTTTTCCTTTGAGTGCTTGGCTATGAAATGCTATGGGTCGATCTTGTCGAAGAACCGCACCAACACTTGCTCTGGATGCGTCACACTGTGTCACAACCCAAATCCGTAATATGATTCGGAGTCGGACCGGCATGCTAATACCAAGCCTGTGCCTGATATTAACACGAACCAACTAAAAGGAGTATAAAATTTTTCTTCTTTCTTTTCTCTCTTCTCTCATTTTGATTCTTTAACTTCTTCTTGGGTTGGAAACTCCCATAATATAATAACATACTCCTTTATAAAATAACTGAATATAATAGTCCACCTAAAGGAAGTGATAGTAATCAGAGCATCTATAACTGTTTATACAAAATACATCAATATGTGGACATAATAACTCTAATACAGCGGAAGACTATTTAAACCTATACATCACTTCTACTTTATTTATATAAAAACTCAAACATCTATGACTTGTTCTAGATACCACAAACTTGCTCTTCCATGCTGAGACTCTTGGCTGCACCATAGGA